>CM038704.1:36330161-36930161 GCA_021613375.1 Megaleporinus macrocephalus | reverse complement strand
ATCTACATGTCAAATTATGGCATATCTGAGTATATGAGACCCTAAAAATAACATATGGCATGTGTGGCTGTCTTATGTAACTGTAATTGTACTTGACCAAAATACCAGTTGAGTTTGCAAAAAGCTTTTGTCTCTTCATCGTCCATCACATTTCTTCTGCCCAGCTCACACCCCGGATAACTCCTTCATGGGCTTCGTTTCTGAGGAACTGAATGACACGGAGAAGCACAGTATCCAGGAGAACAAAGTCAAGAACATGGCAGTCGTGTACGGCAAGGAAGCCAGCATGTGGAAGGTGAGGATGCAGCTCTGAATAGAACTGCTGACCCAGAAACAGCTCTGCCTAGCTCTGCATCATTTCAACTCGCGCAAGCAGTTTAACAAAGATCTACCGGCTTCATACAGATCTTCTTCTTGACTTCTTGACCCACATTTAGCCTACTGAGAGTTTCAGCACTAGAACTGCAATGTTGGTTTAGACAGGTGTCAAATTGTATGGATTAAAAGTTTAAAAGTGGCTCTTCCCACAGAATCCATAAGCTTGTTTTGTGGAGCTTACAAGTCACAAACGAATTAAACTAATTGTAAAATAAATGCTTGAAGGCACCATAGTGGGACCGTAAGTCAAACAATAGGAAACAAGCAAAGTTTACGGTCCCGTCACATCTGCTGTAAAGCCTAACAAGTTCACGCTCATCCAGGCATGATAAGATCGTGTAGCAGCGCTGGAAGGCTTAGTGATAACTTCATCTGTTTGCAAAAGCCAAAGATAAAAACCAAAAGTTCCGCTTTAATTTAGAGTCAATTCGTTCTTCAAAGTGCTGCAATGCTCTCTGGCGCATTTGATGAAGAGAAACTGATCTCTCGTTGTGGAAAGACACAGAAAGCTTCTGAAGAACTCTCTTTTAAAGTCCCTGAACTCCCAGAGTACTGCAACCGATACAGAACCTTAGTCAAAGGAAATGAGTTGGCCGAACTTGAAGTAATCCACTTATTTATAAGACTGTGTCGAGTACCAGTAATTGGCCTGTAAGTCAGACGCTGTTTAATTGTCCTCAGCTTTGAACAAGATCTGGGTTGTCTAACATGTCCTGTCTTCTGTTTTCTCCTCTTCTTCTTTCTGTCTTCTATCTTTTCAATTCTTTTCAAATCTTTTTTCTTCTCTTTTCATCCAATCTATTCACTTCTCTCCTCTAATCTTAATCTTTTCTCTTCTTCTCAATTATTTTTTCTCATATTCTCCTTTCCTCTTCTTTCTCCTTTCCATCTCTTCTCTTCTTCTCAAATCTCCTCTCTTCTCTTTTCTGTCTCTTTTCTACTTCTCAAATCTCTTCTTCTTTCTCCTGCTCTCTTCTCTTCTCTTTGTTCTTCTCTTATCTCTCATTAACTTCTCGCCTGTACTCTTTTTATCTCTTTCCTTCTCAATTCTATTATCTTCTTTTCTCCTTTCCTCTACTGTCTCCTTTATGTCTTTTCTGTTCTTCTTAATTATCTTCCCTTCTCTTTTTCTCACTTCTCATCTCCTCTCTCCTCCTCACTTCTATGTTCTCCTTTCTCTTTTCTGTCTCCTCTCTTCTTTTCAATTATTTTCCACTCTCTTGTCCTCTTTTCTCTTTTCTTTTCATTTCTATTTCCACATCACTTCTCTTCTCTTCTTTATGGCTCTTCTCTTCTCTTCTCTTTTCTCCTTTCTGTCTCCTCTCTTCTCTTCTCTTCTCTTTTCTCCTTTCTGTCTCCTCTCTTCTTCTCGATTATTTTCTCCTCTCTTGTCCTTTTTTCTTTTCTTTTCATTTTTCTTTTCTCTTCACTTCCTTCTTCTTTGATCAATTCATCTTTTCTCCTTTCTTCTGTTTCTCAATTCCTCTCTTCTCTTCTCTTCTCTTCTCTTCTCTTCTCTTCTCTTCTCTTCTCTTCTCTTCTGAATTGGCCTGTCCTGTCCACCCTGGATGTGTTGACCTGGCTGCAGCTTCAAGTAAGTCCTTTAATGTCTTGTTAATTATGTTCACTCCAGTCGCAGGTTCACATGGTTTTCTCCGGATTGCTTTTGGTTTGCAGTCAGCTCACGTACAGTATCTTTTGATTCCAGCCACTTCCAGTACACCATTACCATCGGGATTTGTGCAGACTGTCACTCTGGACATTTATGAATCCTTGACTGGAGGCAGAAAGCTATATGCAGCATATTTTCAGCATAGCAATAGGAACTAACAGAAGCATCTTACATCTTGTTATTTTTTATCAGGAGTTTATTTTGATGCTTCATCCTCTCAAGCATAGCTTTGCATTGCCTCAGGTTGTGGGCACCTTCGAGTGCAATTTACGCTGATCAATATGCTCCCTGGAGGGGGACGTTCTTTGCAAACGGGTCAGAGAGCTGAGGGTTTTCTGGCTTTTAGGAGGAACTGGATTGATTTCTGTGCTGCTGACCCCAGGCCTGTAATTGGAGCTCTCTGTTTCTAGCCGCTGATTGCTTCGCTTAAGCTGATGATGTCGGCGCATGTCTTTACCCAAACAGCAAACTGCAGAACTCAGCAGTTTTTTTACCCGCAAGAACAGATTGCTGGCACCTGAACCTGGAAGAAGTCTCAGACCTTGGAGACCTTTCTACTCATTATGCATACGGCGCGCTTCCATCAACATCTTCCATCCATCATTTTTCTATCCATCAGTTACTGGCCTTGGTCTTCCATCTTCATCTCTTTCTTTTCTAATTAGGATCCTAATTTGTCTGTCGTCTCGCAGTTTTTCTCGGCTGTTTCTCTTCACCCTTCTTCATTTCTGTTTTAAAGTCTTGCTTTTCCCTGTTTTCAAGTTTTTCTTACTTCCATCTGCCCATTATTCTGCTTGCATACGTCTTACTGTTTTTTTATTCATTCTTTTGTTCTTTTGTTTTATTTCATGTGAAATTCCAAATAGATGCACTTTGTGGTTACGGCCCTCCACAGGACCACCACAGAGCAGGTATTATTCAGATGGTGGATCATTTTCAGTCATTTCAGATCATTTGTCCTGGTACAAGTGGATGAGACACAACAGTGCTACTGGAGTTTTTAAACTTCATGTCCACTCACTGTCCGCTCAATTAGACACTCCTACCTTGTTTATCCACTTAGCTCCCATCTTAACTCATCTGCTGCTGCACAGTTTGTGCTGGTCACCCTTTAGTCAAGTCAAGTAAGAAACCTAGGAAATAAGATCTTGCAGGTACTTTGGTGTGAGACCATGCAGGGCTTTAAACATTAGTAAAAGAATTTTATAGTCGATACGGAATTTGACAGGAAGCCAGTGTAGCGCTGATAAAACTGGACTGGCCGAATTTCCTGGTTTTAGTTAGTACTCTAGCTGCAGCGTTCTGAACTAACTGAAGTTTATTCAGGTTCCTTCTGAAGCATCCTGACAATAATGCATTGCAGTAATCTAGCCCTGAGGCATGCACTAACTTTTCAGCATCAGACATAGATAATGCATTTCTTAACTTTGAAATGTTTCGCAGGTGAAGAAACGCTGTCCTTGTAATATTACCTATCTGTTGATTAAATGTCAGATCTGAGTCAATTGTCTACTGAACCAGGAACTACAGAGAAATCAGCGAGATTTAGCATCAAATCTGAGCATTTAGTTCAAATCTGAGCATTTAGGACCGAGAAGAATAACTTCTGTTTTATCAGGGTTCTAAAGAAGGTAGTTCTGCAGCATCCAAAGCCTAATATGTCTAATATATCTTATTCATTCTGGATTTATACTTTAGGTCAAAGGACGCTGCTCATAGTACACTGTTGGCTGGGTATGTTTGGTTGGTGGACTACTCTCAGTCCAACCTTGACACTGAGCTGTATAAAACTCCAGCAGCATAAAACTTCTATCTGTGTCTGATCCACTCATACTAGTGAAAACACGTGCACCCCCATGTCATTGTCAAAACGCTGAGAGTGATCCACCAAACTCCACCAAACTCTAGCAATGTATCCAGTGATTCCACTCTTAAAAACCTTCAGGTCTTGTGCATGTTTTAGAAGAATCCTTTAGATTTTCTGCACTTGAAATATGCTTATTTATAAGGGACCTCACACTACAGTAGCATTTTCCCACTGGCTAAACTTTTCTTCACAGATAATAGGAGTAATCTTCCACTAAGGAACATGCCTGGCCTACAGCAACTTATTAAAGACACAATTAATGTCTCTAGCCATCAGTTCTGTTTGTCTAAGTCTTTTCCTCTGGCCAGCTGTTAAAGGTATCAGTAGATTCATTTGCATATCTACATAAAGCAAGGATAAGCCTCTGGTTTTGTCTACCTGATCATTTGCAAACAATCATTTGGTTTTGTTTTCTCCTCGGAAAGGCAACAAAGGCTCCTCCTGGGCTCAACATAACCCTAATATGGACGGCCAGGGAGTATTTTGAACCCAAGTGTGGGCTGAGGCTCTCGTCCTTTCCTGTTACTTACAATTGGCGAAGGTGTTTGAGCCAAAGGGTCATTGAACGAGGTGATGAGGTTTTTTTCTTTCAAGCAGATGCCTCGTCCTCAGCCCCGGCTTTACCAGGGCAACATTTTCTTTGGCTTTAATTCCTGCTGTCTCCTGTATTTAGTGCTGGAGATAATCTGCTAATTGACTTGGAAAATCCTAGCAGAGGAAGCTATCGATCCCCATGGCCTCCAATTACATCCACATGCCGCACAATGGAACGAGTGTAAGCTGCTTAGCAGCTTTATGGAAGTCAATAGGAAGGCGCTACGTTTTTTTTAAACCTTGGATTTAACTCCAAAAACTAGACCATACATTCAGAAACTGAGACTATTTGCGTGTTGTCAACCTTCACGTGTCCTCAGTGAAATTGCCAGGCGATTTGGATGCAGAAAGCTTCCTTGTACTATACCAAAGTAGATGGATTTCATCTGATCGCTTTGAGCTGGGTAGCTTTTCTCTCCCTTGGTGGCACAGGGACATTAGTTAAGGGAGTCTCAGGGAAAAAAAAAAAAGAAAAAAACTAAAAGGCTCTGATATATTTGAGGCTTAATTCTTTTGCTGCTTTGAAAGTCCCTAAATCCCGTTATGAGAAGAGCCTGTGGAGACTTGGCACGGCGGGGGCTCTCTCCTGTTCTCATGGTTAATCCAGATATGTGTTCTTGTGTCAAAGGGGCTACACTTTTAATACCCTCTGTACCCTCACTTGCAGGGCATGAACTTACCCCAAGACTCTGAGAGTGTCCCTTGTATTCGGGCCGATACAGAGGTGAATGGAATGTCAAAGGAGAACTGCAGATGTTAGGCCCCTGAGAGAAGGGGGTGATAGAGAATATACGTTTTAAACAGACACAGGACACTCGAACTTCTGTTCACGGCTGCATTACTTTATGAGTGATCAAGTATTATGCATCAAAGCAATATTCATTACATTCAGCTCTCTGTATACTCAATGGAAAAAACATAACTTATATGTGTCACACCCTGCCTATCCTTGTCTGTCTGTTCACATCCTGTCAGTTCCACGTGCTTCTGTTTATGTTTCTCGTGTGATCATGTGCCCCTTGTGTCTCCCCCCACCTGGATCATATCTGTAACCCCTCCTGTGTCCAGGTGTTTCATGTTTTCTGTCTAATAAGGGTACATTATTATATACCTTGGTTTTGCAGTCTGTTTGGTCCGACATTTTCTGTGAATCTGTCTGTGAGTCGTTTCTGTGAGTTGTTGTGTTTAGCTACGTGTCTGCTGTATTTCATTGTTTTGTTCTGCCTGTTGCCTGTTGATCATCACCATGGACTTCATTAAAACCCTGAATCCTCATCTGCGTGTGTATTCGACTCCTCAGTCTCCTCAAACGTAACAATATGCACACGTTTTTGCCAACCAGATTAAAATAGGGGCAAAAATTGGGAGCAGTTGTGGCCTGAAGGTTAAGGATCCGGTCTTGTGACCGGAAGGTTGCTGTCTTGATCCCTTGAGCAAGGCAACTAACCCCCACTGCTCCCCAGGCGCTGTGGATAGGGCTGCCCACTGCCCTGGGCACGTGTGCTCACTTCCCGCCTAGTGTGTATGTTCACTAGTGTGTGTATATATGTGGGTGTTTCACTGCATGGATGGGTTAAATGCAGAGGTCAAATTCCGCTGTGTGCAAAACACATGTGGCCATTTCTAAAATAATGCACGCTTAGTTTAGTCTTTAAAAAAAGAAAAAAAAACATGTACAGCCATTTGAATATGAATACAAAATACACACAACAAAAACTATGAATTATTACATAAATCCATCAATAAAATGAACATGTGTTCTACGAAAATTAAGCTAGGCTACCATTTTAGCTTTACTGGAGCACCAAGCTACTCGGCTTAGCTGGCTGCATGCGGTTCACAAACGCTGGTTAAAAGTTCCTTATTTCACTCTTTTAACAGCAACTAAACAGAATGTTACATACACAGGTGTCTCTAGAGACACTATTCTTGCATTTACTGTGGGTATTTCACACCTGAGAGAGGGGGGTGATAAAGAATATGTGTTTTAAACAGACACGGGACACGCGAACTTCTTCTCACGGCTACATTACTTTATGAGTGATGCAAACTCAGCGTGCACTCTCCTCATTCCCCTCACTGAGTCTGAACTAATCACACACAGATCAACCAACACAGCAAAACAGCAACAGCTCATACAAAGAATAGCAGTATTAACAATATCGTTTAACTAATGCTCCTCACTTGAGAAATTGATGATTTATGCTGGGTTTTTTCTAACCAGTATGAATTAGATGTATACATATCTCTATTGCTGCTGATGCAAATGCACAGTAAATGCACACTTGGCATCTCAAGCTTCATTGCAAATTCCTGTGTTGCAAATCGTTTTGCAGTTCCAGTGCCAACATGAGTGGCAGCCTACCCAGTAGCTCTGTGCCACGGTGTTTCTCTACTACATGTTTATTTTCTGCATCCAAGTAGATATGGTGCTTTCTTTTATGCTGGCGAGTGGCAGAAACCTTCTTTACTCGAGAGAGGAGCTACTCACACTTCAAATAAAGTGCCACGTTGGCATAATGCACAACGTACTGGAGAAACTGAGGCACACACATAGAGGATGCAGAGCCAGCACTAAGCTAAAGGCTAAGCGAATAGAGAAACACATCTACTCCCTCAGTGGGGATGGGGAATGTGAACTCCTTGGCCAACAAAACCGACGAGCTAGCGGCTATGCCTAGAAATTGGAGGTGGCATGCAGTGTTCTGTAGTTGGTTGTCCAGCGAACAATTTTTGGCAACTTTTGAAAACATTGAATGGAAAAAAGACCACTATATTGTATTTCACTGCAGATCTTGTGAACTGCTATGACGCTTAAGCAAAATGCTTCACCCACCACAGTGCACTTCAGGCAGGTGTCCAGTGTGTATAATGCAGTGCTGATTATCTTGGTGGCTGGGGACTGGAAATGATAGACCCTACAGATGGTACGATCTTGGAGCACCATTTTTCGAGGGTTGCTTTTTTGACATTCGACAAATGCCGAACTGTTCCCAGAACTGTCTGGTGTGTTTGCTTTCCCAGTAACAAGGTGGAACATTCTGGTGCCACTTCAGGTGGAACTGAAAATTCACATTAGAAGCCACGCTCAGTTTCGTCAAGGTGGACATTGTTGGAGTGTCATGGAGATTTCAGCCCTAATTAACTTGGCCATTGCTCATCCTGACTTGTGTCTCTGAGCTGCACAGCAATAAAAAGATGGTAAATCAATGTAAATGACTGTAAATGACTATAAACCTAAAGCAGCCACCAAGTTAAATTTCTCCATCTTGCTTGTGTTGGTACAGCTCCTAATCATGTTCGCTAAACCATCTAAAGTTTCTTTGCATCACTGTAGTGGAGAGTTTTT
Organism: Megaleporinus macrocephalus; assembly: GCA_021613375.1. Taxonomy (NCBI): domain Eukaryota; kingdom Metazoa; phylum Chordata; class Actinopteri; order Characiformes; family Anostomidae; genus Megaleporinus; species Megaleporinus macrocephalus. The sequence continues at coordinate 36,922,301 of CM038704.1, read as the reverse complement.
CTTTGCTGATAAAAAAAGTGGATTACCTTGTGTCTTGGAAACATGGCTTACAGGCAGTAGTACCAATGCTAACATAACCATTTCTGGTATCATCTCTGTTTTTTACCTCAATTTCCTTTGGGTTCCTTTGGGTTCAAAGCATCCATCCATCCATCCTTCCTGCCTTGTATCAGTAGAAGGTAAACACTGCAGAGACAAGGTTTATCTTGTTCAATTGACTTTAGACAAACTTAGGAATAAGTAGGGCAGTGATTCGAAGTGAAAGCATTGGGGGACTGTCACAGTTTGCTTTTTTCCACTCCTTTAATTGAATTCAGATTCATGGATGCTTTTATAATTAGCTGATGATTTGATTTAGGTGTAAAATACTGTGCAAATGTCAGATACCAGATATTTTTCAGTCTAGACGGCCAAGTTATCAGAAAAAAGAGAAACGATACTTAACGGAAAATTACACAGAATCCTCAATAGACTAATTGTAGTACCATATTTTTCAGAATTTGTTGTATCCACTCTTTACCTTTATCACACCTTCTATTCTTCTTATTTCACATTCAGTTTCAAGTTCAAATCCTCCAAAGTCCTGCCTTTTTTGGCCTCTTATGATTCAGTAAATTCCAGTCTGGACAGACTGGATGGTCAATTTATTGTTCTCAGAACACCAGCATCTTTGTTTGATGTGTGTATATCACCTTTACTCAGTGAGAAGCTTCTTGAACAGCTACAAATCCTTTCACACCCATAGCTTTGAGGTTTCTTCTCACAGTGGAAGGATGTAGAGAAGCACCTATGATATTTTCAGCTGTAGATTTAGTATTAAATTAAATAAAAGGTGAGAGATGCCCAGTACAACAGTAACCTAAAATGTACACTTTAGTACAGTGGTCCCTCATAGCTGACCCCTTGACTACACTGTTGGTCTTAAATGTTATAATATTGGTCTATAATGACTATAGTGTTGGTCTTACTGTTATGAAGAACTCAGTCCTTTAGAACCAACAGCCAATGTATGTATTTATCTGTAAATTTATCTCTGACTCCTGGGGAACATGTTTGGTTTCCTCTTTCCTATAATGTTTCTGATATCAGTTTCTAAAACCTTATAATCAGCTGCTGATGAAATGAAATTGGGTGCATTTGCATTAAAACTAGACTCCCCAGTACAGTGGTCCCCTAGGATAAGCCCTCTGTCAGCTAGTCTGTCTCCTGTCTGCACCTCCATTATTATTGGGCAAGCCTGGTTTGGAAAGCCATTAAAATATGCAAGCAGCTTCTGCAAGCATGGTGCTGCTCCTCAGATCCAGAAGCTGCAACCCTGCTTTACATTCCAGCCACGGTGACAAGGCCGCCATGGGGCTTGTCACAGTGAGAGCGTTCAGTGTGAGGGGGCAGCCATGGCTTTGATGTGGTGCCAGGTGACATTTAAAATGTTTGGAGACTTAACCCATGGGCTAAACGGGTGGGTCTTTCTCAGCTGTTGTGGTTCGGTGGTTCATATAGAGCGGAAGGGAGAAAGCGCTCTTCATATTCTTTGGTGAATTCACAGCAATTTATAAATCAGCATGAATAATAGTGGTGTCTTTATCGCTGCTGAGGACAATGAAATGTGAATGCAATTAAATTAATTGAATTCATGCCAATTCCAGGTCTCATTGGCCAAAACTTTCCTTTAAATCGCGATCTGTAATCCAGTTTTCGTAATCACTGTTAGTTAACAATGTAAGAGATGGACCACCTGGTGTTGTACTACTAGCGAATACCAGTACCAGACACTAGATTCAGGGTCTGGATTAAAAGACCTCCAAGACTTCTACTCCATTATCACTGTCTTTTTATTTAATACCTATTTAATACCTGTTTTTGATTAAGAGGATATTACTTATAACACTTATTTTTTAACCTTGGTCCTGAAGGTCCAATCTCCTGCATAATTAAGTGCTTTTTCTATCTTAACACATCCTCTTTAATGCAATAATGGGCTCTTAATAAGCTGATTGGTTGGATTGAGTGTGTTGGGAGCACAGTAACAGTGCAGTGGGCTTTATCATTATTATACCTAAAGATGGATATTCTATGTACTACTGTGATCCTTATTCTAATGGTCAATAGACTTCACTATCATACAGAAGATAAAGGCATTTTTACCAATAAAGTGCTTATTGGACAGCTACCAACTTACTCAACCTCATAGTTAATCAGGTTAGAAGAATCATGTGACCTTTGTTCACACTCTATTACTTGTGGTGCCAAGAGTGAACTTAGAACTGGGGGAAACCTCTTGCTTTGAATTCACCTTACACCGAGAACATTTTAAATCACAAACTTGGCAGAGCTCATCGCATTAAGTGTTTTTAAAGATAAAATTGACTCAGCGGGCCTCTTGGGAAAGGCCCCAGGAAAAAGTCTACATCAAATTCATAGAATGTTTTTAAATTACAGAATTGTTCACACTATTGTGCTCAAACCACAATTAGGAACACACTGCAAATAACTGCAAATGTTAAACATTAACATTTTGTGTCTATTTCTTTCATATTTGTGTTTTTGCTTTATTCACTTTATGCGCTTTATTCTCGTCAAATTGATCATTATTGGGTTTTTTTCCATGATTTAAATTGTGTACTAGAGCACCCACTCAAAATGAAATCTCACTGGGTCTTCCTATAAATAAATTCTACTCTTTCTAGTCCTACCAACCCACTGCCAACATGTAAGTGTCTGCACTGATTGGAAGACTAGCTGGTGAAAGAAGTTGGGCATTATCTCTTCAAAATGTTACAAGAAACAGTAAAGCAATTATTCAGTATTATAGAGAGGTGGTCTTTGTTTGCTGTCCATTCTGGTTGGACACACATGCAAGATGCCTGACCAGACAAAATTTTATAGATAGACTTTTATCAGATTTTGTTATTCTATTTTGTTAGCATGAACATCTAAACTCCAGTCCTGGTTTTACTTCATTAGCAAACATTGACTGACCATCAGATCACAAACCTACCACTAACACCAGGATCTTCAATTTAGACAACTGGGTTCAAAGAACTGGATTTGAAGACTTAAAAAATGTTCGTCTCCATTCACTCCAATCACATTTTTAAGACCTGTTTAAAGCAGCTGCAGACATGTGAAAGGTTGAGTTTGTTATTTGGGCTTTGTCTGACCCTGGTGTTCACTTTCCAGGGTAAAGAAAAATTCCTAGAAATTCTGCATCGCTACATGGAGGTACATGGGACGGTGTACTACGAGACACAGCGCCCTCCAGAGGTCCCAGCCTTTGTTAAGAACCACGGACTACTTCCCCAGCAGGAGTTGCAACAACTTTTGCGCAAGGCCAAGGTGACGTTTAATAGCTGATTACATTAAAGCACTAATGGAACATTTGTTTTGTAGTCTTAATTAAGACTTTCCTTGACTTTTCTTATTGTTTTATCACAGCTCTTCATTGGTTTCGGTTTTCCCTATGAAGGCCCCGCCCCCTTGGAAGCAATTGCCAATGGGTGCATTTACCTGCAACCCAAGTTCCACCCTCCGCACAGCTCTCTCAATCATGAGTTTTTCAGGGGGAAACCTACATCCAGAGAGGTGAGCCACTCGAATGTGCTGGAGCTGCCAATTAAACGTGAAGGCCAGTTAGCAGCATGGTAATGAAATCTTGCTAACTGCTTCCTGCTAGCTTTCATTTGCCTCAAATGTGATTGAAATGAGGCTTTTATTACATTCAAAGTTAGCCACTTCATTTTGGTGAATTGCAAGGCAGCAGTAGGAGAAAATGATCAAATTACTCTGGAGATCTTTTTCTTCACAGGCAGATTTTTATGTTGGAAAAAGTGCAGCTGACCTAAACCTGACAACCCACCAATGTGCTGACACTGTGGCCCTGTGGGGATTTTTTTGTGATGAGCTTTTTTTCCGTGCAATTTGAACTCCTCACAGCAGAACCTCGAGTCCTGAAAGTAGCAACTTTGACAGTTTAGCTTAGCAGAGAGCCTAGCGGAGATGTGAACTGCATACTGATCAAAGAGCCGTCATAAGGGCCTGTGAATCTTTCTTCGCTATTCATGAATCTGAGAAGCAGGGCTTAAGAGTGGCTGCACTGTGGGTTGCCTGAGGTCAGCATCTCATATGAAAATATAATATTCTGCAAAGTGCAGTTTTGGAACAATTTAAGTTTCACTGGAGGTTAAGAGCTGGTTTCATTGCCCACGATGCTGGCTTGATACCATGGGTCAGATGAACCAGCTGAATAATGTCCAGGTATATTTGCTGTCTGTCTGCGACAGGTGTCCTCTCAGCACCCGTATGCTGAGCAATACATCGGGCGGCCTCATGTCATGACCGTGGACTACAACAACTCTGAGGAGTTTGAGACAGCAGTCCGAGAGATCATGAGGACAAAGGTAAGGTCTATCTAAGCTGTTTACTCCATGTGGTACCAGTATATACAGTAAACTACACACTGTACTAGCATATACTGTGGACCACATAATGTACCCATATAAACCACATGTTAGATACTGTATACGATATTAACCTATAATGTATACTACATACAGTACCAGTATATAATGTCTACTGCATAATATAGTAGTATATACAGTAAACTACATACTGTACCAGCATATATTGTGGACTACATAATATACCCATATAAACCACATGTTAGATACTGTCTACTATATTAACATATAATGTATACTACAATCAACACCAGTATAGAATGTCTACTGCATAATATAGTTGTATATACAGTAAACTACATACTGTACTAGCATATATTGTGGACTACATAATATACCCATATAAACCATATGTTAGATACTGTCTACTATATTAACATATAATGTATACTACAAACAGTACCAGTATATAATGTCTACTGCATAATATAGTAGTATATACTGTAAGCTACATAACAAAATATAATGTAAGCTACATACTGTACCAGTATAAACTATATACTAAATGCTGCATAATATTCCAACATATAATGTATATTAAATACTGTACCAGTATATACTGTAGACTACATAATGTTCCAGTATATGCTCTAAACTACATACTGTACCAAATGCTGGATACTGCTTAATACACCAAAGTATAATATAAACTACATACTGTGCCAGTATATACTGTTATACTCTATAATGCACAAGTATATATTGTATACTGCAAACTGCACCAGTATATACTCTACACTGCATACTTTTCCAGTAAATACTGTACACTGCATGCTGCATCACTATATACTGTATCAATATATAATGTACACTGTATGCTACACAAGTTTATACTGCATATACTATACTTTAAGAGTAATGGTATATTATATAATATACTCTACATACTGCTACCAGTATATATCGTAAACTGCTACTGCACCAGGATATATTGTAACTACGTATGTGCCATGTTTCGTGTTTCTGTCTAGCTGAAATTATTGTGTTGGGATGTCTTACATCATGAAGAGAACCCTAGTTGCATGCTGGAGTGGTACATCATCCAGTGGAGAAATGTGTCTTGGTCACGTACTGCATACCACTTGCTACTTCCAGGCACAGTTAGTATGCGAGCAGTATGTAGTAGGCTATTTTAAACAGTGCCATTCTCTTGAGAAACATTTTTCATGATTAGTAACACCTGCCACATTATTGAGGAGCAATAGACATTTGTTTGCCATGTGCTGATTGATTGCAGCTGTTCCGATTGAGGGAGCAATCAGATTTGAGCATTTATGTGTCTATTAGTTGCTAATATCCTCCTTTCAAAGCATTAATCCACTTCATTTATGTCGAATGAGATTGCATTCAGTCTGATTACTCTGAAACGATTTCAGTGTTCATATATATTGTGGCATTATCCTGAGAAAGCTCTTGGGTTTATTAATAGCAGAATAGAAGACTGCATGTAAACAAAGCATACGGCTGCGTTAAAGATCTCTTAGGCTTTAGTCTAGATTCAAAAGCACTCATTTTTACAGTGGCACAACAGACGTGCTCAGACTCTTTCAGGACTTGGCCGATGTGTTTACACTTTATTGAGCCAGGCACCTGATTAATGGATCTAATTAATCTAATTATCTTCCCTGGTCTTTTAAGGCCTTGATTACAGAGTAGGATGTTTCTGTAATGCCAACATATTTTCCGGCTTGTCACTACAGAGCAGCACATGTGGTTTCAAGCAGTCAAACTGTAGGAATCTCAGGTGGAAACAGTAATTGATGGTGAGCGGCATTCATTAATAGCCTTGGTTTCTTCTCTCAGGGGGTTAATGATGGCAGAATGGGTAAATGCAGGGTAGCAGCAGGATTAAATCATCAGAAAAGGGAGAGAGATGAAGAAGGTAGGAGATGTAGAGCATGCAAAAGTTGTAGGATTTGCATTTGAAGGAGAAACAAAAGTGTTTGAGGTTCATGGTATGCCAATTTTATGTACTGATCTCTACTTATTCAACTATGACACAGTTTTACATCGTATGGCTCCTTAAATGCCAATAAACACTGAAAACACATTAAACTTAGTTTCAGTCTGACATGTTTTACGTCCCATTGAAACATAATCCCGCATGTCCTGCTGTGTTTCTTTATATATCAGTTGTATTCATTAGTGAAACATAAACTCCTCAGATCACAAATACGATTTGAGTAGAGCCAGTGGGGAAACCCTCAGAACCTCCTGCGCCTGATGATGTCTGAGGCTTATAAAAAATGTATGTATGTAATATTTAATTCATTTTCATTTAATAGATTTATCATACTTGTTGAATTGAGTCCCGCCTGCAAGTATAGAAACGCTCCTGTTTCATTCTTTATTTTTATCTTATCTAAGTCTTACTCCAGGGTTTAAAAGCTTGAAATACCAAAAGGAGAACAATCAGGGATGCAGCAAGGTTGTTGAGGTTATTGGAGTTTTAAATAATGCCACATGTGATGTGACAGGCGACTATTTATTTATTTACTTTTGCTAATTGCTAATTGATATCCAACAGTACATATACAGTGTACTGTATGAGACGAGATGACAATGTGTATATATAACTGACATCAGATCGCAGACACACTTTATCATCTCTCCGCCCTCTTGTTATGGATAAACTTAATAAGTGATGAGTGATAACGAGTCAGCACATTAACGAGGGATGATGAATCAGATTGTTGGTATGCGACACAAACATGCCCACTGGCACACGGTGAGATTAAACACTGTAATACACACTGAGCACTGAGATCGAACGGCTGACTTAAACTTTTACATTTTAAAAGTTGTCATATTTCAGAATGCGCTCCTAACTGTTTTGGACTCGCTGTAATAAACATTGCCAATGCCACCATGTTCAGAACGTTTACTTATTACAATTGTTTCTATAATTGCAGTCCTGAAGTCAGCACCCACTTTCTGCATGCCCCAGTCATTTTGTTTTTGTTTTTTTTTTGGTATTTGAGTAGATTCAAACAGGCAAGCTTACCCATTGATTAGGCCCACAGGAACTGAAGGAAAGGCAATGTTACAGTATTACTCATTCATTCACATGAACCACTTATCCCTCTGCGTTGTGGGGTGGTGGGCTGGAGCCTATCCCAGTGCTCATTAAGCGGAAGGCTGTAAACACCCTGGACAGGCTGCCAGTCCATCACACACAGACATCCATTTTCACACACACTCTCACACCTAGGGGCAATTTAGGATCTACAATCTAACTTCTAGTTGTGAGGCCAACCCTTTTTTTTTTTTTTGAGGGGGGGGGGGGGGGGTGCTTGTCATTTACCATTTTTTTTACATCTTGAAAAAGCACAAGCAAAAAAAATCAAAAAGTTTGAAAACAATAACCAAATACTGCATAACAAGTTTTTTAATGCTAGGATGAAATTAACACAGGTTAGAATCTTGCTATAGCCATAATGTGTAAAAGATGATGGAAATTTTTTCTTAATATTTAGCCTTTACTTTAACCAGGAAAGTCATTAAAAACATTCAAAAACAATGATATAAACATGATTCCCTTCCTCCTGATCTCCTTGTCTGGCGTACAGCATCCACACAACAGTGAACTGCTGCTACTATTACCCAAAACGTTTCTCCCATGACTCAAGTGGCCATTACTGTTGTAATGCGGTGGTGATTCTCTTATCAGTGGGCATAAGCGACTGGTGTCCGGTCCTACCGGTGTTACGATTATCGCGTATAGCTTTCTGAAATGCTGAAAATAAAGCTCATCTGAAAAAAGCCCTCTGCACTGTGTGCTCTGAAAACTGTTCAGTGCTGAAATCTCAGTGCTCATTAGGCGGGCCATTGCTTGTCCTGCCTGGCGTCTCTGGGCTGCAAACAATACAGTCATAAAAAAATTGCAAATGTCTATAATGATTATGCTTAAATTTCATCATCTTGCTTATTTCGAAGCAGCCTGTACTCATGGTAGCTACATCATCTACAGAAGTGTCAAGTAATGAAGTACAAATACTTCATTACCTTACTTAAGTAGAAATTTTGGTTATTTATACTTTACTGAAGTAATAATTTTTCATCTGACTTTTTACTTCTACTCCTTACATTTACACTCCATTATCAGTACTTTCTACTCCTTACATTTACACTCCATTATCAGTACTTTCTACTCCTCACATTTACACTCCATTATCTGTACTTTCTACTCCTCACATTTACACTCCATTATCTGTACTTTCTACTCCTTACATTTACACTCCATTATCAGTACTTTCTACTCCTTACATTTACACTCCATTATCAGTACTTTCTACTTCTTACATTTACACTCCATTATCAGTACTTTCTACTGCTTACATTTACACTCCATTATCTGTACTTTCTACTCCTTACATTTACACTCCATTATCAGTACTTTCTACTCCTTACATTTCCACACCGTAATCTGTACTTTCTACTCCTTACATTTACACTCCATTATCAGTACTTTCTACTCCTTACATTTACACTCCATTATCTGTACTTTCTACTCCTTACATTTACACTCCATTATCTGTACTTTCTACTCCTCACATTTACACTCCATTATCTGTACTTTCTACTCCTTACATTTACACTCCATTATCAGTACTTTCTACTTCTTACATTTACACTCCATTATCAGTACTTTCTACTCCTTACATTTACACTCCATTATCAGTACTTTCTACTCCTTACATTTACACTCCATTATCAGTACTTTCTACTCCTTACATTTACATTCCATTATCTGTACTTTCTACTCCTTACATTTACACTCCATTATCAGTACTTTCTACTCCTTACATTTACACTCCATTATCTGTACTTTCTACTCCTTACATTTACACTCCATTATCAGTACTTTCTACTCCTTACATTTACACTCCATTATCAGTACTTTCTACTCCTTACATTTACATTCCATTATCAGTACTTTCTACTTCTTACATTTACACTCCATTATCAGTACTTTCTACTCCTTACATTTACATTCCATTATCAGTACTTTCTACTTTTTACATTTACACTCCATTATCTGTACTTTCTACTCCTTACATTTACACTCCATTATCAGTACTTTCTACTCCTTACATTTACACTCCATTATCAGTACTTTCTACTCATTACATTTCCACACCGTAATCTGTACTTTCTACTCCTTACATTTTAAAAACAGCCTCGTTACTCCTATTTCATTTTAGGTCATTTTTATTGATGTACATTTACATTCCAGTAAAGGATATTGATCACATTGATTTTTGCACCATTACAATACTTATAGACAAGTAGTCATCATATCTTCCGCTCCATGAAACACATGTTAATGCTCAGTAGTACACATATACAATTCTTTAATATATTTACATTGTATTAAAGTGCATTCATTATCAATGGGTATATATGCGACTGAAACAGGAAGCCTAGTGCATCCCAAATTTATTAACATTAACATTTCAATATGACATTATAGTAATTATGGCTTTTAGAAGAATGGGTTTTTTGGGGAGGTGGGCTAGTGCACTATAGACCCCTGTATAGCTTTTGTCCTTAATGCCATTTTTCTTCCTACATTACTTTTACTTTTATACTTTAAGTAGTTTTGAAAGCAGTACTTTTACACTTTTACTGGAGTAAAAAGCTTGAGTTGATACTTCAGCTTCTACAGAAGTATTTTTAAACCCTAGTATCTTTACTTCTACCTGAGTAATGAATTTTAATGCTTTTGGCACCTTTGATCATCTAAAGTTTCTTTGCCTTACTGTAGTAAATAAACCTAATTCACACTTTTGTCTTCCAAACTGTTGTAAATGGAATAAATGGAAACCTGGCTGGTGTTTACAAACACACTGGCAGCAAAAATGTTAAAGTCTAAAACTGACGACACAACGTAAAACAGAAAGTTAATGTATATTAGTACCTACACAAGCACATGGAATGACTTTTGCACGCCGTGTTTAAACTACATGCATCATATTTATGACAGTGTTGTTTGTTGCAATGATTCACCACTGCTGCAGGTACTAATGGTCTTTTTGGCCTAGTGCTGCACTGCTCTAACAATGTCACTACTGTTGTGATTACTAGGCCTTTATCTGAAAACAATGCGGTAAAATAGGACTGTTATTGGGATTTTGTTAAGATAAACAGATGCAATTCTATACGCATGGACAAGCATGCATTAAAACTCCTCTGGTGGCATATGCTAATGAGTTAAAGGGGCATCGCCAGGGTCTCTGAACATACCGCTGACAAGACATTCAGTTTGATAAGGTTAATCATTGTTTCATGGGCTGCCAATCAAAAAAACACATGTCTGCCAACATTAGATGAGAAGTATCAGAGTGCAGAGCTCTCTGTTTAACAGACAGACCATATAGCTATAAAGCACACATTGCCCGAAGCTAATGTACACGCTGCATTAGCTGCGGGTGCTGTCAATCACTGCAGTAGTTTGCTGGAACCAATTAACCTCCCCTCCTCTCTGCTTCTCTACAGTGAGATTGCTTTGTTTCTTTGTGTCACTGCAGATCTCATGACAGCAGCAATTGAGATTTACACACACAGCGAGACATGGCAGGACTTTGAAGCGAACGCGGTCAAGATGCAGTGGATTAAAAGAAAATAAAGCGAGAGTAAAGCTCCTCCATTCTCAGACTATGTCTGAACCTACTGTAATTAATCTGCAGGGAGTGTTTCCCTGTTGTAGCCGCGTCGTTCGAGTGCTTTTTCATCTCCCGAGGTGTTGGCAGGGACGGCGCCTGGCATTTCGAGACATTTCATGGGAGAGCGAATTGTTTACGAAAGAGCGCATTAATCGAATCAGTTTAATCAAGCGCGTGGTTTGTTACAGGTTTTCATTCGGCTACGAGATAATTTGCGTCCACGACAAAGGAAGATGAAAATGCGATTTATCGAGTCAGTGGTTTCTGACTATCATAAAGCCAAAGGCAATTAAACCTGACGGGCCTGGCAATTACCACGTTTGTCTGTTTTGACTAATGGGCTGAAATACCTTTTGATTGCAATTAGCTTGAATAATGACGAGAAAGGAGGAGAAAAAAAGAACATCAAACAATGATTAAAAAACAAGAGTCTGTTCCATAGAAGTGACCGGCGTTTGTGTGGTTTCAGGTGGAGTCGTATTTGCCGTACGAGTATACGTGTGAGGGGATGCTTGAGAGAGTTCACGCTTATATTCAACATCAGGTGGGTTCACACACACAGATATGTTTTTCAGGTCATACATATGCAATTACTTACATTTAATCTTACATTTAATAGTATGTGCTATATATATATATATATATATATATATATATATATATATATATATATATATATATATATATATATATATATATATATATATATACATATATATATATAGGCCTTGTAAGACCTGGTAATTCATTTTTGTCCTCTGGAGGGGACATGAGTCTCCAAAAGATATTTCAAAAATTAAATAAGGTACCTTGCAAAAACCTGTTGTACCATGTAGAAGACATCCTGGCCCTTCCATTGAGTTATTATGTGTTGGCGTGTGTCATTCACAACAGAAGTTCTGCCTTTTTTTTTAATGGCTGCCTCTCAGTAACCACATTTTATGAGAGCAAGCTGTCAAATAATATGCATTTGTTATGTTTCTAAAGCCTATAATTTATATATTTTAGGTATAAAACTGTTGTAGCTAGTTCTTTTCGCACAAATGTTTACCTAACAGCATACTTTTTTTGATGTCCTTTGTAGTGGACACTGGGACTTACTAAATCTGGTTTTATATGAAATTAATGGTGTCACAGGTGACAGGAATTTGACTGAGGCAGAGATCATTTTGCATGGCTCCTAGGGAACAAAGAAGGCGGTAAAACACATTCAGTGAGCTTAATAAAATGGTAAAACTGTCTAAACCTATGGTCTGACTCTTCTTGCTAGTATGCACTCCTAGCATAGAAAAGTGTACATTTTAAAAGATGTTAAATTACTGACCATTAGCACAAGATATGAGCAATGTTAGAATACCAAAGAGCTATGTATAGTGTAAATAACAGTACATTTTTATCCTTATGTTGAGCACAATAAAACTACATCAAACTATGACATCCCCAGCACACTCCAATGCCCATGTTGTTGTTGTTACGTGTGGGGACCTTAGTGGGCCATCACAGGTATAAAATATGTAAACAAGATTTTTTTTACTAAGTTTTCATTTGCATTATTTTCTAGAATTGAGTTTTTGATTTTTAGTCTGATGCAGAACAGAAAACAAGAAATATATCATAAACAATGTCCTGATGTCCACTATAAAGGACATTCCATAAAAAATAATTTAAAATGTAAAAAAAAACATCTAAACATTTTTTCATCTAGTAGACTTATTTAATGTTGAAATTACTGAAATTCTCAAACTTTAATTTTTCTGGGTCTCAGGAGGATATAGGACCCTCCTCCTAGTGGTTTCAGTCTTATTGCTAACAGGTGGATAAAAATAACCACATAGTCGGCATAGTCAGTTTGTAAAATTTAAGCTGCTGGAGCTGCCCAAGCCAACTGTATTACAGTGAAATGGAAGCATCTAGGAGCAATGGCAGCTCAGCACGAAGCAGCAGACCATGCAGACTAAAACTGCGTGCTAAACAGCCCAGAACCTATTCTCTGCTTCCAAACAACATCAGCATGAGGCTGTGCATCAGTGTGCGTCATAAAATGTGTTTCAATGCACAAGCAGGTGCACACAACCCTAAGATCACTATGCGTAGTGCCAAACATCATCTGGAGTGTTGTAAGCACGCCGCCACTGGACTCTGGAGTCATAAATCACACTTCACTACCTGGCAGTCTGATAGATAAATCTGGGTTTGGTGGATGAATCCAGGAGGTTTGGTTGGGGGGTATAATAATCTGGGGTGGCATTAATGCTAAAGAACACAAAAACATTTTACACAGTTACATGCTTTCAACTTGGCGGCAGCAGTTTTGAGCAAAGCCAGATCCGTAAAGACTTAAAGTGTGTAACCCCAGCCCCACTGAACAAGTGGAATGTTGATTATAAGACTCCACAGAAGAATGTAGAAGAATGTTATGGCTTCAAAGGGGGTCAACTCCATATTAATACCCATGGTCCTGTAAGGGGATATCCAGTATAGCCGTATGGGAATGGGCCTGTACTGTATGTATATCAGTCTGTATGTGCAGTATTTCTATAATAATAATAATAATAATAATAATAATAATAATAATAATAATAATAATAATAATAATAATAATAATAATAATAATAATAAAGAAAAAAATAAATAATAATAATAATAATAATAATAATAATAATAATAATAATAATAAGTAGCATCTATGTTCAGTTAGCTTTAAATATGTTTTATGTCCCATATATGTACCTATATGTTAATGTGAGCCATATGTACTACATATATAGTAGCAGAGTTAGAGACACCCCTCTTATTATATGTAATTGCCTCTCATAATGATGACTGTTCAGTGAAATAACAAAAAAAAAAACACATTGAAGTGATAATTATGCAGTCACCACAACCTAGCATGAAAAGTCAGATGTTTCAGCATTTAGTGCGTCTGCTCTTTGCTGGTAGACCACTGAAGCTATCCCTAAAGCCACACTAAATTCTATACAGCATGTGAACTCCACCCTTATTCCCCTTATTTATAATATTAATCCACACATATAAGTGCACACACATACATACACTCTCCATCTCACACCTGCCTGCAGCAGCCCATCACTCACTCCATAATCACACACTGCAGCCGACTGATTACAGCCTGATCCACCGCTATTGAGCCGAACACAACAGGAACACGCAATAGCGGATAAAGGGAAAAATCATAGCCACTCTAAAGAGGGGGCAAGGCATGCAAGGGAGTAAAACAGCTGATGAATAACTAGAGAAAGTAGAACGGGAGAAAATACATAATGTAAAAGTGATAGGTCTGTGAAAAATCACGTGTACACAATGTTCTATTTATGGTGCCATAATGTACATATCGTGTGACAGATGACAAAGCGTCATGCCAAAAAAGAAAAATGTGTTTGTTTTATTTTCCATAGGACACTACATTCACAGTGAAAAAACAAGCTATATATAGTATGTATAGTATGTATTACTGGAACACACAGTAATGCAATTTAATTTTATTGAAAAAGTAAGTAGACATCTGCTTATATCACTACTTTAGATGTGAAATCAAGTGTACCTGATTACATAACATTAGAGATTATTTATAAGAGGAATATGAGGAACTTGTCTTATTTAAACCGGAGATATCTGGTTTGGTTTGCTCTTTGTTATTAGAGTGTGTGACATTATCTTGCTTCGCTCAAAAAATCTTTCAGTGGCCTTCAAATAGAAGGCTGGAGTCTGGCCTGTGAGTTTGGTAAAGGGTTTAAGAAGATATCCAAAATATTGAAAATTAATCACCGCCCTGTCTGGAAAATCATCTACAAGAGGAGAAGATTTAAAACCACTGACAAATGGTCCAGACTTGTTTAAGTGTATGCATTATCCATTACAATGAAACAGCACATATTTAAATGAAGGCAAAAACCAAATACAACATTTGACCAGAAGAGCCTTAAACCAGCTGTAAAGCATGGTGGTGGCAGTGTTATGGTTTCACTACTTGTAGTCAAAGAATCCACTAAAAATTCTCTTTTACACCAAAGAGAATGTGAGGCTATCTGTAGAAAAGAAGTGGACCATCCAGCATACCAGTAAACCCACCAAGAAATGGCTCGAAAGGAAGACGTGGATTGCTGTGGAGTGGCTAAGTCAAAGCCCATTCTGCATTACATGGAAATTCCATAGGGGAATTTGAAACTCTCAAACATTGCACAGTTATAAGAACTCTGTATGAGATAAACTGGTGGACTGTTATAAGAAATGCCTACATAAAGTTTTTCTGCCAAAGGGGGTTGAAGCCAGGATGCAACAGACACATATGATCTTAAGTAAATGATTGCATAACTTAACGATTGCATAAATTACATTTTTCTATCTATAAGTTTTGTTAAACAAAAATCTTCTTCTTGACATAACTCAATTCATTCAGCCTGATGAGAAACTGTAGAACACAACAATCAAACAGACTGTAGAACAGTTTTATTCAGAAAAAGAAAAACGAGAAATATTAGAAATTTCACTCAGTGAAGTAAGAACATATACTTACATGCTTTAATCTACTCAAAAATTCCATTAACAAGCTCCTTTCATAGATTCCCCCAGTCGACGGCCCTCTCATGTTAAAATGTGATTGATCTTGTGTATTTAATCGTAATGACATGGTCATGATTAATCTTTCCCTGTGTATTAGCAGCCACACTCCCCTCATGACCTTCAGACTTCATAAATGATGAATGTTATGAAATATCATCTCACTGTTTAGGAAGGAAAGGAGGAGAACATGTTGCTGACTTTGGAATTAAAATTTGGTTCTGACAGGAATGTGAATGATTTGGAAACAACTTTCATGCTTAGTTCATGGCAGAGGAGTATTAAACTACACAGTCGAGTCACATTATTACCACCAGCTAATATCCAGAGTAACCTAGACAGTCTGAAAGATCTTGGTAGGTTTTCACAGGTATCTGGAGCCATGCTGACAGCATCTCACAGCTGCTGGTGGGCATGTAGGGGAAGATCCATAAAGCAAACACAATGATTGGGGTGATCTCACAGATTTTCAATGGGATACAAGTCTGGGGAATTAGGGTTCCAGGTTAGTACATGGAGGTCTTTGTCATATTCTTTCAACCAGTGTGGGACATTCCTGGCCGTTTGACATGTTGCATTGTCTGGCTAGAAGATCCCATCCGCCCCAGGAAAGACAATCAGCCATACCAATTCATACCCAGATTGGTTGAGAGTGTCTTCCATATGGATGAGTGGGCCCAGAGAATGCCACGCAAATGTTCCCCAGACCATAACACGTCCACCTACGCGCTGCTGCCGGCAAAAGTAGGAAGTGGTCATAATAATGTGGCTTGACTGTGTATTTTTAGCATGCAGAGTTGAATCTACCAACAGAGTTTTTTTTTCCATGATCAGAATTCATGCTCATTTTACATGCCTAACTAATGCAGCATCAGAGTTTTGTTAATTACTATTGTAATTGCTCAGAATGTCCTTATAAATATTATTTTAAATATTAAATATGAATAAATTCTTATTTTGGAAATGTAATGTACATGTACATTTTCAGTTATTTATGACGTATTAGCACTTGAAAAACAAATGTATTTAATGCTATTCCAAATATATATTGCAGTAGATTTGAAACAAAGATAAAAAATTTGGTTTGAATAGACAGATAATAATAACTCATAACATTGGAACAAAGCCTTGCATCTGCAGACGTTTAAGGGTAGGGAACTGAATGGATGTTAAGGACACAGATTTGTCATTTATGTAAATGTAAAGGGACGCTGATATAATGCCAAAAACTGAAAAATTACACAAGGGTCTGTCTCAAAACCTAGTGAGCTGTCTAAGTATGCAATGACTAGGTAGTCAGCTGTTAAAGTAGGCAGCGTTCTATCTGACATAACTCCTCATAAGACTATTGGCATAACACATAAGATTATTGAGACGCTCTAGTTAGAGAGCAACTGTGTCACGGCTTGTTCCCACCCACTGCCCGCGACCGCTGTTTTAACTAGTTGCTGAGCTACCAGCATGCTAACCAAAACAATAGCCAGAGGCTTAAAATTCCGCTAGCATAAATGCTAATGGCTCGAGTATAAAACTGCAAAATGGTAAACGACTTGTTCCAAATAAAATACTGTTTTGTGTGATGATATGACAAGAATCAAATTAAAACATCAGAGAGAATCAAAATAATTTACATTATAGCTTTGCCCGCGTTGCATCATGGGATTGTTGTAGCAGCTGAGGAAGCGTTCGATGCTTCCTTACAATTGGGCCAATATAAGGTGTTATGTTTAAGGTATCTAAGAATTGGGACAGCCTACATGTCCTGAGCGCACATACTATGACGTAAAATGCTGTCTATGTAGACATTTACTAGATTTTGAGAGAGACCCTAAGACTAAGACTAAGGCAGCTTGGCTAAGAGCTGCTAAACAGCTAATCAGTTTTAGCTTGCAATGATGCAATGATCGCAGTGAGAAAGGTTAAAAAGTCACTTTTTAATCATGTGTCTCAATGACCAAAGATCAGAATGCTCAGACAAATTAAGCACCAGCTCTCATTAAAAGCCCATATCAAGCTCTTATTTTGATCATGTTATGAAAAAAATCAGCCCATTGGAAAAGACCATCCATTTGGAACACCGTAAGGAAAAGTACAGCTAGCAACAAGATGGATCAACACAATCATAACTATCAAGAGCAAGCCATTAAGAAGCCTGAGGATCTAAACCATAAGACATTCTGGAGAAACACCAGTCATACGGTTCCCAGGAGTCTTAGTGGCACTCTATAATCATAATAATAAAAGCTACGAAGCCCTGACAACTGTCCCACAACCTGCTAGAATGATCGTACTTGAAAAAGCCACATATTCAGGCTGTACTGATTATTATTATGTGTTGTTTTCTCACTGTTTGTCATCTCTGCTGGCCAAAAGATAATTTTTAAATATTTGCTTTTACCATCTGTTACTAGGAGGAAACTGCCACATGATTGCTAAACTAGAGGATTTGTAATTTCTCAGTTATAATTTGCCAAATGGAGATTTAGACCAACACGTTAATGTTCTTTTGGAAAACATGTAGTAGTTGAAAAAAGCTTTTCTCTCAGCTCGTCATTGGCAGATGCTCAGGGATAAATATAGAGATATCATTTTTTAGGAGAATTTCTCTTCCCATCTCTCCTTGTACAGGACTTTTGTAGTCCAGAGGCTCCATTTCCTCCAGCCAACGCCTCTAGGGTTTGGCCTGGGGGTCTGTTTACCCTGCTGTCCAACTCAACGCTCCTAGGCTGGGCTCCTAACTCTACGACACCATTGTGCTGGCCCCCACTGAGTGCCCTGAGGCTCATGGTGTCCACAGAGGGTCAATCGTGTGTGGAGGCCTGCCGAACCTCAGGCCTGGTGTGTGAACCTGCCTTCTTCCGTTTCATCAACAACAAGGAGGCGCTGAGCAAGTGAGTTCCAGTTTCCTTTTTGACTGACCATTTGATCCTCCTGTATTAACCTGAAGGAACAAAAATTATGACTAATCAAAACGGCATGAAGACCTTTCCCAAATGTACAATTAAACAAAATAAGCACACTGACAAACAAATATTATAAGAAATATGAATCTCATAATATACAATTATCAGCATGATCTTGAATAATGTGTCTACCTACATTGGGACTTTGTAACACATGTATAACCATTGAATAATGTATTTATAAAGCACTACTTGACTGTACATGATAAAATCTCTTTGAGTTTAAAAGTACAGAATTTCTGGTAACACTTTGTACTCACCCTCCTATAAAGCACTGACGTAACCAGGCCAAAAGCAAGTCATGGTGGAAGTCATTTGCCATCATAAGCTGTCATGACAAATTATGTCCAGTGATTTAACACTGTCATGTTATCATTATTCAGACCCTCTAGGAATTTGTGATCTTGCCATCACAAGAATTCACACAAATTCAGCCCTTGCAATTTTGTCCAATCATCATATTAGTTCCACAGACTCAGATGCTCGTCCCACACGTAGATGAGGTGTCTGATATCTAAGCCAGACTGACCACAAATAAGAGTGTTTTGTCAGTTCTTATCTGATGGCCAATCTGCTGGTCCATATGAACGCTTTTGTGTGCACTTGCCTGCTCTGTGTGCTTTGACTGAGCCTTTTATAACAGTATAGATGCTGGGTGTTTTTGTACTGTGTTGATTGATGCACAGCACATTAGCTGCTGGGCTCATGTTAGTTTGGAGTCACAGCACAACTTATGTACAAACTAAAGTTTGAAAATAATTTGTAAACATAGTTTATTACAGGCTCATAATCACTCTAGTGACTAGTCTAGCCTCGTGGCTGTAGTGCAGCATCACTCGAGTAGCCGTTCCAGGTAGCCCTGAGCAGAATGGCAGCGTCACTCAAGTGGCCGGTCCAAGCAGCCTCATAGCTTAAGTGCAGCATCAGTCACGTGGCCCGTCCAGGTAGCCTTGCAGCTGCGGTACAACGTTACTCAAGCGGACGGTCCTGGCAGATACTGTAGCTGTGCTGCAGTATCTCTCAAGTGGCCACTCTAGGCAGCCTTGTGGCTGCGGTGTAGAATCACTCAAGTGGCCAACTCAAGAAGCCTTGAAGCCACAGGGGAAAGTCACTCTCAGTTGCAGTCTCAGTGGATACGATGGCAAACTCCTCGGCCAGCAGAGAAACATCAATACATACGACACAAAACAAATTCTAATCAATGTAAAGCAGCTGAAATAATTCCACCAGTTTGTCAATACAGTGTCATTTACTTTAAAAGAAATTGGGATTTTGCAAATGCTGGAATAAGCTGTTCATAAATCTCCAGGTATTGCTTCAAAAATACCAGAGAAAGAAGTCTCTTTCTCTGTCAGCTATTAAGAAGTTGCTTTGCATGTTTTTGGTTTTCAGAGATACACTAACCCCAAGCAATCAAGCAATTGGTCTGCAAATATTGTATAGTGAATGTTATACCAGCAAAATTTGTAGTGTTGCTTAAGCAGCTACTGTCCATGCATCTAAACACCCCTGCAGCTACTTAGCTTCGTATGGTGCAGCAACACTAATGTGACTGATCCAGTGCAGCATTGATCAGTAGGCCAATCCAAGCAATGTCTGGTTGCTATCAGCTTTGTAGCTGTGGTGCAAGTGGCCAGTCAAGACAGCCTCGTAGCTGTGAGGCAAGAGGCTGGTCCAGGCAGCCTCCCATTTGAGGTGCAGTATTACTGAGTGGCCAGCGCAAGAAGCCTTTGAGCCATGGTGAGAAAGTAACTCTTGGTCGTTGTCTCATAGGATATGATGGCAAACTCCTCAACCTGCAGGGACACATGAAAACAAGCAGAACGAAATGCAAATCAAATGATGTAAAAGCTAAAAGAAGGTGCTAGCGGTACTCCAGTTTTTGTCAATACAGTGGCTTTTACTTTATAAGACATTATTTTACAAACACTGAAATAAGCTGCTCATAAATCTTCAAGTATTGCTTTAAAAAGACATCTTCTTGTGTTATGAAGTCTCTGTCATTGTACGGTGTGCAGCAGGCTTAAACTTTCTTTGCTAGCTGTTGTGGTTTGGAATTTAACAGAATAACAGAATCTAACAGTTGATCAGTAGCAAAGGGCAGCTTCCACTGGGGCTCCTTCCTCCCACAGAAAGCAGAAAGAGAATTGTGTATGAGGATGTACGTTTTGTGTGAGTTCAAAGACGCGACAGTGTCACAGAAGTGTGTATCAGAATAGCTGATCTAGTTACCTCACAGGCAGCCCCAACAAAGAATAGCAGAGTCTTTTTTTCTCTCTATTATCCTCTCTTTCTCTCTCTCTCCCCAGCCTTTGCTTTCTCGCCTTTTCTCAGCCACCATCTCTCTTCATTTAACTGTCCTTTCATCTGTCTTTTATTCCATTCCCTCAACCTCTATCTCTTCTGTCCCGGCTTAATCTTCACCTTTGTCTCCTGTTAGCTGTTTTCTTTAGCTGCCCCTTTCCCAGTTTTCTTCTTTAGTGTCTGATCTCTTTTTTTTTCAGGCTGGAGATCCAGTGTGAGGTGGTGGAGCTGGAGGTGAACCACATCTTTCCAGCTTTCTCTGTAGCCAGGCGTGAATGCGGCTTACAGAAGGAATCACTCTTGTTCAGCTGCGCAGGCTTTAGCACTAAATACAGACGCGTCTGCCCCTGCAGGGACTTCCGCAAAGGCCAAGTGGCGCTGTGCAGGGACTGCTTATGATGACCGAGGTGTCTTCTGTTCTGGACCAGCCGTCCGAGTCTGGAGACGTCCAGAGTGGCCCGGGTTCCTCTCGGTTCCAGGGTCATAGCCGACATGTAGCTCCATCGTGTACCACCCAGCAAATGCGAGCACTCAGCTGAGGCTAGTGACCAGTGAAAGCTAGCACTTATCAAAGAAGACAGCTACTTGCTAATACTTTGGGTTTGTCTGTGAGTGTCTTGAAAGGGAGGAAATACCCGATCAAAGCTGCTGGACCAGTGTCCCATCCCTGCCTCTGCCTGATTTAGCCTCAGGTCATAGGGTATAGTGATTGGTAAGCGATACCAGAGGCAAACAGTGTTCTATTTAAAGTGATTTCCCTCATAACTGCAGTACTAGTCAATCCA
The DNA here is from genome assembly GCA_021613375.1 of Megaleporinus macrocephalus. Classification (NCBI taxonomy): domain Eukaryota; kingdom Metazoa; phylum Chordata; class Actinopteri; order Characiformes; family Anostomidae; genus Megaleporinus; species Megaleporinus macrocephalus. The sequence continues at coordinate 36,900,549 of CM038704.1, read as the reverse complement.
CAGATGGCTAAACCAGCACTTCCCAACTATGGTCTTGGAGCACCCCAACATATTTTGATGTTTTCTTTGTGTTAATACACCTTAGGGCTTTAGAGAAGGCCAAATTACGACAAACTACAAACTAAGTTTTAAGCTTGATATCTACTAGTCCTTGAACACATGATTATGACAACAGATTTTTTTTTTTTTAGAATTAAGAACTTTTTACCACTTGTGCTTGCACATCCTTCCGTCAGTGAAACACCCACATACAGACACACACTAGTGAGAATACACACTAGTGGCAGTAAGCTCACTTGCCTGTAGTGGTGGAGTGGTGCGCTTAGCATAGATGGCTCAAAGAAGACAAGAGTTGAGGAGCCTGGTGATATCAGGGTCTGTATCTCCAGTTTCCTGAAAGCCAGTGATGCGATCCAGGGCTCCATGGAAAATAAAAGGATGTCACACTCTACTAGGCTGTGAAGTGGCATTTCACTACAAAGCATCAGAGATCAGACATTAACTTCAGTTTCCCAAAGACCACAACAAAAAGTCATTGGAGAGGCCGTATAAAGCCCTATAGTCTGTTACTCTTATTTTTAGAGTCATAATGCTCCAAAGATCTCTGGCTCTCAGAAGCTTCGCCTAGGGTCTAAGTTGGATACCAATCGAATATTTGACATTGACTACATTTTCATCACATAATTGTTGACGTATATCCAAAGTTGTGCCACCCCTAGCTAGTCATGTTTAAACTCCACAAAACTCTTATCTCATTATTGTGTTTTGGTTAGAAATAAAAGACTTTCATTATTGTTACTTGTTTCATTGTGGCGTCTAGGTAGACATAGCCAAGATACCTGCCTCCCAAGATACATGCCTCCACCCTTCTGGAAGTTCTAGATACGTGAATACCAGCGTAAGCCTGACTGATATGTTTCAGTCAGTGGTTAGAAATGAACAACAGTGATAGCTCTATATGCCAGGGCTCACTGTAAAACTGCTACAAAGTACATGTTAGATTAATTGTTATGTTCTAAATGTACATGGTTGATGTGAAATGGTTAAAAAATAGCACCATGTTTTCCTTTTTTGACTATATTTTGAACTTAAGGCCCAGTATTCATAGTCATAGTTTGCCAAGTTTTAACCAAAACATCTTACATACTATAGCTTTTACAATCCACAATAAAAAAGTAATGTGAGTAGGTTAGCATAAGGAAAACAACAAAATCTACAAGACAGGGGTTCTCTGAGACCAGGGTCAGAACTACTGAGCTAAAAGTCTGGTTTGAAATCACTTGAGACAATAGAGTTTGACACATTTAGAAGCTGTTTGGTTCCATTTATTTCCTGCTACATCCTAAAAGGATCCTCTTAAGACCACGCAAGTATATGCGCCGCACTGAAGAGGACCTGGCAACCTTGTTGGAGGAGAGATTTGACAAGCAGGACTGCTATATGGCAACCCATCTGTGCCTCAACAGGCTCCGCCCAGCGATGGATCACAAAAACAAAGCAAGATCAAATAGACTCTTCTTAACTTTAGGGTCATGCAGTCTTCAATCTGCACAAAAACGGACACACGCAAAAAAGATTATTTTTTACATGAAGTGAGATGTTTAAAGCACTGTTTGAATGCAAACTGTGAATTTTTACGAATACAGGTTTGTGACTTAACTTATACAGCTAATAAAACCAAGATAAACACAAGTCTTCGTCCATTTGTCGTTAGGCTGATCTTTCCTCTCTTTGCCTCTTACGTCCTTGCGCTGCTCCCTTGCATCACTTCAGCTGCCAATTCGGCGAAGGACATTTTTGACGTTCCAACCCTCAGACTGACACAGGGATGAATTTCTCAATATGCTGAGCAAAGAGAGAGTTCTTTTGCGCTGAAGGCTGTCTGACCAGACTCCAATCATTTAAAGTGCGGTAGGAAAATGAATTCGTAGATATATACGTTCCAATTAATTTATTTTCCTTAGAAATAAGTGCGTGCATGTAGCATTTCTCATAGGTAGTTCTGTTTTGAGACCACCCCTTATTTATTTCAGTCATAACAAACATTAGTCAGTTTTTTAAGAGGAATTAGTGAAAAACCACCACCCGGCAACCACATGAAAAACCTAATATACCATTAAAACTGTCTCCATTAGATAAACAGAACTTAAAGCTCTAATCTTTGTGAGAGAGAGGAGAACATCAAGCTCCACTCTTGCTCACAGATGTTCCCTTCCTTCCATTCCTTCCACTGCAAGAAGACAACTCAATGTTCTGGGTCTGAAAAAATATGTGGCTTTTCAAGAAGCAGGAGACACAAACACAAACAAAGAAGTTGCTGGTGTTCTCAGAACAATGGACTGGCCTCCCCAGAGTCCAGACCTCAACATCACTGAATGCGTTTGGATGGTGAGAAGCAGAAAATGCTAAACCAGCTCCTGAGACTGGACTTCGGTGGTGCATTTCTTTAAGAAAGAATAGAAGCTGTAATAAAGCTGAACAGTGGACACAGTAAACACTGAAAATGTAATATCATATTTAGCTGTTGGGGCTTAAGTGTAATTTTCTGTCATGTACTGTTGTGGTGTTCGTGAACTGATGTTCGTTTTGCCTGGAAAAGAAAGAAATAAAGGGTGGGCTCTGACTGAGCTTAAATTTCACACTAGAAATCAGAAGCAGTAGCCTCAGCTTTAGAAAGATTTCCAGCTTCAGACAAGTTTATAATGACTATTATTTATTCATAAGCCAAATCCTTTCACCCAGGTTGACTCTCAGGCACTGATGAAAGAGCTTTATCCTGCTGTACCAATCTTATTTTCTGGAGACATCAAAACACGGAATCTGCACAACAGCCCAGGTCAAGGACACAGCTGAAGGTTTGGGTTTGTGTGTGTTTATGTTTACGACTATTTTCAGGACTGAATTTGTCATGTGCTGCTTTTTTTTAACAAATAAATAAATAAATGTTGCCTTTGGGGAGATTAAAGACTGTGTTTGGTTGGATGGACAGGTAATAACTTTGGCCCGCTGGCCGCTGCTGGACTAAGCCGGCGTCGGCCCGGGTCTGGCCGCTGACCCTCTGAGTTATTGAAGGTGGATGTTATGCTGGAGAAATGTCCTCTGGCTGAAAATTACTGCCAACCCGCATGTCCTTCAGCTTGAAAATAGCCACAGAAACGTTAAAAGGTGATGCTAACTAACACTAATGTGTCAGAAAGAAAGGCAGTGCGATGCACAATTTCCCTCTCAAACCAGATCAGACAGTCAGACAACCGTGTCTAAGTTTGCTCATTTAGTTATTTTTCTAACATTGAGGGAGGCGAGAAAGGCCGATACATATGCAAGTGTCCTTTAATGGAGTCCATGGTTGAATGAAAACAGGGATACAAACTAATAAAATGAGAAGAACAGAGCAACAAAGTGACAAAGATACACACTAACCAAACAGACTAAATAGACTGAGCCACAAGGTAAAAAAGCAACACTAGGAACCATAAGAACATAAACATAACCTCATAACAACTATCCACACATGTTTATCCACAATATAAACACAAGGAAGTAGGGAACACCTGGGACTGGGAAGATACACAAACTAGGAGCGTGTGAGGGTCAATCAATCAATCAATCAATCAATCAATCAGTCAAAGCTTTATTTATATAGCACCTTTTAGACAAATAGGACTCAAGGTACTTCACTTGTGATTGAAGAAAATATAAACTAAAAAGAAATAATACAAATAATAATAAAATTAATCACTTAATATAAAACAAAAGGTGAATAATTAAGATAATAAAAGTTAATTAATAAAACATGAGCAAACAAAATTAAAATAAATAATACATAAAACAAAATAAAACAAATTAAATATTACAAATAATAAAAGCAGATCAAATACAATCAAAGTAAATATATATATATTAAGACTAAGAGAAAGTTTATAAGTTTATAAAAAACTTTCTCAAGTGGGCAGAGATAAGGAGGAGCACACAACCAAAAAAAACCCCAAGTACATGGATCAGTAAACATTAGCTGCTGCATTTAAATGTAAAAAATAAGAAATCAACAAAAATGTATACGTTTTCCACTGGACAGCGACAATAGACAGATGAGAAAGGCAAAGCACCATAGTTTTGCATTTAAGGGTGTTTTTACACCTGTTTGTTTGTTTCTGGTCCGGATCAGTTAAAGAGTTTGTTTACTTGGAGCGTTTCCCTCTTCGGTAACGTCTGTTTCCACACAGGCAAAAACCAAAACTCACCAAAATGCGCCCCAACAAACCACGTGCGCATGTTGTCTCCTCTGATTGGTCAGAGCTGTCTGGCGTGGGAGCAAGAAAGTAAATACAGGGAGAAGATCCAGTTTTCACAAACTACTACACATTTCTTGTACAGCGTAGCACGGAGCAGCAGCAGAGACAGCATCTGTTCATAGCTGTAATAATAATCTGATAATATACCTGCACTACAGTCCACCTGCAGAACACCCAGTTCACTCCAAATATTAGGTAGACAACGTCCCTCACTGCTAGTCCAAGAGAAACCTCGGTTTATTGTCCTCGCCCTGTTAGCTGCTACAGTTATCCAGTTCTCTGTTTACGCCATCTGCCACATCCCATAATGCAAAGCACACCTGGCTGCAGGAGATGTTTAGATCAAACTTGTGGAATACACCTAATACTTGGGTCGGATCGAGGTCGGATCATGTTCTCACACATGACAAACCAACCGCTCCGGAGTTGGTTTGGAACATAACCGAGACCACCTCCTCTCGAGTGCGATAACTGTTTTTACACCTGCCAAAACGTCCGCACCAAGGGTGCAAACGAACCAGAGTCCGTTTTAACCAGACTAAATAGTGCTGGTGTGAAAACGCCCTAAGAGATGAAGATAATATCATCACTGTCCAAAGAATAACATGTAACTCCATACCATTTGAACATAAAGCTCTTCATATCCTGTGAAAGTTTTATGATGAATGGAACAATAGAAATGCTCCAAAATCACATGGAATTAAACCTATATGTACTTACAGTGAAAGTAAAGAACATTTTTGGCCTAAAGTTTCTATTTTGGAGAGACTTGTTTTTTCTTTGGACAGTGACTATATACATATCTATGTTTAAATAATATTAATGCAACCTTTGTGATTGTTGTTAATATTCTTTATCCCACTGGCTAGGTTTGTTCTTAGAATTGAATGACACAACAGGCATTTGTAAAGGTATGTATTGTATGATGCATTTAGATCATCTATGGTGCACTGTAAAAAGGTGGGGGTTTTAACTTTATCTTAACATGCTGAGCTATTTAAACTTCTGGGCAAAAAAAAACAAATTCCTGTAAAGCTTTTATCTAAAATACAATTAACTCAAAATGTCAAGGCAGCACATTGCACTACACAATACTGTGGAACATAACAAATAGCATTAAGCTATAGCTTTAATAAGGTGGAATATCACCAGTTTAAGATAAGCATGTGCATGCAGTTCGCCCTATATTAATTATTCACTTAATGTGAATAATGTCAGTGCAAACATACCCTGGCTGATTGGTGGGCAGGGGGGTGGGGGCTGTTGTGTAAAATTAAATACCTGCCAGACTTGTGGTTTTAATAGTGCTGACGGCATCACATATAGACAGCCGTCACATACTGTGACATATCAGCCTTTTCTGCGGTCTAAATTAATGCCGAGCTCAATGACTTTTAAAGGGACGGAGTAATGAGCAGCGTGATCGTTTGCCCTCAAAGAAAAGACTAAAGAAATATGACTCAGTCCTTCACTGTCTCCTGCTAAACACCCGATCCATCCCAATATGCACAACATTCATTCAGAACATGGCAGCACCACATTTTGGCAGTTTTCAGGTCTTGGCAAAAAGACGACTGACCCCACACCCACCGGCTGTCTACCCATAAGGCAGATCTAATTAATGGCAACTGTTGCTAATCACATTCATTCGCTCAGTCATTCCGAATTACAACATGTGTCGAATAATGAATGGAGATTACAATTCAGCTCATTTCAGCATTCCAACTACTTTTCAATGGTGGATGCCCAGCATCAACACACCACCCTGGAATGCATTTGAATATGGAGAAGCGTTAAACCCAACACTACGCTTTCAGTAACTAACACTGCATCAGAACTTATAACACAACCACCCTCCACTCCAAAACTAGTCAATAAAGACCATTGTTTGCTTCTCTGTTGATAACATCTACAATGGCCTTTGTGAGAGGTGCTCTTGTAGGAAGATCTGATGTTCCTGAACATTCAACCATTCATATCCCATTAAATTAAACGTGTTTGAACAAAGCGCTGTATGAAACTGCACGTCCAATCAATTTAAAGTTTGATGATTCAAAAGCTAGCATCAGTGTCACTCTATTTATCTTAAAGCAAAAGTGGACTGTAGTTGTTTTGTCTTCACATTGCACAAATCAATCAAACTTTGAAACTATGAATGAACCGAACTGACACCAAATCAAGAGATATTTAACAGGACCACATATGCAGGACCACATAGCAGCTCAGGTCAGACCAAACGGCTCTGAAAACATCTGTCCTGAGTCACATAAGAATAATAATAATACTAATACATTATAGTTATGTAGTGCCTTTCGCATACCCACGGATGCTTTTAAAAAATATCAGAGAGAATGAAGTATTATGAGAAGAGACAAGCTTTTAGCTGGGCTTTGAAGATGCCAAGAGAAGAAGAGAGGAGAAGAGCAAATAGAAGAAGGTAAGGAGTTCCAGAGAGCAGGGGCAGCCACTCCGAAAGACGTGCCAGGTATAGAGGAAAGTCTGAGTCTAGGAATAGCAAGAAGACGAGAATCGGGGGACCTTCGTTTTTGCGATAGGTCATGAGGAAGTAGGACAGCAGACAGAAAAGTAGGCGCAAAACCATGCAAGGCCTTAAAGGTCAACAGCAGGATTTCATAACGAATGCTTTCTGTAACCGAAAGCCAACGTAGCTGATGAAGAACAGTCACCCCAGGCTTGTCTGTTGTGGGTGAGTTCAAGACCACTGGCATTGATGCATTGTGGCATGTACAAGGTCCAGCTTCCGACAAGAAAGTCATTAGAAAGTCACAGTCATCTTAGCCACAACAAATACTATAATAATAATATCCGCTCCTGTCTTCCATGCTTAATGTTTGTATGTGCAAAGATGCATCATGTAAAATAACAAAACACTACATGCAGATAGTAACAAAAGGTTTAGAGAGTAGAAGCTAGGGACCTTGGACATTTGTTGGAGCCATTTGTTTAGAACGTGACTTCAATGCATCATAATCCATTTGCATAAAGTTGAGAAAATCTATAGTGGTTTTGTTGTTCTGTGGCTATGTAGTCTAGTGGAGGAGCTGACTGGAGTAACATCAAAAACAAGAATGCAGTTAAAGTAGGTACAGATGGCTGACCAACAATTAAAAGTTTTAAAAAGTTCATGGTTTTTTAGTTCTTCAGAACATTAGTGAACAAAAATCTAAGTTGTGCCACTTTAGTCTAACATCAATGCAAACAACAACAAACAATTAGCTTAGTCAATGAAAATGAATAAACTCAGCCAGGTTAGTTACTTTGCCTGGCAAATTAAACAACATGAACTCATTCACAGATGGTAACACTAAATGTAGTGGTAGCTGTAAACAAGGTAACCAAACGGATTGTTCTTTCAGCGCACCAGTCTAGAGCTTTTACAAGCTCAGATCTAAAAGTTTAATGTTCATTTAATTTTATTACAATCTTGTTATAGGCCCACAATTAATTTTAACTACACAAAGAGGTTTGGCAACTCTACATCAGTCATAACCGGGATGGCCTTATTTATCGCATGAGCACTAGCCCCCAAATATGTCTGTGCACACCCTCAACATTTAAAAAATTTGTATCTCCTGCTGAACATATTGCTTAGAATCTGAACTAGTCGTACTAGCCTTTACTAGTCAATGTCACAAACAGAGAGACGAGGAGGCATGATGCAAGTGCAAAAGCCAGTGGGATGTTTATTAAGAAACAAAAGGAAAATTAACCAAATACATAACTAAAAAAAAAAAAAAAAATAGAAACACAGACTTACTGACTAAATACAGAGCAGCAGACCAGGGATATATACAGGGGTTGGGCAATGAAACTGAAACACCTGGTTTTAGACCACAATCAATTATTAGTATGGTGTAGGGCCTCCTTTTGAGGCCAATACAGCGTCAATTCGTTGTGGGAATGACATATTCAAGTCCTGCACAGTGGTCAGAGGGATTTTAAGCCATTCTTCTTGCAGGATAGTGGCCAGGTCACTACGTGATGCTGGTGGAGAAAAACGTTTCCTGACTTGCTCCTCCAAAACACCCCAAAGTGGCTCAATAATATTTAGATCTGGTGACTGTGCAGGCCATGGGATATGTTCAACTTCACTTTCATGTTCATCAAACCAATCTTCACCAAATTTGCTGTGTGTATTAGTGCATTGTCATCCTGATACACGGCACCACCTTCAGGATACAATGTTCGAACCATTGGATGCACATGGTCCTCCAGAATGGTTCGGTAGTCCTTGGCAGTGGCGCACCCATCTAGCACAAGTATTGGACCAAGGTAATGCCATGATATGGCAGCCCAAACCATCACTGATTCACCCACATGCTTCACTCTGGGCATGCAACAGTCTGGGTAGTACGCTTCTTTGGGGCTTCTCCACACCGTAACTCTCCCGGATGTGGGGAAAACAGTAAAGATGGACTCAACAATACATGTTTCACATTGTCCACAGCCCAAGATTTGTGCTCCTTGCACCATTGAAACTGACGTTTGGCATTGGCACGAGTGACCAAAGGTTTGGCTATAGTAGCCCGGCCGTGTATATTGACCCTGTGGAGCTCCTGACGGACAGTTCTGGTAGTTGAGGTGCACATTTAATTCTGCCGTGATTTAGGCAGCCGTGGTTTTATGTTTTTTGGATATAATCCGGGTTAGCACCTCAACATCCCTTTCAGACAGCTTCCTCTTGTGTCCACAGTTAATCCTGTAGGAGGTGGTTCGCTTCTTGATGGTATGCTGACATTACTCTGTGGCTCTTGATACGTCACAGATGCGCCAGCAAGACGTGCACCAACAATTTGTCCTCTTTTGAACTCTGGTATGTCACCCATAATGTTGTGTTATTGCAATATTTTGAGTTAAACTGTGCTCTTACCTGCTAATTGAACTTCACACTCTGCTCTTACTGCTGAAATGTGCAATTAATGAAGATTGGCCACCAGACTGGTCCAATTTAGCCATGAAACCTCCCACACTAAAATGACAGGTGTTTCAGTTTCATTGTCCAACCCCTGTATATATATATATATATATATATATATATATATATATATATATATATATATATATATATATATATATATATATATATATTCTGGTATGCTGCTTTATATATATATAGATGAACTAATAACAATAACCTGAGCTAACAAGAGGGCAGGACTTGGAGCAAAACTATGAGCAGGTGAGGGGCGTGACAAGGGTAATCAAAAGACAGACAAAACGGGACAGTCCCTGCAAGCTTACGTACATATGCATCTCAGTCTCTGTTCATGTTGCAGCTAATCCAGGGGCTTCCTGTTTGCTCATACTGAACCCTCCTGATGTGTACAGACGCAGGTTTTTTTAAAATATCCGCGGCTATTGTTTGTGTATATCTGTTGCTGTGGTTTTAATTATAATAATCGGCGGTTGGAAAAGCCCTGCCAGCTGCGTTGCATGCTGGGTGGAGAGGCAAAGTCCCACAGTTCTTCGGAATGAGATTCTCACAGCTATTGATTTCTGCCAAGCCTAAAAATCTGACCTATAGTGGAGAATGGGAGCCTGTGTGGGGGGTATTAAGAAGTGAGAGAGAAAAACAATTGAGAAAAACAGATTTAGTAGATAGGAAGGGCCTCGGAATGACAGGAATTTTATTAGGCCTAGTGTATCTCACTCTATCATTAACCCACAGAGACCCAGTCTTCTATTGTGCTGCCTCCATATCAGCCCGCAAATTGTTAGATTACTAGGTTGTCGTTTGACTGACTGGTCAGATGTCAGGGTGACATTCATGGTGCTTTCAGTTGACTTAATTAAACTTCAACAGTTGACTTGAAAGGAACTTCAACATTTCTGCACTAATACAACACATCAGCACAAATATTGGCAAAAGTGATAAAAAGAAAAAGAGTGATTGCATATATATTGTCATGGGTAATGTTACTGTTTATCACATGGTAGGCTAAGACTCCTTTTCCCTACAAGACTTTTAACACTACATTTGTCTGTAACATAATTTAATTACAAGTCGCCCTGGTTAAAGAGAGTCATAGGAGCACAGGGGACATGGCCATGAAGAGTAGCCATGCACTCAGTCTCTCAGGACCACCCACAGGAGAGAATTCAATCTCATAAATAGTCTTGGAATGTGCATTGTTGTAAATCATTCTAACATACCATGCCCATCTGTTAAGGTGAGTCGTGATTCTGTTCAAACACAGATGGCTGTCGCACAAAATGCTACACAGGTTACGAGAAGTTTATGGCTCAGCAGATTAATGACAGGAAACTCCCCAAGAAATCTGTCCCAAAGCCAGGAGATAACGACTTGGCCAGATGGGTCACATGAGCTAGATGGAACACAGAAGCAGGCCTATAAGACTGTGCAGTTGGCAGTCAAATTTAGACCATTCTTAGACCTTCTCACATCTTCTCAACCGCGGCATCTTCGAGAATAAAGCATAACCTCTAAACTAGTCTCCCTCTTCATTTTGATGGCAAGAAAAGAAATTACAACAGCATCAAGGTTATATATGTGCTGGGCTGTAGGGTAGCAGATGGGTCTGTGGTGGTTTAAGGTGACCTTTCTGCTACCCACTGTATTCAGTAAAACTGAGTGGCAGTTCAATGAAAAAAGCTTACTTTTAAAATGCAACACTGGTGTCAGAAGTGTGGCACCGCAAGGAAGAGGAAGTGGCTGAGGGCACGTGTAGCCAAGACGCTGGTGTTCAGTAAAAGAGCATTCATTCAAGACGTTCTGTTTCCAGCATCTTTTTCTTCACAGATTGTATTTTATTTATTTTCTGTATAATACTGATACAGATACCTTTAAAGGTACGAATTATGATTATAAGGAAAATTTTAATGATCCTCATGATGAAGTTTTCATTTAGACAGCAATAAAACATGTCATTGCAGTCGTGTTAAAACGATGCTTGTTTGCACCTTGCATTAACATGCATGTTTGGTGATCGGATCTTGTTTGTATTTCACTTGACTGCATAAAAAGCCAGGTATAAACATACCCTAGAAACATTGAAAACAGAATTTGGTCTGACCTTAATAATAAAAAAAATATTACCCATGAAATGAAAGATGAAGGATACAATAGCAGATCCCTCAGTCAACATCGAGAAGGGCTTGCGTTGCAACATGAGCCTTTATAAATTTCATTTGATAAAAAATTGGTGACGAAACCAAACTCCTGAGGTAAGTAGAGCGTAACGTGCCCCTTCCAACAATAACCTTCAGGAGATATGGAAACCAGAATTTCAAAGATTTGTATCTGACTTAGGCACACCCTAGGCAGTCTTGACAAGATGCTTGTGGTCCAGAGAGATATAGAGCATCATAGCTTCAAACTTTAGAGGATTATAGGGTTATGCTCTCTATCCAACCACACATAACTCATTGTAGTAATCAGGTAACTGGAGATAATGATGTTTAATATCTGAAAAATGTTAGGACATAGTCAAAATTCCACAGATCAGCAGAGCATGATCTGCCCTGTTCAATACACATTCTCATCATCAACCCCAAAAGTACTATAACACTGAGGATCAAAGCACATTTGCCTTATTGATTGTCAATTGCTGAACCCTTAAAGCAAAACAACCCCGCAAACAAATACAGTACAAACTGAAATTGTGAATTTTCTGTATTGGTGCAGCTTTACTGGAGCTCTTTGTCCCTCTCTCTCTCTCAAACTCCCTCGAACTCTCTTCTTATTCTCTCCTTTAGTAGTTCTCTGAGTCCGTCTCTCTCTCTCTCCCAGGCGTCTGATTCCTCCTTTCTGGAGCTGTTGTTATTTACAGAGCACCCTGCCGTTTGTTTGCTGCGACTATTTGTGGACTTAATTGCTGCTTTCCCGCTTTTAAACTAATGATATATTTCCTGCCCTTGAACAGAAGCCTTTATGAAATACAACGCCTTTCAGATTTATTGGCACCCTGAGAAATGATGAGCAGAAAAAGAGCTTTGAATAAAAAAGGTCTTTGTTGTTTGATCTCGCAGTGAAAATATGAGAAATGAACGGAGCCTTTACTGCGGCTAATTCAAAGAACTAAATCAATATGAAAAAATGACAAACTTTTGTTAAAGCAGTCCGTATGTATTTATGTGTCCTTCTAAAGAAGAGCAGACACCAGACCAGACCTTTCCTTCATTGAAACTCTTCGGATCCTGCAGGACGTTCCTGTGAGATCTTCTCCAGCGAGACTGCAGTGATTCTCCACAGCAGGAGCTCTCACTCTTCTTTCTTCCTTTTTGTCTTTGCTTTTATTCTTTTTTATGAATTTTCTTTCTTTCTTTCTTTCTTTCTTTTAGGCCTTACATTTATTAATTAATTAATTCATTCATTCATTTATTCATTCATCTCTTTCTTTCTTTCTTTTAATATTTTCTTTTTTTCTTTCAGTTCTTTCAATTATTCATTCTGTCTTCTTTTAGTCTTTCCATTCTTTCTTTCTTTCTTTTTACTTCATTAATTCATTTAGTCATTCATTCATGTCTCTTTCTTTTAGTATTTATTGTCTTTCATTCTTTCTTTCTTTTCTTTTAGTCCTTTTTCATTCATTCATTCATTCATCTCTTTCTTTCTTTTAGTATTTTCTTTCTTTTTATTTATTTCAGTTCTTTCATTTATCCATTCTGTTTTCTTTTCTTTTAGTCTTTCCATTCCTTCTTTCTTCCTTTTCATTCATTCATTCATTCATTCATTTATTCATTCATCTCTCTCTTTCTTTTAGTATTTTCTTTCTTTTTTTCTTTTAGTCCTTTCATTCATCCATTCATGCATTAATTAATTCATTCATTTATTCATTCATCCCTTTATTTCTTTCTTTCTTGTAATATTTTCTTTCTTTATTTTCTTTTTTTTTACTTTCTTTTTCTTTTAGACTTGTAATTAATTTATTCTTTTGTCTTTTATTCTTTTCCTTCCTTTATTTTTCTTAGTTTTTTAGTCCTTTAATTCATTAATTTGTTCATTCATTCATCTCTTCTTTCTTTCTTTCTTTCTTTCTTTCTTTCTTTCTTTCTTTCTATGGCCATGAATCAGATATGTATCTAAGATTTGAGATTTGAATTTAGATTTGAAGATCTGATCTGTTTGTCCACGCAACTCTGAAAGGCTGTCAATTTTCTGTCATATTGGGGCAAAAATCATGTTGGTGGCACTAATGTGAACGTAGTGGTGTAGAACACAGCCGCCAGTGAAAACTGCGGTAAGCAGTGAGCAAAGAATCCCTTCTCGTATTCTTGGGGGAGACGAAGGAGTTGTTGGTCCCATGTTGGCTAGCTACTATACCACAGGCTGTCCAAGGCCTTTACAAGCTCAGATCTTATTTATAGCTCGAGCACCTGTCCCCTGAAACGTCTGTGTAAGGCCCTGTCAGGAATACAGTGGTCATTTTATGTTCTTGTGTGTTTCTGTGTTATTCCAGCACACGTGGGAGGGATAATCTCATCACCACGGCAATGTGTTAAACCCAGCATCTGCTGCCTGAGACCTGCTCATGTTCACTCCCCACTCGGATGTATGGCAGGTCCGCGCTGATACATTGTGTGTGTGTGTGTGTATGTGTGTGTGTGTTTATACGGCTGCCAGCAGCTCCACTTATCTGTGTACTGAAATGCTATTTTCCATCCTTATTAATGTTCTACATGACTGAGCCTCCGTTAAGCTCGACAGCGCAAATCTACAACAGCCCGCGCTCAGATTAGCCGAGGCTGCAGCATTGTTTCCTCCACGAGCCTGTTCCACATCTGCTCATGCATAGCCAGCAGCAGGACTCAGGCTGGATGGATTTCTAATGCAGACTGCGAGTGCTGTCACGGATCGCCTGTGAACGGTAAATAAATAATAAAAACATAAGCGAACAGCCACTTATCAGCCCAACTCCACCAGCACCGGACAGCAGTGAGGGAAATAACACAGACGTATCTTAAGATACCCAGAGAAGGGAAATCAATTGGAGATTGTAGACCATTGATATATAAGCGGTCAGGTTGGCATTGAACAGCTCATAAGCTGTATATTTTTTAGCACACATTTTTAGCATGTATGTGTGTGTGTGTGTGTGTGTGTGTGTGTGTATAGGAACATTCGGGTAGAGGTGCTGGATGTATGGAATGATTACCAGTATATTGGTTGTATTAGTGGTGTATAGATGATCTGTGTGTATGTGCGTCTGTATGTCTGTGCATGCGTGTTTGTGCGTGTGTAAGTGCGCGTGCGTGCGTGTATGTGTGCGTGTGTGTGTGTGCGTGCATGTGCGTGTGCATGTGTGGAACATTCAGGTAGAGGTGCTGGATGTATGGGATGGTTGCCGGTATATTGGTTGTGTTAGTGGTGTATAGATGATCTGTGTGTGTGTGTGTGTGTGTGTGTGTGTGTGTGTGTAGGAATATTGGGGTAGAGGTGCTGGATGTATGGGATGGTTATCAGTATATTGGTTGTGTTAGTGGTGTATAGATGATCTGTGAGTGTGTGTGTGTGTGTGTGTGTGTGTGTGTGTGTGTGTGTGTGTGTGTGTGTGTGTTTGTGTGTATAGGAACATTCGGGTAGAGGTGCTGGATGTAAGGGATGGTTATCAGTATATTGGTTGTGTTAGTGGTATATAGATAATCTGTGTGTGTGTGTGTGTGTGTGTATAGGAACATTCGGGTAGAGGTGCTGGATGTATGGGATGGTTATCAGTAGATTGGTTGTGTTAGTGGTGTATAGATGATCTGTGTGTGTGTGTGTGTGTGTGTGTGTATAGGAACATTCAGGTAGAGGTGCTGGATGTATGGGATGGTTACCGGTATATTGGTTGTGTTGGTGGTGTATAGATGATCTGTGTGTGTGTGTGTGTGTGTGTGTGTGTATATAGGAACATTCAGGTAGAGGTGCTGGATGTATGGGATGGTTATCAGTATATTGGTTGTGTTAGTGGCGTATAGATGATCTGTGTGTGTGTGTGTATAGGAACATTGGGGTAGAGGTGCTGGATGTATCGGATGGTTGCCGGTATATTGGTTGTGTTAGTGGTGTATAGATGATCTGTGTGTGTGTGTGTGTGTGTGTATAGGAACATTCAGGTAGAGGTGCTGGATGTATGGGATGGTTATCAGTAGATTGGTTGTGTTAGTGGCGTATAGATGATCTGTGTGTGTGTGTGTGTGTGTGTGTAGGAATATTGGGGTAGAGGTGCTGGATGTATGGGATGGTTGCCGGTATATTGGTTGTGTTAGTGGTGTATAGATGGTGTGTGTGTGTGTGTGTGTGTGTGTAGGAATATTGGGGTAGAGGTGCTGGATGTATGGGATGGTTGCCGGTATATTGGTTGTGTTAGTGGTGTATAGATGATCTGTGTGTGTGTGTGTGTGTGTGTGTGTGTGTGTGTGTGTGTGTGTGTGTGTATAGGAACATTCAGGTAGAGGTGCTGGATGTATGGGATGGTTATCAGTAGATTGGTTGTGTTAGTGGTGTATAGATGATCTGTGTGTGTGTGTGTGTGTGTGTGTGTGTGTGTGTGTGTGTGTGTGTGTAGGAATATTGGGGTAGAGGTGCTGGATGTATGGGATGGTTGCCGGTATATTGGTTGTGTTAGTGGTGTATAGATGATCTGTGTGTGTGTGTGTGTGTGTGTGTGTGTATATATAGGAACATTCAGGTAGAGGTGCTGGATGTATGGGATGGTTATCAGTATATTGGTTGTGTTAGTGGTATATAGATGATATGTGTGTGTGTGTGTGTGTGTGTATATAGGAACATTCAGGTAAAGGTGCTGGATGTATGGGATGGTTATCAGTATATTGGTTGTGTTAGTGGCGTATAGATGATCTGTGTGTGAAAGCTGATGATGTCACTGATGTAAAAGGTTATTTAATGCTGATCATGTTTTCATGTGTTCTTGAGTTCTTTTTTTGGTAGATGCTGATTTCTTTCCATTTGTATCTGCTCTATGAGTAAGGTTTTCCATTGAATGATGGTGATGTTTTCTCTTGTTTTTTTAATTTGTAAGGATGTTTTTTTTTTTTTTTGCGATGGTTAGCTCCACCAGAAGAGCTCTGTTTTCATCCTGGTGTAGGTTTATGTTTGAAGTATCTCCTAGCAGACAGAGTGATGGGAATGGGGGGAAGGCTGTTTCAGTAGTGGATTTAGGTGGTTTAGGACTAGTTGCCAGAAGTGATTGATAGGTGGACAGTACCATAAAGCGTGTATGTAGTTGTCTGGGGTGTTTAAAGAACAGTGTGTGCAGATTGTTGTTTCTTATTGGCCACCACATATTTTCTCTAATCTCAGTATATAACTCTGAAAGTCAGATGTTTCAATGGTTGGTGTGAATTGGTTGCTTGTAGAGACTCAGATGTTCTTCATAGTGGCGGTGATGGGAACCATTTTATTTGACATCCAGTGGAAAATCTAAAATTCTGGATTTCAAACCAAAGCCTCCTGATCACTGTCAAAAACAATGATAGCAGGCAGTGCTTTCTTTACCATTTCATACAATACCATTTTGTGAGGAAGCTTTTAGGGGTGAACATCTGGTTCTTATCACTTCCACTGTAACCAATTCTGACTCCATTCAGTTTTTTCTTAATAATTTAATTATACAGGCATTTGAAAAAAAATGGGTGTAATTATCCTTTCAAGGAAGCATATACGCAAATGAGCCCTGTTCTGATAGGCTGCTGCGTTTTGTGCTTCGTTCATAAAGCAGTCCTGGCTGAAGTGTGTGGAACATACTGTGAAGTTCAGACTGAGACCTCAGAGACATTTCAGCTACTGCCACTACTATGCCACCACGGAAGGAGCTTAGTTTCCACATATATTGAATTGGAAGTAAATGAAAGGACCTACAAATGAAACACAGTGTGCGTTACACAAACCCTTTTATTTCAAGAAATAAAGGAAAATGTGTTTTTTTCATGCTATGGGCCCTTTAAAAGAAAAGAAGGCAGCGCTGCAGCTCACAGCACCCTGCAGGATGATTCTCTGGCGTAAAGACAAAGGTTTTTAGGCCGCCAGTGAGAAGCGCAACCCCAGGAGGCCCTGCTTCAAAAAGCTTGTCTTTGGAGCTCCAAATCTGGAGGATTAAAATGCTCTGTAAGCCTCCTGTACGGGACGGCGAGTTAATCAAAGACAAACGGTCCATTTGGGCTCAGCTACTGGTCAGACTCAGCAAAACGCCCCGCAGTGGGAGATCTGAAGGCTTTTCACAGGTGAACAGATGTTTAACGGAGTTAGTGGTGATGGACATTTCCTACAGAAGGCTGGGACTGTAAAGGCAGAGTGCCTTTAGACAGGTGTCTATATTGCACCTGTAACGTCCTTCACAGAGCACAGAATGAACTTCTGGGTCGACTGAGGTAGCACATGGTAGGTGTCTCTATTTAAGGGCCTGTATCATGGAAAACTAAACTTTCTGAAATAAGAGTTTCATGAAGTGTTTGTTAAATTAATCTGTAAGAGGCATTCATACTCAATACAGGAGTCCACCCCTATTGTCAGTAACTGGGAAATGTACAGTTCACTTATTACTCCTTTTATTGGCTACCTGTTCTTAAATGATAGTTGGGAGCTTTATTTTCAGTTTAGTTTCAAGTACCCCCTAGAATTTTATTATTAATACATTTAGGGGTCCAAGAGGTTAATTAAAGAGAACCCTGTGTTTCACACCATGAAACTAAGCCTGTTTTGCATTGTGAATTCACGAAAACCAACATATGTAGATTACAGCAATGCTAGCAACATTTATACACTAACTTACACAGCCATTTGGAATCCCCATCCACACAGAAATCCCACCAGGCTAATTATTGGAGATGTGCTGTTTGCTTTGCAAGCACCCTTAGCTATCTTCAGCATTGTAAAAGTGCTGAGATTCCCTTCACAGCATTGAACAATAGGTTTCTTCACACCATTTCCATTCCTGTTGCTCCGTGGTTGCATGAAAACGTTGGGGGAGTTAATACTAAAAAGTCTTTTACATAACAGTTTCATATTTTGGCATCATCCTATTTTACCATCCTTCTGTTGTAAATGCAGCATTTATATTTGAAGGAGGAACAACAGTGTTTGAGGTTTGTGATGGGTTAGTTCTATTTACTGAACTCTCCTTTTTTAACTATGACAACGTACATACTCTAAAAAGTGATTTTGTGTTTTAGTTAGATGGACTGCTTTTGTCATGTCGATTGAACTGAGTGTCCATTACAACAAAATAAAATGTGTTCTAAAAACTTCAATGTAAATATGAACATTAAAACTTAAAATCTCTTGAAAAAAAGGCTTTCCAGAGAACTTCCAGAGAGCGTCTGACGTCAGCACTTGTTCATCTTCAGACTCAAGATGAGAGAAGCCATCTTCGAATGCGCCATACTCTGCACCTGCTACTTAAAAAACATCTTTAAATCGTAAGTAGAAGTGACTGGAATCCAAACCTTTCTGTTCAAACCAGGTTGACTGCTAACAAACATAATTTTAAAACTGACATTATCTAGTTTGCGCTAGCTGTCTAAGCTGAAAGCTATGTAAATTAGCAGTTAGCTAACTGATGGCTTTTTGTGCCTGACAGGCGGTCTAGTTACAGTTAACTAACCTCCAAACTGCATTTTATAGTTGTAGTTTAAATAAAAAGTCCTCATTGGCTAGTAGGCTAATGTTACACATGATAGCTGTTCTAGTTAGCTAGCTAGAAGATAACTGTGATATCAGTGATTTGCTGAACAATTAATACACTTTAAGTGGTTATATAACCAGCTAGCTAGCTGGCCTGGTGTTTACATGTGGCTAAGTTAGCTAGCTAGTTTTTCGCAGTTCATGTCCGTGTCCTGTTTTGTACTGTCTTGAATGTTTATAAGGTGAATATATGTTTATCTCATTGTGGACAAACGGTTTCTGAGGAAGCTCAGTGAGGTTGTGTAGTGTTTTCCTGTAGAGTGGAGGTAAATTAAAGGGCATTTGGAGTAAGCTTGTGAAAAGACTCTGTATTAGCAGTTGATTCTTGGGTTATGATTCTTATCTTATTTGATGTTAACTGATGCAGAATACGAGACATATAATTGCAATCAATAAGATTTGATGGAATGAGGTGTTTGCGTTTTAATATATTTGTCCTAAGCCAAAATGTATTTCAGGGCCTCCTGTTTAAGGTGTAGATCATTTAAAAGAATTATTAAATGATTATAAAATAAATTAATTATTGTGTATTAGACATATTTTAATAACAGTCCACAATAATCTCTAATCCTGGGCTGTCAGCAGTGATATTAGATGTTTTAATGTTTTACAGGCACTTTGCATTTTAACTATTAATTGGATGCATTAAAACAAGTGTTTAAAGTTTTGTTTCAGTATTTTTTCTTTACAGAATCACTAGCTCCTTGAAGTGTAAACAGTGTAAGGCCCTTGCCCCCAGCTGATGACGTTTTTGCTTCAGCCAGCTAATGAAAATATTGCAAAATTCCAACTGTCATATTTCTGCTTCAGCAAACTAATGAAAATATTGTGAATTGTTAATAAAAAGGTTTTGGATCTTACCAAACCAAAATGTATTTCTCGTTTCAGAGTATTTTTTAAGCAGGCTGATTTGAACTGTTACTATTATATGAACTGTTACTTAAATTAGACCAATGCAACTTAATAAGGTATATTGGAGAAACTTGGAAAAAAGCCATATCATGTTAAGATATATCATATCAGCCCACGATGGGGCAGTCGTGGGCTGAAGGTTAGGGATCCGGTCTTGTGACCGGAAGGTCGCCGGTTCGATCCCTGGGACCGGCAAGTCATGACTGTAGTGCCCTTGGGCAAGGCACCTAACCCCAACTGCTCCCCGGGCGCCGTGGATAAGGGCTGCCCACCGCTCCGGGCACGTGTGCTCACCGCCCCCTAGTGTGTATGTTCACTAGTGTGTGTATATGTGGGTGTTTCACTGCACGGATGGGTTAAATGCGGAGGTCAAATTCCGCTGTGTGTAAACACATGTGGCTAATCGTATGTCGTTGTACGTCGTCGTTGTACATTGATAAGAGAACTTCCTGCATTGTTGTGAAAATTGAAAAAAAAAACAAGTTCTGCCAATTATGGGGGGTGCCATATCGTATCTTACACAATAAAATCGCCAACATTTTTAAATATTGTTAACGATATTATACCCTGAAATATACTTATCACATCAGGGTACTACTTTTTTACTGTTTTTAGCAAAAGAAAAATCCACACTTTTCTCATTTCCAGATTTTATCAGTCCAGTATCTTTCACTTTACTTCAGTGGATTTATGGAGATATTTGGAGTGCATTATTTTGTATCGTGACATTCTGGATCATTGACTTCTGTTACAATCTGATGAAAATTCTTGTATTTTTTAATATCTCAGTTAGGGGTGTGCCATATCATGTCATAAGCAATAAAATGTAATTTTCATTTTGTTGCAATAGTGTATTCTTGAAATATTTTTTTTAATTCAATGTTTTATCATATCACCAAGAGTATAGTTACCGCAAATATACCATGAAATATCGTGATATTATTGTATGGTCATATGGCCCACCCCTACTGCCAATTTGATTTTGAATAAAAAATTATTTCTGTAAGTTCACTTGAGTAAATTTCCAGGTTGTGTGAACAAAACTTAACTAAGTTCAGTACTTCAGTACTTAATAGGTTTTGTCTTTACAACTTAACTGAGTCAAAGCAAAAAGATGACTTGAATCAACAAATCATTTTTTACTGTATACAGTTTTACATCCTATGAAACTTCAATGTGTGTTCTCTGTAGACTCTGTTCACACCTGTGCATACAATCATATACAGGATGTTTGCATGTTCCAGTAAGATTCAAAAGAAACACTTTTCATTGAGATATTAATATATAGGTGTGATATGTGGGTAGAACGAGGCTTTTATTTGAGCATATAGCTAAGGATGAAAACACCACTGAGCATATACAGTGATTTTAAATTGCACTGACTCACACTGGTAGGTTCTTTGGAAACTGCTCTGAAGGCCCTGCTTTGAGTGTCGAACGTGCTTGAAGAAATGAGATGATTAAAGTTAATTAGCATGTTCACTTTGACAGCTCTCACATTTCAGCCAGCTGTAAATTCGCTGCGGAAGAGGGCTCGGGGGAAGTTATGAGAGTCGACACTTTCGTTCTTTTACTGCAGCTATAAACCCACATTACGCACCTCCAGCGCTCTTCCAGAGTCCAGCCAGGTCGTATAGGAAGATGAAGAGATCCACTGATTCTGATAAATGTGCGTTGCTCTCCCTTTACTCATCCCTCTCAGCCACCGACATCTGTATCAACCTTGAACCTGCCTCCATCGCTCATCAAGCACAAAAGGAGGAGAGCTGGAAAGAAAAGGAGAGAGAGAGAGGGGAGGAGAGGGAGGTAACGGATGAGGCTATAATTCAGAGATAATGGATGTTTCCAATGACTTTGGCCCGTACACCTGGCTGCCGAGGAGAAAATGACCTGTGTGGGTGGAGGAGACCAGAGACCGGGACGCCACGTGGGAGTTTCCTCGGTCAGCAGTGTGGCTGGACACCATTCAGAGCTTCAGCTGTGGCTGCTTTGGGTTTGTGAGAATGCTAAAGCATTTAGCCATCTAAAGCTAAGTCATTTGGCCTCCATCAACTCATATTAAACTTCTGCAGGGACAGTAAGAAAAGAAGCACACTTTGGAGTTAAGTGCCCCACTCAAGGACACAATAGCGGTAAGCTAGTGAATGGCTACTGCAAGCTCAGATAGCTGCTATTTCATGCTAAAGTTATTCATATAGCTTCTGCCAAGCGTTCAGGCTACACGCTTCAAAAGGCCTGAGTTCTTTAGGCTGGAAAATTATGGTTGGCAATGGGGATCCCTTCACAAAGGATATAAGATTGACTCTAACGCTCTGGAACTAGCAAAACTAGAGAGTCTTAGCAAAGAGTGAAAAGTATGAATTCCCTTGGTTCATTTAACCACAGCCAGCATGTGAATTCATGCTTATGTGCTATAGCAGGGGTCCTAAACGCAAATGACCTGGGGGCAACTAGCCAGGTGGTTTTCTCCATAACGGGGGTTGCAGGACAGTAGTGCCTTAAAGAGCCTTAAACTACTCCAAATATTTTCAATACTACCACTAGTACCATATATATATATATATATATATATATATATATAACAATATATATATATATATATATATATATATATATATATATATATATATATATATATATATATATATATATATATTTTTTTTTTTTTTTTTTTTTTTTTTTTTTTTTTTTTTTTTTTTTTTTTTTGGTAAAAGGGCAGCTAACCTAGGCATAGTATGAAGAAGGTCACATGGGGTACTCTGCCTACTCTTTCTCGAAATTTTAAATGTGCAGAGTACAATATTTAGTGGGGGATCCGTTATCAGAAATGGAACACAATATACAAAACATATTTTAATTAGTATGTAATTAGCTGTAACCAAAAATCATGTTTTTGTTAGTTTAGAACAAGCCTGCATATTCATATAGAAGAAGATGGTCCTTCAACAGAGGTCGACATGTATGTTTCTACAGCAGCCCCGAATGGATAAATCCCACATTGTCTATAGTTTGAATTTGTTTTAAGTGGCTGCTTGAATTTGTTGGTGATATAGCTCTGGTTGGCAGACGTAGGAAGAAGAAGAAATGTTCTAATGTTTATTAGTAGCTCCATAGATAAAACTCCAGGGAGGACATTTTATAAATCTCTTTAACAGAAATATTACCAGCATTAAAACTTCGAGGCTCCTCATTCACCAGCTTTATGTCTGAATATTACTGTTTCACTTTAAATAGTGCAGCAGTTACAGTCTGGTACTGATGTTCGACTTTGTACAAGGACACTGACTCAATCCTTGCATTAAAATTATAAGTAGTTTGATAGTTCAAATGTTCTCATCAGTTTCCAACGTTAAAGGAATAATTTATATATTTATATTTAAAGTAAGAATCCAAATTATGGCAAATAGAGGATGACATGCTTATTAAGTACCAAAACATTTCTTACTTACTCACATTTATCAGGCTAAATAGCCTCCACAAGGGGGCGCTATTAGCATTCAAACAGCTTTTGGTGCTTCATAAAAGCAGTGCTTTGCATCAGTAAGGATATCCACCAAACAGCCATAACATCAAAACTACCTCCCTATATCTACTGCTCTGTGGTCCCCTGGGAATCCTGAGCTTTAAAGAACATGGTGAAAGGGGCCTAACAAAGTATGCAAAAAATCAGATGGACTACAGTCTGTAATTGCACAACTACAAGGTGCTCCTATATGGTCAGTGGAGCTGATAAATCAGACGGTGAGTGTAGATACAAGGTGGTGGTTTTAATGTTATGACAGACTGGTGTATGTCTGTGTTACAACAATAATAACTTGGTTTAGCATTTCCAGCAGTCTGGTGATGTGTGCACCTGTCACAGGACACAGTTGACTGAGGCAAAATCTTAACAGGGGTCAGGAGCTGAAACAGAGAGGGCCCATAAAAGCGACAAAGCTTTAGATCTTGAGACGGCCCATTGGGTCTATAGTTGCGGCAGTGAGTCTTGGGATCTTGAAGAATAGCCCGTTGTTATACACGCTGACCGTTTTTACAATTTCAAGACAAAAGGGCAGTTGCCCCATCTAGAGCATTTATTTATGCAGCGACAGTTGGGCTACAGTAGATAGTTGCTGTAAAAACAGGAGGCTATTATACAGCACAGTGTGCAGTGGTATCATATACCCTTATGTCAGTGTGTTAAGTCTACCACTGCAGTCTATTGTCACGCTGAGCAGCTGTCACACAACAAGATTTCCAGCACTCCAGCTCGACGCTGTGGATATTCAAGATGAAAAACCCGAGTGATCTGCTAGACTTCACTCAGGAAAGACAGGTACTTGATCTCTGGCTTTTCATTTGTGGCACTAGATGCCGTTATTAACATTCATTGAGGTGAAAATAGCCACCCAGAAATAGACTAGAAGCCTAATTATAGGGAAGATGCTGAATGCCTTCTATTACACCTTTTTTCTCTGTAGGCAGGAATGCTGTCAGGGAATGGATCTCTGGGGATTTGTACTGTTTCAGAAGGACTGAGGCTTTGATCTCGCCTTCTGATGGAGAACACTTGTTCTGAAGACACCGCCGTCAATGGAAGAGACAGCTGGAGAAAGAGACAAGAGGAAGGGGCTTTGAAGATGAGACGCCGTCATCGTGCAGATTCGGTGGAAGATGGCGCGATGTGTTCTCCGCTGAATCACCTGGATGGCTGACTGACGGTGAAGGTGTGGGAAGACTTGAAGGAACTGTCTCTTCAGGGAGAGTGTGGGTGCCGCTGTTTGAGTTGTCGGAGTTCAGAAGTGAAGCATTGTTTACTCAAACTGCACCTGCATCTCTAGCCTTCCTTCGGTGCTCAAGAAAAAACTAGACTTGTCCAGGAACCGTTGACGCCTACACATCAGAAACAAAGACCTTTACAGTCAGTCAAAAGCCTTGTGCGGCTTCCAAAGCCAAATCAAAATTGACGTTCTTCCACCACCACTGTGAAGCAGGAGTGCTGTGGATGGAGTTGTTGATTGGAATGGCATATGATTGCAACAGCTTGTGCGCTGTCATTAAAAGTTTAGTCACCGTAGCTCATCCAAAGGCTTTCAAAACAAATGAATCATTTCTCCGATGGAAATAATTAGACTTTTAACAAGAAGATTAACCAATTGTCTATTTTCAGGACAGCTATAGAATAGTACCAAAGGCCATGCATATCATCCCCTTGAGTTAGCACTCATAAGCACTCAACCCTTTTTAAGTGTTTAAAGTCAAAGTGAACGGAACACAATAATAACAATCATTTTCCTTCCATCCAGTAACGTACTTGCCAGTGAATCATAGTATTACAGTGGGTCTCTGACCTAGCTGAATATTTTCTGGAAATGGTAGATGGGAGTCTTGAGAGGGGAAGGGCGTGCCCATGCAGTAGAGCATGGGAGAGAAAGAGAGACATTAAACATTGTAAACAGCTGTTGTGATGCATATTTGCGGTAGGTGGAGCGAGTTTACTGTCTACCGTCAAGTACAGTTCTGTGGTTAGAAAGTACTTGCCTGCTGTTTTGACTACTGTTCAATACATGATCATTCCATTCACTTCAAGCTCTGTGTTTCCCAAATCTTATTCCACACTGTTCTCAGAAATTTGATAGCATCCTCCAGTGGAGAGGACAGGAATGGCCCTTCCCCAAACTCAAAGGTAAAGCGGCAGGAAAGAACGAGCCTGGCCAAAGAAGGATTAGCACATCGGAGATCTGGGGCAAGGTCTGCAGTGGAAGCAAAAGAGGTGGCAACAGGATGACAGCAGGGGAGGATGTCTGGATGTAAGGTCCTGCCCTCAGAGCAGCATGGATGGCTGCCAACGCTTCAAGCAGGTGCTGGAAGCATACTGGGCCACCATCCTCGCTTGCGTCTGTGGTGTGGTTTATGATGCAATACCATGTTGTTTGTTTTGCACTTAAATACAATCTTTTGTAAAAAATCTCTTTTACATCTTCTACCTTGTTTAACCTCAAATATATACTGCATATGACAGCCTGCATTTCTTTTATCTGCCTTAAACTCACCGAAGGTATATATATATAGAAAAATGTACATCTGTATATGTAATAGCTTTCATTGAAGAACTTATATTTGGAAAATGGTGCAATATTGATGTTTATATATATATATATATATATATATATATATATATATATATATATATATATATATATATATATATATATATATGCATACAGTAATGTGCAAAAGTTTATGTGCATTTTCAGACAGGCAGCATTATTTGCTTGTCACTCCCTGCCTGTCCTCGTCTGCCCTGGTTACATCCTGTCAGTCTCACGTGCTTCTGTTTATGCCTTTACTATGTGGTTCTTTTTTGGTCATGTGCTCCTAGTGTCTCCGCCCCCCATCTGGCCCGTATCTGTAACCCCTCCAGTGTCCAGGTGTTTCTTGTTTCTTGTATTATATATACCCTCTGTCCGCAGACCGTGTTTGTCAGTCATTGTGTATGGTAGTAGTGTTGTTAGCACTGGTGTCTCTGTACCTACTTGTCCGTCTGTCTGTTTATTAAAATCCCGTCTTTGTTAAAAGCTTGCGAGTGTGTCCACTCCCGCTTTATCTGTTCCTGCAACAGCCCCCGGGACATTGCTTTATTTGCAAAATAATTTTATATTCTAATAATATTAATTCAGTAAGTAATGCTTTTACATATGTGTTTATTTACTTATTTGCAAGCTTTAATACCTGCTTTGACTGCTCAGTCCTTTACTGAGCTAAATCAAGATTATGCAATGTCTGGGGCATCCAGGTGAAATAGATATTATCTTTAAAGTCTTTAAAAATGAGATCAATTCTACTTTGTATTGTATTTATGTTTATTTTCATCTTTTCATACTTTTAAACAATGAGCTTAGGTGCCTAAGAATTCTGCAGGGTAATGTGTGTGTGTGTATATATATATATATATATATCGTCATTGTCCAATGAAAAATAAGTATCTCCAAAATTGCTACTTTACAGGAGAGAACAAAAATGTACTTTACTTTTAATGTATCAATGGAACTAGAATATTTTTTCAAAGCTCTTGTGGAGCACTTCTTATGGTCTTATGATTCATCATGAAATTCTCACACAATGTAAACGACCATTGGTGTGTTCAAATGATGTAGAAAACTCACAATCAAGAAAAATTTAGATACATGTTTCTCATTGGACAGCAACAATAGTTATTTGTATATGTGCTGCAACCTTCGATTTTCACTCACTTTCACACCTGTGTTAAATGTGATGTGACAATAAGGATGGTGTGATTTGATTTGAAAATCCAGTACCACTGGGAAGCCTTTGATGATGTGAAAGCAGTTTATCCAAGTTCCTTGCCTATTTGTGCACAAGTGACCTGAACTTTCTGGAACTCCATTTGCGAGCAATCTGGAACTGATCACATTAGTTCGCGCTGTCGAATGTGTGGGTGATAATGGGCTATTTCTGCTCGGCTGCATTTCCGCTTGGATTAGCACGTATTTCGGTGTCTGTCCCGCTGTTCATCACACTGAGTCGGTGAGGTGGATTAGTCACACCCCGAGCGGGAGATGCACGCTGAGCACCACACTGTGAAGGGCTGAGCGCTTTTGTCCACTCCCCTTTCCCTTCTTAGGTCCAGAGAGTGAGCAGTGTTTTGGAGAAGCAGGTCTTCAAAGCTCAGAAGTGTGAAAGTCGTTATGCTCGAGATTCTTGGATCAAATCGATCTGGAAGAGAGGCATGTGCTGTGACAGTCACACCAGCCATGCAAATGATAGGGGTCCTAGTAATTTAATGATTGGAAAGAATGGATTGCAGTCTTCCTTTTTAGGTTACATAGAAGAGATGCTGTACATTAATGACCCCATTTAATATATTCAAAATGCAATCATGAAACAGTTGTAACTAAATTAAATTCATTTATGTAAGATCTAGGAAAGCTCATTATTAATTTTTCATAACACTGAGTGCAGAAACATACACACAGTTATGCAATCAAGATGAAAGATGTCCAAGACCTAAACCAAAACCAAAAAGATTTGGCCTTAATTAGTCATTTTCGATTTTCGATTTGATTGGGATAACAGTAGATCCCATTCAGCTAAAGTAATATAAAGTTGTATGTTGAGTTTGTACAGAAGGTGGTGCATTTGCATTCTGTTGGCAGTGCCTTGTTATTTACATCCACATACCTGTGTGTGTTTCTGATCCAAGACTAACAAATACTGCATCCTTAATGTGCCTATCCAACCCCACAACCTAAATATAAGCCCTCTGCAATGTACCTGATCTTTTTCAGTGGTCAGGATCCCCGCAGGACCACCACAAAGCACATGTTATTTGGGTGGTGGATCAGCACTGCAGTGACACTGACATGGTGGTGGTGTGTTAGTGTGTGTTGTGCTGGAGTAAGTGGATCAGACACAGCAGTGCTGCTGAAGTTTTTAAACACCTCAGTCACAGTCACTAAGAATAGTCCACCAACCCAAGCTATATAGCCAAAAGAGTCCTGTGGTGAGCGTCCTGTGGTGAGCGTCCTGTGAACACTAATGAATGACTAGTGAACACAAACTGTGCCGCAACAATAGAATATTGTCTCTGTCACCATCAGTGTCACTGCAGTGCTGAGAATGATCCACCACACACCTAAGTACCTGCTCTGTAGTGGTACAAGGTACAAGGTAACAAAGTATGTAGTGAATCACATGGACTACAGTCTTATTTCAGAGCACCTCAGAAATAAACAGCTTGGAAAATGAATGAAATCACTGGACCTGGCCCGTTCTCATTTTACCATTTTGTACCTCAAGGGGCGAGAGTGAGTCAATCTAGCGTGGAGTGAACAGGTAGTCAATAAACCAAACAATAAAAACAGCAATGGTGATGGAAACTTCAGCCCTCTGCAAGTGACCACGTTCATCAGCAAACTGTCACGCCCTGCCTGTCTTTGTCTGCCTGTTTACGTCTTGTCTGTTGCACGTGCTTCTGTTTGCTCCTGACTCCGCGCCCCGGGCCGCTCCTGACTCAGCGCCCCAAACTGTTCCCAATACTGCCTCTGAAAAAGCCCGCCAGCCTGCCCTTTTCTGTTCCTGTGCCCGTTCCGTTTTCTGTTTTCTCTGTTCCTGTGTGTGTCCCTGTCCCTGTCGTCGTTTGTGTTCCTGTCCCCGTTGTTTTGTTTCTTCCTGTTCCTGTTTTTGTGTTTTGCTCTCTGCCCTGCCTCCTGTCTGGTCTGTTGTCTCGTGTTTTGTCCGGTTCCTGTTTTTGAGTCCTGTCTGGTGTTTTGTTGTTTTCTTGTTGTTGTCTGTTTTCCTTAGTCCTCGTTTCGTTCTCCTCCCGTTCCATCTCGTCATTCTCCTCCATTGTCGTCTTGTTGTCTTCCTCCCTGTTTGTCTCGTCGCCCGTCCTCATTCTTCTTGGTTTTGTGTTTTTCCTGTTTCTGTGTCTGTTCCCTTTGTTTTTTTCTGTTCCTGTGCCTGTCTGTTCCTGCTGGTCAGCCCGTTCCTGTTCCCGTTTGTTTTTTTTCTGTTCCTGTCCGTTCATGTCCTGGCCTGTGTCTGTTCCTGTTCATTCTGTCCTGGCCTGTGTCTGTTCCTGTTCGTTCCTGTCCTGGCCTGTGTCTGTTCCTGTCCGTTCCTGTCCTGGCCTGTGTCTGTTCCTGTCTGTCTGTTCCCGTCCTGGCTTATGTCTGTTCCTGTCTGTGTCTGTCGGTCTGTCTGTTTTCGTCCTATCTTCGTCCTTGCCCTCCTCTGGGGCGGCTCCTGGGGTTGGTACAGTTTGGCGCCTCGGGAGCGTTGCCTTGAGGGGGGGGACTGTCATGCCCTACTTGTCCTCCCCTGTCTGAGTCCTTGTTTACTACCTTTTGTCATGTCCAGGTGGTGTTTGTTTTGATCATGTGCTCCTTGTCACCGCCCTAGCCCCGCCTGTCACACCTGTTTTTCATTAGTGTCTAATCCCGTCACCTGTCCCCTCTTGTTAGCCTTTGTTATTTATACCCTCTGTCTGCCCTCAGTCTTTGTCGGTCATTGTATGTTGTATGGTTATGGTAGTGTTGTTAGCTCGGTTGTTTCTGTACCTACCCGTCCGTCTGTTCATTAAAATCCCGTTTTTCGTCAAACGCTTGCGAGTGTGTCCGCACCTGCTTTGTCTGCTACAGCTGCAGCTCCAGCGCCTGACACATTCATTCATTCATAGATTCATTTTCCAAGCCGTATTCTGGGCCACAAGCCTATCCCAGCACGCAGTGAGCCAAGAGCAGGAAACACTCTGGACAGGCCACCAGTCCATAGCAGCAAACTAAAGTAGTGATATAAATAGAATCAGAACAAGAGTTAGGATTGGTGCTGTTTCCACCACTGGAGACGTACTTGGAGTGTAAAGTGATGAAGTTTGATGCTTAACATTGTAGCATTGAGTGGTAAGTAGTGAAGAGGAAGGAGTAGTTTCTTATGACAGGGGTGGACACTACAACTTTCTGGTGATATGTCGCCCCCTATTGTTTGGAGTACGAATTTGACAGACTGTTTCACCTTACACATTGTGCTCCTTTACCTGAGGCTCTTGATTGTGATCTTTTTCAGAAAAGAATGTCTCTTGACAACCATGTTCATCCACAGCAGACTGTACGCTACCTCATCAATCCCATGTCTCCAGCGTGAAAATGAAAGTAATGTATTTTTCATTATTATTCAGATCTTTATTTTCAAAAGAACCTTCTGTAAAAGTCGTGGAGTTTTGTGTTTAATGTATTTGTGCACCTGATGTTGTTTATGATGCAATGTTTATCTAGCCCTTTCTGAAAACAGACAGAGAAGAACAGATTATCTCTGGTGTATTGTAGGATGTGTTTATGTGTATCTGTTTGTGTGTGTGTGAGTGTGTGTGTGTGTGTGGAGCAGACTCGTGTTAAACACTGACCGAGTGCATGTTGTTGCCACAAGCAGTAAGCACAGATGGTAAGGAAATACAGCACAAGACATCAAATCATGTTTCTGTCAAGATACACAACCAGGCCCTCACAAAGCTGTCACTCTGTTTCTCTAGCTCTCCTTCTATCTCTCTTTTTCTCTCTATCAGTCTTTGTTCAATCTCTTATCTCTTATTCCCAATTAACATTTCTTGCTCCACCAAACTCCACCAAAAAGAATGACAATTTTGTCTGATGTATGTTGTATATTGTTCATTGTCTTTAGAAGACAATCATTTTCTAATTATAAACCCTAATTCTTAACACTAATTCTGAACCCCAATCTTTAAAAAAATGTTTTGCACTTTTAGATTTAATACATGCATTTTTTTGCATAGATTAAAAATTGTGCTAAAACTTTATGATAAACAGATCAAATACAAATGCATATGAATTACTTGATTGAGAAATAATTTGTTATATTTAATAAATTAGACATAATTTCACTATTAAACACATGCATTCTGTAATATATATATATATATATATATATATATATATATATATATATATATATATATATATATATATATATACACACACACATGTGTGTTTAGGTAACCATCTTCAAAGTTAGCATTTGTAACAGCAGTGATGTGTAATAAATTATTTCTACCTTTTTCTAAATCCTAATCTTAAAAAAAAAATTAAGAGTAGGATTTTCACTTTTAATACTTGACATTTTGGAGAAAAGATTTATTTAACATAGGCTTTGCTATACATAAACAAACACACACAGTGGTCTGAAGTGTGACTGATTCTTTTCACTTAAGGCAAACAAGCTCGAGAGGGTTGAGATGTTGAGTGTCTTTGGAGATGAAATACTCAGTACGGCTCCCCCTGCTGCTCAGTAAACACAATAAACCTAAAGAAGACACATTTTCAAGTCCTCCCTCTTGCGCTGTAAAAAATACACCAAAAAAAAACACCTTTTTTGCAAATTAGTCACATTTAAATGTTTCAGGTCATCTGACTAATTTTATTGAGATAAAGAAACAAGAAAAAACATGCAGCTTTAAAATGATCATTCCATTCATCCAAGACATTCCAATATATGTGTGTTGTTGAGTAAAAACAAGAGACAGTTAATCTAATAAACAAACACACAGGACAAGAAGGCCAACAGAGGTGCAATGTAATAAACATACTACACACATGTAGACAGTGCCAGCAAGCAAAACACATGGGATGTATTAGGAAAGACAAATAAGGGATGACTTGGACCAATCAATGGTCAGGGTGGTAGACAAGACACAGGTACAGGGAATGATAGTGTGGAGCAAGAAGAGAAACCTGCTGTTATCAAAAATGATCCTCCTGTTGTTACAAGTTTGTAATCATAACAATAGCAGAGACATTTTTCGTTCTGTATATAATCCTTTTCATAAAGGTTCTATATAGAGCTATATACAACATATTCCTCACCAATCTGAGGAACATTTTCATCATGCAAAGAACCATTAAACATACAAACAATTCTTTGGGCATTCATGTTTTTGTATAGAACAACTTACACTTAAAAGATACTTAAAAGACCTAAGCCTAAGTGCTTCATGCAACAAAAACTTCATGCCTATAAACCAAGCACCCTGCCCTCATAAAGGTGTTTAAGCACCTGGTCCTAGCCCAGCAGAAGACTATTAAAACCCTCTGCTGGACCCCCTGCAGTTTCATATAGAGCTAATAAGTTCAATGACAATGCAATCAACTTGGCTTTGTACTTCAGCTTCTCAACAGACTAAACTTTTATTTAGTCTCGACACGGAACCAGCTATTTAGATCCTGAAGTTTGCAAATGACCCCACTGCGGTGAGCCTCATAGCCAACAGTGATAAGTCTGCCGACAGAAAGGAGGTTAAGAAGTTGGTCTTCAGGTGCAGCCCACCTCAACGTCACCAGCTCTGCGGTTTTCACTGTGGAGTCACTTCAGTCTCAGCAAAGAATGTTCTTCCTGGGACAGATGAAGAAATCCAATCTGATGATTCAGTTCTACACAGTGGTCATCGAGTCCATCCTTGCAACATCTTTAACCAGCTGGTTTAGTTCCTCTAACTCACAAGAACGAGGCAAACTTCAGATTAGACATTTATTCTAACAAAAGCTTCACAACACCTACAACTGCAGGGTGATGGAGCATGTCAGCAAAAATACAGATGACCCTTATTCTTATCCTGGACATTACCTCTTCTATCTGGAAGACTCAGGCTGAACAAAACACAGAAAAACGTTTTCATATCTTCAAAAGACATTTTTGCCATACAAGCCATGTTTGGCCATGTTACCACACTGCTTGTAGGTACACTCAAAATTACACCATAGAATATGGGTGGGACTAAATCCCTTGCTTTGAGTGGTTCTGCTGGATGGTATATTAAATCATCTGATTGGCTGCCCAGCAGTGACAACAAAATACAGAACCTCCATCCTGCCTCCACTGCCTTCCTGTACTCCAGCTCCCTGCGGCTTCCACCTCTGGTCTTTCCAGCATTAACAAGCAGAATGTTTGTGCTGTTATAGCAGAGTGTGGTAATGGGAATGGGCTCAGATGATGCTGAACCCAGCAGTGAGAGTATAGTGCAGCTGGTGCGATGTGCTCTCGCTCTGCCGATGGGAGACGCTTTAATTAGAACAACGCTGCCAGATGCACAGCAGCCAAGCAGAGAGCGATGAATAAACTTCACCATTTTCTAACTCCTCACATCTGTGGGCTCATGTTAACATTCCATTTTGGAGGACCAAATGTCCTTAAAACTATCAGAAATCATGTAAGCAGTAATGTTGTTGGATCTCTTGAGAAAAAACTGAAAACTTTGAAAAAGGGTTGCATTTAAATTTAGGCTTAGCGATAAAACACCCATAAATAAATATAAATATTTAAAACCTATTCTCGTGCCATATTCTACACCATTGCCACCATTCTACCCCATTGGTCTGGTGAGACAGGGTGCAAAAACATACTTAAAGACAACATAGCAGATATGAACCAGCCAAGCAGAGAGTGGCCAAGGGCTAGCCACTACTGTTTTCGCCTTGGAACAAGGGTTCATGCCATAAGCTACGAGGAGTTCAGCCATACATTGTTGAGGATGGAGGAGGAGGTGGTGGGTGCTCTGTACATATATATTGGGTTTTTCTATACATATTGGGACTTTTTAATTAATTATAAGTCCTAAACTTCTATTTAATTTTGAACTCTGACGCTTGCCTACAAAGCCAAGAATGGACCAGCTCCTTCTTACCTTATGGCAATAGTCAAAAGTCAAACTGTACCTCGAGGCCTTCAAGCTTCAAGTACGGCTCGGCTTGACCTGCCTTCCCTCATGATTAATGGAAGACAAGCAACAAGACACTTCTCTGTCCTGGCACCCAGAAGGTGGAACGAACTTCCACTGGATGTCCGAACAGCAAACTCTCTCACGGTCTTCAAACGCAGACTAAAGACCATCTCTTTGTGAAGCACTTCTAAGCACTAACCTACTGGAGTATTGGTATAAACTGTAATTGCACTTTATCTACTAGGAACACTGGATAAGTATTGCACTTGTACTGTATGTAGTCTTGTATTTATTCTCTTCTCTGTAGGTATTCCAGTCCTGCTAGGTATTGCTCTGTGTCTAATCTTACACTTTGTTGTCTTCTTTCTAGGTATCAGCACTGGCACTTGTTTATAGCATTGTTTGAGCTCTAGTAAACCTGTTTGTACTAGATAGAGGTACATACTCGTAAGTCGCTCTGGATAAGAGCGTCTGCTAAATGTAAAATGTAAATGTAAACCTCCTTTGTTGTGGAAATATACTTAATCTACCTGAAAATTTATTTTGTATGCATTATTAGAACCAAACAACACAAATTATTTATGTCATTTGTGTTACATTATATTTGGAAATACTCTATCAGAAAAGTGTTTTGGGTTGACCACTGTTACGTTAGTAGATTTCATCCCATACTGAAAAGTAGGAGCCTGATCTCGTATGGCTGGAAGCAACTGCTGGGAGTTGTTGAGTGGACAGAGCTTTGAAGAACACCAGATTTTCTGACTTCTCCCCGATATGCCCGTGAACATCAAGGTCATAAAGGAGGAGAGAATGATGCTAAATAATGATTGACACTTGAAACAAATTTGAAACAGGAGGGGGCCCACTCAGACAACTCAAAATATCAATAACCTCAACTTTTCACTGGTCTTAAAATGAACAGAAACCATGTCTCTAATGAGCGGAAGGAGAGTGACGTGCTGGTGACTCATATTTATGAGCGCCGAGCTTGAGGCCATATTCATCATCCTCCCTAAAATCTCATAAACTGAAAAAAAGGGAGAAGCAGAGGGAAAGAAAGATGAGAAGTTCATGGAAAAGTTGACATTATGTAGGAAATTACAGTGCTACAGCCTGCCAGACAGCGCGAGCGGATATAGAAAAGAGGAGAGATTTGCGGATAAAATCCTCCCGTGTTCATTTGTATTCACCTTAGAAGTGAAGATGTGACAAGATCATCTTCCTCTTTGGCTCTCGCCTCTGAAATTAAGTTTTTCAGATAAGTTTGAAGGGGAAAATCATTCTCTCATTGAGTTTGGCTTACAGTTACAGTTTGAAGAGATCAGAGCAACTCAAGTGTAAGGCCTCCTGCTTCAGGAGAAACAGCAATAGCAGAAGGTTCATATCACATTTATTGTGGTATCATCCGACAGGAACCAGTACTCTCCCTGTGCCAGGGGCGGTGGGAGGTTTAAGTGACTTTCTTTGAGCAAACCAAATAGAATAGGATGAGATGAGGCTGCTCCCGCTGTTTCTCGGGTCTTTTTAACTCTTTAAGCTACAGGCTTATCATACAGTGTTGAATCTGAAGACTACCATGAAACTAATATGGACATTTTGTGGTAACAACTAAGAGGAATGGAAGTGTAGGCTCACAAATATGTAGGCCAGAAACATATATCATACAAGAATGCAAATGCAGACATACATGGTTTCGTGTGCAGATGCATTCAAAAAAGTGTTGTGGCGCAGTTCATAATGCAACACCGAATACAGCAAAAGGGATGCTTTAGCAACAGCCAAGCATGGCCTAACTGGCTTGTACTGCCTGCCTGCTTTCTCTGCCTGCTTTTGCTGTGAAAACAGGCAAACCTTGCAATTATAGAAAGATAAATTATAAATGATCACTTTTTTATTCCAACAGAACATGTAACATAGATATTACTCTTTCAACTGTCCACGTTTAGCTGTTGAGGCTGTTGGATTTGTCCTCCATAGCACCCCCTTGTGTTTGAACCACCACAGTAACATAAGTAAGGGCTGAGCATTTGCAATGCATTGGCTGGGCCTTGTTAGTTGCGTTTACATACTTTCTGGTCTATTTTAGCCAACAAAGCTAACACTGAATAAATAATAATGGATACATGTGCACACAGTTAGCCTAATGTAAATGTGGTTATCAAGCTATAATTTGTCAGAACAGTAATCATTCACAAAACATTCATGCAACTAGTTTTGAGTTGTGACCTGCATGTTGTGGGATTTATTTCTTGCCAAAAGCAATTCACAAACACACATACAACATATTCCATTACTCCACGGGTTAGAATTAACATGAGGTATTGATACCTCATTTCATTCCCTCTATAAAAAAGGTATCTAAGAGATTTTTGTTTGCATGTATGTTTCTGAGTTTCAAACCAGTTGCAAACAAGTTGCAGGACTAGCTTGGTCCACACTACAGGAATTTAAACCTAAGTTGAAAGCATGAAATACCTCACATTTGACTGATTTGTCTTTGATTGTAGTCAGTCATCACACTAGATGATCTGCCCTGAATTAATCACCACACACTTTCATATTACACACATGAACAAGAGTCCCGACCAATGATGGCAATGCTCACAACCTCACAGGATTTTCCGATGAACAGCTATATCTTAAGATTTCATGATATTGTGACTTTAAATATAAACAAACATGGCAGATGACCATGAAGATATTGTTCTGCTGGTTGTATGTGCTTTTTGTATGTCAATATTTAAAAACTTATTTTTCCATACAGGAAGCTTTTATTTACCCAGTAAATTACTTTATTTTTTCAATATTCAAGTAGTGTTAATTTAGTAAGTAGTGCTTTTATGCATGCCAGTGTGTTTATTTGACACTTTCCAAGCTGGTTTTTGTGGTGAGCCAGTATTATTAGCAGTTATCATCTAATACCTGCTTGGACTCCTCAGTACTTCATTAAGCTATATCAAGATTGCTACTAAAGAAATTGAATAAATTCATTCAATGTCTGGGGCCTCCAGAAGAAATCTGTAACTACACTTTGTTCTTCAAACTGGCTACTTCTTTCAAAATAAGATATAGATTAAATATAGATTTAGAGATTTGTATCCTAACTATATTAAAGAGTATGTTTAATAGCCATTGGTTTAAAAGGTTTGATGCCATTGAATCAGCTGTTTTATAATAGCTGGCACATTTGTTTACATTACAATAGCTTTGTATGTTATAACTGACAAAAAATCTGATCAGAAATTCGATCAGGAGGTTAGGCTGTTCCTTGAGACTGTTTTCACCGGTGCATGCAGCTGTAGCAAATGATATGCAAAACATTTAGCAACTAAAGTGCAATTTGATTCCATATAAAGTTTCACTGTGTCAATACCTACTGTGCATGCTCACTGTTGGCTCCTAGCTATAATTCATTGTTAGGCGTGTTAGCATGTTTTAGCAAGCTTCACTTTTGACAGGGTTATTGGAGTATGAGAGTTTGCTACATGGTCAACCAGTCCAACATTTTTCATTTACTCACCCAACTAAAATAAAGACAGACACAAATGTAATCTTGGATTATGAGTGACAGAGTCCAGTAAGCTTTAGGGCCTGAACAAACATCTTAGCGGCCATGCTGTATCCACCATCACTGCTGCGTTGCACTCAGCTTTGGAAAGCTACCGTTTTACAGTGTTAGAAATCAGCAAACCGCACAGGCAGATGTCCCTAATTGTCATCAATCTAAAATTACAGCAATTTGTTTGTGCGCCATGCTATTGTACTGTAAAAAAAAAAAAAAGCTCACGTAGTTTTGCAGTGGCTAAAAAGCAGCAATTTGCCACATGGATGACTGCAATTTTCAACATCAACAAATGGGGATGGAGAGGTACACAGCCGTCCGTTTTTTCGAGAGCGTTTAAGATGCAGCTTGTTTGTAGCTTTGTTGCACCAGCACAAAGCTGCAATCAGAAGAGGTCAGGAACCCGTCTCTGATTAACCAGAGCATCCTCTGCTCCTCGCTTGATGACTGGTTAGGGTGGTCCTTTAGGTCATTTTTTCAGAACGTCTTAAACACTGAAAAGCATCTTGGCCTAGCTGTGATTATCCATTTCTATTCTTTTGATAAGAGAAGTGGACAATGCTGCAGACCCGTCCAGGGCAAGGTCAGGCCTTAGAGACCCACTCATTTGTGAAGGTCAATTGTCTGTGTGTAATCTCACCAAGCCCCTGCTACCGTGAGGTCCATAATCATGAGGTCTGGATGCAGTCCAATTTTCTTGTGACATTAAGCAGACGTGGTCTGTTCTGTTGTGTGCATCAACACAATGGTTGACATGAAATATGCTGCCCTTCCCCAGAGGAGGGCAAATTCTCTGATACTCTTTTCCAGATATTCCAGGGATGTACAGTGTTCTGCAGTCTGTAGTTACATGTTGCTTGTTTCTGTTTGTGATCTGATGCATTACTTTGCATCTACACTCACATTTTGCAGCCGAATGCTCAGTAATTTTATTAATTCTATTATATGATGTTTTTGTGGCTTTAGTCAGTAGTTCAGAGTGGAATGTGGTTCTCTGTAATCTCTAATGATCTTGGTTTCTGTTACAGCACGATCTATAATGAGTTGTAGTCTGTAGTTCTGTATAAAATGTGGACAGTGGTTCCATTTAGTCTGTACTGATCTTGGTCGGTAGCTCTGTGTGGTCCACAAAGATTTTGTTCTATAGTTCTATGTGGTCTATAATGGTTTTGTCTATGTTCTGTGCAATTTACAATGATCTTGGTCTATAGTTTTGTGTGGTCCTATAGTAATCTTGGTCTATGGTTTTGTCTAGTTTAATGATTTTAGTCTATGGTTCTGTATAGTCTGTAATAATCTTGGACTGTAAATCTGTGTAGTCTGCAATGATCTTCGTCTATGGTTCTATGTAGTCTATAGTGATTTTGCTCTGTGGTTCTGTGTAGTCTGTAATGACCTTGGTCTATGGTTCTGTGTAGTCTATAATGATTTTGCTCTGTGGTTCTGTGTAGTCTGTAATGAACTTGGTCAATTGTTGTGTGTAGTCTATAATGATGTTGTTCTGTGGTTCTGTGTAGTCTATAATGACCTTGGACTATAGTTGTGTGTAGTCTATAATGATTTTGCCCTGTGGTTCTGTGTAGTCTGTAATGACCTTGGTGAATTGTTGTGTGTAGTCTATAATGATTTTGCTCTGTGGTTCTGTGTAGTCTGTAATGACCTTGGTCAATTGTTGTGTATAGTCTATAATGATGTTGGTCTGTGGTTCTAAGTAGTCTATAATGATCTTGGTTTATAGTTCTGTGTGGTCTATAGTAATCTGGGTCTGTGGTTCTGTGTAGTCTACAATGATTTGGGTGTGTGGTTCTGTATAGTCTGTAATATTCTTGGATTGTACTTCTGTGTAGTCTGCAATGATCTTGGTCTATGGTTCTGTGTAGTCTGCAATGATCTTGGTCTATTGTTCGGTGTAGTCTATAATGATTTTAGTCTATGGTTCTGTGTAGTCTATAATTATTTTGGTCTATGTTTCTGTGTAGTCTATAATGATTTTGGTCTATGGTTCTGTGTAGTCTATAATGATTTTGGTCTATGTTTCTGTGTAGTCTATAATGATTTTGGTCTATGTTTCTGTGTAGTCTATTATAATTTTGGTCTATGTTTCTGTGTAGTCTATTATGATTTTGGTCTATGGTTCTGTGTAGTCTATAATAATTTTGGTCTATGTTTCTGTGTAGTCTATAATGATTTTGGTCTATGTTTCTGTGTAGTCTATAATGATTTTGGTCTATGTTTCTGTGTAGTCTATTATGATTTTGCTCTCTGGTAATGTGTAGTCTATTATGATTTTGGTCTCTGGTTCTGTGTAGTCTATAATGATTTTGGTCTATGTTTCTGTGTAGTCTATTATGATTTTGGTCTCTGGTTCTGTGTAGTCTATTATGATTTTGGTCTCTGGTTCTGTGTAGTCTATAATGATTTTGCTCTCTGGTTCTGTGTAGTCTATTATGATTTTGGTCTCTGGTTCTGTGTAGTCTATAATGATTTTGCTCTGTGGTTCTGGTAGTCTGTAGTGATCTTGATCTATAGTTCTGTGTGGAATTTGGACAAGAATTTTGGACAAGAAATTAATTTGGATGCATCAGGTCATTAGGTCACCTTGGCCCATTTCAACCTCCTCATATTCAGGCCAGCCAGCATTTGGAGGCTTCTTAGCATTCACTTAGCTAACAGATCAAACTAGATGAATAAGAAATTTTAAAGATATATGAAGCTAATGCTAAAGACATCTGAAGACTGATTTTTTTTCCAGGCATATAGTATAATCTTACTGGCTACAGGTAAATCTTTCAGCAAGGACATTTTATTGCAGACTTTTTTTCTCATTGTCAAATTGTACTTGACCTTTACAACAAAAAATATCATGGCTAAAGCCATTTTCTGGATTGGGATTTTTAAACACCACTCGTAAAAAGGTGACCTTCAGGTCTTTTCCCCAGATCTGCTGCCTATGTGTAAACTGCAGGAAAGGAAATTGGGCTACCAATCTTCTTATGCTCTCTGGTATTTGCTCAGTTACCCAGCTGTTCATTGTTCTAAGAATTCTGAATCACTTAAAACTGGCTCGTCCACATTAGTCTAAAAGAAAGACGGCTGAAATGCTGTACAGTCTTTACTGCAGAATTGGTCCAAATGAAATTAATCTGCAGTGCCAACATGCCTACATGAAAGACAAACATTACACAGCCCTTAGGGACTGTATGCTGTTTTCAAAACCATTGTTTAGGAGATCTAAAGATTCCATTCCCCCATCCATCTGCCGCTTTATCCCGCTAGTCGGGGTCACAGGGGGTCTGGAGCCAATCCCAGCGTCATCGGGCGAAGGTGGGGTACACCATGGACAGTTCACTCACAACTACTGACAATTTAGAGTGACCGATCAACCTGACTGCATGTCTTTAGACATCAAACCTGGATTGTCTTGCGGTGAAGCAACAGTGCTAACCACTATACCACCGCACTATACCATCTAAAGATTCCAATAAAGCCTTAATATTATAGAAAGCAGAAAAACTTAGTGTCCTTCAAGTTATATGTATTGACTTAGAAAAGATGGCTTGACATTGATAAAGAGCTTGCTTGCATGACCCTGACCGTTATCATGGCAGAATACTTCAAACCAAAATGTTTGAAGGCAAAACTCTATTTGGCTAAAACAAAAGAGTTTTGAGTTTGTAGAAGTCTGTATGCATGTGATCGGTCCCCGTTTGTTTGGAGATTGTTCCTTGTTCTTGCCAAGTTTGTTCTGAGACCTTCCCCTAATTGTGATTTGTGCTAAACACTGCATTGTTCATTCTATAACATCTCACTAATAAATCCTCTCAATACTGTGACTGTATATAAACATACAGTGCCTTACGCCCCCCAAAGTCCATACTTTGTAGAACCACGTTTTGCTGCAATTACAGCTGCAAGTCTCTTGGGATTTCTTTTTATTTGCTTAGCACATCTAACCACTGGGATTTTTGCCCATTGTTTAGGGCAAAACGGATCCAGCAGATGGGTTGTGTTGGTGTACAGCAGTCTTCAAGTCATGCCACAAATTCTTAATTATACTGGGGTCTGGGTTTTGACTCTGCAGTTCCAAGATCTAGGGTCATTGTACTTGCTGGAAAGTGAACCTCCATCCCAGCATCACATCTCTGGTAGACAGAAACAGCTTTTGCTATATTGCTCTCTATTTCCAGCCTTCAACCTTTTATTCAAACCTGACCAGTATTGTAGTTCCTGTCAAAGAAAAGCAACTTCGCATGACAATGCCACTACCCTGCTTTACTGTGGGAATGGTGTTCTCAGGGTGATGGCAAGTGTCTTATGTGACCAGAGAACCTCCTTCCTTGTGTTTGGGGAGTCAGACACACGCTGTTCGTTGAACTCCAAACGTTTTTTAAGCAATGGCTGGTCACTCTTCCGTAAAGCTCTGCTCGGTGGAGGGTATGGCTTAAAGTGGTTCTATGGACAGATAGTCTCATCTCCGCTAAGGATCTCTGCAGCTCCTTCAGTGTTGTCTTTGATGTCTTTGTTAAATCTCTCATTACTGATCTCCTCGCCGGGTCTATGAGATTCGTGGGCAGATGTCTATTGTCAGGTTTGTAGTTGTAAAATAATCTTTATATTTTGTTATAATGGTTGTAATGGTGTTCTGTGGGATGTTTCTCACTGATCTTACTTCTCTACATACTTGTCTTTGAGCTTGTTGGTCTTCATGTTGCTTGCTAAGTGGTGTTGCAGACTCAGGAGCAATTAAGGACACGTGTATCTATACTGTATTTCATAAAGGTATTTTTTTCATTCATCCAGGAGGGCCACCACGTAAAATCTATATGAAAATCCATTTTAATTCCAGGTTGTATTGCAACAAAATAGGAAACATGCCAAGTGGGGATAGTTTTTGAAGCACTGTATCTTGAAAGAAATGTTTTAAGGTTAATTTATAATGTCATTGTACCAGCAAAACAACTACACCAGAACTCCCCACTCATTTGAATACTGTTACATGGTTACAGTGTAATATTTGTATTGTAACTTGATCAAATGTAGTATTTCACACCACCAAACAGATAAAACCTTAAAATAGATACATATATTTGAAGATTAATGGATCTCTGCTGCTGCTCTGTAAGCACCATTTGTGTTGCATTCACACAATCTCTCTCCTTCTCTGTTACTTTAACTTTTAACCCTCTCGCTCTCTTTCTCTTTTCGTCTCTTTTTCTTCCCCTCTCTCATTCTGTTTCTCTCTCTGTCTTTTTAAATCACTCTTCTCCCCCTCTCTAATTTTGTTTCTCTCTGTCTCTCTCTCACACATTCTATCTTTCTCCCTGTCTCTCTTCCTCTCTTTTAATCGTTCTCTTTCTGTGTCTTTCTCTCACTTTACTCACACTTCTCACTTGTCTCTCTCTGCCCTCTCTTTGATTCTATCTTTGATTCTATTCTGTCTCTTTCTTATTCTGCTTTTCTCTCCCCTCTCTCTTTGTAACTCATGCTTTCTTTTCTCTCCCTCTGACATTCTCTTTCTCCAACTTACTCTTTTGTTTTCCCTAACTCTGCCTCTCTCCATCTCTCTCTCATTCTCTCTCTCTTTCTTGAACGTATCATTTTGTTTTTCCTCTCTCTTATTCTTTATCTCTCTGTCTTTCTCCAACTTACTCTTTTGTTTTCCCTCTGTCTCTCTCTCATTCTCTGTCTTTCTCTCATTCTCTCATCCTCTCTTTCTTTCTTTCTCTCTCTTTCTTTCTCCTTCTGTATCTCTTTTTTTTACCCTCACTCTGTTTCTCTCACATGTTTCTCTCTCCCCTTCTCGCTGTCTCTCTCTTAATCTGTCTCTCTCACTCTAGTCTTCTCTTTCTCTCTCTCATTCTGTATCTCTCACATGTTTCTCTCTCCCCTTCTCGCTGTCTCTCTCTTAATCTGTCTCTCTCACTCTAGTCTTCTCTTTCTCTCTCTCATTCTGTATCTCTCTCTCTCTCTCTCTCTCTGTAACTCTCACTTTGTCTGTCCTCGTTCCGGTCACTTTTTGCTCGAGTAATTTTCCCAAATATTATCCATAACAGAAATAAATACCTCCTTTGTGTGAGTCCCGCTCTGCACTGCTCCGGTTCTGCTCTCTAAAATGTCAGAAAAGCCCCTCCCCCCACCAACCCCCCCACCCCATCCCGCTAAATTCACCCAGTCGAGGAAATCTTCATTTTAATACCAGACGAGACGCCGTTTGATGGACAGGTTTGGACAATAGGTAATCTGGGCCGGTCTCAGCGCACAAAGAGGACTTAATGAGGTGAGATAGCTTTGTGAGAAAGAGAGAGAGGAGTGTTCCCTAAAGACGCAAGAGTGAGAGACAGAGAGAGAGAGAGAGAGAGAGAGAGAGAGAGAGAGAGAGAGAGTGAGAGAGAGAGGGGAAGGAGCATTTCCTGAAGACGAGTGATATAGAGGGATGGGGAGAGAGAAAGTGAGATGCAGAGTGAGAGAGGCATGTGGAAAAAGATCTCGAGAGAAAGACAGAAAAGAAAAGACGAGAGAGACAGCTAGATAGAGAGACTAAAATAGAAAGAGTAAAGAGGGGAGTGAAAGAGGGAAAGTAAGATAGGGAGAGAAATAGTAGGCTGGGAACAAGAAAGCAAGAGAGAGAGATAAAGAAGGAGAGAAAAATAGAGATTGGAGAAGAAAAAAGAAAGGAAGAGAAAAAGTGGGGAGAAAGTAAAAGAGATAGGAAGAGAGAAATAGCAATAGATGACATATGAGGGAGGAAAAAGATAGAGAGCAATGGGGTGAAATACAAAAACAGAGGGGTTGGAAAAGAGAGTGAGAGAGGAATGCAATAAAAGAGCTAGTGAAAAAGAGGGAGATATCGGAGGAGATAGATAGATAGATAGATAGATAGATAGATAGAGAAAGAGGGGGAGATAGAGAGAGAGATATTAAAGAAGAAATTCAAACAGGAAAGAAAGAGGGCAAATAAAAAGAACGAAATAAAAATGGAGGATAAGAGGCGAGATGAAAGAAAGTGAGAGAGAGAGAAGGAGTGAGAGAAGAGTCATTATTGTCCACACAGTTCTATAGAGATCAATTCTGACAGAGGTGACAGTCAATAACGCGCTGCTCTGTGGTTACAGTGATTAAAATCT
This sequence comes from Megaleporinus macrocephalus, assembly GCA_021613375.1. Lineage (NCBI taxonomy): Eukaryota > Metazoa > Chordata > Actinopteri > Characiformes > Anostomidae > Megaleporinus > Megaleporinus macrocephalus. The sequence continues at coordinate 36,855,767 of CM038704.1, read as the reverse complement.
ATCAGCCCACCGGCCGTCTGTCTGTCTGCCAGTCTGTCTGTCTGTCGGTCACTCTGGTATGATTAGTCTTTGTAGTCAGGTCTGTCCATCCAGCAGATACATTTGTAGTTATTTCCATTTGTTTGACATCTTGTCTTAGCCTCAGGTGCTCCACCTACCTATCTACTGCATAAAAAGCTACAGCCTCTCAGCCAACCAATTAGAATGAGTGTTCCTGACTCATTGGCCAACCTGAGGCTGTCTTCTGGACTTGTTCACCAACCTGAGGCTGTCTTCTGGACTTGTTCACCAACCTGAGGCTGTCTTCTGACTTGTTGACCAATCTGAGGCTGCTGTCCTGAATGTTTACCAACCTCAGGCTGAATTTCTGACTTGTTAACCAATCCGAAACTGTCCTCTTTTGCTGACCCATCAGAGGCTGTTGTCCTTATTTGTTAATCAAACTGAGGCTGTGTTTCTGATTGTTGACCAATCTTAGATTGTGTTTCTAACTTGTTAACAATCTGAGGCTGTCGCTCTTACTTGTTAAATAATCTGATGCTGTCCTCCAGGCTTGTCGACCAATTAAAGATTTTGTTCATTCCTTTTCTACCAATCTGAGGCTGGGTTTCTAATTTGTTAACCAATCCGAGGCTGCTCCTGGCTTTCTGAACAATTTGAGACCATCTTCCTGACTTCCAGTGAAGTCGGTGTTCCTCACTTGCCAATTAAGCAGTGGGTTTGTTTTTGCCATTTCAATGAATCTACATTAAGTTTTGGGTGGTTTGGAGAACTCTCAGCATGATGTGATAAAGCTAATGACTAAAAGATAATCCAGTTTGGGCTTGTGATCCTACCAGCTGACAATAAGAGACCAATTCTAGACTTGCCAACCAATTACAGGCTGTGTTCCTATTTCACTGGCCAATCAGAATGCGTGTTCCTGACTAATTGACCCACCTGAGGCTGTCTTCCAGACTTCTCAACCAATCAAAGGTTGTGTTCCTGACTTGCTAATTAAGCTGTGGCTGTGTTTTTAACTTTTTAATGAAACAATGTTACACTTTTGGACAAAATGAAAGTTTGTCTATAGCACACAGCACTCTCAAGATTAACTCTTTTATGTATAACCTCTCAGGTCAAAATATTGTATAAAACATCAAAGATTGTATTGAACATTTTTAATTTTAGAGGGTTAAATGTGGCATTTCTCTGCTAAATAGTGTGAATAGTGTGTTTTTTATTAACACTGATTAACATGATGGATAAAAATAAAGCATACCTACCTCCTGCCTACTTAATTTACCAGCAAATAAAAAGTAAATGTGTATTAAGAGGTGCTGAATTATGTACCCTGTGGAGGATGAGTTCATTATTTACACTTAGAAAACCAACAACAACGTCATTTGACCTGGGGCATCCAAACTTTTGCCTGCGACTGTAGGCAGACAAGTAATTGCTGCAGGGCTCTCAGTCTCTCTCCCTCATTTTCACACCCACACGCCCCACTCACACCCTGAGTTTATATTTAGCGGAGATGATGTGTCTAGACCTTTGCAGAGTATTGTAAACAGATAACACTCTCTCTCCTAATTGAGGTCATTAACCTTCCTCGATTGCAAGGCAGAGATTAATCTCCGTTTATGGCTGCTTCGCCTCGGAATACTGCTTAATAGGCCACTCAAGCAGAGAGCTTAGGGAATTTTTTTGGACTAGCAGAGGAGTCTAGCGATGCTGCTTTACTCACTGTGAAGATAACGTAAATATATGTACCTTGGCTGCCTTAAACATGTTATTAATGTATTAACTGGTTCTAGCTATGAATTTCAAAAGATACTGCTCCACCTAGATCAGCAGACCGTTTGTCATTGTTTGCCAATTATGAATGATCAAGGATGAAGATCTGATGTGCTGATGAGAAACAACCATAGTGATAACTCTGAGAACCTATGACCCATTATGTGAAGAAATTAGGAAATAATTTCCATAACCTGGTAGGAAACGTGAAGTACAGTTAACTCAAAGTCCCAGAAATCCTAAATATCTGATGATGTCAATCATTTATTGCAGGTAAACAGTAAACATGTACCAAGTTAACACTTGTTCCTCTGACAAATAAATATATTTCATTTTCCATGTAAACTTGTCAGTCCTAACATTGGGTAACGCTTCAGTAAGCATTCCCGTGACCAGTCACAAGACTGACACCTAAGGCCCACCCATACAAAACAGTTTCAGAGAGAGAGAAACTTAGCAAGCTAAATCTAACCAGCATAACCAAAAGCCACCAAGCTAGACCCCTTGTCTGTAGCTGCCTGTCCCTTGTTTATTCCTTTATCCACCACCAACATTGTTTCCTAATCTATTCACTCCTTTATCCATACATCAACATTGACCTTCATCTGTTCATTACTGTCTCCATACACCAACATTGTTCCTTCATCTGCACATTCCTTTATCCATACACCAACATTGTTTCTTAATTTATTCATTCCTTCATCCATACGCCAACATAGACCTTCATCTGTTCATTACTGTCTCCATACACCAACATTGTTCCTTTATCTGTTCATTCCTTTATCCATAACCAACATTGTTTCTTAATTTATTCATTCCTTCATCCATACGCCAACATAGACCTTCATCTGTTCATTCCTTTATCCATAACCAACATTGTTTCTTAATTTATTCATTCCTTCATCCATACACCAACATAGACCTTCATCTGTTCATTATTTTCTCCATACACTAACATTGTTCCTTCATCTGTTCATTCCTTTATCCACCACTAACCTTGTTCCTTCATCCATTCCTTCCCTTTATCTGCTAGACATCCTGTCTACAGCTGTCTGTCCCTTGTTTATTCTTTTATCCACCACCAACATTGTTTCCTAATCTATTCACTCCTTTATCCATACATCAACATTGACCTTCATCTGTTCATTACTGTCTCCATACACCAACGTTGTTTGACATGACTGTACCTTCTTGTGTTGCTTTGTCTGTTCATCCAATCCTTTATCTGTCGAGCTGCACATATATTTGTGCATGCCTTTATGCGTTATTTCATTTATCCCCCTCCTTCATGCACTGTTTCATACAGTCATTCATCTGTTTGTTTGTCCATTCATCTTTGCGTTTGCATGCTATCAAATAAAAGCTGCCTAAAGATGTTAGCTCTGCAAATGGGATTGTCAATCAAGCTGCTCGTTAGCCAGGCCCACACAGTTCTCAGATAGGTCTCTTCAGCATGTTGTGTCATAATTTTATATTACATTGTTCATATAAGCTTTGCTGGATGTTTAACACTCAGGTGTAGTATCAGACAAACATTTTTAATATTTTACTCTGTGCACACTGGAGCTTTCATCTTTTTTACAGCAGCCATAAAATGAGAGTTCAGCTTGTTTTGGACGGCTCTCAGTTGGTGGTTTTATTGTTTTAAATGTTACTTTTTAATGTGGCACTGATAGCCAAGTATTTAATATTTAACAAAGCTCTTGTGTTCTAGTTAATGTTAAAAACAAAATGAGGCAAATATATTTTACTTGATTGTATCGCTTAAAAAAGGTTATTTATAAAGTTTACTTCCATTCCGCTGGAGCAAAGAGCACTAGGGGGCTGCAAAAAGACATTAAACAGAGGTGTTGCATCTGTTGTACAATCTCGAACCTCCAGAGCACAAGTCAACTTTTCTCTATCAGTGTTAACACATTTATAAAAATGATTGTTGTTCACTTTGTTGACTCTGTTTAGCTCCTCACCATAACCTTGAATTAACCAATAACTAAGATAGATGGCAGCAGAGATGACTGTATCCACTTGTCCTGCTCTGCCTTTGTGTGTTTCTCAATACCAAGTGTGATCTTGACAAGTTATGTTGCAACTACAGGAGCTTGAGATGTGCTGTATACTTGCCATTGCACAGTAGTCACTGGAAGTCTACCTGATTTCACCAGCTTTAAGGCAGCATTTAGTAGCTGATCAATTTAGAATGTTAAACAGGGAATCTGTTATGAAAACCCATGTTTCTCTCTGGCAAAAATAAAGCCAAAGTTCAGCAGCCACACCTTGACGGCTGCAGTACTTTTGTTTATCATTCACCAGAGAGTTAAACTGCTGTTAAACCTAGATTAATAAATGAGTAAGCAGTGTATGGAGTGATCTGAGTAACAGTAGGACAAAAAGCTGCTTTTACAACAATCACTGTACAGCCATGCTGACGAAAGAGATATAGGAGAGCCTACCTACACTGATAAACAAAATCTTATCCTTATGAAATGTCAGAACAAGCTTTTACATTAGTAATAAAGGAGGAAATGTGCTGCTGCAGTCATTGCAGAGCTAAAGAGAAAGAGGAGAGTCTACTTGCACCATTAAACGGTGTCTGATCCTCAGAGGTGTCAAGTAACAAAGTACAAATACTTCATTATCTTACTTAAGTAGAAATGTTGATTTTCAGATTACTTTTTACTTCTACTTCTTAAAATTTCACTCCATTATCTGTACTTTCTACTCCTTACATTTTAAAAATAGCCTCGTTACTCCTATTTCATTTCAGCTTGTTTTCATTCATATACATTTACATTCCAGTAAAGGTTATTGATAACATGCCTTTGAAGCTTGACTTTTTGCACCATTACAATACTTATAGACAACTAGTCATCATATTTTCTGCTTGATGAAACACATGTTAATGCTCAGTAGTACACATATACAGTTCTTTAATATATTTACATTGTATTAAAATACATTTATTTTCAATGGCCTAGTATGCGGCTGAAACATCCCAAACCCATCCCAAATTTTTTAACATTAACATTTTAATATAACATTATAGTCATTATGGCTTTTAGAAGAATATTTTTTGGGAAGGTGGGCTAGTGCACTATGGACCCCTGTGGTGCGGCCTAAGCTTTTGTCCTTAATTTTTTCCTTAAATGACTTTTACTTTTATACATTAAGTAGTTTTAAAAGCAGCACTTTTACACTTTTACTGGAGTAAAAAGCCTGAGTTGATACTTCAACCTCTACAGAAGTATTTTTAAACCCTAGTATCTTTACTTCTACCTGAGTAATGTATGTGAATGCTTTTGTCACCTTTGCTGATCCTCATAAACTGCTTGAACAAACTTTTATATTAGGTATTAGTTGTGCCACATAAGCATACACTGATTAGCCATAACATTAAAACCACTCCTTATATCTACACACATTGCTCATTTATCAGCTCCACTTTCCACGTTGTAGTTATACATTTAGACTGTAGTCCATTTGATTAACAGCATACTTTGTTTATCCCTTTTCACCCTGTTCTTTAATGGTCAGGACCCCCATAGGATCACCACAGAGCAGGTGCTATTAGAGAGGTATATCATTCTCAGCACTGCAGTGACACTGACATGGTGGTGGTCGTGTGTTAGTGTGTGTTGCGCTGGTATGACTTGATCAGACACAGAAGTCACTGTTGGACTGAGAGTAGTTCACCAATCAGCAACATCCAGCCGACAGTGTCCTGTGGGCAGGGTCCTGTGACCACTGATGAAGGACTAGACAATGACCAACACAAACTGTGCAGCAATAGATGAGCAACCATCTCTGAGTTTACATCTAGATGTTGGACCATTAAGGTAGGCATGTGTTATAGTGGACAGTGAGCAAACACAGTGTTTAAAAACTTCAGCAGCACTACTGTGTGTGATCCACTCATGCCAGCACAGCATACACTAACTCACCATCACCACGTTAGTGTCACTGCAGTGCTGAGAATGGTCCACCACCCAAGTAATATTGTTAATTGAAAAACAAAGTGAAATAGGGCCAACAAAGTATACAGAGAAAAGGATTACAGCTGTGTACCTGATTACTCTCATTGTGTATTTATATCCCTGCTTGTTTGCCATGTGTTTGTTAGGTTTTGTAGTTTTGACTATTGTGTATCAGTTTTCTTCAAGTTTCTTATTTTTTTTTTGTTATGTTTCAGTTTTTGGTCTTCTGTTTTGTGTTTCATGACTTTAGTGGATTCCCTTGGAATCACAGTCAAACACTGGACATGCGTTTGTATCTTGCCTGTTTGTTCCCCCTGCATTCCAGCGACAAAGGTCTTCCCAGACTCTGTCTTGATGAAAAAGATGAAGTCAATCAGCTGAAAAGCGTGAATTGACTTTTTATGCCTTTTTATTGGATGTCACCATCTTCGATCGAGCAATGACAGTTACTTTGGCAACCTGGAGAAACAGCACTTCAAAGTGGGTCACACGCTGAGCGACTAGCTCCGTCCAGCTTTGCTTTTTCACTGCAACATCTCAGCATCGCTTCATATTAGAACCTTTCCAGTAAAATAGTCCCTTCACTTTCTGTCAGTTAATAACGTTAATGATGAAAACGTGTGAAAATATTGATAAACCCATAAATCATTCAGCATCGCATTGAATAAAACATGAATCATTGATCTAGTTACATTGCTTATTAAATTTCTTTTGATTGATTTTTACTGTCTCATTAGTGACAGTATATGCACAAGTCATTGATCTGTGAATGAAGTTAAATATGATGAAATCAAGGGCACTTCTCTTTCACTTATTCATTCTGAATAACTGACTGGTCCTTACATCATAACACTAAACAATATGTTCATTGTAAAATTTTATGGTTTTTAATTGGTTTAGTACTAAACAAGCTCCTTGTATATACATGTTCATTATTGTTTTAATCCACAAAAATATTGAATATCTTTATATCAGTCAGCCAGAACATTAAAACCACCACCTTTTTACTACAATATCAACCTATTTTATCAGCAGAACTTACCATATACTGGCACTTTGTAGTTTTACAATTACCGATTGTAGGCCATCTGTTCTATTAATACTTTGTTAGCCTCATTTTACTATGTTTTCAATAGTCCACAACAGGACCCCCACAGAACAGGTATTATTTGGGTGTTGGATTATTCTCAGCCCTGTAGTGACACTGATGTGGTGGTGGTGGTGTTAATGTGTGGATACATGTGCTGGTATGTGTGGATCAGACACAGCAGTGCTGCTTTAGTTTCTAAACACTGTGTCCACTCACTGTCCACTCCTACCTTGATGGTAAACCTTGTAGATTGTGTTGGTCATCCTCTAGTCCTTCATCAGTGGTCACATGATGCTGCCCACAGAACGCAGTTGGCTGGATGTTGCTGGTTGTTGGACTTTTCTCAGTCCAGCAGTGATACTGAGGTGTTTAATCACTCCAGCAGTACTGCTGTGTCTGATCCACTCATACCAGCACAACACACACTAACAGCCTGCCACCATGTCAGTGTCACAGCATTGCTGAGAATGAGCCACCACCAAAATAATACCTGCTCCGTGTTGGTCCTGTGGTGGTCCTGACCATTAAAGAACACGGTGAGCATGGAATAGCAAAGTATAGAGAGAAACAGATGGACTACAGTCTGTAATTGTAAAACTACAAACTGCTCCTATTTGAGGAGTAAAACTAATATATATATATATATATATATATATATATATATATATATATATATATATATATATATATATATATATATATATATATATATGCCGTAATAATAGTAAAAAAAATAATAATAAGTGTACACATTGTAGTGATTCTAAGAGTAGTTGTCATTAATCTAGCATAGTGTCTAGACCACAAAATAAGCAGCAGTAATAACAATAACAATAAACTCAGTTAATCAGTGACAAAGTGTTAAAGCTTGGCAAAGCATAATAAGGAGGTGAGCAAATCTCTAGAGGTTGTCTGTTTTCTTGTGAGTTCAAAACTTGTGCATTTCACATTAGAATTTTAATGGAGCATCACGTAGTACGATGGGCATAATTGCTTGCCTCTATGAACCGTTGCTGTTATTCTTCATCTTCATTTCTTCGAAATAGATTTCGCACACCAATGGCCACTTTCTCAGAATGAGATAAAAAGTTTTTGAGTGGCGAACCAGCACTGACATGTATTTACAACAAAATTAGGCTTAAGCTTTACCATTAATCATATAATTCAGCTGATACATTTTCCTCAAACCTTCTTTTACTTAAGTCTCCTGTCAAACAAAGTAAAATAAGAATCAAATAAAACTGTGACAGATTGACTCCCACTGATGATTCTAATGCCATCAGTCAGCTTTATGTTGCTCCAGAATATACACTAAATCTGAAGAACATCTTTGAACAGTCTATAACCATGTGGAATATTACAGAACACTATCAAAATTAGTGTAAAGTAAAAATCAGCAATCAGCGAACAGAAGTTCCATCATGAGTGGGGTGTAAAGTCCATCCTAAGTTATAAGTTGAGATAAGTTAATAAGTGAATCTATTAATTTTTGGTTACACCAAACACACACAAAGACACACACACACACACACTGTCTCACAAACAGAGTTTTGACTGTCTGTAGCCAATCAGGAATGCTTTCCGACATAAACATTATATACATGATCTCAAAACGTCTACATTTACTTAAATTCAGGTCCATCTGTTATATTTGTGTTCATTACATTAACATAAGCCATAACATTAAAACCACCTTGTATCTACACACACAGTCCATTATATCAGCTCCATTTACAATACAGGTGCACGTTGTAGTTCTACACTTACAGATTGTAGTCCATCTGTTTCTCGGCATACATCAGATCAGACACAGCAGTGCAGCTGGAGTTTTTAAACACTGAGTCCACTCAATTAGACACACCTGTCTTGTTGGTCCACCTTGTAGATGTAAAGTCAGAGATGATAACTCTTCTGTTGCTGCACAGTTTGTGTTGGCTGCTGCCCACAGGAGAAGTAATGTAGTAAAGACTACATAAAAAGTTACAATTCATTGTTGGACTAAATAACTTTATAACAAAACAATAACCCTAAACAGTCCCGTTTATCACAAGTTATCAGAAGGGCAAACCATTTTCAAATAGGATTAAACTCCACAAGGACAGATTTATTAGGTGTTCCAAGTAGGTCATCCAGTTTACCCAATATCAACACTGATGACATTAGGAGAATTTAGTTTAGTATTCAATAACAAATATGTAGAGGTAGACACTAACTTAATATTTAGATGTTTCATCAAAAGATCAATTAAGTATCAGCATTGTCCACCCAAAAGTCAGCTCTCTGCTTCTGTGATGTAATGCTGATTTGTCCTACACCATTATGCAACGTGCTGGTTAATGGTAATGCTTCTTGAAGAACAATGATGTTTCTCAGACGATGCAATTGGAATAATGGAATTTTTTATTGACCAATGGAATTTGGGAGTTTGTTGGAGAAAATATGATATACGTTATACGTTTGGTGTTTTTGCTGGTGAATGACGGCATTTGCTGAAAAATAAGAGTATTTGTTGGAGAATGATTGAGTTTGCTGGAAAGTCATGTTTTCTGCTAGAAATCGATGATGGGGCTTGTTGGAGAATGACATTATTTCTCATTTAAATCCTCCTCACCCTATTCAGCCTGACAGCGTGAAGCCCCTAATGGAGAAGGAAAGCTTGGGTCAGTTAAGAAATTCATCCAGCGCTGCTGGTTTTGTCTGCAGAGCAACTAGCAATGAATTAATGAAAACGAGGAGAACATACAGAAACAATGATGCTGTGGTCACATGTTTCCATTGACAGAAACATTATTCCACACCTCACAGCAGTATGTGGCCGGCAGTACCATAAAGCCACACAAACGTTGGCATGGTGACCGCATTACTAGTGAAAATGATTGGGTGTCAGAGCAGAGCTTTAGTCTAGATTTGCGGAGGTGAAGAAAGGCAGGAGGATGCACTGAGCTGTTTTATTTATACTGTGTAATATAATACGACAGCAACTGTTTAGGAAAAATTTAACTCGATTGATTATTCAGGTCAGTGAAATGTTGTCTCACATGGCGACAGAATTTTCCATTCCAGTAACATTGAAAACAAAGTAACGTCCGGTTTGTTGTCATCCATTGATGTGAGTCCCACCCGTTATCAAAAACAGGTAGATTTGTCCCACCCAAAAATTGAACCAGCGGAAACGGTTTGATTTTTAAGCGTGTTTTGGCAGAGTTCGCTATTTACACGCTGTGTTTGTTGTTACCAACAGACTCTGGTTGTTAGGTGGTCTCTGGGTCTTTCACTTTGTTATGGCTTGTGTTGAGATGCCTGTTCAGAAATATCCTGCAGTCAGCAGCTCTCGCCTCGTTGGTGCGTCGGATAGCTTGCACCAGCTTTAAACGCGAGGTCAGTGATAAGAGCAATGAGTAGCAATGATGACCATATATGACCATAGTGTTGCTATGGTAACAGACTAGGAGGGTTTGGGTTAGCTAACTTTTATATTAACTTTAGTCAGAAAGTACTCTGAAACGTAAAGTTACATTACTCTCTGACCACATCCTAAACTGCAGACTGCTACTATACTTAATATGTAAAATAATAAAATATTATAAATAAAATAAATAAATGAATGAATAAATAAAATGACACCATCATTAGAGGGTGCTGTTTGTGACACAGCCTTACTGTCTAACATTTATGTTAAGACTGTTTAGTCAGGAAACCTTAAAATACATTTTTCTGTTATTTAATTTCAGCATTATGCCGCCAAAGAAAATAAAATATTTTTTGGTTATATGTGTATATAATCCAGACATTCCATACATAATTTAAAAGTTTTCTAACAACACTACCATGTAATGTGGAGTATCTTGTTTTGTACACATCATGTTGTATTTTATTTATTTATTTGCAATTCACTGTTATTCCACAAATGTTGTTCTACATCACTATACATACAGTGATTTACTACCTTACCTACAGTGGAATCATCAATATTTTAGGGGATAGGGTGGGCTTTGATTCATATAAGCAAATGTGTCCCCCCCAATGTCAAATCCGCTCCTACGCCCTTGATCATTGAATGCCTGCTTTGACTACTCAGTACTCCATTAAGCTAAATCAAGATTGCTGGTGAAGGAATTAAACAAATTCATGTCTGGGATGTCCAGGAGAAATCTGGAACTAAACTTTGTTCTTCAAACTGGTGCACAAGATATGATCCACTTCTTTCAGAATAAGATATTTATACTACTTTGCATAGTATTTATGATTATTTACATCTGTTCAAATGGTATCTGGTGTTAGTATTAGTTATGAGAGTGATGTATGAACTTGGCATCTTAAGGCCACTACATAATGTTGCATTACGCTGCAGTTCTCATGATGTCCATGATTACGCTTTCCACTTTATTGGGCCTCCCTATGGTAGCCCGGTCCATGTCCAGGCCCTCGGCTGCAATATTTGAGTAGGTTCCACCTGAGCAGCGCTTGATGAGGTCAAATATACAGGAGCAGACGGGGGGCTGTCAAGACCTATCGAGCCATGAGATTGAACGACTTTAGTGGAGCCAAGAAAGGGCTGAGGAAGGAAGCTTAATATTTGAGTACATGCAAATGCAGCAGTAATCTGTGAGATAAGAAGTTTGAGTTAAGCTTGAGAACCACTGTGTATTATAGACCCTACCATGCCCCACACAATGAGCTGACGTTGCAGATGAAATGTCATACCTAACCTTAAAGGTGCAAGACGTAAAATGAGTGCGTAAAATAATCTTTTGAGCGGTCCCTCCTTCTTATTCTTCTTCTATTGACATTATTTGTACTGACCATCCACTTCATTAGAAACTCCTATCTGGTCTTCCACTCTCTGTGCAACATACGAGTTCCACCTACTTTATCAGTACACTGTATAGGTGTGCAAATACAGACTGTAGTGCATCTGTTGCTGCCAAAGGTGTCAAAAGTATCTACATTTATTATCATAGAAGTTTAAAAATACTTCTGTAGAAGTTGAAGTATCAACCTAGGCTTCTTACTCCAGTAAAAGTACTGCTTGCAAAAGTATAAAAGTAAAAGTAGTTCAAGAAAAAAAATGCCATTAAGGACAAAAGCGTCTATAGAGCACTAACCCACCTCCCCAAAAACCCCATTCTTCTAAAAGCCAAAATGACTATAATGTTATATTAAAATGTTAATGTTGATAAATTTGGAATGCGCTAGTCTTCCTGTTTCAGCCGCATATACGCCCATTGAAAATGAATGTAGTTTAGTACAATGTAAATATATTAAAGAAGCATATCTGTGTACTACTGAGTATTAACATGTGTTTCATTGAGCGGAAGATATGATGACTAGTTGTATATAAGTATTGTAATGATGCAAAATGTCAAACTTCAAAGGAATGTTATTAATAATCTTTACTGGAATGTAAATGTACATAAATGAAAACAAGCCGAATATGAAATAGGAGTAACAAGGCTATTTTTAAAATGTAAGGAGTAGAAAGTACAGATAATGGAGTGTAAATGTAAGAAGTAGAAAGTACAGATAATGGAGTGTAAATGTAAGGAGTAGAAAGTACAGATAACGGAGTGAAAATGTAAGGAGTAGAAAGTACAGATAACGGAGTGAAAATGTAAGGAGTAGAAAGTACAGATAATGGAGTGTAAATGTAAGGAGTAGAAAGTACAGATAACGGAGTGAAAATGTAAGGAGTAGAAAGTACAGATTAAGGAGTGTAAATGTAAGGAGTAGAAAGTACTGATAATGGAGTGTAAATGTAAGGAGTAGAAAGTACAGATAATGGAGTGAAAATGTAAGGAGTAGAAAGTACAGATAATGGAGTGTAAATGTAAGGAGTAGAAAGTACAGAAAACGGAGTGAAAATGTAAGGAGTAGAAAGTACAGATAATGGAGTGTAAATGTAAGGAGTAGAAAGTACTGATAATGGAGTGTAAATGTAAGGAGTAGAAAGTACAGATAATGGAGTGTAAATGTAAGGAGTAGAAAGTACAGATAATGGAGTGTAAATGTAAGGAGTAGAAAGTGCAGATAATGGAGTGTAAATGTAAGGAGTAGAAAGTACTGATAATGGAGTGTAAATGTAAGGAGTAGAAAGTACAGATAATGGAGTGTAAATGTAAGGAGTAGAAAGTACTGATAATGGAGTGTAAATGTAAGGAGTAGAACGTACTGATAATGGAGTGTAAATGTAAGGAGTAGAAAGTACAGATAATGGAGTGTAAATGTAAGGAGTAGAAAGTACTGATAATGGAGTGTAAATGTAAGGAGTAGAAAGTACAGATAATGGAGTGTAAATGTAAGGAGTAGAAAGTACTGATAATGGAGTGTAAATGTAAGGAGTAGAAAGTACTGATAATGGAGTGTAAATGTAAGGAGTAGAAAGTACAGATAATGGAGTGAAAATGTAAGGAGTAGAAAGTACTGATAATGGAGTGTAAATGTAAGGAGTAGAAAGTACAGATAATGGAGTGAAAATGTAAGGAGTAGAAGTAAAAAATCAGGTGAAAAATAATTACTCCAGTAAAATATAAATAACCAAAACCTCTACTTAAGTAAGGTAACAAAGTATTTGTACTTTGTTACTTGACACCTTTGGTTGCTGCACAGTTTATCATCACCCTTCTCTTTATTTATTAATGGTCAGTTTCTGACCACAGGACTGCTGTTTAGAAGTCTGTTCAGGCCTGATTATAAATGGACAAACCTGCTTAATTCAACCATTAATCACGTCCAGCTGAGCACATATCTGGTGTGATACGTGCCAGCTCCCACCTGCATCAAACATATGCCACGCCCAACCGCACCCGTCTGCTTAGGACTGCGCAATTGATTCTTAGCAACTGGGTTTGCTGGTATTGCACCACTCCACTGGTGTTAGACGTGTCCACAATAGCCAGTGACACAGTGGAGCCCCCAGACTCATCACACCTCCCAGCCACACAAATAAACCTTACTTCTAATGAAACACAATTATAAGCCCATTGAAGCCCATTGAACTTGCACTGGTCTCAAAGAATGAGCATCACATCATGTGACGTCACTGTGGAAAGACAAGTGCACAGCAACACAGGGAAGCAAAAGGTAACACGAGGTAACATATATGTTCTGATCAGCAATAACATTAAATTATTAGCGAATGACTCCACAACATGTATACAAGTCAGGTGAATTAAATGAAAGGCCTCAACAAGCAATACAATTTTGTGGATGGTATTTACTGGACGGTATAGAGCTTTTTGTGTTTTGTTGTGTACGATTACTGATGTGTTTATCTCTGCAGCACATTTGCGGCTCATTTGTTGCTTGCCTGTTTACTTCTGTCCACAAGCAGCCAATAATTGTCCAAGCCTGCCACACCCAGCCAGCCATAATACCTCCCCCTGTCGGCTGTTTACCCGCAAAATCAATCCTGCAGCAAATTATTTGGCAGATCATGCAGGGCACGGGGGTGAACCCGCCCTGTGCAGACCTCTAAAGCTGTTTGAGTGGGGGAGCTTTATCAACACACATCAGTGTTACCACTATGTTGGGAGTGGTTCCATTTGTCCTGTCAAATGCAAAGTGATGTGTCTAACATCCGTATTATAGTGGGAGCAGCAGATAATGGCACTTGCCTCGACTAACCTTGGCTGTTCTTCATTACTCTTTTCTTATTTTCAGCACCCTTTCAGGACAATTCTGAGGGTTTTACATATCAGGGTCAATACTAGGTTCAAAAATGGCACAGTACCACCAAAAAAAAAAATACAGCCAATAGTGATTGTGGTCATTGGGTGGTGGCCAATTGTGTGATCAGAAATGGATGTAGATTGACCAGTGATGACCTGATGTGGCTCAAATGTTTTTGAGATAACTAATCCAGATGTGGCTGCTCTTTTGTGGCATTTGAAATGACAAAGACAGAGAGAAAACAACCCTGCTTGAGCACACAGATTGGAGTTTCTAATACTGAGCAAATATCAAGTTTTGAATGCATGCGTCATGCACAGTTGCTCTTATCACGTCGAGTGAACTTTTTGTCTATGAATGAGAGCTGAAGAAGTGCGCACTCAGCATATGAGTGCTTTTATAGAAACAGCCCATATTTCCTCAGTGCCCTTGTATTTGTATCCATATACAGAGACAAAAATACATTAATTCATCTTCTGAACTGCTTGTCTTTCTGGGTGGTGGGTGCTTGAGCCTCTCCCTGCGCTCATTTGGCAGAAAGCAGGAAACACCCTGGACAGGTTGCCAGTCCATCACAGGCCCGAGACACAGACATACATATTCACACTAACATGCACACAGCTAGGGGTGTCTTCAGACTGTGGTAGGAAACTGGAGCGCCCAGAGGAAACCCACCCGGACACAGGGAGAGTCTACAACCTTCACTCAGAGAGGCCCCCGGTTACCTGGCCAGTGAGATTATCTTTCTGAGAGGTGACAGTGCTACCCCCTGCACACCCCCATTTAAATGTTGATGTAGTTTAACATAGTCAGTGCAACTCATGGCTGCTGTACTGGTTGATTGCTGGCCCCAGCAGCGATTTCGTACACTAGCTGTTGTCAAAGTTGTGAAACATATGGCACTGGCTATGTGCAATGAAACACTGCTCCCCTTCTCAACATGCCTTAACTCATGCCACAGAAAAAAGTAGGAGCACTACTGTAGTGGTGCATATACTACATGAAATGTAGTCATATATATATATATATATATATACACACACACACATACAGGCACATACACATATATATATCCCCTATTGCCCTGTGTTCTTTTTAAAAGTTTACTTGTGCCATGAGCTGCATCTCTGATAGCTTTGCTCCAAAAAATCCTTGGTTTCCAAAATGGACACACCAATTTCACAGTAGTGACAGTGATGGAGAAAGAGAGGGAAAGAGGGAGAGTAGTAGAAGAAAGGGAGAAGTGAAGTGAAATGTGGTTGAAAAAGAGCTCGAGTTTCTTCATTACACCCTGCTGAAGGTGTCACACACTGAATCTTGTGATTGATTTGACTGGAGAATGTTTCTGATGGAGCTCAAACTGAGCGACTGTGATTAAATGGTAATTGTATTCAATTCCCTACTCTCCGTCCCCCTGATATTGACTCCTGGGGTTTCTTGGTGCTTTTTGAAGTTAGCTCTACATCTTTATTTACTCATTTTAGCATTCCTTTGTTTCTTCAAGCAAAATACCACACCAGAAACCGGTCAGCATTACCTATAGCCTTTTTGCAGGTAAAAAAACATTTTATCCACACATTACTTATCTAGTCTTTGCTGGTGTCAGTTGGTGTAGTCCATCTGATGATGCATAGTTTGTGTTGGCCCTTAAGCTATTTGTTAGGCTTCCTACATATTTACATTTAGAAAACATTTTTCCAACAAAAAAAAAACCACAAGGCTATAGCAGATGACAGATGTTGATAACAGGGTAGTTGTCCAGTACTAATAGTGATACAAACAGTCAACAAGAAAGCTGTAAGTTTCAGATTAAATATTATATTATGTTGTATACTTTGTGATATAAATAATCTTGACCCTCATACTATTTAGTTAGTTATGCTAAGGTTAGCAACTTGGAGCTTGCTAGTGGCTAATGTTGAATACGTGTGTCATGCACAGTTGCTCGTATCACGTCAAGTGAACTTTTTGTCTGTGAATTAGAGATAGAGAAGTGTGCACTCAGCACATAAGTGTTTTTATAGAAAGCCTATATGTAAGACCATATTTCTCTATATATGTATCCATATTGTCGCTGTCCAATGAAAAACAAGTATCTCAAAAATGGCAGCTTTACAGGAGAGACCAAAAATATACTTTACTTTCAATGTAAGTCAATGGAACCAGAATTGTTTTCGAGCTATTTTGGAGCACTTCTATTGGTCCATTTATCATGAAATTTTCACACAATGTAAATGACCATTGGTTGTGTTCAAATGTATTCATGTTTTTCTTTGGACAGCGACGATATATAAAGAAACAAAAATACATTAATGCATCTTCTAAACTGCTTGTCTTTCTAGGTGGCGGGGTGTGCTGGAGCCTCTCCCTGCGCTCATTTGGCAGAAAGCAGAAAACACCCTGGACAGGTTGCCAGTCCATCACAGGCCAGTGGCTAATGTTAGTTATACTGGTTGCTTGCTTTCAATCTATACATCATCACAAGGTTTTTGTGATTGCTGGAAATGGTCTGATTTTCCACCCTCTTTCGTAAAGGGAAGATTTATATTTGAATGAGAAACAACAGTTTTTAAGGTTTTTTGAGGTTTTTAATTTGTCAGTTCTATTTAATGGACCATCCTTGGTCAACTATGACAATGTAAAAACTGTTTTATATTCTGTTATGTTTTATTCTTATTTATTTTGGTAGAACCTGGTTTAAAAATAGATACTCTACATTTTTCAATCATAGCAGCAGCTTGAAATTCCAAATATGAAACACTGCACTGCTAAACAACTGAAAGCCTAAAAGCAACAATTGCTAATTACTGTTTCTGACACATTGCCCAATTAGTAGACACAAATAGTGGGTGTTTCTAATAAAGTGGCCAGTTAGTAGAAGCAAATGGTTAGTGGTCTGGCATGCACTTATGTAGAAATGTATGTATATGTAAGTATACATTACTGCTATCAGAATCTTATTTTATTATTAGCTTTTACATTACCTGAAGATTATGTGATAAATAGACCAATAAATATGCTTCATTCACCTACATGAAAAAAGTACAGAATGTTTTTGCGTCTTGGACAGCGCCGATATGCATGTGTTTAGGACTTAATGAGTACGTAGTTAATGAGTGCATGGTTAGTTTCCAAATACAAAAGAATGCCCCTGATTTAGGAAATGTAGAGGACAGTAATTAGGGAACCATTTGGAACAGTGCCTGTCTCGTCTGGACGGCCGGGGAAGATTGGGTTTGGGTAGAGTCAGAGGGCAGCCATGCTGTTGTCAGCGCTGATCTCCTCCTTCATTACTCACAGCTCTGTCTCAGGTCCATGAATTAGCCAAGAGCCTTGAATTCCAGGTGATAGTATTGTGTGGATATGCTACACTAGAGAGCTGCAGTCAGCTTTTCCATTTTGGAGACACCTGATGGTCTGGAAGTTACTGCTGAGTTTAGCTTTTCCCTGCTGTGCATGCTGAATGCTACTAATCACTCAGAGCATCTGTTCCAGAGTGAAACTGTACATTCTTAAAAATCACATTTTTAAAACTCCAGCGTTTCTCAACCTAATCTCTATTCCCTGCATCTGTGGCGTACAGTTAATTACCACGGCCAATCAATGCTTTTCTCTGGGCTTAGAAAAAACAGAAATGGGCAGATGCTGTGTTTCATGAATAAAGATTTGAAATACATTAGTATATAATACCACAATGTGGAAATTACAACTATTGAAGTCTGACAGTGCAGGTGTTAGAGATAATGTCTTATCAAAGCTGTTCTTATGAACTTTCCAACTTACTTTTACTTTCCATAAAGTTTTCTTGTATCTATATTGATTGGGAAGAGCCTAAAATGCTTCACTGGTATAATTCTTCCTGCAGGAAAATTAGTCCCATACAGAGCCCCTACAGTGACAGGGTCATCATTGTGAAGAATGTGTGGCGTCAATTTATTATATTAAGATATTAAGGCCCAAAAGGTACATTGATGACTCTTAAACTTAAAATTTCAATACTCAATATTCACTGTATTGAGGTTATACATTACTATACCGATGCCACAATTTACTATATTAAGGCCACAATTTACTATACTGAGTGCACAGATTAATATGTGGAGGCCACAGTTTTTTATATTTTACTATTTTGTGGCCACAAATTATTATCTAAAAGCCATTTTAGCCATATTTACTACTGTGAGACCACAAATGTGAATACTGAGGCCACAAATTACTATACTGAAGCGACACTTTACTATATTGAGGCCACAACAAAATGTTGAGGCCATAATTTACTATAATGAGAACACAATTAAAAATATTGAGGCCACAGATTACTATACTGAGGCCACTCTTGACTATATTGAGGATACAAATTACTATACTGAGACTCAAATTAACATGTTGAGCTCACAATTTTCTACACTGAGGCCACAGTTTATTATAATGAGACCGCAAATTTCTGTACTGTCGCCACAAATTAATATAATGAAGCTATGAGAAATGGTGTCCTTAGTATATTTGTTGCCTTAGTATACTAATCTGTGAGTTAAGTATAGTATTTTGTGGCCTTAAAATGGTAATGGTAATAACAAAAGAATCACTATGCCACCCTAGAGGCTCTGGAAGTCCTACCTCCGAAAGAACAATTTATACCCATTTTCAGCTAAATATGTTTAACTGAAAAATGAATGGAAGTGTTACAAATGTATCCTTTGCAAACACATTTCTATTACAAACTGACAGTTCCTACTTTTTTGTTATATCTAAATGCAGTGAAGAGCATAGAAGCTATTGTTTGTGGAAAGAGACGGTGTGTTAGAGCAGCAGACGGAGATTTACCACAAAAAACAAATACAAAAGTCTAAGTCAGATTAGCTCCGCCTATTCAAACTTAAAGAAATGTTTCAGCTGGACTGTTTTATGAATGAAACACAGTACTAAGCAGCCAATTAGAGAAGAGTTTATTTACATAGCCTTTGCCATAGCCTGATGCACACCTGCCCAAAAATGTAACTACTCATTGCAGTGGTGGGGACCACAACTGTCATTGGTTTACGTGGTAGCATTTCCGCCTTCACCATTATTTTTATATTCAGTTGTATGAACCATACAGTTGAACTACAGTGTGGAACTTTTGATGTAAAGTTGAGTTAAAAGTAACTAATGTTTAACAGCTATTAGCTGTTTCAGCTGCCATCATTTTTAGTACATCAAGAAAGTCAACATAGTGGCAAAGAAACCCCATTTCCAGCTAATGTTTAGGCGGTGTAATTGCAGAGCACGCCAACACAGGAGTTGAAATGCTCACAACAGCGTAGGCCACATGCGCCTACGGCGTAGGATCTGTTGATCCCGCACAGAAGCAAAGAATCAAACCAAAACAGGAGGTTGAAAAAAAGTCATGGAAAAATTTCATTCTAGCTGGGTTTGAATGGTAAAACATTAAAACGTGAGAAAGTAGTTTCCTTTGGATTCTCTGTAATATTAAAGAAAATAAC
This sequence comes from Megaleporinus macrocephalus, assembly GCA_021613375.1. Lineage (NCBI taxonomy): Eukaryota > Metazoa > Chordata > Actinopteri > Characiformes > Anostomidae > Megaleporinus > Megaleporinus macrocephalus. The sequence continues at coordinate 36,835,779 of CM038704.1, read as the reverse complement.
ACATAGGTAGTGAAAAGACACACAGACACAAATTGTTCTCCTTAACTGGACACACTGATGTATTAAACAATAACCCAGTAAGCATTGTTTTGAGAATGTGCCAGATGTCTCAGCGGAGCTCCTGAGGGCTGGAATAATGAGTCCCTGAAGTGACAAGAGCTTACAGATAGATCATTTCTCTCTGACGGAGGGGTGTGTGAGTGTGTGTGTGTGTGTGCGAAAGTGTATTATCATGGGAGTGATTATTGACTGAAGCTGTGCCTCTCCCCAGGTCTCCATTTTCCCGCTTTAATAATTTATCTCGGAGAAATGAATAGCGTTTTAAGCCACTGCTGATCCATTTCCCCATGAGGAGCGTTTGGGATTAACCAGTGAACTGAAATATGCCCCCGAGTCCCTGAGCTCCTCGAAAAAGAAGTTAGCAGATGCTAACAGTTTGTCTAACTGGGGTCAAAGGTCAAAATGACTCCATGCCTACTGTCAGTATACACAGTATAGCTCAATAGAAAGTAAGAGGGTCTAAATTTGTACACATTCCTGCTCTGAATGAAAAAGCCCACTGTAAGTAGGTGTATCTACAACAAAGAGGATGTAGGCAATATAATATAGAAAAGAATAATATCACTATATTTAAAGATGTTAACGCCCCCCTCTCCTCCATCCTAACACTCAGGACCACCAAACAACAAGCACATTTTTTTTTAAATACTGAGTGTTTAGTTATTTAGTTTAAAATATTTTAAATGCTTCAGATTATCAAACAAATTTCAGTAGCCACTGCAATCAAGCATCAACTGGCAATAAGTCTCTCATATCTCATAGGAATGTTGGTCCACTTTGCAGAATTGTTTTAATTCAGCCACATTGAAGGACTTTGAGCATGAACAGGCTGTTTAAGGTCATGCTACAGCATATCAATCAGATTTAAGTCTGAACTTTCTCTAAGCCACTCCAAAAACTTGTTTTTTTTCAGCCATTCAGAGGACAACTTGCTGATGTGCTTCAGATCATTGTCCTACTGTAAAACCCAAGTATGCTTCAGCTTAAGGTTACCAACTGCTGGCTGGACATTCTGCATCAGGATTTTCTAATGAAGAGCAGAATTCATGGTTCCATCAATTACAGGAAGGCGTCCAGGTCCTGCAGCAGCAAAGCTGCCCCAGTCCATTAAACTACCTCACCATGTTTGACTGACGGTACGATGTTCTTTTTCTGAAATGTGTTAGTTTGATGCCAGATGTGACTGGATGCACACCTTCCAAAAAACTCCACTACTGTCTCGTCAGTCCATAGAATATTTTTCCAAAAGTCTTGGGAATTATCAATATGTTTTTTGGCAAATGTGATGGGGCTATGTGTTTGTTTTGGTCAGCAGTGGTTTTCACCTTGGGAATCTCCCATGGATACCATTATTGATTATTGAATCTTGAACACTGACCTTAAGTGAAGCAGGTAAGGCCTGCAGTGCTTTAGATGTTGTTCTTGGTTCTTTTGTGACCTTTGGATACGTCGTCATTGCACTCTTGGAGTAGTTTTGGTAGGCTAGCCACTCCTGGGAAGGTTCACCACTCTCCATTTGTGGATAACGGCTCTCACTGTCATTCGCTGGAGTCCCAAAACTTTTGAAATGGTTTTTGTAACCTTTCCTAGACTGATAGATCTCACAGACTTTGTTTCTCATCTGTCCTTGAATTTCTTCAGATCGGGTCATAATGTGTTGCTTTTTGAGATCTATTAGTCCACTTCATGTTGTCAGACTGGTTCTATTTAAGTGACTCCTTGATTCTACAGGTCTGGCAGTATTCAGGCCCTGGTTTGGTTGGTTGAGCTCAGCTCAATTTAAAGTTAAAAGCTTGTGTGTGCGCCCTGTGACAACTGTAGCTCCAAAAGAGTTCTGCTACTGTCAAAAACTTGAAATCACAACATTAGAGGATTTATTTTTCCTTATTTATGAGACTGTCGTAATTCAGAGCACTTATAGAGGAAAACTAAAGTGCAGATACATTACAATATTCTCAAAGCAGATTAACAACTATAATAATGATATAAATATCCAGACAGTCATACCTCTGCAGTGTGATTAATAAGCTTAAAGATAATAGCAAAATCCTCTTCTCCACCAATTTATCCTAATGCTAATGCTAACACATCTCATGGTGATGTATCTTCCAAAACTTGTAAAAATACAGAAAACAAGGAGACTCTTTCAGTTATTCTGCTGCTAAACTGTGGGACCCAATTTCAGTTTTCAAGACAGTCGAGCTTAGTGCTCACTTTAAAAAAGATCAATTTAAAATGTATTTGTTTAAGTCTGCGTTTAGTTAAATCCCTACATCTTAGTACTTATAAATTTGTACTTTGTTTTTGACTTGTTAAGACTTTATGTTTATGTTATTACTGATGAAAACTGTCTATAAAAAGTCCATGTCTATTATTATTATTGTTGTTGTTGTTGTTATTATTATTATTTTTATTTAAAGACATGTAGCTAATGACGGAAGTAGCCATTGAAAGGAAGAATAAACACAGCAGTGGCTGAAGCAAGTAACAAACAGTTGCCGCCCACTCAAGAAACTACATTTATCAGCAAATAAAATAATTGATATAAACAGGGATAAAGGGATAAAGAGAAAAAAGATTGAGAGGAAAAAAGGATGAGATTTAATGCTGAAGACTTGTTCTAGGCAAATGAGTAAACAGCTGTTAATGCTAACACTGAGGAAAGGGACTGTCTGGTCATATGTTGCCCCCATTTTTTGTAATATGAATTTTGACAGATTGTGTCATCTTACAAATTGCTCCTTTAAATGAGAATTACACAGAATTTTCCAAAGTTCTGCAAAGGCCTTGTGGTAGTGAAAGAAAACAGGCGTTGCCATGTCTACAACATAAATACAGTCAATTTATTTATAAAACCATCAGTGAAGCTATGCATCTACAATTTTATATAGAACACTAATGTTAAAATGGAGGGGATAATCTTTAGGTTTTTCACAATCTGACTCATCATAAAACCACCGTAGCTTTCAAGACTTTTAACCTTATAGTGTTTAGAGCCATTTTTCCTCCATATCCACAGGTTAAAAAGTAATTGAAAGCATGAACATGATTATAAATGCAAAGGTTATAAAAACGTATGCAAGTCCTTTGCAGTCAATGGCCGTCTTATTATTTTTTTTAGCCTAAGAAGCTCTTGGCTTGTATTCATGGTATGTTTAGGGTCATTCTCCATCTTTGCTATAAAGTTGTGCGGAATTATGCACTTCAGACATGTATGGCATATGTATGCCATAAAACTGCCTCCTCCATGTTTCACAGTTCATTTCATATGCTTTGAATCAGCCACCGTGCAGGTTCTCCACTGGTGTCATTCAAGGCTCAGTGCTGGGTCCTCTTCTCTTTTCACTCTGTGTAAATGGCTTCTCTTATTTCTCTTTTGCTGATGACACTTAATTAATGCTTTCCTTCGCACCTTTTGATACTCAGGTTTCAGGTCACATCTGACTGACATCTCTTTATGGACGACAGCCCATCACCTGAAACTCAACTATTCATCCCTGGAAGTACAAGTCATAACCATAATCTTGCCGTGTCATTCAAGAACTCCTTGATCGTTCTGTCTGAACATGCAAGATGCCTTGATGTGATTCTGTATGACTAGTTATACAATATGAGGACTGGCTAGGGTAGTTTGGACTCTTTGGTCTTTTGTTAGAATATATATTGAGTGGACAACAAAAGATTTCTGATAAGCACTCTGGGTAAGAGTCTACAGTAAATGCTGTAAATGTAAATATAAATAAGGCCCTCCCTTCCTTCTCTATACTTCTCTATACTTCCATACTTATCTTTCTGGTACAAGTTGATTTTGGTTTTATCTGTCCTAAGACTCTTGCTCTAGACTGAGCCTGCAATATTTTTCTAGTAACTTCTAGTAAATTTCTAGTAATTCTTCTGCGATTCTGTTCTTGAGTGTTAATGGTTTGCATCTTGAGGTATACCTTCTGTATTTACATTCATGAAGGCATCTCTTGATTGTACACTTTGTCAATGATAAGATAACCTCCTGTAAAATGTTCTTGGCCTGACAAGATGTTGCAAAGTGCATTTTTTTCTTACCACGGAAAAAATTCTGTGATCATTTGCTTATCTTCCATGTTCTTCCAGGCCTTCTGAGGTTGCTGAGCTCGCCAGTGTGTTCCTTCTTTTCAAGAATGCACTGTTGATTTGACCACCCCTAAAGTTCTCTGTCTCTAATAGTTTATTTATTAATTGGACTGAATGAAATGATGAGGGATCTCATCTGGCCATGAACCTGATCATCAGTTAACTGATGGGACTAAGTGGTAGTAATTTCTAAATTAAAGCTGAATGTCTACATTGTGTGTCAGATCATAAGCTGATGTGTAGCCAAGGGGTAGCCAGGTGTTCACAAGTACCACCCTGTAACAAAACAAGGCCACCTATCTGGCCTCCTCAGTTTTGGAACAGGAGACATTCAGCTGTCATCCATTGGCTACCAATACTAAATTATGAATTATGGTGAATATCTGCTGTTGGTGTTCTTACCAGTCAGTTATGGCAGTCTGATGACACTGTAGAGAATAATTAGCATATTTTGCTGTGATTGATTATTTCAAATAGGTGTTCACTGGGTTCCATTAGCAAAGATTCCCTGTAAGCTACAATATAAAAAAGGCTATTTGATAAAAAAAACTAATGCATTTTACTGTTAAATACATGCATATGTTGTCCCATTAAACAGTGCACTCTGGCTACCTTCCTAATCATTTGACATCTGAAATTAATAATTCTACAATGAGATATACATTAGATAATTCAAATAAATAATTTCCTTATAAATGACTATAATATGTTGTATCAACATGTTGTTTCGTTAATATAACATTTTGTTCTTGTGGAAATTATATACAGATCTAGTAAAGTACAAAGAATTAACAATGCATGCATTTTTTTTATTTATTTACTTTCCTTAACAGTATTCCAACCCTAATAACATGTTTTGGTCTTCAAAAAATTCTAGCAACAGCCCTGATCGTCCAGCAGATATCTTCAGAAAAATACTTAAAAATAAATAATTGCGCTAAATTGTTTATCACGTCATCATTTTTGGTTTTTCCCTAAAAATCTTGACATATTAAGTCTATTAAAGGATTTCCCTGTCTAGTTGATTATACTTAACTCCGCATTTTTAAGCGCATATTGAGTGGTGCACTCTTCTTCATAAGCATTGTTCATCCATCAAACGTGGACAATACTACCCCCCAAGAGAGTTCATGTCAGTAACAGAGGTCTATACAAATAAATGAGCTCATTGATGAGCTGGCAAAGCATCTCCGAAACCTAGAACGAGAGCATCCCAACTGTAACATCGCAATCTTGGGAGATTTCAATCGGAAAGAACTGACTAACTATATACAACAAGTTAACCGCTACAACACAATAACATCTGCCTATCACGCATATAAAAGTGCCGAGATACATTTGGTTTCCACCACAGCCAAAGGTAAAGTCTGTCAAACCCCAAACAGGAACTGTTCAAAGATGGTGATATGATGCAGCTGAAACATTAAAGGGCTGCTTGAACGCACCAACTGGAGTGACATTTCTATTCAGTCCTGTGAAATTCTGGACAAACATACAGATTCAATAATATCATACATATACTTTTGTGCAAGCATCTGCATAGCGATTAAATCTGTGAAGTCATATGGCAACAATTAAGTCTGGTTTTTATGTGATCTCATTGTGGAGGAAGAACTATACCACTCATAACCACATGCTAAGCAGTTAGATGCCATTATTTTAAAGTAAATTTGTAAGTAACTTTAAAAAATCAGTGTAAAACATTAAATACTGTCACTACTAAAACATATTTTTCTGCAGTTAAGATTGTCACTGAGAGAATGAAAAGAAGATGGAAGATGTTTATATAATGTTTCTAAATTTTTATAGATGTTTATAAATTATCAGCTGCTTCTTAGGTTCTCTTGCAGTTTGCTGGCATATATATATATATATATATATATATATATATATATATATATATATATATATATATATATATATATATATATATATATATTGGATCTACAAAACCTCATGGTATGCTGTCAGTCAGCAGTAGTCAGTACGTACCAACAGTGGTCTAATAAGGGATAAAGCATAACCCAAGGCTGATTGTTGAGAAAGGGTGACGAAGGCAGTCCTGTCTGGTCTGAACAGATAGAAGAGCAACTTTGGCACAAACCACATAAATGCTTAATGACGGTTACAGAGGGGAACACACAGCATTGAATCCTGAGTATTAGTATGAGGCAGCACAGCTGCAGACCATTCATATAGCGCCCATGCTAACCCCTGACCACTGTCGAAAGCAACTACAAATGGACCTTGGAAAAATAAAGGGAGGTCACCTGGACTGTTGTATCCCATTTGCTCCTACATCACATGATGCTCTAAATCAAATTCTGCTAAAAAAAGTGTAGATCCAGGCATTCATGTGGATGTCAGTTTGATATGTGAGTGTCGTAAGATTAGACAAAGCTGAATTTAGGATCTTATTTAATGTTTTCTCCATTTCACCTTAAATGATGTGGATGTTGCATTCAGAGGCCTGCGTAAGTGCCAGATGGCACGTAAGGTGGAATGAAAATTTTATCTCTTAATGTCGTTTCATGATAGTGGGCGATAGTGGGTCACTGTAGCATAGATTCAAATCAGTCCAACATGGGAGGATGAAGAAGTGACGCTGCTGCCCTACCTTAAGTCTATTATGTTGACGGTTGCTGCTCCTGGTTAGATCAGATAGGGGCAGGTAGCCAATGAAAGGAACAGTAAAGCTGTTGGTGAGAAACCACAGCACATTCAGCAGCAAACAAAAAAGTACTATAAATAGAATGGGAGTGGTCAGAGTGGTCAGGTTTTTTTAACTGTTTTATTTGTCTGTGTGTTGTATGAGGACTGTGTTACAAGATGATGTCACCTTGTAACTTTAAAAAGGGTTGGAGCTCCAATGAGGCGTTTCAAGCAGCTGAGAGAAGTGTTTTGTTTTGTTTTGTTTTTTTTGTGGGCGAGAGCTCTGGCATGTACTTTGGGCTTCATAACTTTGCCAACCGTTTATGTGCACAAAAAGCCACACAAACGAGCAAAGAAGAAAAAACTGGAAATGCGCGAGAATAATTCCTGATTCCTTTTTTGGGTTGAATTCACTTTGCATATTTAGTACATTATTTTAGACCAAATATGCACGAGAAATGGATGATTGGTGTGTAACAAACTGTCCTGATTGATGCTGGATGGAATAAGAAGGAAATTATGTTCTCCATAAAATTTTACACCCAATCACCACATCAGAAAAAACAGCTAATTCAGACAGTGAAACAGTTCAGTTCAGTCCAACTGGTGATTAAAGAGGTGGCTGGAGAGAGTGTTTAAATAGTGGGTGTAAACTATCTCTAAGGAGAGATTACCTATGCTGATTACCTATATGTGTTTGTGTAACGCTGTGAGAAATGAGTTAGGTGGATATACACGATATACACACGTCTTTTATTTGACTCCATTTTGAACAAATGACGTAAACAGCCAGACGTGAAGCACCGTTACTGGTACAAACACACATACACAATTCTCCACCACGAAGGGAGTGAGAGGAGAGGCTTTATATTAACACACAAGATACTCAACACAGGACACCTGGTGAACATAACATGGCACAGGTGCAGGGCGGAGACACAGAGCACATGACGGGACCGTAAACAGAACTATGCAGACTTGGCAGGACAACATAAACACGAGCACATGGAAAAGACGTACACACACGTGACACAGGGCAGGAAAGCGGACAATCACAGACAGGCCTGAAACAGGGCAAAACGTGACAGTTCGCCTTCATATGAATTGTGGATCATGTCATTTGCAGCAACTGTTTAAGCCACGCTTAAAAAACCACAAGGTGTTTTTTTAGAAAAGGTAAAGAACGTGAGAGAGAGAGAGAGAAAGAAAGAGAGAGAGAGAGAGAGAGAGGGAGAGAGAGAAAGGAACACTAAAAAAAGTACACTCTACCCTACACACTACAGGAACCGAAAAACAACTCAGCATTTCAGTTGAGGTACAATATTCACTTTGTTTTTATTAATTTTTTCATTCTAGCTAAACACTAAACTACTTTGTAATGCAGATTATGTGCATGATGGAGGTTATGTTGCATGACTGATACAAATGTAAAATATATAAAACATGACAAGCTAGCCACAAGCTAATACATTAGACACGGTGTAATACAAATCAAACTTTGTTCATTTTCATTACATTCATTAATTCATTACATGTACGTTACAAAAAAAGGAACTACACTGTCACTAAAGTGAGACACGCTATCTTCAGCCAGGGAATATATAATTGCATTCTAATCTGTTGCAGTTTGTTTATAAATATACTTACACTTTTCTTGTTCTGTTTTAAAACTTTGAGTTATTAAAGTGTACAGACCCACTTTTTTCCTGGTAAAGGCTGATTTTGGGGTATACAAAGTGCACATCACAATCTTTATACTTCCTCGAGTATGTGTTTTTTTACATATTAGTACCTCAGTAATAAAAATACTCAATTATCTCTAACCTAAGGCAAACTGACTGATAGGAGAGTAATTATTTAAAGTCAAAGTTTATTTATACAGACCTTTTACAGTAGATGCCACAAAGTAGCTTCACAGAAACTTCAAGCCAAGGTCGACAATGAAAAAGTCTCTTAGAGCAAGAGGAAGAAACATTGTCTCGGTCTTCACTGCCTCTGGTTTTGGTCTTAACTCTGACTTGAATTTTAAAAGTCTTGGTCTTGACTCAGACTCGACTACTAAAAGTCATGATCTTGACTCAGTCTCGAACATTAAAAGTCTTGGACTTGATTCTGACTTAACTATTAAAAGTCATGTTCTTGACTCAGACTCAAATTATTAAAAGTTATGGTCTTCACTCAGACTCGACTATTAAAAGTCATGGTCTTTACTCAGACTCACTTATTAAAAATATTGGTCTTGACTCTGATTCGACTGTTAAAGTCTTGGGCTTGACATAGACTTGACTATTAAAAGTCATGGTCTTGATTCAGACATGACTTTTAAAAGGCTTGGTCTTGACTCAGACTCCATTATTAAAAATCTTGGTCTTGACTGTGATTCAACTATTAAGAATCTTGCTCCTGACTGGGACTCGACTATTAAAAGTCATGGTCTTGACTCAGATTCAACCATTAAAAGTCATGGTCTTGACTCAGACTTGGCTCTAGCAATCTTGACTCCCACACTAGTGGAAACTGCAATCTGCTATTACAGAGCATTTAATGTTTAAACATAAATAAACCTTAAGGTGTTCTATGAACACGTGGTACATGAACTATGAGGTTAATATCTGGTAGGTTGAGTTACATTGTCTCAGAGCAGCACTAGTCTTTTACAGAACCTCTCATAGATTTCACGTGAAGGGACTTCTTAATCTTGCCCCTATTCAAACTCTCTTGAAATTGGCAGCATTTTTGTTGTGGCGTATTGGCCTCTCTTTAGAGCGCTTTCCACATCAGAGGTACAAGATACTCAACACAGGACACCTGGTGAACATAACATGGCACAGGTGCAGGGCGGAGACACAGAGCACATGACGGGACCGTAAACAGAACTATGCAGACTTGGCAGGACAACATAAACACGAGCACATGGAAAAGACGTACACACACGTGACACAGGGCAGGAAAGCGGACAATCACAGACAGGCCTGAAACAGGGCAAAACGTGACAGTTCGCCTTCATATGAATTGTGGATCATGTCATTTGCAGCAACTGTTTAAGCCACGCTTAAAAAACCACAAGGTGTTTTTTTAGAAAAGGTAAAGAACGTGAGAGAGAGAGAGAGAAAGAAAGAGAGAGAGAGAGAGAGAGAGGGAGAGAGAGAAAGGAACACTAAAAAAAGTACACTCTACCCTACACACTACAGGAACCGAAAAACAACTCAGCATTTCAGTTGAGGTACAATATTCACTTTGTTTTTATTAATTTTTTCATTCTAGCTAAACACTAAACTACTTTGTAATGCAGATTATGTGCATGATGGAGGTTATGTTGCATGACTGATACAAATGTAAAATATATAAAACATGACAAGCTAGCCACAAGCTAATACATTAGACACGGTGTAATACAAATCAAACTTTGTTCATTTTCATTACATTCATTAATTCATTACATGTACGTTACAAAAAAAGGAACTACACTGTCACTAAAGTGAGACACGCTATCTTCAGCCAGGGAATATATAATTGCATTCTAATCTGTTGCAGTTTGTTTATAAATATACTTACACTTTTCTTGTTCTGTTTTAAAACTTTGAGTTATTAAAGTGTACAGACCCACTTTTTTCCTGGTAAAGGCTGATTTTGGGGTATACAAAGTGCACATCACAATCTTTATACTTCCTCGAGTATGTGTTTTTTTACATATTAGTACCTCAGTAATAAAAATACTCAATTATCTCTAACCTAAGGCAAACTGACTGATAGGAGAGTAATTATTTAAAGTCAAAGTTTATTTATACAGACCTTTTACAGTAGATGCCACAAAGTAGCTTCACAGAAACTTCAAGCCAAGGTCGACAATGAAAAAGTCTCTTAGAGCAAGAGGAAGAAACATTGTCTCGGTCTTCACTGCCTCTGGTTTTGGTCTTAACTCTGACTTGAATTTTAAAAGTCTTGGTCTTGACTCAGACTCGACTACTAAAAGTCATGATCTTGACTCAGTCTCGAACATTAAAAGTCTTGGACTTGATTCTGACTTAACTATTAAAAGTCATGTTCTTGACTCAGACTCAAATTATTAAAAGTTATGGTCTTCACTCAGACTCGACTATTAAAAGTCATGGTCTTTACTCAGACTCACTTATTAAAAATATTGGTCTTGACTCTGATTCGACTGTTAAAGTCTTGGGCTTGACATAGACTTGACTATTAAAAGTCATGGTCTTGATTCAGACATGACTTTTAAAAGGCTTGGTCTTGACTCAGACTCCATTATTAAAAATCTTGGTCTTGACTGTGATTCAACTATTAAGAATCTTGCTCCTGACTGGGACTCGACTATTAAAAGTCATGGTCTTGACTCAGATTCAACCATTAAAAGTCATGGTCTTGACTCAGACTTGGCTCTAGCAATCTTGACTCCCACACTAGTGGAAACTGCAATCTGCTATTACAGAGCATTTAATGTTTAAACATAAATAAACCTTAAGGTGTTCTATGAACACGTGGTACATGAACTATGAGGTTAATATCTGGTAGGTTGAGTTACATTGTCTCAGAGCAGCACTAGTCTTTTACAGAACCTCTCATAGATTTCACGTGAAGGGACTTCTTAATCTTGCCCCTATTCAAACTCTCTTGAAATTGGCAGCATTTTTGTTGTGGCGTATTGGCCTCTCTTTAGAGCGCTTTCCACATCAGAGGTCAACTGATCGTCTATATTGTTATATTGTTACTGCTGGTATGCTATTCATGTTAATACATCATGTACAAAAGAAATAGAATTCACAAAAGCATTGCTCTGGAAGATACTTACTTCTCTCTAGTTACGCAGTAATTAGCATCCAGGGCATTATGACGTCCCCCTGTACTGAAGTCTTGCCAGTTCTCTTATTTATAGAATGTCCGCCACAGCCTTTCCAGTTGACAACATGAAAAATTACTTCAGCCTCTCCACTCCTGCGATCCCAACACAGAGAGCTGGAAATGTACAACATGGAGCTGGTTCTCTTGGATCTTTTCTGAAAGGAGAGCCGAAAGCTATGGGGGTAACTTATACATCTACTCACTTATAATGTTCAGCATACAGGATTAGGCTGGTTTTTAATGCTGGTAATAAACGTCCAATAAGAACGCTTCTGTTGTTCTACAGTTCCTCCTTAAGTGGTACAGCTTTTACATTCTGGTGCTGGTATTTCACTTCTTGTAAGCAGCTTTTTGTTTAAATTGTCCCGTTCCACCTTAAATGGTGCAGCATTTCCATTCTGGTGCTGGCATTCAGCTTCTTGTTCAAATGATCCTTTTCCTCTTTAAATAGTTTATCAGTTATCATAGCACCACAAATGACATAATGTAACTACTGCTTCATTCAAGGTGGAACAAGAAAATTCAAATAAGAAGCTGGCAAATAGAAGCTGAATTGCAGCATTATGCACTGAGCTACTGATGAATATACGGTGTGGTAGATCATTTCCATAAGGACTGTTCTTCTTTCTATGTCTTCCAGCTGGGTCTACAGTACCAGCAAACTCAAAAGCTGCTGATCATAAAACAGTAAAACGGCTAACAGCAAAGTCATTCTCTGCAGCCAGTGTGTGGTTTGTCTGTTCTAGGCTTCTGTAGAAACATGGCAGTGGTAGCCTTTGATGGAAGACAATCTGCTCCATGGTAGACTTGAGGGCTCATTCTAAGCTGATGAACATTCAATGATTTGTAGTTACAGGTGATCATACACTAATGAAAAGGCACAGTATCCTCTGTTCCTGATCTGTTTCTGGTCCTTTACATACAAATAGTCTAATTGCTGATTAGATTTATATTAGCTCAACAGATAAATATTCATATACATAGTTTTCATGTTTATGTTTTTAATGTTCTTATAAATGCGTCTGTAAACATATTGTCACTGTCTAATGGAAATTTCATTTTTAACGATTCACATTTTTAACGATTTTTATTTTTCTACATAATTTCAAAGCAGCAGTGGCCTTCTACACTGTTTGAAAATGTCATGATGAATGGACCAATAGAAATGCTCCTAATAATTCTGGTTACATTGACTTACATTGAAACTAAAGAAGGTGTTTGTCCTCTCCTGTAAAGTTGCCATTTTGGAGATACTTTGGAGTTTTTCTTTGGACAGGGACAATATGTACAAAGATTGCATATTTCTCTTATACTGACCTAACAGCATTCTTCTGAATAATTTTATATTATCACATTATAACATCATTAACTAACAGCATTTTTAATAATTGTAATAATAATTTCTGTTATATTTGAAGCTGTTTGTCCAAACAAATGGGACCCTGACAGATAGCAGCTGTGGATAGTCTGTATTAGGCAGTCAGCAATGACACAGAAAGTGCATGTACATTATGAGGTGGCCATAAGATGGCGATGTGGCAGTGTGAATGAGAGGTTTAACTTCTCTACAGTTGTTTTCTGCTGTTTCTAATTCTTCTGTATCAACTTTTCTGTTGTAGCGAAACCTAAAATAAAGCACCAAAGCCTCGGGTTACACATCAGGCGTCTCTTGTTCCTGCTGCTACCGAATGCTAATTTATACAGGGCGAAATAAAGAGACACTGTGGAGCGCTCTAAAGCAGATCTGCAAGATGCAGATATATTTTTATAAAAAATAAATAAAGCATGCTAAAAAAGATTGTTTGGCATCGTGTTGACACTCAACATCAACTCTCTACAGTGGTATTGTTTACTGAAGGGTCTCTGATCGTGAGTGCTGATCATCATATTAAAGTTTCAATGAATATAACTTAACAAATCGGTCCCAAAACATATCAGGTCAGACTTAATACAGTCAGGTATTTCCATATACTTTTGGACAGTGGCACTGTTTTTTTTTAATGGACTCAAGTAAAAGACTAGCATATGTGTCTGCCACTCTTAACTGCCTCAACGCCCATAACGCATAGACATCACCAAATGGCAAGATGCATTTGTAACCCAGGACTAACTAAGCTATGGTAAAAGGCTACAGCAAAAAAATAGGATCACTTACAGCTTACTAGGCAAGGTAATGACTGGGATGTATACTAGGATGTATAGAAAGAAAATAAAGTAAAAAATTACCATCTGAAGTCCTGCTAATCACTTTTTGTGACTAAGAAAGAAAAATCAGAATGTTAACACAGCAGCACACACAACACATCCAAGTTTACTTTAAAAGTTGTTGTTATTATAATTGAGAAAGTACTGATTGTTTTTTTTTTTACTTAATGTATTCCACTCACATATCACCATGAACAGAGGTATAAATGACCATGCAAAATAAAAAAGCTGCAGTTTAAGTTTTGTTTGTTCAAAATGATCCGCACTGGTTCAGTGTTTGCAGTGCAGAACAGTCTTACTGTAGAGATGTAGGCTGACCAGCGTTCTTTTGGAGGTAAGGAATGCAAGTCCAACGGGCTGGGAGCAGTTTTCGCAACGAGTCCCTCTCTTTCTCTCTCTTGCTCGCCAGCAATGGCTTTTTATGACGAGTTCTTCTCTACAACTCTCTTTCTTACAAGTACCCACTAATATGAAGAATAAGTTCAGACACACTGGGTAGGCCATTTTTCCATTATTGCTACAAAAACTGAACTGTACAGACCGCCAAATAACTGGCTAATTTCCCCATAGCTAGCTAGTATAGACCACAACGTGGCTGGTACAGTTCTCAGAGTTTAAGTGTAAAATAAAGTATATGTTCAGGATAACTTTAAATTCTCTTCCCTCTTATGAAGAATAAGTTCAGACACACTGAGTAGATTTTTTCTGAAGTAAACAGTGAATATAATTTTCACTGAGTCTAAGAGCGGCCACCAGATCATTCTACTCTCCAAACTGCATTAAACGCATGACCTAGAGAGGGCGCTGGAGTGCACATCTGAGAATTTCCGCAAGACGATCCGGGTTCGTGTGGAGACTTACCAAATGGACTTTTTGCTATTACCATCTCATACCCTCTCTCTTCAGAGAGATGATCACCCCCCATCCTTTGTTTGTATTTAAATGACCATTTGTCTCCTGCATTCAGATGATACCAATTACCCCATCCATCTACTCTTTATCTCCATTTGGTGTCATCTTCATCCCCCTTATCCCCTCCTTAAAGACCCTTTTCTGACTTCTGCTTATAACCATGTTAGACTGGAGAGAGTCAGTTAGACTGCGTCAGAGATGGACTAGAGTGGACTTCAAGAGACTGCACCGGCAACAGACCGATGACCTAAGAAGATGAGCCTGTGTGTGTGATTCTTCATGCACGTGATTAAGACTGCTTCCTGACTGCTAACAGACTGGTTGTGATCTGCTGTACCCATACATTTCCTGTGTGTGTCAAAACACCCGTCTACGCTGAAGGTCTCCTGCCTTCTGATTCCTGAAGGCTGAATTTCTAAGAAACAAAGCAAAACAACTTTGACGTCACTACCCGCTGTGCACGACTGTAGTTACAACAATAGCGACCTACGTGCAACGGGATTTTACAGAAAATCCTTTTTGTGTTTTTTTTTATTTAGGCTTACATGTGTTACCAGCTGGGGTTCCCTTTAACTGAATAACCCTATGCAGCTCTGTTTCCAGAACAGGTAACGGAGGTATAGCATGCTCCCTTCTGTTCACAAAAAAAAAATGAGAGCGCACAACCAAAAAGAGAGCAGAAAACACCAAACCACAAGAGCACAAGAAGAACATAGAACTTCAGTTTTAGGTAAGACATTCAGTTTAGTTTTTAGGTTTTGAAACTCTGTGCATATGTGAGTGATGAAAATGTTTATATGTGTATTAAGTAAAACCAGATTAGGAGCTATAGGTGGGGATTAGATAGAGAATAAAAAGACCTAAGTGAAAAAAACTGCTATTACCAACCACACAAGACCTGGAAGACCACCTGAACTGTCTATCAGATAAACAGCACTTAAAGTTTTCAAAGGAGAACAGCAAGCACCGGTCTGGCTTCAGCTCTGAAAACATCCACAGGTGTTTCTGTCCATACTTCCACTGTGAAAAGATACTGTCATCTGTTCAAGAAGCTCTTCACTGAGAAAAGACATCTTTTATGGGAGGGTAGATCACATAAGAATACAATGAATGTACATCTTTATTAGTCCATCATTACTAAAGATACCTTTAGATTTGTAAGGCATCATACGAACGTTTCTTAACCAAATAAAGTGCATTTTCTATACAAGAGTTAACAAGTTGATGCTCTTACAAGTGTCTGATTTCTCCCAGCTGAAGATGTTTATTTTGGTTTTAGCATGTCCACCACGGTAATTCCAGTTGAGAACATGAAAAATGGGTCCATCATTGTCATCCATGTGATCCTGCTCAAACAGCACTATCAGAAAATGGAGCCTCTGTTTAAGCAAAACCAAAGGGAGTTACGAGAGAGTAAGTCAAGAGAATCGAAAGCCAGATTAACAGATAGAAAGACAATAGAAACCGCTCGGTATTGCAAACAATGTTTGGCAAAACTTGGCAACGTGTGTCTGGTGTGACTGTGTATATATGGCATGTGTGTGATATGTGACAGCTGTGAGCAATTAGTATTCTGGGGATGCTGAACGAGAGAAGGGTGTATGATTGGTGCATTGTGAACACGAAAGCTATTGGGGTAACTTGCATAAATGCTCACCTATAATTTGATCTATTTCTCTATCTAATACGTTATATCAGCCTTCACTCGGTAATACAACAAAAAATTGATAATAATAAAAATTATAATGAAGGGCCCATATTATGAAAAACTGAATATATCTCACTCTTTATGTCAGTAAGATGTAAGTAACTTATTAAAGCTTCAAAACATACAGTCACTTCCCAGTCCATACAATTTAGTTGTGCAACCAACGGACAGCTTATCATATCAGCCCAGTGCTGGCCACTCTTTGTCAGTCAGATTTAGTATCGGTGCTTACTTATAAGACTGTACATGGTGAAGCGCCTAAATACATTTGTGAATTATTAGCCTCCCATAAAAGTACTAGGTCACTGAGATCCACTAAGAAAGGGCTTCTTGTTCCGAGAATTAAACTGAAATGAAAGAAAGACTTTTGCTGTGTATGTAAATTATGGAATAGTCCTCCCCTCGATGTCAGACTCTCTGTGTTTACATATTCTTTTAAGAACTGCCTTAAGACCCACTTTTATTCTCTAGCTTTTTTTAAAATGGTTGTTATGTTTTGTTATTATGTTTTGATCATATTAATGGTGAAGCACTTTGTAACTTTGCCTTGAAAAAATGCTATACAACAAAAATTTACTCACTTACTTTACTCATCCGATATTCTCTTTTTTCAAAACACAGGACAACTTAGATTAAAACTAAACAGTTTGATCTGAGCTTAAAAATCATTTGCTTCATACAGATTGAGCAAAGGCTCCTTTGGTGACAGTGATTAAATATACAGATGCAAGAAAAAAGTATATGAACTCTGAAATGACCTAGTTTTTTGAATTAATTGGTAATAAAACATGATCTGATCTACATATAAGTCCTAATTATAGACAAACTCAATGTGCTTAACCTAATACCACACAAACAAATATAATATTTCATGTCTGTGTCAGACACGTCCATTAAACATTCACAGAGCTGGTAAAAAAAAGTAAGTGAACTAACCTCTAACCTCTAACTTCTGGTAGCTGCTGATCAGACCTGCACAATGTTTAGCAGGAATTTTGGACCATTCTTCCTTACAGAACTGCTTCAGCTCAGTCATGTTCTTAGGATGTCTGGTGTGAACAGCTCACTTGAGGTCATTCCACAGCATCTCTATTGGATTCAGGTCTGGACTCTGACTGGGCCACTCCAAAGGGTGGTTTTCTATTTTTTGAAGCCGTTCTGTAGTAGATTTACTTTGATGTCTACTGAGCTTCAGCTGGTGGACAGCCACCCTGACATTTAAGCTTGGTTTCATCAGTCCACAAAACATTTTTCCAGTACGTTGTGGAGTGTCAAGGTAATCTTTGGCAAATTTCAGTCGTGAAGTGCTGTTTTTTTTTTTTGGAAAGCACCGGCTTCCTCTGTGGTGTCCTGCAATGGACATCATGCCTGTTCAATGATTTGCCTATGGTAGACTCATGACCAGAGATGTTAACCAGTTCCAATGATTTCATCAACCCTTTAGATGTTTTTTATAGATTATAGATATAGAATATAGATTTAATTGACTATGTTGAGCGTCTTCAAAGAAATTACCTATTTTGTTTTTTACAGTATAATTAAGATTTATGGCCACTTTAAAGCATTTTCATTTAATGTCCAAGTCAGTTATAAACCAAATCTTAATAAACAGAAGCCAAGTTCTCAAGGGATGGAGATGATATCTGCTCTAGAAATAAGAAGCTAAACTCCACTATAGTTGTTTTCTGCTATTTTGTCATCTTCTGTATCTGTTTATCTGCTGCAGGGAAACCTAAAATAAGCCACCAAAGCCTCGGGTTACACATCAGGCGTCTCATCTTCCTGCTGTTACCGAATGCTAATTTATACAGGGCGAAATAAAGAGACACTGTGGAGTGTTCTAAAACAGATCTAGTTTTATATAAAAAAATAAAACATGCTAAAAAAGAAGAAATACACTTGTTGACGTTCTATAAGGTTGCATGTCTGGATGCTGAAGCTGGAGTCACCTGCTGTCTGCTTTTCTCTTTTGTTTGGTGGGTTGAGACTCCTGTTTAAGATTAGGGTTAAGGTTTATCTATTTATATAGTGCCTTTTTACAAAAGATGTTGCCACAAAGCAGCTGGCAACAGTGGCAAGAACAAGTACCTCAGATCAAGAGAAAGAAACTTTGAGAAGAACCAGACTTCAAGAGGGGAACCCATCCTCCTCTGGTCCACACCAGGTACCAAATAAGTACAAATACAATAAGAATAAGATTAACTACTATGTGCATTAATGAATATAGAGGAAGAAAGGAGGAGAAAAAAGGACTGATAAGAGCAGGAGAAGAAAACATCTTTGAATAAGTAAGCAGATGGAATCTTTGAAGGTGCCAGTGGTATGCAGGGGGGTTTTCCACCAGGCACTGGACAGCACAAAGCTCCATAAAGGCTAATAGATAACAGGTCAGTAACCTGGTATATATAAGCATCTCAGAGAGGCGGACCCAAAGTTGTTTAAATCGGACTGAGGAAACCGCCGATGGTGGATCCAGCCAACCGTCCAGCTTGTTATCAGAACACAGTTTAAAAGCCAGCATTTGTTATGGTATAGGGGGCATTAGGGCACATGGGATGAGTGAATTGCACATCTGTGAAGCTCTATTAAAGCAGAGTGATACATATGGGTTTTAGAGTAACATATGCTGCATCCAAACATCTTTTTCAGGGAAGGTCTTGCTTTTTCCAATGATGCAACATTCTGGAGGTATTACAATGTATGTATTACTATGTAGTAAACCTGCAGTCCAGGTTGGTCACTCACTGAAGAAATAAGGGCATTATGAAAGGAAAAATAGGACAAAGGTGACCTTGAACTGTTGAGCATATACATATAAAGTAAGAATGGAAAACATTCCCATTTCCAAACTACAGCAAACGTCTCCCAAACACCTACAGCGTTTTAAAAGAAGAGCTGACAAACAGTTGAAATGTGTTGTTGTTCAAAATGGATATACAATATTGATTTTGCAGAACGAAAAAAAAAAAGTTCTTTAGACTTTTGCCAAACAATTGACTGTGTAAATATAATCAACAATGTTCTGTGCAATCACATAAATACATTTGAGAACTTAATATAGCCAAACAACAGGAATATCTTTCTTTTTGTATTTCCCAAGTGCTATAACTGCAGAAACAGCCATCGTTCCTCTGTCCTTGGACTTAGCTTTTGGGCCGCTGCACCTGTGTGGCCTTGTTGGGCGCAGTATGGATTGCTTTATTGACATTTCATTGGTGCGTATCTTATTATGTTGCAGCTGAGTTTTGCATTTGCTGTCTTATATCCTGACCTTGGAAAAGAACACTCTCTCCTTTCTTCCTTTGCTCTTTGCTGGACTGTCTGGTAAGGTTATAAAGGTGAGCTGGGATTTATTTTGTATTATTACATCATTATAAGATAATGATGATGGTTGTTGATACTTGGTTCCTGGTTTCTCTTTGTATCAGTTCATTGTCCTCATCTGTATCTCAGCATTTTGATGCAAAACTGTTTGAAGATTTGTTGTGTATGAACACTTCATAAACATTGGAGTCGATTGTTGGTGGAATGTTGATCCAGAGACTTATTGTCTTTTTCATTCACTGTGAAGAACTTCCTCACTGGCAAAGTTTGTGTGTGTGTGTCTGTGTCCAATGCGGACCCAAACCGATAAACTACTGAGAATTATTTAATTTTGACTGTGTTTATTTTAAGCGGCGGAGCTCTTCTTGTCTTTACGGTATACAGGCTTTATGGTGCAGTGAGACCAATCGCATGCACTGTAAGATCACTGAAGGCGCTCCTCAGCCAATCAGATCTGTGAACATTGGGGCATGTGGCATGCACACAGGCGAGGTACGAAGTGAGGAGCAGCAGCCAGAGAGTAAAGCGAGTCAGAAAGAATAACATGCTCTAAAACAGTAAAGTGAACAGTGAAAACTGACTGTATAACCAGGAACGGTTATGGAATGGACTCGCTCGTCTATTTTTGGAGAATACCGCTCTGTAAAACCAACATGTTAATTTGTGAAGCTGAGTTAACAAGAAGACGCACCTTTTATTTACTTTCTCTATAAATAAACACTTTAAGATGCCTTTTTTTTAAAGCATTCTGTTTTTTTTAATGAAGCCTTGGTTCTTAAGTAGGGAGTGAAGTAAGGAGTAAGTAAAGGTAAGTGAAGTAAGTAAAATGTATTTGGAGCTTTATAAATAATTCATTTAGTTCAGCATTTTAACAGTAAATATACTGAAATATACTGAACGGTATTTGTAATAAGCTTGTCTTTCAGTTGCTGATGGTATAAGATGCTAAAACTAGGTAACTTAAATATACAGGATATGGCAACATAACACAAGATAGAAATGATAACAGTCCAGACCTTGGCCTGAGGAAATCTCCTCTAATTGGACCGTACTGAATTCTAATTTAATATTCCTGATTTATATGAACCAGCATGCAGTGCATGAGTCAAATTGACCGATGCAGAATCTGGTATATAAGATGATATGGCCAATCAGCTTAATCACCAAATATATACACTGAACAGCCATAACATTAAAACCTTGTTTCTACACTCACTGTCCATTGTATCAGCTCTACTGACCACATGGGAACACTTTATGGGAGATCTGTTTCTCTGTACAAATTGTTACCATGTTCTTTGATGGTCAGGACCACCACAGGGCAGGTATTATTTGGGTGGTGGGTCATTCTCAGCAGTGCAGTGACACTGTATACATCCAACAGTGTCCTGTGACGACTGATGAAGAACTAGAGAACACAAACTGTGCAGTGGCAGGAGCTATAGTCCCATAGTTTACATATACAAGGTGGATCAGCAAGGTAGGTGTTTCTGACAGAGTGGACAGTGATTGGACACAGTGTTTAAAAACTCCAGCAGGTAACTGTAGTGCTAATAATGATCCACCATCCACTCTGTGTTGGTCCTGTGCGCTAATTGTTAAAGAACAGTATAATTTGATGTATTTTTATCATAGGTTCAACATTTTTTATTAACACTGTAAAGCTGGTTATTGACAAAGATAACAAATTATTCCAAACTGTTGTGTATTTCTCTTTGCAGGAGCTTAATGCATTCGTGAACATGTAGGTTCCTGCCCCTGTGCCTCAAGTCTCAACTAAACTAAACTTTCGTGCCCACATTCTATTCATTCAAAGGTTTATCATATCACTGCTGTTAGAACAAAATCTCCAAAACAAACATTTTACAGGGAAAGAAAACCTTTTTAATTAGAATTTAGAACTATTTGCCACTTGTGTTTGCACACAGCAGAATTTGACCCCTGCAATTAACCCATCCATGCAGTGAAACACCCACATATACACACACAAGTAAACACACACACATACTAGTGGGCGGTGAGCACACTTGCCTAGAGTAGAGGGCAGCCCTATCCACAGTGCCCGGGGAGCAGTTGGGGCTTAGGTGTCTTGCTCAAGGGCATTTCATTCATGTCCTGTTGATACATGAGATTGATCCGGCGACCTTCCCGTCACAATGCTGGTTCTCTAATCTCCAGCCCACGACATTGTGGGTGGAACCAACTTTTTTCCAAGTAAGAATGCCAACAACGATATTATGATGTTGTTTCAACATCTTACTTTTCAACATTGAACAATCTATAGATTATGTTCCTTTTTTAAGCACTCTTGGGCCATTTCTAAATTGTCTTTCTGATCAAATGAAAGCAGTAACAAATAGCATAAAAAACAATTATGCAAAAGTGCTACAGGGGTCACAAGCCCAGGGCCATTTCTATTAGTTAATTCAACATGAAATTTACACACAATATAAAAAAAAGTAATCAGGTAGTTCAAATTCTGTCAAAACCTAAAAAAAAAAAATCTGTCAGCACTGATGCGTCCCTAGTTGTGTATCAAAAGGATAAACCCATTATTTGATTGTAAGTACAGGGTTCATAAGTCACCATATTTTTACTACAGCTTACTATCAACATTACAGCTGGAGTAAATAACGGCACAATTAAGAGAATGTCTTACACGAGGCACAGTTTTGACTTGTGACTGTGATGCATTGCTAGTCTTTAACCTGCTTGTCTCTATAGTTGTGATCCAACATGGAACTCCCACCTAAAGAAAACCTTTCAGCGTACACAGATAAACAACCACTAAACATGAAGACATATATAAGACAAGAACATTTGAAAGGCGTTGTTGAAAAATAAAGAATTATTTTTTAAATTCACTATTAGAATTCTGTTACATTGATAAACATATTCATAATAATTAATGATAATAACATGATCATTATTAATCAGTAAAATCATGTATTGACTTCTCCTGCAGTGAAAAAGTATCACATTTATTAACACAGTATTTTCTGCAGAATTGTGCTTGTTAATTATTGATTTGTTTCTTTATTTTAAAAAGTGTTTTGGTTGTCCATACACAGTGTAAATTACAGTAGTCAAGTTTAAATAATGTAGAAGAAATAATACATATTCAAAGTGAACCTTATATATATATATATATATATATATATATATATATATATATATATATATATATATATATATATATATATATATATATATATATTACTTTACTTTCATTTCTTTTGCAGAATATGTTTCTCATTTACTGCAGATATACTGTCTGATGTGTTTGTGAAAGCTCTGCCTGCAGTATTTTCAGGTGCAGCATGAGGGCGCTGTGCTCAAATCTTTATCTTTCATTCTCAGCAAGCCTGACAGTTTAAAAGGTTTCCTGACATCAGTGTTAAAAAATTCACTGAGATGGTTTTAAAATGGAAAGATATAATTAAAGGCAGCTCCAGTCTTATCTCCTTCGTGCTGATAACGATGGAAACAGAAAGATTTTAACCGCTACTCATTTCAGCAGGATTATACAAGGTGGAGGGTTTTTTCTACATCTCTTCATCATGAACTGACTCATTGCATATCATTTGATTGCTGTGTGAACCTCAGTTCTTTACTTATACTGTACTTTATTTTCATTAATCCAGTCACACCAGAATCACCCGGACCTTTTTGGGATCATTGTGAGTTCTCTTTTTTTGTGTTTAATATAACTGGGTAAATATGATGAGGGTCTGCCTGATATAATTGTTTCTATCAGTCTATTTTTGAAGTTGGCTTAATTAGTTACTGATCAAATCAAAGGAGAAACAAAAAGCAAATACGGAAAAGCACTGTGGGGTCATGAGCCCAGCCGGCATTTCAGTGTTTATACACTATTAAATCACTGCTAAACTATGTCAACACTGAAACTATTGTTGACATTATTTCAACATTGAACAAACTATAGATTGTGTTCACTTTTTTATTCTACACTGTCCATTCATCATAAAATTGTAATTATTGTGTCCAGTTTAAATACTATAGAAAAAAAATTGAACCATCATCACTGTCCAAAGAAAAGTGTATATCTCCATTTTTTGACTAATTTTATTTTTCTACATTTTTTAAACATTGTGTAAAAATTCCCTGATGAATAGACCAATATAGCCAAAATAGCTTGGAACAAAATATATATATATATATACTTGGAAAGATGTCTGGCTTCACTGAGATGTACAATATCTCTTTTTTTCGGAGACACAAGGTTTTGTTTTGACAGTAGCAATATATTGTTTAACATTGATCTTATTAGAGAAAACAATGAAAAGGCATTTTAATGATGCATTGCTGGATCATCTGGACGCTTTCCATCAGCTCTGCATAGGATGTTTTACTTTTCATTTCTTTACTATCATTACTGCAGATGTACACACTGTAGACTGTGTTCATGTTATTATTCTACACTGTACATTCTTAAAGTTTCCTTTAGTCAAGACACTTACCAAATTGCAGTTTAAACTGATGGCACTCATCTGTCTACCTCTTCTACCCCTACACAATGAAAAACAAGCACCAAACTGCTCATATTGCTGCATTTTTTGGGTTAAATACACAATATATAACTCAGTATTTCCTGTGATGTCAGCTAAATGTTTAGTTGTAA
Organism: Megaleporinus macrocephalus; assembly: GCA_021613375.1. Lineage (NCBI taxonomy): Eukaryota > Metazoa > Chordata > Actinopteri > Characiformes > Anostomidae > Megaleporinus > Megaleporinus macrocephalus. The sequence continues at coordinate 36,811,315 of CM038704.1, read as the reverse complement.
GTGTAAGCTCAGTGTGAGACATCACAAGCACTTTTATTAAAACCGACTTTGATTAAAATAAAACGCACTGACAGGCATTCATTCAGCATCTAGATATAACGTGTAGATAAGTCTTATCAGCTTGTTAAAGCCTAATTTGCTCAATCGTTGCTACAGGGGCTGTATTTTTAGAGACGTGGTAAACCACCACACTTTTCTTTATGTTCCTCATATTAACTCTGTGAGTTAATGTAGACTAAAACGGGTTATAATGAACATTACAGTGATGGTGATGAATAACAACGAGACGGAGCTGAATGTGCGGCTGTATATTAGGAGGATTAGCGCAGTGTTGCTTACTATTCTTAATCTCCAGGTTTTCTGCACTTTAGTTTGGATTTGATGTTTTAATGATGCAGTAACAGGAGCTGTAACTTACATTTTAAACGTTACATTTTCAACATTATTCTGATTGTGTATTTGCGTTTCAGCTGTGTGCATAAGGCCAGTTACTTAATAAATCGTTAGACATAACAACCAGTTATTGACCCTGAGTAGTTTGGGCTTTCCTAACTGGAGTAAAGATAAAGTAAAATAAGACAAGATTCTAAAATGAGGATTTGCTTCTGTAATATGAATTTGTGAAAAATCTTAACTTAGGATAACAGAAACATCTTCTCCTTTTATTATGTTTAGTACTATTTTTACAACATTAATATTCCATATAAAAACTTACTAGGTTCACTGTGTAAGCACTGTGGTGAGCACCACCAGAGGTCCCCTGAATATTAGTAGCTTAGAACACACTGCAGCTGCCCCTTATTTATGCCACCTGGTGATCATCAAGTCAGGCCGAAGCAAGCCCGCCAAGCCAAGTCAAGCCAAGTCAAGCCAAACCCACTGCACACCCAGTCAGATCCAGTGAAGTCATCGTCCTCCATCCACGTCACGCCAAGCCAAGGTATATCCAGGCAAGTCAAGCTAAGTCTACCCGGCCGCACCGCGCTCAGCGTCAGCCAGTCTCACCACACAACCTTTTGTTATGATTTCTGCTCTATCTCTGCTCTTACAGGATGTTATCTGCTGGAACTAAGCTCCACAGCGGAGCTGCTTTAACCTTTGCTCTTACAGGGAACCAACGCTTGGAATCTCCAGCCTGAGCTTGGATAACGACCCATCACTGTTCAACTTCTTCTCTGCGCAGTCTACTCGCCTGGATATCTCCACTAGGCCCCTCTGGTTTCCTGGCTACTCCGCTCTGCCCAGTACTCTGCTCATTGCATTTTACTGTTGTTCTCAATAAGCAGCCTGCTTATGAATCTTACCTTTGCCTCGAAGTCTTGTGAATCATTACATACTGGTGGTTTATAATATATAATACAATCATTTGTTACAATAACTGACACTTTACAGAGACCCCATGTCAGATATCCAACAGCTATGACAGTAGCGTTTAGTTTTATATGCCCGCGAATGTATGGCTATGTGAATGTATGGCTAATTAACTTGCAGGTAACTTGCCAGGTAAGCTATGATAATTAAGAGTAGTGATGGCTGAATAATTTGCATTAGCAAATCGGGCCTTTTTTAAAAATGTTTGCTTCCACTTCATGCAACAAAATTATTTATAGATTTATTTATTTCCACAATTGCAGTTTCAATGCAAAACAACCTGAATGTTAGCTTTTCATGCACGTCAGAGACGTTGAAGCGCCGTAAAGACTGTGCTGGAGTGAAGCTGGTTTAGTGAGTGTTACTATAAGTGTAACTTCCACAACTAAAAAGAACACTGACGGATTCTAACATGAAACAACTCCAGTGGATTTTTTTATTTTTTAGATTGCTACACTGAGAGGGACATTTTGAACATATCTGAAATGGTTGCGTGAGGGTAATGTGTCCCCCTCTATGTATATTGTAATTGCAGCCTAGGTTGAGATGTAAACAGGGTGGTTTGAAATGGTTTAAATGTTCTTTATAGTGGTGTTGATGGGAACCAGGGGTCACCACGTCTACAAAACCAATATTAGACATTTTATTTACTATCAAACCACCACTGGATCTACACTTTTCTATAGGGATTCTTTTGTTTTACAACACCCTACATGTACCTTTCCACCATGAATGCATTAGAATAAATGGATTAAGCTGTATTAAGCATATTCATAAGAGGTTAAGGGAGGTTTTTTTTTGGAGAAGTGGACGTCTGCTACCACTGTGATCAATTCTGACTTGGTACGTTTCTCTAGATATGAATAACTTTGTTCACACCTATTAAATAATAATGAATTATTTCAGTTTCCCTTTGAAATGACTGCACACAGATCCTTAACAGGCTCAACAGATGAAATTTCTCTCAAATGTATTCAAATTTGGGTCGTGTATTGACTGTTGAGATTGTTTTGGCAGTCACGTAATGGAATGTTCAATCATTTATTTTAATGAACTAAACAAGGGGTAGGATTACTGTATGCGCTGTGACTTTGAACCAATTTGGCATTATGCATTTGTATGTCTCTTGTTTGCCACAGATTATGCAGATCAGGCTTTGTGTTGATTGGCGACTACAGCAAACACAGTTGCTTAAATTTCACAACATGATTGTTTTGGCGAACTGAACAAATAAATTTGAACATCTCAATCACAGTGTACCGCTGGTGGTTTTCTCACACTTGCAATGACGGCCAGACATGGTCTACACCTGTTACGTAAAAACACGCTGTTTGTGTGAACTTAATAAGTTAACTTCAGTTGAAGGTGAAGGCCAAATGTTCAGCATGTGTGAGTTTGTAAAGGGACGTGCTATTTACACACAGACAATGCAGTTCGCATTGTAGGTCAGTCCAGTCCTAGTTCTAATGATCTACTGCTCTGCAGAGTTTAGCTGTAGTCTTAGCAACAGGAGTAGGCAAAATGGAGTTACATGGCTCGTGTGAGCGACTCCAGCGACAATGTTTAAAGGTAGTGAAAATACAGACAATAATTAAGCTAAAGAATATTTTGCAAGTGCTCATTTGCAAGTAATCAGATCGGATTTGTATGTTTAGATGTTACCATTCTATCGGCATAGGTTGCTGTGATAATGACATAGCAGTGGCGTCCCAGCCTTTTTACCAATCTGGATTTGGCATTGTTGTTGTTTGCTGCGCTGCAAATGGCCGAAAAAGACTGCATGTCGTTTTTTTGTTGACCAGACTATCAGTAATCAATCTAGATATGCCAGATTTTGGCTGGCAGTATGAACAAGGCTTATATTTAGGGAGAAAGTGGGTAAAGCTTAGGTCAGTTAACAGTACTAAACAGCTAAAAGAGCAGATTTAGTTTGGTGTAGTTTAAAATATTCCAAAATAAACCAAAATTGACAGTTTGGATGTTGTGTCAAAGGCATCTATGTATCGTGTTGCAGAGATATCTACTGAAGTTAGCAGGCCTATCAAGTTACACTGTTGCCAACTCCTCAGTAAGGAAAGTAGCTATTGGCTGTCCTAAAAGTCGGTAGAAGTCGCTAAATGACTTAATCGCCTAATTTGCATAATGGTCTATGCGTGTATTTGAAGGAATAACGTGGGAGAGACAAAAAGTGAGTAAAAAACACCCTAAATATGTTAGAGCTACAAATTAAGTCTGAATAAATGAACTTCCTCTGCGGATTCTTTTTTTGTTGCCTCTGAAATCGGCTGTGTCACACTGAAGAATTTCCCTCTGGAATCAGTAAAGTATATCTATCTAAGACGCATTTATATTTACATCCTGCTCTGTAGATTGGGGGCGGGGTCAGCGGCGGCTTTAGGCATGCGCACTGAGTGTAGTGGGACGTGGAGCGGTGAGGGTCTGCTCTGACTATGAGACTGAACACTGTGAGTGTTGTGGGACGGGGCTCATGGCAGCCCCTCTGCTCTTTGAGGGCAGTAACTGAAGATCATGTGTGTTCACCTCAGAGTCTCAAAGTCTCCAATAACACCAGAAACAAAACAGTCGCTAGAGGGTCTGAAAAGTCACTAAATATAGCAACAAAGTCACTAAGTTGGCAACACTGATCAGTTAGCACCAGCCCTTCCTGTCTCATAATACCACTTTTTACCTCAAGAGGTGATAGTGAGTCACTGTAGCAATCCAACATAAGACGATGAAGAAGTAGCTCTGCTGCTCCAACTATATATTTGAACCTCCTGTCAATCATGTTGAAGGTGCTGCTCCCACTTAGATCATGTGAGGCCAATAAAAAAGGAACAGTAAACACAAAGATGGCTAATGCCTAGTTCACACTACACGATTTTAGCCTGGTTTTCCAGTCGCCAATGGTTTTTTGTAGATCACCGACAAAAACATCTGCTCAGAGGCAAATCAGTGATCACTCTGTGCTCGCTCAGTCATGTAGTGTGAACTGCTGAACGACGCTCGCTAAGCCATCGCCAAGTGGTCGCCAACTAATCACAGACGCCCGGCAAAAAGTCACCAGCAGCGTCTAGCTACAGCCAATGGGATCATATAGCGAGAGAGTCGCATCACTGCAATCCATGATTTCTCTACGTTTTCAATGATAAAAATTAAATATTCTTGGCAGAACAGACAGTCCCTGCTGGCACAGCTTCTTTATCCATCTTCTCATGCAAATTCGTTCCTTGTTCTTCTTTCGTTTGTCACTGCAAAACAGCACAGTAATAACTTGTATTACTTGTTTGTTGACTTCCGTTTTGGAAATAACGTATGTTCTACATGGTATCGCTAGCTCTCAGCATCGTTTAGTTCTTATGAAAGTTTAGTCCTCGTGTTTTTGGACAGCAGCCAGCTGAGTGAGCGATACCGCAGGGCGAGCGTTGTGTAAATAATACCATAAATAATTAAATGACAAATATGTGCACCATTCAGCCATAACATTAAAACCACCTCCTTGTATCTACACATTTTCCACATTTATATCAGCTCCATTTACAAAACAGGAGCACTTTGTAGTCCCACACTTACAGACTGTAGTACATCTGTTTCTCTGTATACTTTGTTACCCTGTTCTTAAATGATTAGGACCCCCAGTAGAACCACCACAGAGCAGATATTACTGGGTGCTGGATCATTCTCAGCGCTGCAGTAGGAGGTGATGAGGTGGTGGTGTGTTAGTGTGTGTTGTGCTGGTATGTGTGGATCAGACACAGTAGTGCTGCAGGAGTTTCCTGTCATAGATGTGTTAACTTATTTTTATTTATAAAAATTTTCTCTGTGGTTTTGGGCCCTCATCCATATGAACATGGCTTAAAGTAAAGGTTTTCATAGCTCACTCCAGGGTGCCTTTTTTGAGATGCTGACAGGCCAAATGCAGCTTTTTCAAAAATGCTAATATCACACAGTTCACTTGTACATGCCTCTCGCTGTCATTTCATCTAGCGTAGAAGGGAAATCCAGTTTCTGTGTTTGGAGCATCCTGCTCTTGAAAGTATTGTAGTACATTTTTTCACATGGTTTCAATTCAACATTCTCCTGAATTGTGTTTATTTGGTACTTAAGCATCATTTTAAGCAGTAATTGTACTTCAACATCCATCATCATAACATATTTTTATATTTGGGAGAGTCTTTGTTTTGGGTTTAGACCTTGTGTCATATGGCACCAGCAATACAGTAAACTGAGTAAGAGGGGTGTACGAACAGTGCTAGTGTAACACTGTGCCATTAATATTCTGAAATAATATTAATAATAATAATCTATTAATAATAATTCTAGCTCTTGTACATGCATCTATAACTAGAACAACAGATAAGAATAAGAAGCTAACATCAGCTTCATCTAATCTCTATACAATGTACAGGAAAACTGGGCCTGTATTTGAGTGGAGGGGGGCTCCTGGTTTAATCCATACATTACTACAGATATACATTAATATATGAAGTGTTAGAGTAAGTTTAGGGGTTAGGGTATGGTGTAAATTTAGAATATACCCTATTCATGATGATATTGTATATGTTAATTTATTACTATCTCTATTTATGAATTGGATTTAAATAGATTCTAATTTAATGCTTGTAAACATGTAAGCGTTAAATACTTTTGTCTAAATAGTTTTTATATGGTGGCAAACAAAGTTTGAACTAATTTAGTAGAATGTTCCATCTAGTGGACAAAAAGTTTAAATGAACTGTCAGAAAATCACAGAAACCCAAATATAAGTAAGAAAAAATATATAAGTAAGAAAAAATATGTAAATATAGACATTTGCTCTGTATTCATACACTTCAGGTCAGGTTCATTAAACAAGGAAAAAAGTTAAATATAATATAGTTCCATCCATCATTATAAAGTACAGTTTAAAGCCCTATGAACAGTGGAACAGCTTATTCATCCTCTCGCTACAGGACTTAAACACCCTTGAAGAGGTTCTATCTAGAAATCTCTTCAGAAAACACCAAGATCACCCACTGATACTAGTGATTCAGAGTTTCAAGCTAAAAATGGTCACTGTTTAAAGATAAAAAGTCCAAAAAATCTCCAACATTTTAATTTTACAGGAGAGGACAAAAACTTTACTTTCAATGAAAGTTAATGGAACCAGAATATTCTCCATGTTATTTTGGAGCATTTGTATTGGCCCAATCATCTACACATCTACACAACTGATGTTTTCAAATGATGTAGAAAAATAAATTCCAATAAAAATGGAGATGTTTTTCTTTGGACAGCAAGTAACAGACACACTGCCACTTTAAGATATATTCTGGGAGCGGGTCATTAAGGATGTCTATTAAAATCCATGTCATAAACTATACGGAGGATACAGCACTGCTTTGGTGAATTATTCACAGTGCTGGATTATAGACGCCGCACCTTGACATCACCTCATTTACTGTATACTGTGTATTGTCTCATCATAAAACCTTTATGTGAAGGTGCTTTCCTGTAAACCTCTATTACTAGCTATAGCTGGTTATGTACTACCGTCAGGGACATTTAGGTGATGTCCATGGTTTTGAAGACTTCAGGCACTCAGTGAGTGTGTTTGCATGCACTTAATAATCCGGTAGCTGCAGGAAATCAGATTGTGTCAGTAATTTGTTCATTACGTTTACATAAGTAATCAGATCATCAGAACTCAAGGGCTTCGTGAGTCAGGCAATAATCGTATTTCTGCTTTGCAATCACCGCTTGATATTAACATAATATAAAAAATATATTGCACTGGATTTTTTTTTTAGTCATCTCAAGAAATATTAACATACATCTACTAGAAGATGAAGAATATTAAAAGAATTCCTTTCATTAAGCATGTAAATTCTGGGTGGGAATTATACCAAAGGTGTTGTCTTGCCATCTGATGGGTGCTGTGTCTGGACAGCAGGTAGGAGCTCAGGCAGTAAGTGGAATTATATACCAAAGGCTTGTTGGAAAAAAAGCCTCAAACAAAGAAATATCTTTAAAATGAATATTAGAACATCAGATAGAAACCAGAACACAAACGAAAAGGCATCCTGAGTTTTGTTTTTTGACCTATTGTTCTTTATAGATCTTTTTTAGGCATTTTCCTTTTTTATTTTCCTGACATAGTACCTGGATGCCATGGCCTATTGCCAACAGGTGTGTCTGGTTGGTTAATCAGCCCATAGGCTTCTGGGAATTGGACTTCCCCAGGCTGGTGGTTTTCTTTGGATCCAAGTATTAAAAATAATTCTTGTATTTAATATTATTTAAATTTGTCCAATGACATCTGAGTCTCTGAAAATGTTTTTGTTAAGCCCCTTGAAAGCTAAAAAATTTTAAATCGACTACTTCAGTTCTAATCCACTGCGTTGGTGTACAGAGGGAACATAATAAAAACTCTGTCACTGATGTACACTGACCTTTTTTTATTCAGTGAGAGCTTGTGTGGTAATAAAGAATTCAGACCAGAATTTAATTGATGTGAAGTATGAGCTGTTTTTAACAAACGTGACTCGTAACACTCGTCTCAACAAGGTCATTGAGACTGGTGGAATGTCTGTCTGCTCAGGCTGTAATTTCATTCCTCATTGCCATGTTGTTAACACAGTTTAATCAGTAGGACATGTCTTTCAAACTGCCTCATAATGATCTCAAAGGTAGTTAAGTGTCTGCAGCTGAAAAAAAAGTAGAGCAAGTTTATAGCAGCAGCCTCATACAACACAGTAAGAGAAGTGATGTTTAATGTCACTGGAGTTTCTGCCCTGAACTAATTAGTTCCAATTACTCTAAGCAGTAACTTTACACAAGAGGGCAAAACAATTTATTTCAAATGTATTTTATGTAAACAGATTTTATTCCAAAATTCCAATTTTGGAGCATTTCTACTGGCCCATTCATCGTGAAAGTTGCACCCAATGTAAAGGAGAGTTCTCGGGCTCAAATGATGAAAAGAAGTAAAAACTGGAAAAGTGGACATGCATGTTTTTCTTTGGACAGCAACAATTTACAAATGCAAAATAAATCAAGCATGTCTTTGCATGTGGGAACTGGACTTTTCTTGAAGGAGGAGGTTTTCTTTCAATCTGGTCAGTAGTTGGTGGAAAAGATTTTGTTGTTAAACAAACTGCACTACAAACATAAGAGTAGTATTTCAGTTTTTAGCAGATTACAAACTGTTCAGTGACCCTTGGGATATAAACCTACCAAACCAACCCAACCAACCCTGGGCCAACCCACTTAGTCATCTGCCATCATGGATAGGATAGAGAATACACTAATGGAGTGAGATTCAAGGCATTTGGCCTTCATTACTGTAAAACAGGCCTAAACTCGAGCTGCCATTTCTGCTTATTAAGTAGGACCCCTACTGATATTACACTTTGTTATATTAATATTCTAGTAAAGATTTAAAAAATTAATAGAATTAATAGAATTTTAATAACATATAATAACTTAAATAATAATTTAATAGAATTTAATAGAAATTAGAATTCCACCTATGTTATCTGCACTAACAAAAAAAGTAAATGAAGTTGTTTTTCATTCATTACACTTATGTAGCAATACCTTAGATGACATTTGCTACTGTGGTTAGGGGCTGCATCAAAACAAGCAAGATAGAGATTTTCAAGATTGTCATTACAGCCGTTTGCCATGTTTTTTTACAGAAATGCAGCTCAGAAACACTAAGCAGAACGAGAATGAGGTCTGAAATCTCCGCACCATATATCCATCATCTATTTGTTGGGAAGTTTGTTGTTGTTTCAGCAGATCAGTGCCAGACCACATTCTGCATGTGCTACAACAGTGTGGTTTCATAGGTTTTTATAGAGTGCATGTGGTTGGATATTTCTGGTTAGTAAACTATTCACAGTCTAGCAGTGACACTGAGGTGCTTAAACACTACAGCAGTCCTATTGTGTCTGGTCATACCAGCACAACACACACTAACACACCATCACCATGTCAGTGTCACTGCAGTGCTGAGAATGATCCACCACCCTATTTATACCTGTACTCTGGTGGTTCTGTGGGGGGTCCTGACCATTGAAGAACAAAGTAACAAAGTAAACAGAAAAACAGATGGACTACAGTATATAACTGTGAAACTACAAATGCAAAGTAAGTGTATATACAAGTAGGTATTTTCTAATAAAGTGCTCAGTGAGTGAGTGTCCAAAACTATCTAATGAATAAATTAAGCAATTTCAACATGCATCCACTGCCGTAGGTATCCATACCCAATGCTAACTGCGGGCTAGAGGGGTACAAAGCCCTTGCCATTGAGCTGTGGAGCAGTGGAACTGTGCTCTCTGGAGTGATATAGCTCCATCTGGTGCCTTTGGGATGACTTGACCTCTCTAACGCTCAAGCAAATCCTCACAGCAGTGGTCAACATCAGTACCTGACATCACTAACAAATCCTGACAGTAATGTTTAACATGAGTACCTGATCACTACTGCTCAATCAAATTCTCACAGTAATGTTTAACATGAGTACATGATCACTACTGCTCAATCAAATTCTCACAGTAATGTTTAACATGAGTACCTGACTTCACTAACATGCAATCAAAACCTCACAGTAATGTTCAACATGAGTACCCGACATCATTGTTGCTCAATCAATCCCTCACAACATTGTTCAACATGAATACCTGACATTACTACTGCTTAATTAAATTCTCACAGCCATGTTTAACACAAGTACCTGACATCACGATTCCTCAATCAATACCTCACGACAAAGTTCAACATATGTACCTGACATCACAAACATGCAATCAAATTCTCACAGCAATGTTCAAAATGAGTAATTGACATCACTTATGCTCAATCAATACTTCACGACTATGTTCAACATGAGTACCTGACATCACTAATGCCCAATCAAATTCTCACTGCAATGTTCAAAATGAGTAACTGACATCACTAATGCCCAATCAAATTCTCACTGCAATGTTCAAAATTAGTAACTGACATCACTATTGCCCAATCAAATTCTCACCGCCATGATAAACATGAGTACCTGACATCACTAATGCTCAATCAATACCTCACAACAATGTTCAACATAAGTACCTGACATCACTACTACTAAATCAATACTTCATGGCAGCATTCAACATGAGTACCTGACAAAGGTAATGCTCAATCAAATTCTCACAGCCATGTTCAACACCATAACCTGACATCGCTATTGCTTTATCAAATTCTCACAGCCATGTTTAACACAATAACCTGACATCACTATTGCTCAATCAATACCTCACAACAAGTTCAACATATGTACCTGACATCACGAACATGCAATCAAATTCTCACAGCAATGCTCAACATGAGTACCTGACCTCACTATTGCTTAATCAAATTCTCACAGCAATGTTCAACAGAAATACCTGACATCACTAACATGCAATCAAATCCTCACAGTTATGTTCAACATGAGTACCTTACATCACACTTGCTCAATCAATTCCTCACAACAATGTTCACCATGAGTACCTGACATCACTATTGCTTAATTAAATTCTCACTGCAATGTTCAACATCAGCACCTCAAGGATTCAAGGATTCAAGGATTCACCTGACTTTTTACCTGACCTTAGTAATGCTCTTGTGGCTGCAGAGTGCAATAAAATCCTTACAGCAATGTTCCAATATCTAATGTTAAAACCTTCACAAAAGAGTATTGACTATTACTGCTTTAAAAGAGGAACACAATCACTATTAATGCCTTCATTATAGAAGAAATACAGTGATTTGATGTGGTAGATTAACCCTTTAAGCTCTTCTCAAATAAACCCAGTACCTGTTTAGTTTAATCAGTGCAAACCTGTGTTCCTCTGACTGTAGTCTTCTCATAACTTCCACTGAAAACAAAGCGTTCTACTGTGCTTATATTCACAGGCCAAAAGTGGACATTAATATAGTGACCATACTTTTCACGACTCCACCTTAGATAGACTCCCGCTGTGATGTCTGTTGGTGTTTTGTATGTGGCTCCAAAGGTCATACAAATGCATGAAACTTCCTGGATTTCAAATGTTGTGTTTAACTGGGCATTCAGACGAGGAGGAAGAAGAGCGCAAAACAAAGACGCAACAACAGAGACGAAAACGAGGGAGGAAAGTGTCAGGTAATTATACAATAACTCTGCTTATGGATTTATTCCTTTTGCTGACTTGTAGTTTTAGTAATACAGGTTTTAAAAAGAAACACATAGTTTAGAAACATATTAGAAAAAGCATGTTTTGCTGATGTGAAAATAAGTTAACACAGCATTAAGCACATTTAATATGTATCTTACAGTCAATAACAGTATAGTGGACATTTCTGTCAAATAAAATTCCAAATAAAATTGTGATTCAGTGCAAGTTATTAATTTTTTAGGAAGATATATGGAAAAAGATAAAACAGAAGCCATGAAGGACTGGTAGACCACCAAAACTGGACATCTGAGAGGTGCATAGTTTCTAGTGCAAATTGACTGATCTTCTTTTCTCAGTAAGGGGCTTTTGAACAGCTACACATCCTTTCAGACCACAGGTGGAAGTAAGGACCTGCAAGAGTGGAGCCTGATGTTCTCCTCTCTTTTAAAAATGAAAGTGCTGTTTATGTGATAGGGACAGTAGTTTTGGTGGTTTTCCAGCTGTTCCAGGTGGTTGTAAGAAGTCCCATTTTTCCTCTGTAGCTTTATATCCGTTTTTGAACACCAGTTTTGGAAACATCTGTTTGTGTTCCATTTATTTTTGTTTGAAGGCTGCTAAAATGACTCCATGGGTTTACAAAGTTATATTTATCGTGTAAATGTATGAGCCTCCTGTAAAATAACCTTGCTTACCTTTCAGTGAAATCAGATCAGTGAAAATGCTTCATGTTTTGCTGCAACGTTAATTTAAACACTTGCCTCCTTGCAGTGTACATTCAGCCCTATACACCAGAGGAAATAAACATCACCTGTTTGGGAAGCATTATGTCAAAAGTTACAATCCATTCCTGGAGATTTTATGTTATGTCAAAGTACGGCCTGGCGATGTGGAACTCATTGTTTTAGGCTGAATGGCAGTACACAATACATACACTGTATTGCCATAAGTATTCACTCACCCATCCAGATCTTTAAATTCAGGTGTTTCTTTCATGGCCACAGGTGAATAAAACCAAGGACCTAGACATTCAGACTGCTTCTACATACATTTGTGAAAGAACAGGTCGCTCTTAGGAGCCCAGTAAATTCCAGCGTGGAACCATGATAGGATGCCACCTGTCCTGAAATTTCCTCACTGCTAAATATTCCACAGTCAACTGTCAGTGATATTATAATATAGTGAAAGTGACTGGGAACGTCAGCTACTCATCCACTAAGCGTTATGCTATGTAAAAAATGACAGAGTGGGGTGCTGAGGAGCATAGTGCACAGAGGTCCCAACTTTCTGCAGAGTCAATTGCTACAGACCTCCAAACTTCAGATTAGCTAGAACAATGCATAGAGAGCTTCATGGAATGGGTTTCCATGGCTGATCAGCTGCATCCAAACCTTGCATCACCAAGTGCAATGCAAAGCGCTGGACGCAGTGGTGTAAAAATTTTATTAAAATCAAGTAGTTTGGGCACACTGTGAGTGGGGGCGTTGATGGAGGGGGTTGGTTGCATTGACAGTATCCAAGAGGAGAAAACACTGACATGGCTTTACAGTAGAAATGAATTTCAACACAATATCATACTATAGTGATTTAGACAGTATTGTATATCTCAGCAAACAAAATATCGAGATACCTTAAACAGTTCATTTACTGCCCAGCCCTATAACAATAGATTATGATTAAAACCTGAGAAAACATCCACCAGGTCTTGGGTAGTTGCTGGTATGAATATCTTGAGAATACCTTAATTTTCTTACATATGTTTCAGGGACTGAACAATAACTGATTTGAAGTTCTTGTAACTAATGTTTTTTTGGCTGGTACAGTGTAACATGTGCTGTTGCATCATTTATTTTTAAATAAAGTGATTTATTTTGAAATATTGAGTCAAGAACATTCAGTGCACCACTTCTTTACTGAGGCCTAAATCCACTTTACAGTTTGTATCAGAAATTCTACAATAACTCCCTTTGTTTTCAAGGATGTCCACCACATACATACCAACCAATAACAGGGAGAACGCCTTCACCATCGTGACCCACGTGATCCCAGTGCAAACAGCTCCAAATGGAGTGGGACAGAATGGACTACAGACTGAAGCAGGATTCTTCAGTAGACCACTAGCCAGCAACACTGGACAGGACCACTCCACTCCAGGCTCGGTCAGGACCTCTGCCACACTACCAACAGTACTAGGGGTAAGATACTACAAATAGTGTTTTTTAATAAACCATTTTATTACAATCTAGAAGAACATACATACGGCAGTAAATAGACATAGATATTCATTCTATATTCATCTTCTCTCTGTTTTGAGAGTTGACCATTTCTGCTACGGTGGACTTTTTAAGCTTAATCTCCAGCTAGAGGAATCCACATGCTGCCAAAAGTTAAAATGTATACATTCTGCATTTATAACAGGAAAGGGTTTAAAAACTATAAATATACACCTTTACCTTTAATCCAATTATTGTTAAGAAACAATAGAGAATTATTGTGCAGAGAAACAAATAGATTGAGAACTTCACAAATAAACTAGACCTGTTTTATAGAATTTAAGATTTGAATATATACAGGCTGTGAACTCATTGTTTCTTTTTTTTCACCACAGACGATGCAGATCATGACTGGTGTGATGTTATTTTTGTTAGGCATCGTGCTGTCCCAGCACAGCAGCACACAGTTTTTCACTAGAAGCTTACATGGATACTGGGGATCTGTTATCGTAAGCCTTTTTTAAGTTTTTCTTCAATTATATTTTTTTAGAATTTGACTAATATATTCAAAGATTAATTGTATTTCTGTATCCCCTCCTCAGTACATCTGTGCCGGCGGTTTCTCTGTGGCTGCCAAGAATAAGTCAAGTATAAGTTTGGTATGTGATCACTATCACTAATGACACTGTTTTATATAATCATATGTAGTTTATTCCACAGAATGCATACGTTTAGTGTATTAACATGTTCTATGATGTTCTACACAGAAGGTATGTAACTTTGGTCAGGGTTAAAAATACATACAGTTCTACACACGCCAGTTACACCCTACGATTTGGTCCTGGAATAAAACCAGCTGTTCCCCCAATTTTTGGTGAGCTCATAAATTTGATAAGCTCTGCTCTGATTGGCTGGTTTACAACTTCAGTCTCATTTGAAGATTAACGTCAACCAAGTGTGTCTGGACCTTCACAGACTGGACCAAAGTGGTTTTTGTTTCTGTTGCTTTCTTGTCATTTTGCTAGGCTAGATCAGGAGCCGGTATATGTACATATTAGTGGTGCATATATTAATGAGTCTGAGATATGTAACAATTTAGGATTTCAGAATCTTCTCGTTTTACTGTCCCTCTTTAATGCATTGCAATGTTTAATGCAAAGACTAGAAATGACCTGACACGTATTGTACATTCTGTGAAACCTAGATCATAAATTGGTACAAGGTTCCACTGAAGGCCTTCTGATCCCACATAAGGTCCTTTACTAGATTTTGCTATAAGAACAACGTTTCTTGTTGTTCAGGTTTATATTTAGATTATTTAGATTTAGATTATTATAAATCAACCAACAAACTATTTGTCAAATTATATGTTTTAAAATTCAGTTAGCTAGTCGACCCTAATACTGCACAGATAATGTATGAAGCACAAAATATACAGATAGGTTTAAAAAATCAAGTGTAAGAACAAATATAAAAGATAGATGTATATCTTTCAAAGGAGTAAATTTGTGGAATAGGCTTGATAAGAATTTAAGAATGTGTCGCTCATTCTGCAAAAACAAAACAAAACATTAGAATAAGGTGGTTAGCAATTATAAAACTAAGGAATGATCATCGGTACCAACAGTACTTTGCAATTATTCCTGATGGTGGCAGCAGTGCATGCATGTATGTATAGTGCGTTTCACTGCTGTGTTAGCAATCAACATTATCTAAACTTAGGAGACATTACTCTTCTAACTGGGCTCCTGAATTTACAGAAGGGCATGCAGTGACACCTACGGCTAAAAAGTCAACAGTGAAAACCGGCGAATACAAAAGAGATGGACGTCAGGACAGTTTTTCATCGAGAAACGCTGCAAATACATGTCTCTTATACCAAGAGTTAATTTGAAGAGACATTATGAACCAAAGCATGGACATATAGTAAGCATTCAGGGGACGAGAGGACAGAGACACCTGCTCTCACAGCAGCAATTGCTTTTCAGGGCTCTTGGGTTATAGGGGAACCTGACCAGAGCGAGTTATGAGGTGGCTATGCTAATCACTAAACAGTGACACTGAGGTGTTCAAACACTCCAGCAGCACTACTGTGTCTGATCCACTCGCACCAGCACAACACACACACCACATCAGTGTCAATGCAGAGAAATGTTTTCAATACCATAATAGATTATGTAAGTTAAGAAATATAAGACTTGCTGTTATTGAGTTCCATAAGGTTGTTAATGTATAGCGACTGAGTGACATACAGTCTACAGGAGAAACACTAAAGATACTTGATGCTGAAATGTTGTTCAGACAAAATCTACAGTATGTTGTAACATTGTTTACTCTGTTGATATTCTGCTGCTTCAAATATGGTAAAATAAAATTCACCAGTTAAATAATTATTTATTATTCTGTACATTTGTAGTATCACATATTACAAATGGATACAGTGTGTATAGAATTTATGAATAATATTTTTTTTAAAGAGAAACCAGCCCTTAGATATTCTGATATTGTCCAATCTAGCCCTCTTTGAAAAAAGTTTGGGCACCCCTGACCTTGTGGAACATGCACAGATATGGTTTATCTTTATGTTGGTTTATGTTGCAGCGAAATTTGTCATCATAGTGTTACAGTAAAGAAATGTTCACCGCTTTGGGTACAAATGACGAGCAGCATGGCTACAGCAGTTCTCACTAAACAAAAACAAAAACTAGAAACTAAACGAAACATGATGTTCTGTGTTTCTCTTTGCTTCTCCCAGATGAAAGGCTCACTGGCTGTGAATACGGTCAGTGTAGTAACTGCAGGAATTGCCACTATTCTACTGTCGTTGGACTTGGCATATGGGCCTGATTGCGTAATTTTGGAATACAACCCCAATTCAGCTTACTACTGTGACATCTATACGGTTTGTGTCTAATTACACCAAACGTAAATGCTTTACCCTTAGCTTTTTCTAGCAGCACTCAAGTCAAATAGTGATCTCAGTTTTGGAACATTGAGGGGACAAAATCCACCGTGGGGGCAAATGATGTTAACTTTAGTGATAGTTGATTGATTACGTGATATATTCATCTGATATAAGTTTCACAGCCTGCTCCCTGTAGCTTTTATTTATATTTTTGTATTGTGGTTGTGCCGGTTAGCTGTCTTGAGCAGCAGGAAAGCATTTAGTCGCCAGATATTAATTTTCCATTTAAAATCTTTTCTATTTTTTCAACACCGTCCAACCCCCACCCAGAATTTTCACCTATTGAGGCTCAGCTCAATGTTTACTTTCACCAAAGGTATAAGCATGGATAGCGCTCCTGTGATCAGATTAAACAACATACTGTGAATGATAAAGGCTGCCAGTAACATGCCAAACCAAGCTTTGTTGAGCTCTTAAATACAATTACAGCTCTAGCAAATGGATAGCCTAGTGGATAGATCTACTGCATTGCATGGTGAATATTTGGGTTTAGCTTTTAGCACCATCTCCTCACAGTAAGACAATCCGGGTTCTATTTCTGGTTCAGGATGTTCTGTGTGGAGTTTGCATGTTCTCTCCATGCTTGAGTGGGTTTCCTCCAGGTACTCTGGTTTCCTCCCACAATCCAAACACATGTTGCACACGTTAGGTTGATCAGTCACTCTAAATTGTCCATAGGTGTTAGTGTGTGTGTGATTGTGTGTTGGCCATGCGATGGACTGGCAACCTGTCCATGTTGTACCCCGTCTTTGCCCAATGACACTGGGATTGGTTCCTGCTCCATGACCCCAACTAGTGTGATAAAGCAGAAGATAATAGAAGGATGAGTGTTTGGTTTCTGATAAAATATAATTATACTTACCCAGTTGACAAAGTCTTTGCAAAATCCTATATATATCTTCTAGGACATTAAGTTTGTGTCGTTCCCCTATTTCAGCTCCTGTCTTTCAAAATGTCTTGTGCAGAGGTCTAGTGTCCAGTTAGTACATGTTTAGTAATGTTGGCTTCTCTTTCAGGTTCGGACCAATGGGATTAATGGAGTGCTTCTGATATTCTCTCTGCTTCAGTTCATCGTCTCCATCTGCATGTCACTGTTTGGCTTAGATGTTACTTGCTGCACTGAAACAGGGGTATATAACATCAATTCCTTAAATGCAGCCTCCAGAACAACTCAATGAAATTCAACACCTTCCACACCTTTGTATGTTACAGGTTTGTGAGACTGGCCAGTTTCCGTTCTATGGAGAATGTATTTTACCACACAATCCTTTCCATACTAACCGTAATGAGGAGGTAAGAGAACATCACTGTGTTACTTCTGTCTGAGCTTTGTCTTTTTTCTTAGATTTATATAATCATAACTGATTATTTCACTGTGGCGCGGGGTGTATTGGTTAGCACTGTCGCCTCACAGCAATACGGTCCAGGTTCAATTTCCCGGTCCGGGCCGTTCTGTGTGGAGTGTGCATGTTCTCCCTGTGCTTGAGTGGGTTTCCTCTGGGTACTCAGGTTTCCTTCCACAGTCCAAACACATGAATGTTAGGTTGATTGGTCACTCAAAATTGCCTGTGTGTGCGAGTGTGTGTTGACCATGCAATGGAGTGGCGACCTGGTTCCAACCCTCTGTGACCCCGACAAACAGGATAAAGCGAAAAATAATGGATGGATGGATATTTCGCAAAAGCCAAAACCAGTGATGTAGGTTTAATTCCAGCATTGGAGCGTACTGCTCATACACAGTGGTGAGGCGTGAGGCAGCCTTCAATCTGCATCAAAATATTCAGAGGAAAAAACCCACCAATTCTGTTAGGATTTGAGTAGATTGTTAGCGCCCCTGTAATGGTGATTTGTATAAACACTTTTGGCCAAAACTTAAAAGCGAAAATTTGATTTAGGCCATTTTAAATGAAATAAAAAATGGTTTTAAAGAATTTGTGGTAATACTTGTAGATTGCAAGCATGATTTTATGTAAACAACTAACAATTACAGACATGCTGTTTTTAGTCATCAGAAATATTTAGACACTCTTTGAGAGAATCTTTATTGACATAGATGTACCAATAAGTTGTTTTGAATATGCAAAACTTATTCTTGCATTGAAACAAAATAATGCTAATTTGTAGTTTTGCTAAATTTGCTATAATATTGGCTTATGCAACCTTGTTGTATGTAAATAAAAACATGAAAACCAAAAAATGTAAATAAAAACAAATCATTTAAATTGTGTATTTGATCGAAAATAGTAGAAAGACAACATATCAATTGTTGAAACAAAAAACAAGTGACAGGTGTTATAATTGGCTTCTTTATGAACTTGTAAGTATACATCATTATTCATGCTCAGTCATTGGAACAAGATCTCAAAGTGCTTTTTATGTATTATTACATTGCAGTATTTTATATTACAATTATTGATTAATGATTACTAATGACTCATATACAGGCTGAAATTTGAACAAAGGCCTTAATAAACTCTCAGCATGCATTTTTTTGACATAAACTGATACCCATGTATATATAAATTTGGCAAAATTCCTTTATTAAAAGTAGCCTCTCTCTAATAAACTGAAGAAACAATTTGCCCTGTATTGCAACAGTGAGGTTATGAATGTCCCTCCTTTTTCCAGGGCGTGTTTATAATCAGTAATCCTAACATAAACAGCTCACTCCTGACACGGCCACCGGAGTACAGTGAGACTGAGCCCAGTACCAGCCATGAGCTCCATAACAACATCTAGATCTGCTGGAGTGGAACTGAAATGGGTGTAATTGACTGACAGCTTTGTGACTCTGTCTCCTCTTTTATATCTTCTGTATATATTCTAGAAATCTACATGTTGGCAAGTCCTGTAACCTGAGAACTACCATTTTTTATGTCTTAAGCTTATTACACTTTTTGGGGTTGTGTGTGGTTTATTGTGCAATTCCGATTGTATCTAAATGTGCTCTGGGCAGCTTTATGGCTATTTTGATTGCCGTTTGGTTTAAATACGTAAGACAAATCCTTGGTATGAAATAAATATAGATTAGCTGACCCAGTTTGTGGTCAGAACCAGTTATAAACTTTTTTTTTTACCAGGTGTGTCAACACTAAAGAGTCTTTTTATGATAAAAGCAAACATCACCTTTGCTCTGTAGCAGCAAACTGTCTGCTTTATGTCTTACTGGTAGATACTGTATTATGGGTGGAGGTTTATGAAGAAACAGAAACATACAGCTTTGACTTCTGTCAGCTTGTTCTTTCTGTCATGGTGTATGTGCTTAATAAAGGTGTACTTTTATTGGATATTAGCCTCATATTACCATTTGTTACCATCATGAATCTCTATTTTTGTCCATTTTTATTTTTCTCCATCATTTTAACACAACACATAATTTCATGAAGAATGGACCAATAGAAATGCTCCATAATGGCTTGGAGAAATTTCTGGTTTCATTGACTTACATTGAAGGTAAAGACCTATCCTGTAAAGTTGCCATTTTGGAGATACAAGTTTGTCTTTGGACAGCAACGATATGTTTGCCAAAGCATGATACTTGGTTTTAGCAAGTACACATCTAGTTCATGAAATAATTGCACATAAATCTGTTTATATACACCATAGTTGCCAATAGACGTGTGCCGATATGAACGATACATAATACTGTACTTCCCATTAACATTCTAATTAACAGTTTATAGTATTATTAGTATAATATAGTAGTTAAAACCTGAAAAAAAGAATAACAAACTGGTTATCTGTTAAATAGCAGTACTGCATATGTAGTTGAAAAACACACAACTAAATATTCACGACAAAGCTGTCTACATATTAATGCTCACTATGTATGGAAGTATTATACAGGCTTTAGGACTGAAGGTGAGAGCCCCTACCATTCTGCACTGCCTTTTCTAGAAATGTGCAATATAATGTGGAATATGTGGAATATAATTGCCAGGGTTTCAAAGCTTTTAGAAATTATAAAGACATGATACAGTACAAAATGAACATGGACTCTGATTTTAGTACAGTGCTGTATTTGACCTGTGGTAATTAATATTTCAGCTTTATCTTATAGATCTAAATTAGAAATGTCACCTTCAGGAAAACATTCTTATTCTGCTGCATCTCTATTATACTTTCAATTAAAACAAATCATCTACCATATAATAATTTATACAATACGATTTATGATTTTCTCTTTTCACTATTTGTCCAACCTCCACATCATCTAATCACTTTTAAACTGTATAAAAGCTTTGTATACCTGCCTGTTTTTTCCTACATTATCAATCACTTCTGCCATGTCAATTTAAATTGATTATACTGCTTCTCTGCTGAATTGTCCTACACCCCAAAATAGTTCACTGCATGTGTCATGACATCCAAAGGGCTGAACCAGTTAGCAGAACCTGTGTAGCAGATTTTATACACATCCATTAGATTTTTTTTGTGTGAATATCTCCAAAATTGCTGAATAGCTCTCAGGAGAGTCATAACTTCATCACTACAGAAGGGGATTGTGTGAAGCTTTAGATCAACCAATGAACAACCAGGAGGAAACATCCCTGTTTGCAACCATGTCAGAGCAATACATGTTCCCATTACATGGCCATATGATACACAGCATCTCCTCGCCTTATTGGATACAGGCTACAGGGATCTCATTCCTGATGCTAACGGGCTCTGAGTCAAGATTTACAAAAAATAAGAGGTAATTTGGCACAATGCGTGTTTTTAACACTCAGATGCCTTTAGGCAGTGGTTTGCATACTATAACAGGACGCTGATCGCATTTCTCCCACCCTATTCCCCCTTACTTAACCCAGATGAAGAGTTCTACTCTGCATGGAGGTGGAAGGTTTATGATTATACTCAGATGACCCTGTGGGCTGCCATGGATGCAGCATGTAAGGACATCACACAGATGCCCACAGAGGTTGGACAGACATTCCACAATGTCTATAAAATGTTCATGCTGCATTGCAAAGGAAGATATCGATTGTGATGTGAATGAGAATCTGTGGCCTGACAGACAGGAACCTCAGGATGTGTATTACACTTTAATTTTGAATACCGCGCTACTTGTACAGTTCTGGCTGTTTTTCAATGACCAATTACACCAATTCTAATAATTAGTTATCTATATTATTACGATTATCAACAGATTTTGAGCATGTTTTTTTTCTGGAAACGAATTGAATATCCACAGCTAACTGGCTGACCACACATACACACATGGTTATGTTATAGTATCATCTCTTGATATCATTTGGTAAAATGAATTAGCTTATACACATCCAGACAGCACTACTCTAGCACACTGGCTTTAATAACACACAGGCTAACCAACAGCACAGCAGCTACAGCTTCTCTCACTCCTTTATAAACAGTACACAGACCACCTGCAGCATTAGCCTGCTAAGTATAAAAGTATAAAAATAAAAAAACGACAGGTAGTCACTCCTAGCCAACAGCAACAGAATAAAGAGTGCTTCAGACATATGGGTTAGATTTAGAACTCGGCTGATAATGACTTACTAGAGGGGCAAAGCGAGGTCAAAACCAGGAGATCAGATAAACAAGCAAACGAAATTCAGGGGGAAATCCGAGAGAGTAGTCAGGAGAACAGACGGAGAGTCGAATACCAGCAAGGCAAACAAACAAGAGGAAGCAAAAGAGAGAAAGACAAGGGGGTGGGGGCGGGGGTCTATAAAAGAGCCGCAGCTGTTAACGATCAGTTCTCTGGAGAAACAGAGCGTGAGAGTGAGGTGTGATTGGGTGACTGGGGTCCTGTAGGGGTGACGTCATCGGACCGTGCATTCTGGGAACTGGGGTCCAGGAGACTGGTAGCGTCAGAGAGAGCCGGAGGCGTGACAAAAGCTATTTGGCTCTCCTGTTCATAGTCAATGACGCAAGTATTTGTCATTCTGATGTCGCTGAAAGCAGGAATTGCATATATTTACAGCATAATTTACAGCTTATATTTCTAGCATTATTATTACATGCTAAATGTAACATACAAAACTGTAAAGTTCCACTGTAAGATTGCATATATAGTCCTATTGTGATATTTCATCTGGAGATTGAGGTCTCAGTACTCTGGTAGGCCTTTTATCTCAGTGTACCCTGGAGGACTTTCCAATGGTGGGCTGTCCATGGTGGCATTGTTGATTGCATTCAGTGGATACTGTAAAACAAAAAGTATAAGCACATTGTAAAAGCTGTAGACTGTAAAATTTGCATAGTAGGTTACTGACAGCTTAGCCACTTGCATAGCAACGCACATATGCAAAACAGAACTGTAATATCATTTAATGGAATTTGGCTTAATGTTTAATATCACATATTATTACCTGTTGGTTGTTGTGATCAGAGAGAGGACTGACCACTGAACGATATCCATCCTGGTTTGCAATCACAGTGATATTTACCTACAGGCATACAGCAGATTAAAAAGCTTCCTAGCTTAAATACAGGAAGTGTCTCCATACAAGGTTATTACAGTAGATAACAGACATGTGTAAAACATGTTGAAAGTACAAGGTTCTCTCCTGGTCAAAGGGAGGACAGTCCAAACAATAAAAACTTAATAACAACAACAATGCAAAAAGAAAATGTACCCACTGGGTATTATACTTCTCTATTAATTCTAATACTCACTGAAGGTCCAGTGTTGCAGGAGGCTTTGCATGCAAAGGATGAGACGCAGATGGAGATGATGAATTCAACTATGGAACAAGACAACAACACTCCATAGATAATAGTGGTTAGGTCCTAAAAATGAAGAAAAAAGGATTTAAAGGTAAATACACTTAGCTGTTTATGCATCTAATCTAGTCTAAAGACCTTACAATGCAATCAAACACCAGCTGGTAGATTTACATTTTGGCTTCTGTGTGGAATATCAAGCTAGAAACCAGCCTTTATTTATCAGTCAGTGCTGTTTTGGCAATTGACATTTTTAGTGTATATGAATGTATCAATGTTTATTCCATATATAATTATGATCCAAGTAATTGTGGTGCCCACAAAAGTGTTGTCACATGTGTTGTTGAAAATTGTAGATGCATTTGTTTTCTGTATATGTTGTATTTTTTTTGTTTACTTTCTTGAAATGTGCCAAAA
Organism: Megaleporinus macrocephalus; assembly: GCA_021613375.1. Classification (NCBI taxonomy): domain Eukaryota; kingdom Metazoa; phylum Chordata; class Actinopteri; order Characiformes; family Anostomidae; genus Megaleporinus; species Megaleporinus macrocephalus. Next base: position 36,787,496 of record CM038704.1, on the reverse strand, counting down.
GTGACATTTAATTTGGGAGAATATAATTATTCCTGTGATTGTGGTTGGACAGCCATATGCTGGGTTTCTAGCTTGGAGATATTAACTATTTGTTATAATAATAACAACAACTGTGTTTATATTATTAATAATAATAGCCATATTTTATAATGAAAAAAAGAATATTAAAATTGTATGTTATATTAATAATTAACAGTCACTTATTATTATTATTATTACAAGCAAAGAGTTGGCGCTCTTAATAACAAAGAGTGGAATCTCTTAGTAGCCTACAGTCATAAACTATAGCTATTGCTAGCGCAAGGCTGCTGAGCCAATAGGAAAAAGCCAACCTCCTGTTGCTAAGCAGCGCTCGCAGCTCCATGACGTCATGTCTGTTTTCAAACTTTGAAGGGGTCAATAGCATCTCTTTCAGTTAACACCAGAGTTATTATGTTCAGCCAAATACCACTAACAATACAAAACTACTTTTACCCTTAGACATGAGGTAAAGTTATTTTAAATACTATTTGAGCAACCTGGATACTCGGAGGCTCTCAACCACAATTGTTTTGTTGGCATATAAGCCTCTGTTGGAGCTGAGAAAGCTAAACTTTGCAGAGAGCTAGCTAATGACGATGCCACATGTATTTGTTAGAAGAAGTCATGTTAGCACAGGTCACACGTTTCTCCCACTCTGTACATTTTGTGGTTTTGTTAACTTAAACTGAAGTGTTTTTGTTTAAAATGCAGTAGAAAGATTTTTTTTGAAAGAAGTTGCTGTTGGGTTAGAGAATGTTTTTTAAACACAGCGTTAGACTATTTCTGATGTATCTGCAGTATCTGCAATGAAGCTGATAAATGCATACATGCAATTTTTAGAAGTGCTAATAGTACAGTTTAAAGTGTTTTCTGTTAAGAGGAGCTCACCTTAATGGTAAGTGCACGGTGTAAAGTATAAAAACATGGCATATAACAGAAAAGAGAAGATGTTTGTGTAATGAAAGCAGAATATGTTTGTTATGCTATGTCATTTTTATGTAGTATGTTTGTATTTGTCTTGAGAAACTGAAAAATTGGGAAAGATCTCATTAAAAGACACTGAAGGTTCAGTGCATTAAAAAGAAAGAGGTGTTGTAATGCATGTGAATTTAAAAACATTTAATAAATAGCTGCAGAGAACTGTAACATTCAGAACTCTTGCACTGCCTCATCATTTCTCTCCTGTTTTGCAGAAGTATAACTGTTATATTGGTACTGCCATGCCGTACTTGTAACATAATCATGAATGTATTCAATAATATTGAGGTCAGTTGTTCTAAATCAATTGTTGTTTTCAGTGAGGAGACTCATAGCATTAAGTTGGAAGGACAGACAGAAGCACCTGTGGATGTTTTCATATCTGAAGCAGAAGTAGAGCTTGATATTCTCCTCTCTCTCAGAAATAAAAGTGTGAAGTGCTTTTTATCTGATGGGGGACAGATTTGGTGATCCAACAGGTCCTCCAGGTGCTATTTAAGGGTTCCTGTTGTTTTGTTTTTGAATTATTGTTTTATTCACTTCTTTTTCTATTATATTATAAGACTGTATACATCTGGATGCTAAAACAGGTGGTCTTTGACTGTTGGTCAAATAAAAGGAAGCCATGCGCAAATAAATATGTCATGTGATAAAAATCAAAAAGCCTTACATCAAAGTGAAATCTAGGCCATTGCAATGCTGCCAAAACCAGGGAATGCAGGATGATGGCTATCCCTGCAGTTATTGAGCTAATCACATTCATCACCAGAGCACCTATAATCTACACAAGAAACAGAAAACAAAAGCAAAGAGTGGCATCAACAGACGTTTATTTACATTTTCAAAATTACAGTCATACCAAACATGATAGTATAAAAGTATACAATATATATATATATATATATATATATATATATATATATATATATATATATATATATATATATATATATATATATATATAAGTATCATAAACTTTATTGCACAGCCATAATAACCATAACCTTATAATTACTTTTACCACTACTAAAACATGCTTGTGGGTGTACTATGGTGGGTGTATTTACATGTACTACTATTATGTTCACTGTTAATGTGTAACTACACAGTTATTAAAACATTATTCCTTGGTAATAAACAACACTGATTTGTATAAATTTTTATAAATTTATAATTTTATAAATTATTGTTATTTTTTTCATTGCATTTATTTTATTAATAATATTTATTATTTTTGCTTTCTGCATGGAACATAAAAATGAAGTTGGTGATTACATACCACACAGTGACTAAGCTTGTCACTTGCTGCGATAGCAAGAGAGCCAGTGCTGATGTACTGAATGAGGGAAAAAATGTTTACATTTAAACTGGTGCTGGGAAATATTTACATAAGCATCTTGAAATAAAAATGGATAAAGCTTACCATCAAAGCCTCCAAAAATGCAATTCCACTGTAGAACATTATGAATTTCTGGGATATCACAATGCCAAGAAACAATGTCAAGAAGCCAATTATTATTTGACTAGCCTGTGTAAAAAGAAAACAACAGATGAATATATACTGGTTATCGTTTATTCAAGATTATGCAAACCCATTTTTAGTAGAGGTCTGATGAGTCACTTTAGGTGCTTAAGTATATCTAAGAATTTTTAATGTTTTTGCTATCAGTCCAAATCACTTATATATGAACGGCTTGAACAGCAAATATGATGTACACATATGAAACTATGTCATGTCACCCTGAAAATTAGTCCAATGATGTATTTGCTTCATATTAGGATCATAAAATGTTTGGAAAAGTTTAAAAGTTACTAGATGGATACTCTGATTGGACAGCTCTTGCAGTCATATAACAGTGAATATAACACTAATTAAAAAACACATATACACTAATTACACTATATCTGAAAAGTTTTAAAGCCCTCATCACTTTACAGAAGCTTTCAAATCCTTTTGTGGGCTGCATTTCGCTGTGACACCGACACATGACTGATAAGGCTCCCAGAATGTTGATTTTTACTCAGGAAATTGGTTCTATTTCTCTGCTAACACAACATGGTCTTTTGGGTTTGAACCTGAAATAAACAAGGCTGCACTGCAGAACTATATGAATTTAACTGCAATATTTCACATTTGTAGACACATTTCTTTGCAGTTCTAGTAGTCATACTAAAACAACATGGCCTTTTGAGGCTGCACCGGAGAACCACGAACAACTATCTGACCCAGTAATATTTAATAGTTAACAGTAACTTCTATTACTTACACTTTTAGATCTCAGTCAGCAATTGTGAACCTGAAACCTTAAAAAAAGCTTACATGTTTTTGCCCACTCTGCATGCATCCCTCTATCATGAATGCATCAGGTGATAAATTTAAAATACATTTTAGGCCAAAGCTTTGTCACAATATAATAATAAAACAATTCCATGGACATCAGATTGCATATTCATAACAATTTCATAATTTTCTGCGAGGGAGCTTTTACAGGTGAATGTCTGATTCCCATCACCAGCACGTTGACCAATTCTGCCTCTGCGTCTTTCTAGAATGAAGGGTTTCACACCAGAACTGATTGTTGTTATTTATTCTCTCTGATATACCATACAACACGTTCAGCTGATATTGGTTCAGCATTCATACTCTTGATCGCTAATATTCTGTGTCTTAGCTTTACTGAAATTCTGTTTTTGAATATCATTAAATGCCTATATGACTTTGTTTTTGTTCATTGTATACTTTAGTGCATTTTATTTATATGTGCTGATAATTCTCATTGTAAATGAATCAAATTCATTTTGACAAGATGTCTTTATTCATGACAATGTTATGTTGGGTAAACTAAGGACAGTCTGTTTGAACTCATTAACAATTATTGTCACTTTTATATAATGAACAGTTAGATGTACAAGTTAAACATTGCTGTAACTTTGTAAGTTATTGGATTTTACTATTAAACATTAGCTGATGTAACAATCAATGAGTAAATAATATTTATTTCTAGATTGTCTATTATAAATTATTAATAAGTTCCCAGTACAAATGTTCACAGTGTAATACACCAGTGTAATAATTCAGTCTATCAAGCATTTTAACTCGATGGTGGAATCTCATATCTGAACTATAATTGTCATTATATTGCTCAAATGTTTGACTGCCATTACAGACTTACAGAACATTTTACTTACTGACTTACACTTACATGTGTAATTACACAACTAAATACTCTGGTGTTATTACAAGTTGTATGGGTGTATTTACAGGAGCTGTACTCATGTAATCCATCTGTAACAGTGATTACCAGTAGTTAAATTTTTGCTATTGCTATTATTAAAGAATGGTTCCAATTTATTAATAAATTTAATAATAAAAATACATAATTTATAGCTTACATATTTGTTATACATATTATAAGTTTTAAAATTATTTATGTTTGCCAGACTATTTTTTTATGAGTGTCTTGACTGCTGTCAGAGATGCACAAGGCTGTGAAAGTAAGAGCATCTATTTATAGGACGATTTAGAGTGAATACCTTATGGTTCTCACTGATTAAACACTTACACTGCTGTCACCTCATACATCAGTTATTATATTCATTATCTTTAGATCAAAATCCTGCTAAAGCCCCTGATGTCTTCAGAAATCCACATTCCACAGTCTGGCTTTAACAAAGGGCAGTGCAAAACCATTTTTTCAGTTTCATTTAATAAAGTTTTTTTTTTTACCGTTTCTCAGTTTTTAATATATTGATGAGGCTGGAACTTTAGTACATGAGGGAAAATGTGGAATCACATTATGTTCTTTTAAGATTAAAGTTTATTCAAAGATCTGAAAACTTGTACTACTGTAAAAAAGTGGCCAAGAAGTGGCCACCCAAAAATTTTTGATTCACTGCCAAAGATTTGAGATCTGAACAGGCACATGTTTTTGTACTGACATCATTGTTATGCTTCCTTGAACAAGCTAAACAGGCTCAGACAAGCTTTCTCCCTCCTACACTTTTCCAGAGAATATGAAACTTATTTCTGGGAATCTGCAGATCTGGGGATCTGCGGTCACTAAGCAAGCAGTCAGAAAAAAGGATACTCAGCAGCAAAAAATTACTTTTCTACCAGGAATGGACAGAGACATATGTTCATTCTTCCCACATGCAGCTCCAAACCAACATGTCTTATATGTTCTGAGACCGTGGCGAAATATAGCCACGTATATCCCTTATGTGTGTAAGAATGGACCTGACACCATTTCAGCCCAGGTTTAAGGTCCTGGCTGGACAACCAAGAGCTCACTTCACTCACTGGACAAGAGAAAGTCTGAGAGAACCTGGACCTTACTGAATTCTAATTAAATACCACTGATATATGCTGTATGTGTAAAAAAAAGGTTCAATATGGACTCACCCCTAGTGCTTTAGGTTTTCCTTTCAGAAATCTTCTAAGTGGGCCGACAGTGATAATTTGCCCAGGTTCATTTGATGGGGAGATCACATGGGTCACAATCGTGTAGCCATTTACATTTACTGCGTTTTGGCCCAGAACAGCAGTGTTCGACATCTTTACAGCAAACTGAATTATTCACCTGTGAAAAACCACACCTGCATCACACAAAGAGTACATTAGAAGGATGATATTTGAGAGCAGAACAAAATTGTTTTGAAAGCTTTTTAACTGCATTTAAACTGCAAATATATATATATACAGCAGTATGAGATTTTCATTGTATGAAAAATTCATTGTGGTATTTGATATTTAGTAAAAGCAGCATTTTACTCTTTTCGTTGGTTGATGGTGGAGCTTTTTTAACTATTTCCATTATGGAATAATCTGCTGATTATTTTCTTTATAAATACATTTATGGCTAGTTGTGTAAACATACTGAAAATAGTGAAAAATGCTATCACACACTTGCTAAACATTTAGCAATACATACAGAGTGACTGTAGAAGTATGACAGAGCAGCTGTACCAGTCTGTACTTGTGGCTCACACATGCTTTCCTGCAATCCAGGAAAGTTTGTGTGTGTTTTTTTTGGGGGGGGGTCGGACACGGGATCAGTGTTTTGGCTGTAGACCAGATACATAAAGCGCAAAGCCAGCCACAATACTTTCAGGAATACTTGCAGTCACACACAACCCTGCCCATACATACCAGTGGGAAATTCTGCCCATTACCAAACTTCAGGGATAATTTCCCCCCTCATTTTAGATTAGAGCTGTGTTCTGTCCATTTTTGTTAATGTTATTAATGGTATTTTAATTTGTGGGTATTTTCAAATGAGCTAAACTCTGTTTTCCGGTTTGTTCAGCCCACTGAACCAGACTTTCCAGGAGATAAGAGCAGCACAAAGAGAGTGATGCAAGAGTTGACAGGAAATGAAACCTTTATTGTCTCATTTCCCTGAATTGGCATGTGTCATCTTGTTTTACCTCATATACAACGTTTGTTGTCTATTTGTGGGTGTCTTTTTGTTCGGAGGGCCCTCACTTTCGACAGTTAAGCTAAAAATTAGAACACATATGATGAGTAAATAGCTCAAACTCCCAGATCATGTGCTGCAAACGAAGCTGAACCTGCTGGACTGGACCTGTTTGTGGTTTTATGCAAAGTGAAAGTGCAAACTGGGAATGAATATGTGGTTGAGAAACGCTGCTATCATAGTGAGATCTGGAACAATACTTAACTACAAACAGTTGACTTGAAATTGTAAACAGAATGGTCAGAAAACATACACCATAAACATGATAAATGCTGTTATTTGCCTATACTTAACATATTCCCTGCCTTATATGTTCAGGCAACACCTTTTTCTTCATTCTTCTTCTTTCAGATTCCCCTTTTCCTTCACTTTTCTGACTAGATTTGATTAGATTATGTATGCATGCCATTTTTTTTATTTATTTCAGAAATAATTGTTGTAACTTTATTTCTTGCTTTTAAAATAAAGAGGGAAACCACGGTACAGACATTCTTTGAGGAGATCTGAACATGGTATAACCCCAAACAAGCAAACACACTCTATTTAAGTCCAGCTGACTACATTTCCAACTAGCCCTGACCTGTACGGCCAGGTCGTTATCTCCTGGGGCAGCTTGGGCTTGGGGTTGGGAAAGAGCTGCAACCTCTACTGCGAAGGATGCATACATAGGACATGCTATTTTTTAATATTGCATTTTCATTTGTGTTCAAATATTGAACAGCTGTTATTAAAGTTGAAATAAATATGTTGACATCATATGAATAATGCACTATATACGCTTATTAAGACACAACTGATCTGCCTTCATATCCAGGTCTAAGACTTTAATATTTTCAGCATGCTGGAGTTCTGTGTTACTTGCTATTTAAACCAATTACAATACAAAATCTACACATTTTAGCTCTTTCTTTGTGATGAGAAAGAGAAAATGGCTGCAATTGATAAGGCAAGTTCCAATTCTTAAACAATTACCAAAAAACAAAGGTGCTAGTGAGATCTGATGTTAGTTGGCTTGCACTGGCAATAGCAACACTGGCCCTTTGTGGAGACCTTTGAGATCAGCTTTGGGTTTTGTAGGGTGTTTCTTGCTATAAGCTCAATTCTTAGTGTTTTAGTTGCCAGGCTTGGCAGTCGGAGAAAAGCTGAGAAAGATATATATAGGCCTTAGCACCCCCGTGAAGGGTATCAGCAAAGGGCCAGTTTGGCCCTCGGCAGTGGACGCTAACACTAGCTAGGTTAACTAGCTAGGTCGTGTTAGAACTCACTGGCATAAACTTTGTTTTCCTTCAAGTTTAAAGACTGTAACCTTATCAACTGCAGTCATTTCATTCTTTGACAAGCAAAGCACTACAGTGATAATTGAGTAGTTTTTTGGATCCATTTAAATGAAACACAAAGGAACACACATCTGCGGCAGCTAAAAAGAGAAGAGCCTCAGCCAAAGCTATAAACAGACATGGACCTGGATGTCTTATAAGAATTTAAAGCCTATTAAAAAATAAACGATTGTAAATGTTCACAGATTCCACAAACATTTGTGATCTGAACTTTTGTTTGGACCCATAAATGCTTATTAAGTCAAACTTAACAAGTGAGAGAAAGCCTAATGTAGAAATATTTCAAGTTTAAGTTAAAACAGACAGAGCAAACCAAGACAAATGAATGGCATGAACAGCAAATATGATGTACACATATGAAACCCTGTCATGTCACCCTGAAAATTAGTCCAATGATGTATTTGCTTCATATTAGGATCATAAAATGTTTGGAAAAGTTTAAAAGTTACTAGATGGAACTCTGATTAGACAACACTTCACTAAAATAAGAGACCAATACAATTACCTACAGACATGAAACTGTGTATATATATATATATATATATATATATATATATATATATATATATATATATATATATATATATATATATATATATATATATATATATATATACACACACACACACAACTGTTATAAATAGATACATTAAGTACGGTTACCTGAAAAAGGAGCGCTGCTGTTTTCTTTGTGGAGTGCAGTTTGGTGCGCGCTCTCTCTTCCTCTTCTGAGGCTCTTTCGTTTCTTAAATAGTCAGAGGGTTGAAGTTATCTGGAATTCATGACAAGTTTCAGATTCGAGGTCTCTTGCATAATGGCTTCCAGGGATGTTGTGAGTCATACACTCCAGGAAAAGTGTGTGTGTGTAATTCAAGAAGGCAAACAGCAGCGAGATTATTTGCAGAGAGTAATTGCAGTTACTATAGAAGCTTGTTATGGTTCCTGTGCCTTGTATAAAGAGTGGCTTACACTTGGATTCCCATAAAATATATGCAGTGACGATGTGGCAGACTAACACAACAGGCAGTTTTTGACTGTTTTTTTAAATACATTTCCTGTGTAACTAATGTGAAGATGAATATCAGTGGCAAGGACTGCAGAACTCCATGCAGGGTTTCAAGTATCCCTCCAGCTCAGCTGGAAGTACTATCATATATAGCAAACACAAAATTTGTGCCAAGGTTTTGTCCAAAGAGATATTTTTTTATGTGTCGCCTGATCTGCTGTACAGTAAAATGGAAATGTGTCTGTTTATTATGATAATAAAAGAAATAAAAAAAAAAAATCATACAATATTTGGCATGTTATTTGGTATGTACTGGATATTGATTTATTAAAAAAAATTAAGCATAGAATAGTTTATTATGTTATTGAAACATACTTGTATCAGAGCAGCCCACCTTAATCTTACTACTTAAGTCTCAGTTATCTGGTTGGTCTCAGTACACTGGAGGGCTTTCTACTGTAAAACAAAGAATATGTACACATTATGAATGCTGTAAGCTTCATATAGTAAGTAAGTAAGTGGTGGTAAATATGCAGTACATAATTGCAAAACATTTTAATTGTAATTTTTCTGTAATTTTATAGCATTAACACTTTAATGTCTTCGATTTAAAAAAGAAAAATGAGCCATTTATGGTACTGATATACTTTTAATGACTGCACAATAATTTAAGGGATAAAGCGTATTATGAACAGTCTAGTTCCAACCACAATTTGCCCCACCTGCTCCAGAAATCAATCCCCTCCCAAGTCCCTCGTTGGCTGGATTTGTGACAGGTAAGTATAGGGTCGTGGCAGTCTATTGTACGATATAACTTTATAACTATAAAATCTGCTATAACTATGATTGGAGACCACTGACCAAAGCATAGTGTGGTTATGCTGGAAATGACTGGCAGAGGTCCCTGTTCTGAATAATTTTAACTTCTTTCTCATGTGCCAGAGGAGGAAAAGGACATGGGGTCTGAATAGACCCTGTTCAAACCCTCCATTGTGGAAGTGGCTAGGTAAAAGCTTGTGGGTACTTGTCAGGGGTAACCCAGGAGCCTGATGGTGGACATCAGTGGTGAGTGGTACCATGGAGCAGAAGAAGAAGGCTCGACATTTTCCTAGTAGCGAAAGTGGTGGTGAGAGGCCCCAAATTGGGAACATGGAAAAAGTTTGGAGAGGCCATGAAAAATAGGCTGGATTCAAAGAAGTTCTGAAACTCTGACTTTGAATGAAGATATTCTTGGTCAGTGAAAGGAGCACTTTAAGAAGAAGCACTATAAGAAGTTAAGAAAGTGTTCCAGGAAGTAAATAATACACAGCAGTGATAAGAGTGGAAGACATGAACAGTGGGGATCATGTCTGCAGTTTCTGGGATTTTTAAAATGCTGTTTGAAAAACCCTTACAAGTGAAGAAGCTCTAAGAAGCTCCAAGTGTAGATAAATGTCAAGTTATCTTAACTTACAGTTATAGCGAATTATTCTGCCTGTATCTGCATAAACGCATAAAAAAAGATGATTCGAATAGAATAGAATTAGAATTACTTGCCACTTGTGTTTGCACATTGCAGAATATGAATATATTTTACCCATCCGTTCAGTGAAACACCCACATATACACACACTAGTGAACATATACACTAGGGGGCAGTGAGCTCACTTACCCGGAGCAGTGGGTAGTCCTATCCATAGCGCCTGGGGAGCAGTTAGGGGTTAGGTGCCTTGCTCAAGGGCACTTCAGTCATGTCCTGTTGGTCTAGGGCATTGAACCACCGGTAACAAGACCGGATCCCTAATATTCAGCCCACAACTGTCCCTACACAGAGGTTAGGACACTGTTGGAGTTTATCCTAAGTTTAGACAGTACGTAGGAAGTTTAGTCTAGTTAGGATGCTTATCTAATGGTGTTTTCTTATCTGGAGTTTTATATCCTAACTGAAGTCGTCATGGTAAAACAGTGTGCCTTGACTTTAGTAGATGCCTCAAAAGAATTATTGTTTTATTTACATTATCTTTCCATGCCCCTTAAAATATGATAATGAGTAAGTAATTGGTATCATGTTGACAAGTTAGGAGCTGGTAGGAGGGCCCCTTTGTAGATTTTTGCTAAGGGCCAGGTTAATTCTGCCTATAATTACCTATTGGTTGTTGTGAGCAGGGAATGGATTGAGCCCTGGGCCTAGGCTTGAACCCACAGTGTCTTTCACCTAAAGATAATACAGACCAAGCAAAGGCTGAGACCCAGATGAAGATGATGAACTAAAAAAATTGAGAAAAACAGCAGCACTCCAGTGGTCCCAGTGAGTAGGCCCTGAAAGAAAAACACACTTTCATCTAGGTTTTTCACAAGCTGTATGAACTATGCAGTTTACAAAGCTCTCCATGTATTTGCAGTCAAAATGGTCAATTACATATTTTTCAGCTTCAGGAATCAAAACTCACATGTTTAACCGAGAACAAGTTAGTCTCAGAAGTTGGTAAGGCATTTTCTCAACAAGCAAGTGTTGCTGGCTTCAAGGTCCAGGGGTATCTGGGCCGTGCACAAAATGGCATCATAGCCATGGATGGCTGTGACTGGTTCTCTTGGTCTCTCTCTCTCTCTACATGACAAGGAAGAAACCAACACACAGACTAATGTGTTATCAGCCTGTGGAAAAAGGTTTTTTCTGAAATTCCTTCCTGGTCTGGACCAGTTACTGTATATTTTTAATGAAATGCACATTTTGAATATATGAAATAGTTGGTAGCTTCTGCAGATGCATTTTATATCACATTAACATTTTTAAGCTCTTAATTCACTGTACAAAATCACTCTATGAAAATTCGCACTGTAATATGAACTTCACTGTTCCAATGTTTTATATATATTTATATTGTATATATTTATATATTTATCTATATATGTTTATATACATGTAAATAAACAGCTTCCAAATAGAAAGCTAATTTTAGATTTTGTGGCTGACACATATCTTGCTAGAAACAAACACTTGAAACACAAAAACTACAGTACAAAGAACCTCATTGTACTTCTGGCTGTACCAGAGTAGCTAAGCTATGCAGGTGCGTTATTGCTTAAGTGTCACGCCCTGCTCGTCCTCCCCTGTCTAAGTCCTTGTTTACGTCCTGTCAGGTCCACGTGGTGTTTGTTTTGATCATGTGCTCCTACTGCCTCCGCCTCAGTCCCTGGTTCATATCTGTTACCCCTCCTGTGTTCAGGTGTTTCGTGTCATCTGTCTCGTTATATACCCTGTGTTTGCAGCCTGTCTTTGTCCGACATTCGTTTCTGTGAATTCTGTGTCTCCGCGTTTCTGTAACCCTGTTCTTGCCTGTTTGTTCTCGTGAGTTGTTGTGATTGCTCTGATCTGTTGTTCTCCTGTTGCTCGTTTTCTTCACCATGGACTTTATTAAATATCACAATCCTCATCTGCGTGTGTATCCGCCTTATCACTCTCCTGTAGTGTTACATCAAGAGAGTAAACACTACTCTTGCAGAAGCGCAAAACAATTGAAATACACTTCCTTAACACTCTTAGACTTGAGTTGTATCAAATGCTTTAGACTTTTTAGGAAAAACACTGGAGTACCGAACATATAAAAGAGTGGAATTCTATTCTTCCCTTTACATCAAATATTTCAGAGAGAGCTGTGACACAACAGTTACCTGCATAGGAATGACATGACATTGAAAAAAAAGAAAAAATTTAGGCCTTACCATAGTACAAAAACAGCACTTTATTATTCGCTGACCAAGGAAAGATATCCATACTCTGCTTAATCTTAGTGCAGCATTTGACACAACAGACTATCCTAATACAAAGGCTTGTAAGAGTAACAGGAATAGCTCTTTGCTGGTTCAGATTATAAGTGAGTGATTGATTTGTTAATGTACAATAACAATAACTGTAACAATGTAACAATAACTAAATAAAGTTTGGTGCTTGTAACGTTGTGGGAGACTGATGAGGTGGATACACATGCAGATGAGGATTGTGAGATTTAATAAAGTCCATGGTGACGGGCAGGAACAGGGTTACGACACTGAATTCACAGAAACAAATGTCGGACGAAGACAGACTGCAAACACAGGGTATATAACGAGACAGAAAACAAGAAACACCTAGACACAGGAGGGGTAACAGATATGAACCAGGTTGGAGGCAGAGATAGTAGGAGCACATGATCAAAACAAACCACGTGGACTATACAGGACATAAACAAGGACTTAGACAGGGGAGGACGAGCAGGGCGTGACAGGGTTCCACTGTATTATTTGCCTATTTTATGCTACCACTAGGTACCAGTAGCAAAAAACAAGGCATACATTTTCATTTCCACACTGATGACACACAGTTGTATATTTCAGCCAAACCAAATGATAAATTTAAACTTAATAAAAATATTGACTGTGTAACAGACATTTTAATTTTAAACCATATTACTTTCTTCTTGGACCAAAGGCTGCCAGAAACAAACTGTCTGCATTAACATTTAATCTTAATAGCTTCTCAGTTGCATAAGATACAGCTATAAAAAGGCTGAAGCTGTAAAAATCACAATCAATCCTGATCTGGTCTTCGATAAACATATTACTAATATCAATAGAATAGATTTCTAAAGTTAATTTGGGGGGTAATTTTTATACCGAGCTCTCCAGCTTTGGATTGACAAAAATATTGTGGTAAACTGAGAATTTTGGTTCTTTTATCTCGCTGCTCTCACACAGTTTGCTGACAGTGAAGTGGACGGGCGCTGACTTCTCAAAGAGCCCTCATGTCTTTGTTATCTTCTGGCTCTCCCTTTGTTAGTTATGCTGTAATAGCCAGGCCTGCCGGAGCACCTTTTTAGCACCATACACTGTTCTCAGTCACTCCAAACAGAACTATCTTTGTGTTTGCTTGTCGAGTTTAACACCTGTCCATCCTATGTGGTCTGATGCTGTGCGGTCTGATGCTCTTGCCTTATCTGCTTTGACTGGGTACCCCTGTCTGCTGTTAGGGAAGCTGGTGATAGATGGCAGGGGGCTGGGAGAGTTTGGAGGACAGGATTTCTGGAAAGATCAGTCCACAAACAGGCTTCTTGTGTCCCAGGGCAGTCAAGGTGTTTAAAGATGTAGTGCAGTGTTGATTGCATTGTCCACTGTACTGTTTGTACATTAGGCAAACAGCAGGGGCTCCAGCAGGTGTCCTGTGATCTTCTTCAGGTCACTTGTCATACAAATGATTTAATGGCCACAGATGTGAGAGTGACAGACCCGTAGTCATTCAGTCCTGCATGGATGGTTTCTTGGGGACCAGAGTGATGGTGGACTGTTTGAAATAGGAGGGGACTTCCCATACCATAACCAGGTGGCCTGTTTGACCATATGTTCTGGGTACTCGAGGTGGAGAGAGGTGCTGAGCTCATCCTCTGGTGGTGAGTTGGATCAGAAGCGAAGAAACACTGATTGGAGATAAAGAGAAGATAAAGAGAAATCAATCAGACAAAATATTACACTAAAATTTAGTAACCAGTTGATCTTTTTTAGCAGCACCATCACTGAACGTTTCCTACAGCTGCAAAAAAAAAAGTACACAAATTTTGGACCATTCCTACCACAGCATTTCAGTAGGCTTGCGGTCGGGAGTCTGTCCAAAACACTTTCTTTAGATCATTGATTGTTGCATCATCCAATGCCTTTTAGCTTGAGGTCATAAACTGCTGCCCTTACATTATCCTGTAATTTTTTTTGACTCAGCTTTGAATTCCTTGTTCCCTCAGTGATTGCAGGGTCTTCAGACAAAGCAGCAAAAACCACAATGCTCCCTCCACCATGCTTCACAGTTGAAATAAGGTTTTGGTGTTGGTGCGCAGTTTCCTTTCCTCCGAACATAATGTTGTGCATTAGTTCCAAGAAAGTTATACTAACCAGCAAATCCTCTTTAGCGGCACCGCCACCAAACATCACCTGTAGGTGCAAATAAGATTTACTGAGGTAACATTACTCTTATCCGAGTATATGTGCTAGCCTACAGAAGTTTGAGTCTCACATTATCATCTCAGTCAATACTGTTTGTGTGTCTATGATAATCAAGGTGTTCAAAATGACAATTTCTTATTTCAAATTCAAATTATTAAAAAAGACATGATGTGTTTTTTTTCTGTCCACATATTTGCATCTATTTATCTTTTATGTGGTAAGTGTTATTAAGCCTTTCTTTGCCTATTTCAGCCAATTTTTAAAAATTGAAACATTTATCCTTATTCAAATAAATAAACATTATTATAATAATTACCTATTTTATGGTTTTCCTGAGGAGGTTGTACAACCTGACATGGTAAACCATTCCTATCAGAATGACTCAAACTTTTTTTACATATTTTGAGAAAGGCCTATTGACGTTGGAATTGCCCCACACAGGTCACGTGGGTTCTTTATTATGATGCACTAAACGGCTTGTGATTCCTGTAATGTGCATTACTGTGATTACTGTAATGTGTGTGGAGCTCCTCAGCCACCTTGGCCTTTCAGACTGCATGCATTTTTATGTCTACATATATATCGCATTGTTTTTTAGTCTTAGTTAGTTAGTAGTTAGTGTTATCAAAGCTTTTCATTGCCTATTTCAGTTTTTTAAATTGTTCAGCTCTAGTTTGACTTTGACTTACTGGTTGTGCTCCCTTTTCAGAAAATGTTTAAATGAAATAGGCATCTACAACTTTTAAAACATACAAACAAACATTATTAAGTATGACCTGGTATAGTGGGCACTACTGTCACCTCCCCGGTCCGAGTTGTTCTGTGTTTAGTTTGTATATTCTCCCCATACTTAAGAGGGTTTTTTCTCGGGTACTCTGGTTTCCTTCCACAGTCCAGATAATGGATGGATGGATAATAATAACCTATTCCCATCAAAATGACTCAAAAATCACACTTTTTTAAAATTATTTGTGTTCCAATTGATGGTGGATTCTTCTTTAAAATGCTGGCTGTGTGGAGCTCTGTTTATTGTGGCTCACATCAAACACACTTTATCTTTCTACACACCAGCCATTTTCAATATTTTTAAAGTACAATTCAAGCAGAACTTTTATTTACTGTGTTAATTTGATAGCTCTTGTTTAAATTAAGCTAGCTTTGCTAGATAGAAGCCATATTTACTGTATTTACATACATTATTGTCATTCCATTGAATCGTATTGAATTAGTTGTGTTTGCACTAATCAGCAATCGTTACTGTCCAAAGAAAAACAAGTCTTTAAAAATCTCCAAAATGGAAATTTATGGGAGAAGGTAAAAACTTACTTTTAATTTAATGTAATTTAATGACTTTTTTCCAAGCTCTTTTGGAGCATTTCTATCGGTCCATTCATCACTCCAAGATGCTGGCACATTAGTGTGCAGCGTCCTCTCCTGGTCCTACTTTTGAGTGCATTGCGTGATTTGTAGTCCGACCTTCACAACAATTTTGTCATCATGTGCTTTGAGTCAACTGGAGTTAATGTCTACCACAGCCAACATTGCTACAACTCAGCAAAAACAGAAGAACAGCTTATCAGAGGTGGGAGAGGCTATGCAACCTAGGCCTGTTGCTTGGGCCTCAGCTCCTGACCTCAGCGTCGCCCGATGCCGCTGGCTGTGGGAGGAGGCATCACAAATGCTACGTGAGAAAGCAGAAAAGAGATGAAAGGACTGGAGTTCGTTCCAGGCTAAAAGCCAAACTAAGCCAGCCAGCTCTTCTGTCTATCATCCTTTCTTATGGTCGCTTCCTGGACATTAAACTGGACCACATCCAACTTCAGCGAGCTAGCCAGTGTGATTAGCCTGGAGGGGCTAACAGTGTAGGAATGCTGTGGTAGTCTCCAGTCACTGCTTACCCTGGTGGAGATTATACTGGTACAGTGTAGACCATCTTATCTGCTGCGGGAGGTCATGCCTGCTCTTGTTACAGCTGCTTACATCCCACCCAGCTCCACTGGAAACAGCACACTCCAAGAGCTGTACAGAGGAATCAGTGAACCGCCATACTTACACCCAGATGGACTTTATCATTACAGGACATTTCAATCAGGCAAATCTCAGGTCAGTTCTCCCTAAATGCCATAAATATGTAGACTTTGCGACAAGACCACATGACTGCAAAACAGGAGCAGAAGCAGGGGAAAACCTGGCCCCCAGAGCCATTTCTACTCTAAATGACTGTTTTCTATGTACTGATTGGAACATGTTTAGAGCTGCCACATGTAACAGCTCTGGTGACCTACAGGAGTGACTTGCTATAACCACATCATCAAATTCTCTGATGACACAACTGTGGTGGGTTTTATCAGGGGTGATGACGAGGTGATGACAGCATACACACAGGAGGTACAATGGCTTATGTACTGGTGCAGAAAAAACATCATGGTTCTCAATGTGGACACGACAAATGAGGTTGGCCTTCACTGCCAGGCATTTTACCACCTTCAAACTGATGTGCAGCAATACAATTTCCTTAAGTCTTTTCAAACTATCACCTTAATGTTTAATCACTGTTAAGTCAGTTTCACAGCATTGTTATTTATACACCAAAAAAAGGGGAATATAAAAAGTGTTGGATAGTATCATTGAAAAATCTTACCATCAGAGCTTTTGGCTGCACTTTGACAAATTTCTGAAGTGATCTTCTAGCATATATTGCTGTTAGTGTTACTGAGTGGTGTGACATTGGGGACCCAAACAGAAGGGACAGCAACAGTAGGACACCTGGCCTAGCATTCACTGCGTTTTGTACTTTTGTGACTGTTGGGGTCACTTGATTCATCACTACAAAGCCATTTCTTGGGTTATTGTCCAGTACGGCAGCGGTGAACGTCCTTTATGGCGATGTTTTCAGCTATGAGAGTCAGTGCTCAAAATACATTGTATATGTACACCACTAGCCACCTCACAACCCCTAAACTCTGAGTACATCAGGAAAAGTAACGTTTGTGCTGTTAATGGAATAATCTTTGATTCTGATGCTGCTCGCATGAATCACTGACTTTACAAATGAACAGAAAATCCCAGTTCTGTTTAACTGGACTGGGCAGACTGGACAGTTAGCTGACAGACTGTGCTCGATTTGTTTAAATGGAAATATGTTAAGTTTCTAGAACCTTTTTGTGTGATATAGACTGTACGGACTGGAGAATGACCAGTAGGTTTTGAATCTTTAACAGTGTTTATATACTACTATCAAACTAAAATATACTATAAAAAATAGATATGGGATCTTTAAGGCTTCAGATTATTGGCAAAAAGACAATTATTATTTTTTATACTTTGAACCAACATCCTTTAGTTTCTCTATTGCACATCTTGTCTTAAACTTAAATCATAAAAATGTCTAAGCCGAAAATATTGTTTTTTAGCATGTTTTTCTATTTGTGTTTACTCATGTTTTACTGTAATTTCCAGAATATGATTCAAGATTATAATTTAAAACACTAGTAACTTGTTTGTCTTATCATTTCTAATAGTCACCAGAACAAAAAAACTAGCAGAATCATGATAAAGCGATTAGCTGATGTTATAATGCTTTTACAATCATAATGCAAATAATAGCAAATGGTTTCCAAGCTTACCTGACAGTAATTATATGATGTCAGTGTTAGTGAAAGTCTATTTTTCTGTGCTGCTACTGTTATTTCACACTCTGAGAGATAACAGTGGTCCAGCTCATCTAAAAACAGGGTTGCAGGAGGGCATCATTTGAAATAATTTGGTTATATTATGAATATTATTTTTTCACTGGGGAAATGGCCACCATGGGGCACTACAGAAAATGAATCTATCTAATATCTATTTCACACACTCACCATTTTTTCACTCTCATGCAAAAAAAAACATACATAAATTGTTTTGTGTTCAGTCAGAGAATGTAGGGAAGGTTAGGGAACAAGCCTTGTGATCAGAAGGTCACCCGTTCAATTCCCTGAACCAACAGAACACGACTGAAGTGCACCTAATCCCCACCAACTGCTCCCAGGGTGCTGTGGATAGGGCTGCCCACTAGTTCATTAGTGTATGTGTATGTGGGTGTTTCGCTGCACAAACGGGTTAAATATGGAGGTTAAATTCCACGGAGAGATTCCATATAGAGAGATACAGGACTTCTTTCTCTGAATAATGAAGTTTTGTGGGGAAACGTGCAGACAGCCTGTTACAGGAAAAGAGTTAGCACTGTTCTGCTCAGCATTGAAGGCTTCAGACAGCTGAAAAACATTGCCAAGCTAGTCTGTGTTTAGTGTTATATATTCTGGACCACCAGGTTGATTCTACCAAGTTTTCTCTGTACTTAAAGAGCTAAAATGTAAACAAAATCATTTCGGTTAGTCATTTGGTGTAAAACAATCTGTTCTGGAGAAGCCTACTAACCAGACTTTATACGAACCAGACAACCACCTTTAAAAGCTCCCTCAACATAAAAATGTTTTAGGAATATGTTGTCTGATACATTGTCGTAACATTCCATTTTCCATGTGCAGAGTATTATAAAACAAAAATAGTCTCCAAAGGAAACTCCTTTTTCTGATGTTTCATTATTTTACCATCATCAACATTACATGTAACACCCAGAAGATATGTATAGGTTCACTGGTGGTAAGGGTAATACGGATAATGTGTCTATATGTTTGTGCCACTACTGTAAAAACATCAGAACTATTTCACACCTAACGTCTCTGAATCACTCTGTCAATGAATCTTACTAATTTTCTACTTGTTTTATGTGATTTTATTAATCCAAATTATTTCACAGTGTTGACAAATCATGTTGCTTAATAAATGTGCTTGAATCAAGCGTAAAGTCCTGCCAATGGCCTCTGGAGCTGTGGAATTGTGTTCTCTGGAGTGATGAATCACACTGTACTATCAGTCTGATAGATGAACCTAGATTTGATCCAGGAGAACCAAACCTACCAGAATACATAGTCCCAACAGTAAAGTTTGGTGAAGGGGGAATAATAGTTTTAAGTCATTGCAAGTAATGAAGGCTGTCTAGCTGAATAAAGATCAGTATATTATTATTATTATTATTATTATTATTATTATTATTATTATTATTATTATTATTATTATTATTAAATGGTTTTAAAATTAGATTAAAAGCTTAAATAGGTTTGATGCCCTGGTGTTCTTTGTAGGTGCTGGTTCATGTATCCTTTGATATAAGTTGGTGTTTTATGTAAGATATTCATATTACAGTGTTTATAATGAATGACATAATTATTTGGATACCATCTGGCAATACATCAATATATATATCACACCATGATTACCTCTATTAGTACATGTTTGTGGTACAAATGATTACCTTACTGATTAAAATAATCAGTATTAATCAGTGTATGCTTTTAGCAAATGAAGGCTCAATTGCATGAGAACACAAAGCTGTGAAATTCAGCATTAGCATACAATATAACTTTATTGTAAAAACAAACATTTTTAAAACATTAAAAAAACAAACCTGGGGTTTTGACATAACAGATATTTATATCGCATATTTTTAAGGTCCACCAGTCTGTTAAAACACACTGAACATCTAAGAGTTTTTCTTTATTTGCAGCTGGAAATAGGTTCAGTGTTCAGTAGAGCAGGTTTGGTTGACCTGCTGAACACAAACTTGTGGACTTCATGTAGCGCAAGTGCACGCTATCAGAAACTAAGGAGAGACATATCAATATTGTAATTCATATAAATATTTCTGTGATTTCACTTTTCACTCAAATCGGACTTCTAGCTCTTCTCCAGGTTTTTCTCTGCCATTAGCTCAGGCTGTAAGCTGGAGGATTTCCCGTGTGAGGGTTGTTAACATTTACAGCAGGATTTGTGATGTAAAACACATCCTGTTTAAAAAAAAGGCATTTATTATATTTAGGATTCACACCGGGTTTCTATTTGTGTTAGTGTAAACTAATTCCTGTAGGAAAATTAACTCTCAGAAGTGGTTAGATTTTAGAAATTAGATTTTATGGCAACATTTTAAAATAAATGTCCTGATATCATTACCTCATAGTTAATTACATGAGGTACATTTATATCATTGTTACAAATGCATAAATGATACCAACACAATTATCAGTAAACTTATATTAACTATAATTAAACCATATTAACCATTTACTTGCACATATACAAGGATCGTTGACATGACGCATTTTTTTCTTTTTTTCTTTCTCAAAAAATACATATATATATATATATAACTACATACATATATACACATACACACACCAAATTATTTTGGTGTAAGCATCCAGTAATGTGTGTTAACAAAGAAATCTATAAAAATGTTAATTTAGTAAATAAGATTCTTAATAAAGAAGTGTAGCATGATTCTCCATTTAAAAACACAATAAGGGAACTTTAAAAGTGTTCCCTCACATCCCTGACATTAACCCTTTAATGTTAGGTGGTGCAAATCTAAAAGGAAGGACTATTATTTTGAAATAATTTTGCAAAAGAGGGGCCAAGGTATTACAACATAAAGAAGATCTTAGTTGACCTTTATGGTGCAATGCCGAGGTCAGTAGGTTGTGATTTTGTGGATTTGGCATCATTTTGGTCAGAATGGCTTAGTACAGATATAAGGGGAGGAGCTGTTAGGGGGAGGGGTTTCTGTTTATGTATTTTAATTTGGATTACAGTAATAATTATGTTGTATTTAATGTGCATATTAATTATTTGTTAGCAAAGTCTTCCTGCAGTGAAAAACATTAATACACAAAGTTATTTATACTAGAAAATTGAGAAATATTTATAAAAGCAAGGCATGTATGTCTTCGAGGTGTAGACTATTACACTTACTCTTACTTGTTGACCACTGTGAGTTTGATATGGATTGATCCTTGAACACCATGCTGGATGGCTCAGAGCCACAGTCACAACAGAGGCCTTTCAAATGGAAGGGGATGGAGTTTAACACCACATGTTACTATTCCACTATGTTATCTCACAGATTATATACTATAGATCAGAGCTTTCCAAATCTATAGTGATTAATAATAAAACATGAGATTAAATTTCAGATCTTCACTGACAATGTACACTTTGGAGAGAAATACTTGTCTGTGGATTTATTACAGGTAGAATTGATTGTTATGATTTAGTGCACTTCCCAATAAGACAGTAACAAAACTCTACAGCATAAATTACAAAAACAAAAACAAAAAGAAAGAGAGCACATCATCCACACTCTGAATGAACTGTACTGGCCAGGGATTATAGGTTTATAGGTTTCTAAATGTTTTTAGGTCATCATATTTATATCATGTTCATAGGTTTCTAAATGGCCAAGCACTCACATACTTCACATAAAGTGTATCTATTCATATTCCAACATATTTCAAAAGAAATGTCTCAAAATAAATAAAACTTTTACTTATGTGAAAGTTAATTAAACGAGATAAAACAAAAGCTTACAAAACAAACCTTCTCTGTTCTTTAGAGTTTTTTGGGTCGTTGTTTAACCAAAAAGGTTTCTACAGTGGCATTGCTCCAAATAACTCTTTTAAAACCACTGTTTATGTGGACACAAGTGCTCATGAAACATCCAAAGTCCATATTGAAAAAGTTTGTTTTCCATGTAGCTGTGATAATCAACACTGGTTCATTGCAGCAGGTGGCTTTGCAACCAGCTGAGATGGAGATGGAGATTGTTAACTGAAGCAGAGACAAAGTCAGCAGCACTTCCCTGATTCCATAGGTCTTATCCTGAAACAGAGTGTAACATCAAAATACAAATAAGTTCTTGTTCATGATGAAAAAAATCTACTAATATCAGATTTATATAACATAGGAAATTTGGGACAGTATTAAAAATAATTTTATGAATATCATCTGTATTTAAAGGAAATCAGTGTTTTCTGAATTTATTTTTACAGACTACACATCTGTACATCTACTCATTTACAGAACTATCTAATGAGGCAATTATGAGGCAGCCATGCAAAACATAAAATCATGCTGACACAGTCCAACAGCTTAAGGTAATGTTCACATTCTCCATCAGAATGGGGAAAAAGGTGTGTGGCATGATTGCTGGTACCAGATGGGCAGGCTTGAGTATTTCTACAACCGCTGATCTCCTGGGATTGTCAAACACACCCGTCTCAAAAGTTACTCAGCAATGCAGCAAAAAAAAAATATCTAGTGAGCAGCAGTTCTGCTTAACTTGTTGATGAGAGCTGTCAGTGGGGAATGGCCAGACTGGTTCAAGCTGACAGAAAGGCAACAGGAACTCAGATAACCAATTTGTACAGTTGTGGAGAGCAGCTCAGAATTCACAACTCATTCAACATCAAGCAGAAGACCACTTCAGGTTTCATTTCTCTTAACCAAAAACAGCTAAGGCTGCACTGGAACCAGTCTCACTAAAACTGGACATTTGAAGACGGGAAAAATGTAGGGTCGGGGTCCCAATTTCCGTTAAGGCACACAGACGGTAAGGTCAGAATTTGGTGCCAACAGCATGAATCCATGGAGCACTCCAGGCTTGTGGGGGTGGTGTAATGGTGTTAGGAACAATTTCTTGGCACACTTACAAACACTTAATACAAATTCCAGTTAATCATTACTTGAGTGGCCATAGCCTATTTGCATGTTGTTGCAGACCATGTGCTTCCCACATTACCATCTTCTAATATATATATATATATATATATATATATATACATACGTGTGCGTGTGTGTGTGTGTGTGTGTGTGTGTAGAACACAAATCTATCTTACAGTGTACTGTACATGTAAAGCCTTGTTGTGGTTTGGCCCTAATTTAAAGGACCTTCAAAATGGCCAGTAGAATCACAGCTCATCTCAGTCCACTTGTTGACATGCCCCTGGTTGGGACTCATGAGGATTCATGCGGAAAAAGTGATGTGAGCACTGACTGTAGTTCTAAACTTTACTCCCCCTACAAGATGCTACATTGTACAGAATAACTTTCCTGAGTAACTCTGACTTCTTGAGAATGCTATATGCTGGGACTGTTGAAGTGTAACTAATGGATTGAAACTGTAAAATGCCCCTGAAATTCATTTTTACCACGCTTTAGTCAAGCTACACTGAATTGAGGCTGCAGGCTCTGTCGTTGGCTATATAAGAAATTAGGTGATGAATAGAATATGTATTTTTTTTCTAATAACATACTACAACCAGCATGAGAGAGTTTACTGTTAACAAGCATACTGATGGTGTAGCATCATATCGCTGTACGTTTTGCTGTGTTTTGCATCATTAAGCTACGTTTCACTGTACATTTTGCTGTGTTTTGCTTCATTAAGCTATGTTTCGCTGTACATTTTGCTGTGTTTTGCTTCATTAAGCTACGTTTCACTGTACATTTTGCTGTGTTTTGCTTCATTAAGCTACATTTCGCTGTACATTTTGCTGTGTTTTGCTTCAATAAGCTACATTTCGCTGTACATTTTGCTGTGTTTTGCTTCATTAAGCTACATTTCGCTGTACATATTGCTGTGTTTTGCTTCATTAAGCTGTTACGTTTTTGGTAGAATATTTTCAAGATGCAAAAGCAGCGAGAGAAAGAAATGAAAGTGGAAATAAAAAAAACTGTTTTAACATCTGAAAATAAACATGTAAAAAAAACTAAACAGGGTAACTGGAGTCAAAACAGTTTTTGGAACAGTAAGCAAGAAAGAAGGGATGAGAAAGAACTGATAAAAGGAATAGGTGCAGTTATGGGTTTATAAAGTAAAAGTTCATGATTGGTGTAATACTTATATTCATCATAGTTAGGCTCATATTAATGTTATTTTATAGACTAGGAGATGTTGGCAAAATGGAACTCACAAATACTTTGGTCCTACAGTCCAGAGCACAATGTAAACATGTCATTTCTCAATCAAATGCAGCATCAGATATAGCAAAAAAAGAAAACACATTTAACACTTACCAAAAGCTGGAAGTAAAGTTGACATGTGTAGCTATCGTAGGAGTAGCAAGGCTTGTATCCTAGATCTAATACGAAGTCAAGTAACAGAAATATGACAGCTATTCCCGCACCTATAGCACTGCACACATTCAGTCTCAGAGCGCCTTTCATCTGCAGGAGAGGAAGGAATGGAGCAGAACGGACTTACTAAATAACTGCATCTTTCTTCTACTTAGAAACACAAATGCAGCACAGATTAAAAGCTTAGAATCAAAAGAAGTAAATAAAAAATAAAAGAAGAACTACATGTCCTGATCAACAATTAATCAATTAATCATATTAAAGAATATAAATAATGACGTACCAAATAGGAATTAAGTTTGTTCCCTGCTCTAACAGTCAGAGAGCCAGTGATGATGTACTGAAAGAAAAAAAGGTAAATATATTGTAATTATTTCAGGCCTTGTTGTGTTATATAACAAATAACGGCAGAGCTTACGACTATAGAGCCCCAGTAAGCGATTCCACTATAGACAGAAAATGGTCAACAAGATGCCCAACAAAATGGTTACGACTCCAATCATTATTTGGACGGTCTGTGGAAAAAAACACAAATCAAGATCATTAAAGGTACATTTGGTTTAAATTCATTTTCATTCATTAGAGGGCCAAACCACAACCCACATTAAAAAATGTTCTTCCACACATTTACAAATTTCCACCACAGATACGAATCTGTAACTAGACAGAAATGCCTTCATTCACACTCGAATAGGAGCCAGTAAGAATAAAATATAATAATTTTCCAGTCTGTACTTTGATAATATAAACTGTTCTATTATTATGAATATAACTACTGAAGAGCGTTTTCTGAAGGATATGTAGGATGGTTGCACAGCTTAAGCAATACGAGAAACAAGGGATGAATAAAGGAAAAGTAGAGAAGTTCTGGTCAGTGTGTTTGGGGATCTGCCCTGAGTGAGTACATGCAGTTTGGTGACTGTAGAATAAAAAAAAACAACGTTTGGGTGCATGTTTGAAAATGAATGGGACTCTATGGGGGAAAAAGAGGGATGGAAAAAATGGTACAATGTTTAATGTTAACATTAAAACTTTCAGAGCATAAAAACCTTGCATTTTTTGTGACCTGCTAGCTACCCTCATCCTTTTATCCAGTCCTGCCAAACTACCCAGTCGATTTCACAGCAAAATAAGAGCCATTACATTCATAGACCCAACAAAAAGAATGTAAACGTGTACTATATAAATCGAATCTTCTTACCCCCAGAACCAGCAGCAAGGATTTCAGAAATTTGTGAGGAGGGTTTGGAGCGGGTCCTGTATTAATGTTACTGACAGGTGTAACAAAGGGGTCTCCAACATTTCAGACTCCAACATTTTGGACCCCTACGTTATGGAACCCAGCAGTAGGTACTCCAACCACATTTTGCCCTGCAGCAGCTGAGAGGACCATTTGGGTCACCGCCATGAAGCCATTTCTTGGGCCATTGTCTGGTACAGCAGTGGTGGACATTCTTAGTGGAGATGTATTCACCTGTGAGAAACCATCATTTTCACCTTATTATCAGTATAAGAGTTATTTTTGTCACATTAACCCATGTAGTGCTGACCTAGCATTGATTTACCAATGTTCAGATTGATTATTCACTCTCTGTAAATGTTTCTGTAACTGTTAAGTCAGGAACTGGAGTGTGGGCCAATGTACAGACCCTTAGAGTTCACTGGGTTCAAAAAAACACATTCATGACAACAAAGATAATAAAAGCAATGCAGCCAAACCATATAGCAGCACTTTAGATCAGTTAATAAGACTCAGGTAAGTCAGTTTAATTGATAATTCTAAGGTCAATTTTTACCTGAGGTTGAAGTCAGCTGGCTTCTACATGCAGATTGAAGGGAACTGTTTGGGGCTTTGTCTTCTATATCGGTCACTTGTCCTCTTTTATTATAACCTTTTTTCAGTGACATTTGGAATTATAAAGCAGTGATGACACCTGACAGTAATCATATGATACATTGTGAAGTCAGATGAAATTCTATTTTAGCCTGTTCTTACTGCCATGAAAAAAAAAACACCACAATCACTAAACGGTAAAGTGTAAACAAACTTTTTATAAATAGATTTGGCAAAATGTTGATACAGGAGGTTTTAGATAAATTATTAAAACAGAGATTCAGTAGCTTTTAGCTGGGAATGTGACGATCTACAAGCTTTTAGATGATATATGGAGATCCAGTAGCTTTTAGCTGGGAATGTGACAATCTACGAGCTTTTAGATGATATATGGAGATCCAGTAGCTTTTAGTTGGGAATGTGACGATCTACGAGCTTTAAGATGGTATATGGAGATTCAACAGCTTTTAGATGGGATTTTGATGATCTAAGTGCTTTTAGATGGTATATGGAGATCTAGCAGCTTTTAGATGGGTATGTGGATTTCCGGCAGGTGGATATATGGACATCAGGCAGCTTTTGGACAGAAATATGGAGATCTAGCAGCTCATCCAGGATGGCACATCAATGCAAGCTGTGGCAAGAAGGTTTGCTGTGTCTGTCAGTGTAGTGTCCAGAGGCTGTAGGCGCTACCAGGAGACAGGGCAGTACACCAGGAGACGTGGAGGAGGCCGTAGGAGGGCAACAACCCAGCAGCAGGACCGCTACCTCCGCCTTTGTGCAAGGAGAAACAGGAGGAGCACTGCCAGAGCCCTGCAAAATGACCTCCAGCAGGCCACAAATGTGCATGTGTCTGCATAAACCCACTCCATGAGGATGGTATGAAGGCCCAATGTCCACAGCCTGACTGCCATGAGGTACCGAGATGAGATCCTCACACCCCTTGTGAGACCATATGCTGGTGCGGTTGGCCCTGGGTTCCTCCTAATGCAGGACAATGCTACCCCTCATGTGGCTGGAGTGTGTCAGCAGTTCCTGCAAGATGAAGGCATTAAAGCTATGGACTGGCCCGCCCGTTCCCCGGACATCTGAGACATCATGCTCGCTTCATCCACCAACGTCTTGTTGCACCACAGACTGTCCAGGAGTTGGCGGATGCTTTAGTCTAGGTCTGGGAGAAAATCCCTCAGGAGACCATCCACCACCTCATCAGGAGCATGCCCAGACATTGTAGGGAGGTTATACAGGCCACACACAATGCTAAGCCTCATTTTGACTTGTTTTCAAGGACATTACATCAAAGTTGGTTCAGCCTGTAGTGTGTTTTTCTACATTAATTTTGTGTGTAACTCCAAAGATAGGCTTTCATTCGTTAATAAATTTGATTTCCATTAATGATTTGTGTGATTTTGTTGTCAGCACATTCAACAGCAAGATGATCTGAGTTCAGTTCTCAGTCCGGGCCGTTCAGTATGGAGTTTGCATGTTCTCCCAGTGCTTGAGTGGGTTTCCTCCAAGTACTCTGGTTCCTTCTACAGTCCAAAGAAATGCATGTTAGGTTGTTCGGTCACTCGGATCAAATTGCCCATAGATTTGAGTGTGTGTTGGCAATGCAAAGGACTGGCGACCTGTCCATGGTGTACCCCGCTTCCACGCTAGGATGCCAGGGAATTGCTTTTCTACAATTCCACCTTACATTTCTAGAATTCCACTTTGAATCCTAGAATTCCACCTTACAATTATAGATGTCCCTCTTAAATTTCTAAATTCCAACTTAAATTTTTAGATTTCCACCTTAATGTTCTAGAATTCCCCTTAAAAACACAGGTCCTGCTGTTTTTTCTGTGTTTCAGTGTGAGGGTGTGAGTTCTATGAATTTTTAGATCTCCACATTAAATTTCCAAAATTCCACATAAAATTTCCAAAATTCCACCTTAAATTTCTACAATTCCACCTTTGTTATTGTTGTGTTCTAGAGTAAGTGTGTGAGTACTGTAAATCTTAACAAATCAACCATAAAATTTTATACTTTTCCACTTTAAAAGCACTGTTCCTGCTGATATTTATGTGTTTTAGTGTGAGGGTGTGAGTACTATGAATTTCTACAATTGCACCTTAAATTTCTACAGTTCCACCTTAAAAACACGGGTCCTACTCTATTTATGTGTTTTAGTGTAAGTGTGTGAGTAATTTCTAAAATTCCACCTTAAATTTCTAGAATACTACCTGAAAAGCACTGTTCCTGGTGTTGTTGCTATGTTTAGTGTGTGTGAGCACTGAACTCCACCTTACATTTCTAGAATACTACCTGAAAAGCACTGTTCCTGGTGTTGTTGCTATGTTTAGTGTGTGTAAGCACTGAACTCCACCTTAAATTCCTAGAACTCCACCTTAAATTTCTAGATTTCCCTGTTAAATTTCTAAAACTCCACCTTAAATTTCTAGAACTCCACTTAATTCATAAAAATTCAATTTGTGTTCACTCATGTCTTTATGTAATTTCCAGAATATGATTCAAGATTTAAAATTAAAACACTTAACGTTCATTAACATTCTAATAGTAAGTCAGCAGAACAAAGAACGTCTTTCTTTGTATTTGTCTGTGCTGTTACTGTTATTTCACACTCGGAGAGATAGCGGTGGCCCAGTTAATCTGAAAACAGAGTTGCAGGAGGACTGTGACTGTGAGTACTGTTTTCTACAATTTCTACAATTACACCTTAAAATTGTGTGTCCTGCTGTTATTGTTTTGTCACATAGTGTGAGTGTGTGAGTGCTGTCAATTTCTAGAATTTCACCTTAAATTTCTAACATTTCACCTTAAATTTGTAGAACTCCACCCTAAATTTATACAATTTCCAGAATTCCACCTTCACATGATACCAGTGTAATATCAACAGTTTATATCAACTATAATTAAACCATGTTAACCATTTACTTGCCTGTATACAAGGGTCATTGACATGATATGCATCATTTGAAATTATTTAAATATATTATAAATATTTACATTTTTTCACTGGGGAAATGGCCACCAGGGGGCACTGGAAAACAAGGTAAATATCAACTTTATTCGCTCTCATGCAAATAAATAAATAAATAAAAATCTAGAGCGACTTACAGAAGTGTTTTATGTTCAATAGTGTATGTGTAAGTGGGTGTTTCACTGTACAAATGGGGTTAAATGTGGAACTTCTACTATGTGCAAAAAAAAATACATTTTGTGCTCATACCAAGAAAAGTCTTTCAATGTTCTTAAAGCAGTTCAGTAAACAGAGAGATGCAGGACTTCTTTCTCTGAAGAGTGAAGTTTTGTGGGGAAACGTGCAGACAGCCTGTTGCAGGAAAAGAGTTAGCACTGTTCTGCTCAGCACTAAAGGCTTCAGACAGCTGAAAAACACTGCCAAGCT
Organism: Megaleporinus macrocephalus; assembly: GCA_021613375.1. Lineage (NCBI taxonomy): Eukaryota > Metazoa > Chordata > Actinopteri > Characiformes > Anostomidae > Megaleporinus > Megaleporinus macrocephalus. The sequence goes on along the minus strand of CM038704.1, from coordinate 36,757,476 downwards.
AGTCTGTGTGTTTACAGGTGTGTGTGTGTGTGTGTGTGTGTGTGTGTGTGTGTGTGTGTGTGTGTGTGTGTGTGCGTTTGTGTGTGTAGGAGGATGGTTAGGTTGGGTGTGTTTGTTACTTCTGTAATGTCAGTTATCATGCATGTGAGCTACTGTAACCAAAAACAAATTCATTGTGTGAGTGTACTTGACCAATAAAGTCCAATACTGATGCTGATTCTAATTCTGTAAAACAATCTGTTCTAGAGAGGCACACAGTGGTGGCGATACGAACCAGACCACCATCTTTTTAAAAGTTGCCTGATACATTGACATGAATCTCATAAGATTTTGCACAAAAACAAATCATCATGAAATGTTTGCAAAATTGAGTTTTTAAAAAAAAAAAAGACAAACATGACGTTTTGATATAACAGATAAGAAAATTAAGAGAGCATATTTTAGTGTCTGTAGGTCCATTAATACATACTGAACATCTAGGATTGTTTGATTTAAACCTGAAAATAAGTGACAGAAAATCAAAGGCAATACAGAAAATCAGCTACTGAATGAAATAATAATTGTTGGTTTGTTTTGTTATGTCCACTGAAACTTGCGTTCAGTAGACCTGCACAAACGTGGTCGGCATAAGTGCACACTATTACTGTCACTGAAATTCATGTAAATATTTTTCATGTAAATATAGGGTTTTCAGCGGTCTCAGACTTTCAGACCCCTCTGTAAATGATTCAACAGCCATAGATCACAATAACATATCCTGAATCAGACTAGCTCTTCTCCAGGCTTTTCTCTGCCATTAGTCTGAGCTTCCTGGTTTTGCTGAGCTCGGGCTGTAAGCTGGAGGGTTTTGCGTGGGTGGGTTGTTCACATTTACAGCAGGATTTGCGATGTGAAATACATCCTGTTAAAAAAAAAAAGACATTTATTATATTTATGATTCACACCGAGTTTCCATTTGTGTTAGTGTAAATTAGGTACTGCTGGAAAATTAACTCTCAGAACTGGTGATTAAATTTTATGGTAATATATTAAAATAAATGCCCTGATATCAATTTCGCATAGTTAATAACTGTTACATTTATATCATTGGTACACATGCGTAAATGATACCAACATAATTATCATTAACTTTATATCAACTATAATTAAACCATATTAACCATTTACTTGCCTGTAGACAAGGGCCATTGACACACACACACACACACACACACATATATATATATATATATATATATATATATATATATATATATATATATATATATATATATATATATATATATATATATATTTCTATTTTGGTCAGAATGGCTCAGTATAGCTATAATCTCCTCAGGAAATAGGGAATGAAAAGCTTTAATAAAATAAACAATATGTAAGTTCTAAAATGCACATATGCACATTAATATGATGCTATTACTAGGCTGTTTGGGGAGGAGTTTCTGTTTTTATTTGTGTATTTTAATCTGGATTACAGTAATGGTTATGTTGTATTTAATGTGCATATTAAATCATTTGTTGACAAAGTCTACCTGCAGTGGAAAACATATACATGATATTTATACCAGAAAATTGAGAAATATTGTCTTTTGAAATATTGACCATATATGTCTTTCAGGAGTAGACAATTATACTCATAGGCTTGTCTTACCTGTTGACCATTGTGAGTTTGATATGGATTGATCATTGAACAGCATGCTGGATAGTGTGGACCCACAGTCACAACAGACACCTTTCAAATGGAAGGAGATGGAGTTTAACACCACAGGTTTTTATTCCACTATGCTATCTCACAGATATATATACTATAGATCAGAGCTTTCCGAATCAAGCTTCAAACAGCACATGGGTTTTAAAACATTCTGTCATTGTCCAAAGAAAAACAAGTATCTCCAAAATGGCAACTTTACAGGAGAGGACAAAACCGTTCTCAATGATTGTACTGTTTAAATACAGTTCTGCTATTGCTGTTATCCTGTTTTGGAGTTTTAGCATTTGACTTTTGACCATGGAGAATGTATCATCCACAGCACTCAGCAGCCTCTGATATTGGTCCAGATCATTTGTTCAGTACTAAACTTAAGAAGACGGTGAAATGGCAGAAAAATTCTACCATGTTGAAATAAGTCAGCTCTCCCAACAAATGTTTAGGGGGAAAAAGAAATTCTGGTGTATCCTGGTTCACTAAAGAAAAACACAATACTGCCAGACGTGTGGACTCGAGTCACATGACTTGGACTTGAGTCACTAAACTGATGACTTTTGACTTGACATCACTAAAGACTTGCGACTTGACCTAGACTTTAGACTTTACTGACTTGGAATCGGACTTGAGCTTTAAGACTGGAAAAGACTCGCCACCCTATTTTTTCAAAGCTCTACGCCGGCTGTGTGTTCGTAGCTACGGCTAATAAACTGCCGCTACAGGAGTTAGCGCTGCTTCTGAGGTAAACAATGATTAAATTACTCCCGTGTCGTCTTCTCTGAGCTACAGTTAGGCACCGTGTGAGTAGATATTTGGACAAACACGCAGAACAGTGTCACAAACAGTCTCTAAATCCATCAGTAAACTGGGCTTTTAAATGAATAGCGGGACCTTTACCGTGATAGTCTGATATCTTGTGTCACAGGACGTTGGTAAGATGGTGGACGTAGTGCGTCGGAGGTTGCGTGGATACTGCACACTCGCACACTGAAAGAGCGCACTGCTTTAACAGACAGGCAGTACGCTCTAGCTCTAACTGAGTACGTACTGTTCAAGAACACGATTTCGGACACACCTCAGACGAGCCTATGAACTGTCGTTACTCATGATGGAACTAATCTATAGAGTATCAGCAGAGAGAAAGAGAGTTCAGCGTTTGTTTTTAGAGAAAATCACCACACCGCGCTGGACATCAGCCTTCCAGCACCACCGTTAGCTAGCTTTACCACGGCTAACGCTAGCTTTACCGCTGCTAACGCTAGCTTTACCGCTGCTAACGCTAGCTTTACCGCTGCTAACGCTAGCTTAGCCTTTCTTAATCCTAGTCCTGAAAACACACTGTACAATTTAGAGCGTGTCCTGCTGTTAACGCTCGTATTAACTCAGTAAGGCGGTGTTAATGGTCAGATTAGTTGGATCAGGTATGTGGGAAGCAGATGAAACGCTATATGTGCAGGGCAGTGTCCTGACCACAGTCGTAGATGGTTTAATTGACAGTTTATTAGTGCAAGTAATATGCAGTGTGTTTCTTTAGTAAACACTGTGACATGTCCGGTATGTTATGTGTCTGAAATAAAGAGATGCGGAATTGAAATGTGGAATGAAAGTCTATGCCAGTTTTTCATTAATTGATTTACTGCTATGCTGAAATTTATTTGAATTACACAACTAAAAATACTTTAATGGCAAAAAGTGATAAAGACAATTAATGTAGATTACTTATTCACAGAGTATGTAATTTAATTAGATTGACAGCACTAGTAACAATTATTAAATAAATAAGAGCTAATAAATGAAAAGGTGATACAAGGATAAAGTAACAGTTTTCTCTTATTCACTTGGCAGTTACAGAAGAGCTCAGATGTTGATTGTTAAATCTGTTTGCGTGTATTGGTATTTCAACAGGGATAATATTCCATAAGTGGTTAATAAATGTTTCATTTCATGTAAGTATATGACTTAAATAATTGAAGTGAACTGAAGAAAAAGCATTTACATTTTACACCCTTTATATTTTAGTCGACTGAATCGACTGTAGATTTAGTCTAGATTATATTCTTATGATAATTAGTTGAATAAAACTAGATTAAAACTAAAAATAATTCAGATGACTAAATTATGACTAAAACTAAATGACATTTTAGTCAAAAGACTACGACTAGAATTAAATAAAAAATTGCTGTCAAAATTAACTCTGCTTATGGGTTTAGACTGTGATGTTAATAAAATTCTTGTAGGTAGGTGTAATGTGTACTAATACTTCTATACAGTGCAGTGTTTCTCAGCCTTGGCCTTCAAGGCCCACTGCCTGCACATTTTAGTGTTTTTTCTGCTTCAACAACTATTTTAACTTGGTAATGGGCTGGTAAGGAGGTGATTAGTGATTAGAACTGCTTGATGTGATTTAATTTCATATACAAGTTATTTTTGTTATAATACAAATGAAAAAAAATTATGTTCAATTGATGTCAGTTTAATATACTACTAATCAACTGCATCAGGCTAAATACTGAAATGACGTTACATCTGGTGACTTGACGAGGACTCGAAGTTTAAGAATTGGGACTTGACTTGAGACCTCTTTCTATTGACTCGGGACTTGATTGTCAAGACTTACTTCTTACTTGCAACTTAGTGACTTGGTCCTATGTCTGAATATTGCCATTAGAAAATGGTCATAATGTTCTTGTAAAATTTATTATACAATTAATAATAGTGAAGTAATGTTGTTTGTCTGTCAACATCAAACCTGGATTGCATTAAGAAATTATTCATCTGAAGTGTTTCCTCTGGAGTTTCACCAGGTTCTATTTTAAGGCCGCTGTTTTTTTTTCTCATAGTACATGCTGCCTATAGTGAATAATAATAAAACATGGGAATAAATTTCATATCTGCGGTGACAATGTACACTTTGCATTGTCTCTAAATGTCAATATGTTTTACAGAGCCAGATTTTTGTCAGCGGATGTTATAAATTTGCTGTCAGACTAAAAAATACTACTAAATTCTAGCCTTTCAGAGAGAGAGAGAGAAACTTGTCCATGGATTTATTACAGGTAGAACTGATTGTTATGATTTAGTAAGCCAATAAGTAACCAGTAAAAAAACTCTACAGCATAAATTACAGAAACAAAAAAGAGAGAGAGAGCATATCATCCACACTCTGAATGAACTGCACTGGCAAGGGATTATAGGTTCAGAACTTTCTACATGTTTTCAGGTTTTCTTATCATTTTTATAGGGTTCTAAATATGCGAGCACTCACATACTTCACATAAAGTCTATCTATTCATATTCAAACATGTAGCTGTGATACTCACCACTGGTTCATTGCAGCAGGTGGCTTTGCAACCAAATGCTGAGATGGAGATTGAGATGGTTAACTGGAGCAGAGACAAAGTCAGCAGCACTCCACTGATTCCATAGGTCTTATCCTGATACAGAGTGTAACATCAAAATACAAATGAGTTCTTGTTAATGACCAAAATATCTACTAATATCAGATTTATATAACATAGGAAATTTGGGACAGTATTTTAAAATAATTTTATGAATGTGTATCTGTATTTGTATCTGTATTTAAATGAAATTAGCGGTACCGTAATATCAGTGTTTTCTGAATTTATTTTTACAGACTACACATCTGTTCATCTACTCATTTACAGAACTATCTAATGAGGCAATTATGAGGCAGCCATGCAAAACATAAAATCATGCTGACACAGTCCAACAGCTTAAGATAATGTTCACATTCTCCATCAGAATGGTGCCAGACAGGGACACTACAACCGCTGATGTCCTGGGATTTTCAAAGGTTACTCAGCAATGCAGCAAAGAAAAAATATCCAGTGAGCAGCAGTTCCGCTTAACTTGTAGTTGAGAGCTGTTAGTGCGGAATGGCCAGACTGGTTTAAGCTGACAGAAAGGCAACAGGAACTCAGATAACCAATTTGTGCAGTTGTGGTGACCAGAAAGCAGCTCAGAATTCACAACTCATTCAACGTCAAGCAGAAAACCACTTCAGGTTCTCTTAACCAGTAACAGCTGAGGCAGCACTGGAACCAGTCTCACCAAAACTGGACATTTAAAGACAGAAAAAATGTAGGAATCCCAATTTCTGTTAATATATATATATATATATATATATATATATATATATATATATATATATATATATATATATATATATATATATATATATATATATAGTCTATGTAAAAGAATGTAGACTTAACTATGGCTGTACTGTACGCGTGAAGCTGTGTTTTTAATTTAATTTTATTTAAAGGACCTTCAAAATGTCCACCTGTAGATATGCCCCAGGTTAGGACTTCATGGTTCTTAAAGTTGTTGAAGGGTTTTATGAGGTTCATTGTGGAAAAAGTGATGTGAGCAGTGACCTTTAAACAGCTACAGTTCGGCTCTAAACTTTACTGCCCATACAGGATGCTACACTGTACACAATAACTTACCAGAGTAATCTGACTTCTTGAGAATGCTATATGCTAATATGGTATACCCCATCACTACAATGAATAGAATTCTGATTGTTTTACTCATAACATACTACAAACAGCATGAGAGAATTTACTGTTAACGAGCGTACTGAGGATGTAGCATCATATGGCTGACGTTATTAAGACCCAGCAGGTACATTTCACTGTGTTCTGCTTTGTTGAGCTGTTAAGCAGGTGTTTGGTAGAGCATTTTCAATAAGAGAAGAGATGCAAAAGCAGAGAGAGAGAGAAAGAAATGAAAGTGAAAAAATCTGTCATGAAATAAACCTGAACATGGTTACTGGAGTCAAATCAATTTGTGGAACAGTAATAGCAGCTAGAATGGAGGGACAGGAAGAAAGAGATATGAAGAAAGGAATAGGTGCAGTTATGGGTTTATGAAGTAGAAGTGCATGATTGGTGTAATACTCATATTCATCATAGTTGGGCTCATATTCATGTTATTTTATAGACTAGGAGATGTAGGTCACCAGTCTGCAAAATGGGCCTTACAAATATCAAAAATCAACAATGTAAACAAGTAAATTCTCATTCAAATGCAGCATCTGAAGCAATCAAAATGATTGCTTTTAATCGAGTCATAGCAAAAAAAAAAAAAAAGAAAACACATTTAACACTCACCAAAACCTGGATGTAAAGTTGACATTTGTAGTTTTCGTAGGGGTAGGTGAAGCAAGGGTCATATCCTAGACTTACTGCGAAGTCCAGTGACAGAAGAATGACAGCTGTTCCTGCAACTATAGCACTGCACACATTCATTCCCAGAGAGCCTTTCACCTGCAGGAGAGGGAGGAGTGGAGAAGAATGGATTTACTGAATAACTGCATCTCTCTTCTACTTAGAAGCACAATAATGCAGCACAGATTAAAAGCTTAGAATCAAAAGAAGTAAATAACTACGTGTTCTGAACTACTTGTTCTTTTAAGGCATACTGATACATTTTTAGTGATGTTATGTACAATGCTTATACTTTAATTACATAAGTCACTGGTCCTTTTGGTCATGTTTCAAGTTATATTACTGGAGATGGAATGTGACAGAGTATTTTCTATATTACTTTCTCAGTTTTACCCTACTCCAAGTGCCTTCAGTAAACAGAGATTCACATATCATCCTGTCAGTGTGATTATTTGGAGAGGAGTTTAGCTGTCTGTCAACATAAGCAAGGCGCTTTAGCAGAGGACAGAACAACTGCAACTATTAATATCAATGAATTACATTAAGGCATATAAATAATGACGTACCAAACAGGAACTAAGTTTGTTCCCTGCTGCAACAGTCAAAGAGCCCGAGACAATGTACTAAAAGAGTAAAAGAGAAATATATTGTATTTACTTCAGGCCTTTCATTTGTATTTTTTTTTTGCATCATGTTTTGTTTGATATAACAAATAATGGCAGAGCTTACGAATATAGAGCCCCAGTAAGCGATTCCACTATAGACAGAAAATGGTACGACGCCGATTGTCAACAAGACACCCAACAAAATGGTTACAACTCCAATCATTATTTGGATGGTCTGTGGGAAAAATACACAAATCAAGATCATTAAAGGTACATTTTGTAGTAAAAAGTATAAAAAGTTAAAGCAGCAGTTACTATGCTCACTGATACTATTTTAACAATCATTTAAAAGAGTCGTCAGTGTTTTTACTCCACATCGTATGTCTTCGTTTATTCATATCACACAAACACAGGCTCAAAAATTGCCTTGATGTTTAGGCCTCAAATGCAAAATTAACAATTATACTAATGAAAAAGAAAAAATTACAATAATAGACCATTTGTTCACATCCTCACATTCACCAAATCTTCTCTTTAAATTTATTTTCATTCATTAGAGGGCCAAACCACAACCCACATTAAAAAATTTTCTTCCGCACCATTTACAAATTTCCACCACAGATACGAATCTGTAACTAGAAAGAAATGCCTTCATTCACACTAGAATAGGAGCCAGTAAGAATAAAATATAATAGTTTTCCATTCTGTACTTTGATCATATAAACTGTACTATTATTATGAATATAACTACTGAAGAGCTACCGAAGGATATGTAGGATGGTTGCAGAGCTTAAGCAATGCGAGGAACAAGGGATGAATAAAGGAAAAGTAGAGGAGAGCAGGTCAGTGTGTTTGGGTGCACGTTCGAAAATGAATGGGACTCTATGGGTGAAAAGAGGGATGGAAAAAATGGTACAATGTTTAATGTTACATTACAGTACATTAAAGCTTTCAGAGCATAAAAACCTTGCATTTTTGTGACCTGCTAGATATCCATATCTTTTTATCCAGTCCTGCCAAACTATCCAGTAGATTTCACAGCAATATAAGAGCCATTACATTCATAGACCCAACAAAAAGAATGTAAACATGTGCTATAACAATCAAATCATCTTACCCCCAGAGCTGCTGGCTTGGATTCCAGAAATTTGTGAAGAGGGTTTGGAGCGGGTCCTGTATTAATGTTACTGACAGGTGTGACAAAGGGGACTCCAACATTTGGGACTCCAACATTTGGGACTCCAACATTATGGACCCCTACGTTAGGGAATCCGGCAGTAGGTACTCTGACAGTATAGGCTCCAACATTGGGGATACTGCCAGTAGCGACCCCTGGCACAGGCACAACCACATTTTGCCCTGCTGCAGCTGTTGGAGCCATTTGGGTCACCACCATGAAGCCATTTCTTGGGTTATTGCCTGGTACAGCAGTGGTGGACATTCTTGGTGGAGATGTATTCACCTGTGAGAAATGATTATTTTCACCTTATTATCAGTAAAAAAGTTATTTTTGTCACATTAACTCGTGTACAGCAGACCTAGCATTCCGTTACCAATATTCAGACAGATTATTCACTCTCAGTAAATGTTTCTGTAACTGCTATGAATCTATAATAAAATGAACAAGTTAGGAACTGAAGTGTGGGCCAACGTACAGACCCTTAGAGTTTACTAGATTAAAAAAAACACATTCATGACAACAAAGATAATATAAGCAATGCAGCCAAACCATATAGCAGCACTTTAGATCAGTTAATAAGAATCAGGTAGAATCAGTTGAAATGATAATTCTAAGGTCAATTGTTGAAGTCAGCTGGCTTCTACGTGCAGATTGAAGGGAACTGTTTGGTGCTTTGTCTTCTATATCGGTCACTTGTCCTCTTTATTATTACCTTTTTTCAGTGACCTTTGGAATTATAAAGCAGTGATGACACCTGACAGTAATCATATGATACATTTTGAAGTCAGATGAAAGTCTATTTCAGCCAATTTTTACTGCCATTAAAAAAACTAAGTTCTGTAGTAATCCACCACAATCACTGAACTGTAAAATGTAAACAAACTATTTATAAATAGATATGGAAATATGTTGATACAGGAGGTTTTTGATAAATTATTAAAACAGAGATCCAGTAGCTTTTAGCTGGGAATGTGACGATCTACAAGCTTTTCTATGGTATATGGAGATCCAGTAGCTTTTAGCTGGGAATGTGACGATCTACGAGCTTTTAGATGGTATATGGAGATCCATCAGCTTTTAGATGGGAGTGTGATGATCTAAGTGCTTTTGGGAATGGGAATGTGATGATCTGGCAGGTGGCTATATGGACATCAGGCAGCTTTTGGACAGAAATATGAAGATCTAGCAGCTCATCCAGGATGGCACATCAGTGCGAGCTGTGGCAAGGTTTGCTGTGTCTGTCAGCGTAGTGTCGAGGCTCGAGGTGCTACCAGGAGACAGGCCAGTACACCAGGAGACGTGGAGGAGGCCATAGAAGGGCAACAACCCAGCAGCAGGACCACTACCTCTGCCTTTGTGCAAGGAGGAACAGGAGGAGCACTGCCAGAGCCCTGCAAAATGACCTCCAGCAGGCCACAAATGTGCATGTGTCTGCACAAACGGTTAGAAAGCGACTCCATGAGGATGGTATGAGGGCCCGACGTCCACAGATGGGGGTTGTGTTCAGAGCCCAACACCGTGCAGGACGCTTGGCATTTGCTAGAGAACACCAGGATTGGCAAATTCGCCACTGGCGCCCTGTGCTCTTCACAGATGAAAGCAGGTTCACACTGAGCAAATGTGACAGATGTGACAGAGTCTGGAGACGCTGTGGAGAGCGACCTGCTGCCTGCTACATCCTTCAGCATGACCGGTTTGGCAGTGGGTCAGTAATGGTGGCATTTCTTTGGAGGGCCGCACAGCCCTCCATGTGCTCGCCAGAGGTAGCCTGTCTGCCATTAGGTACCGAGATAAGATCCTCACACCCCTTGTGAGACCATATGCTAGTGCGGTTGGCCCTGGGTTCCTCCTAATGCAGGTCGATGCTACCCCTCATGTGGCTGGAGTGTGTCAGCAGTTCCTGAAAGATGAAAGCATTGAAGCTATGGACTGGCCCGCCCGTTCCCCGGGTCTCAATACGATTGAGCACATATGGGACATCATGCTCGCTCCATCCACCAACGTCACGTTGCACCACAGACTGTCCAGGAGCTGGCGGATGCTTTAGTCTAGGTCTGGCAGGAGATCCCTCAGGAAACCATCCACAACCTCATCAGGAGCATGCCCAGGCATTGTAGGGAGGTCATACAGGCATAAGGAGGCCACACAAAATACTGAGACTCATTTTGACTTGTTTTAAGGACATTACATCAAGTTGGTTCAGCCTGTAGTGTGTTTTTCAACTTTAATTTTGTGTGTGACTCCAAATCCAGGCCTCTATTTGTTAATAAATTTGATTTCCATTGATGATTTTTATGTGATTTTGTTGTCAGCACATTCAACAAACAGAACAAAGTGTTCAAGGAGAATATTTCATTCATTCAGATCTAGGATGTGTTATTTGAGTGTTCCCTTTATTTTTTTGAGCAGTGTATATATGTGTTACATTGGCAGTGCGGTTTTATAGTGGTTAGCACTATCACATCACAGCAAGATGATCTGGGTTCAGTTCCCGGTCTGGGCCGTTCAGTGTGAAGTTTGCATGTTCTCCCAGTGCTTGAGTGGGTTTCTTCCAGGAACTCTGGTTTCCTTCTACAGTCCAAAGATTTGAGTGTGTGTTGGCCATGCAAAGGACTGGCGATCTGTCCATGGTGTACCCTGCGTCCACCCTATGATGCCAGGGAATTGCTTTTCTACAATTCCACCTTAAATTTTTAGAATTCCACCTTGAACTCCTAGAACTCCACCTTAAATTTCTCGAACTCCACCTTAAACTTCCAAAACTCGACCTTAAATTTCTAGAACTCCACCTTAAATTTCTAAAACTTAATTCATAAAAATGTCAGAAGCTGAAAATATGTGTTTTTTATTATTAAGCATGCTTTTTAATTTGTGTTCACTCATGTCTTTATGTAATTTCCAGAATTCAAGATTTAAAATTAAAACACTTAACGTAACTTGATTGCCTTAACATTTTGAGTTTATTAACATTCTAATAGTAAGTTAGCAGAACAAAGAAAGTCTTTCTTTGTATTTGTCAGAGAGATAGCGGTGGCCCAGTTCATCTGAAAACAGAGTTGCAGGAGGACTGTAACTGTGAGTACTGTTTTATACAATTTCTACAATTACACCTTACAATTGTGGGTCCTGCTGTTATTGTTGTGTCATAGTGTGAGTGTGTGAGTGCTGTCAATTTCTAGAATTTCACCTTAAATTACTTACATTTCACCTTAAATTTGTAGAACTCCACCTTAAATTGATACAATTCCACCCTAAATTCCTGCAATTCTACCTGAAATTTCTAGACCTCTGACTTAAATTTCTGCAAGTCCACCTTAAAAACACTGTTGGTGCGGTTTTGTTGTGTTTCAGTGTGTGTGAGTATTGTTAATTTCTACAATTCCACCTTAAATTTCCAGAATTCTACCTTCATATGATACCAATGTATATTAACAATTTATATCAACTATAATTAAACCATGTTAACCATTTACTTGCCTGTATACAAGGGTCATTGACATGATATGCATCATTTGAAATTATTTAAATATATTATAAATATTTACATTTTTTCACTGGGGAAATGGCCACCAGGGGGCACTGGAAAACAAGTTAAATATCAACTTCATTCACTCTCATGCAAATAAATAAATAAATAAATAAAAATCTAGAGCGACTAGTGTCACTAGTGTATGTGTAAGTGGGTGTTTCACTGTACAAATGGGGTTAAATGTGGAACTTCTACTATGTGCAAACATAAATGGCAAAATAAATTAATTTAGTGCTCATACCAAGAAAAGTCTTTTAATGTTCTTAAAGCAGTTCAGTAAACAGAGAGATGCAGGACTTCTTTCTCTGAAGAGTGAAGTTTTGTGGGGAAACGTGCAGACAGCCTGTTGCAGGAAGAGTTAGCACTGTTCTGCTCAGCACTAAAGGCTTCAGACAGCTGAAAAACAATGCCAAGCTAGTCTGTGTGTTTACAGGTGTGTGTTTGTGTGTGTGTGTGTGTGTGTGTGTGTGTTTGTGTGTGTAGGAGAATGGTTAGGTTGGGTGTGTTTGTTACTTCTGTAATGTCAGTTATCATGCATGTGAGCTACTGTAACCAAAAACAAATTCATTGTGTGAGTGTACTTGGCCAATAAAGTCCGATACTGATTCTGATTCTAATTCTGTAAAACAATCTGTTCTAGAGAGGCTTACCTTCACAGTGGTGGCGATACGAACCAGACCACCATCTTTTTAACGGTTGCCTGATACATTGACATGAATCTCATAAGATTTTGCACAAAAACAAATCATCATGAAATGTTCGCAGAATTGAGGTTTTTTAAAAAAAAGACAAACATGAAGTTTTGATATAACAGATAAGAAAATGATGATAGCATATTTTAGTGTCTGTAGGTCCATTAATACATACTGAACATCTAGGATTGTTTGATTTAAACCTGAAAATAAGTGACAGAAAATCAAAGGCAATACAGAAAATCAGCTACTGAATGAAATAATAATTGTTGGTTTGTTTTGTTATGTCCACTGAAACTTGCGTTCAGTAGACCTGCACAAACGTGGTCGGCATAAGTGCACACTATTACTGTCACTGAAATTCATGTAAATATTTTTCATGTAAATATAGGGTTTTCAGTGATCTCAGACTTTCAGACCCCTCTGTAAATGATTCAACAGCCATAGATCACAATAACATATCCTGAATCAGACTAGCTCTTCTCCAGGCTTTTCTCTGCCATTAGTCTTAGCTTCCTGGTTTTGCTGAGCTCGGGCTGTAAGCTGGAGGGTTTTGCGTGGGTGGGTTGTTCACATTTACAGCAGGATTTGCAATGTGAAATACATCCTGTAAAAAAAAGAAATTTATTATATTTATGATTCACACTGGGTTTCCATTTTTGTTAGTGCTGGAAAATTAACTCTCAGAACTGGTGATTAAATTTTATGGTAATATATTAAAATAAATGCCCTAATATCATTATCGCATAGTTGATAACTGTTACATTTATATCATTGGTATACATGCGTAAATGATACCAACATAATTATCATTAACTTTATATCAACTATAATTAAACCATATTAACCATTTACTTGCCTGTAGACAAGGGCCATTGACACACACACACACACACACACACACACACACACACACACACACACACACACACACATATATATATATATATATATATATATATATATATATATATATATATATATATATATATATATATATATAATTTCTACAATTCCACCTTAAATTTCCAGAATTCTACCTTCATATGATACCAATGTATATTAACAATTTATATCAACTATAATTAAACCATGTTAACCATTTACTTGCCTGTATACAAGGGTCATTGACATGATATGCATCATTTGAAATTATTTAAATATATTATAAATATTTACATTTTTTCACTGGGGAAATGGCCACCAGGGGGTACTGGAAAACAAGTTAAATATCAACTTCATTCACTCTCATGCAAATAAATAAATAAATAAATAAAAATCTAGAGCGACTAGTGTCACTAGTGTATGTGTAAGTGGGTGTTTCACTGTACAAATGGGGTTAAATGTGGAACTTCTACTATGTGCAAACATAAATGGCAAAATAAATTAATTTAGTGCTCATACCAAGAAAAGTCTTTTAATGTTCTTAAAGCAGTTCAGTAAACAGAGAGATGCAGGACTTCTTTCTTTGAAGAGTGAAGTTTTGTGGGGAAACGTGCAGACAGTAAATGATACCAACATAATTATCATTAACTTTATATCAACTATAATTAAACCATATTAACCATTTACTTGCCTGTAGACAAGGGCCATTGACACACACACACACACACACACACACACACACACACACATATATATATATATATATATATATATATATATATATATATATATATATATATATATATATTATTTTGGTCAGACTGGCTCAGTATAGCTATAATCTCCTCAGGAAATAGGGAATGAAAAGCTTTAATAAAATAAACAATATGTAAGTTCTAAAATGCACATAAGCACATTAATATGATGCTATTACTAGGCTGTTTGGGGAGGAGTTTCTGTTTTTATTTGTGTATTTTAATCTGGATTACAGTAATGGTTATGTTGTATTTAATGTGCATATTAAATCATTTGTTGACAAAGTCTACCTGCAGTGAAAAAACATATACATGATATTTATACCAGAAAATTGAGAAATACTGTCTTTTGAAATATTGACCATATATGTCTTTTAGGAGTAAACAATTATACTCATAGGCTTGTCTTACCTGTTGACCACTGTGAGTTTGATATGGATTGAACATTGAACAGCATGCTGGATAGTGTGGACCCACAGTCACAACAGACACCTTTCAAATGGAAAGAGATGGAGTTTAACACCACAGGTTTTTATTCCACTATGTTATCTCACAGATATATATACTATAGATCAGAGCTTTCCAAACAAGCTTCAAACAGCACATGGGTTTTAAAACATTCTGTCATTGTCCAAAGAAAAATAAGTATCTCCAAAATGGCAACTTTACAGGAGAGGACAAAACCGTTCTCAATGATTGTACTGTTTAAATACAGTTCTGCTATTGCTGTTATCCTGTTTTGGAGTTTTAGCATTTGACTTATGACCATGGAGAATGTATCATCCACAGCACTCAGCAGCCTCTGATATTGTTCCAGATCATTTGTTCAGTACTAAACTTAAGAAGACGGTGAAATGGCAGAAAAACTCTACCATGTTGAAATAAGTCAGCTCTCCCAACAAATGTTTAGGGGGAAAAAGAAATTCTGGTGTATCCTGGTTCACTAAAGAAAAACACAATACTGCCCGACGTGTGGACTCGAGTCACATGACTTGGACTTGAGTCACTAAACTGATGTCTTGTGACTTGACAACATCACTAAAGACTTGCGACTTGACTTAGACTTTACCTTTACTGACTTGGAATCGGACTTGAGCTTTAAGACTTGAAAAGACTCACCACCCTATTTTTACATAATAAGGAAAACTTAATAATAACTGAATCATTTTGTATTAAATGGTGCTGTAATGCTAAGAAGCTGAGCTGCGCAGTTCAGTTTGTCCATAACCTAGCAACAAGTGAAGTTCTGCAGACAATCACTGGAAGCTTGGGGGGCGCCAGTGTCGAATTTGTGCGGAGACGAGGAGCAACATGCTCCCGAATATAATCTCGTTTAACTACAAAGATTATGCTGTAGTAAATAAAAAACAACTGCAACATATTTCACATATAGCTGTTAGCTAGCTAGCTGGCTAACAAGCTAGATAACTTAGTGACATAATGATAAACAACAGCTAATGTGAACGAAGCCCTCTCCCTCACCGTCCTGTGAATATAACTGAAAAATTAAAGCATTTAGGAACCACATCTCAGACAGGAAGTGTTCAAGTAGTAGCAGAGTAGCAGAGCTACTGCAAAGTTCACACATGCCCAGGTCCATATATTAATTCTCATGGGCAGCGTTAATTTCATTAACAAACTATTTTAGTCATAGTTTTCGTCAACGAACCCCTTTTTCATGACAAATGATGATAACTAAATAAAAACTACAAAAATGGATACCAGCTATGACGACATTGATTCATATTTTGGTCAACGAAAATAAGATGAAAATGTTTGGCAGGGATGATATCCAATCAGAACTGATTAAGTTTTGTGAAAAGCAGGGACAAGTTAGGAAACAGTCAATCATAACTACTTCGGCGTATATGGAGAGGCTGGACAAGCCGGGTAGCCATCAATCAAACACTTGCACAAATCTGCACGAATTTGATTTAAACCCAGGAAGACTTAGGGTGCGTCCAAAATCGCGTACTTCCATATTAAAAAGTACGCAAAGCAGTGCACGAAGATGACTAGAGTGTCCGAATACGTAGTGTTCGGCAAGCAGTACGCAAAAAAAGTCCCTGGATGACGTACTGCACCAACAGACATTTTCAAGTATGCAGCCCCACCACACTGTCCCGTCCTACGATTCCATCAGAGCCACGGAGGAATTCAAAGCTCTACGCCGGCTGTGTGTTCGTAGCTACGGCTAGTAAACTGCCTCTACAGGAGTTAGCGCTGATTCTGAGGTAAACAATGATTAAATTACTGTCGTCTTCTCTGAGCTACAGTTAGGCACCATGTGAGTAGATATTTAGACAAACACGCAGAACAGTGTCACAAAAAATCTCTAAATCCGTCAGTAAACTGAGCTTTTAAATGAATAGCGGGACCTTTACGGTGATGGTCTAATATCTTGCATCACAGGACGTTGGTAAAATGACGGATGTAGTGCGTCCGAGGTTGCGTGGATACTGCACACTCGCACACTGAAAGAGTGCCCTGCTTTAACAGACAGGCAGTACGCTCTAGCTTTAGAGAAAATCACCACACCGTGCTGGACATCAGCCCCCCAGGACCACCGTTAGCTAGCTTTACCACTGCTAACGCTAGCTTAGCCTTTCTTAATCCTAGTCCTGAAAACACACTGCCCTGTACAGTTTAGAGCGTGTCCTGCTGTTAACACTCATATTAACTCAGTAAGGTGGTGTTAATAATCAGATTAGTTGGATCGGGTATGTGGGAAGCAGGTGAAATGCTATATGTGCAGGGCAGTGTCCGGACCACATACGGGAAACATCTGCGTTTGATTATGATGTCCCAAATCTCTCTGTACACACTAGAAAGTGCACAAAACAGATTAGGTAGTTTAATTTACAGTTTATTAGTGCAAGTAATATGCAGTGTGTGTCTCTAGTAAACACTTTGACAAACAAATGTCTGCTATGTTATGTGTCTGAAATAAATAGATGCGGAATTGAAACGGGAATGAAAGTCCATGCCAGTTATTCATTCATTGATTTACTGCTATGCAGAAATTTATTTGAATTGCACAATTAAAATCACTTTAATGGCAAAAAGTGATAAATGCAATTAATGTAGATGTGTAATTTTATTAGATTGACAGCACTAGTAACAATTCTTAAATAAATAAGAGATAATAAATAAAAAGGTGATACAAGGATAAAATAAGAGTTTTCTCTTCTTCACTTTGCAGTTACAGAAGAGCTCAGATGTTTTTTGTTAAATCAGTTTGTGTGTGTATTGGTATTTCAAACAGGAATAATATTTCATAACTGGTTAATAAATGTTTCATTTATTAACCAGTTTCAGTATATGTTTCAGTATATATAATGACTTAATTGAAGGGAACTGAAGAAAAAGCATTTACATTTTACACCCTTTATATTTCAGTCGACTGAATTGACTGTAGATTTAGTCTAGATAATATTCTTATGATAATTAGTTGAATAAAACTAGATTTAGACTAAAAACAATTCAAATGACTAAATTATGACTAAAACTAAATGGCATTTTAGTCCAAAGACTATGACCATAACTAAATCAATTACCTCTGCTTATGGGTTTAGACTGTGATGTTAATTAAATTCCTGTAGGTGTAACGTGTACTAATACTTCCGTACAGTGCAGTGTTTCTCAGCCTTGGCCTTCGAGGCCCACTGCCTGCACATTTTAGTGTTTTTTTCTGCTTCAACATTTATTTTAATTCGGTAATGATTGGTAATGAGATGATTAGTGATTAGAACTGCTCGAAATGATCTAATTTCATATGCAAGTTATTTTTGTTATAATACAAATTAAAAAAAAAATTGATGTCAGTTTAATATACTACTAATCAACTGCATCAGTTAAATACTGAAATGACATTACATCTGGTGACTTGATGAGGACTCGAAGTTTAAGAATTGGGACTTGACTCGAGACCTCCTTCTATTGACTTGGGACTTGACTCGGGACTTGATTGTCAAGACTTACTTCTTACTTGCAACTTAGTGACTTGGTCCCATATCTGAATACTGCCATTAGAAAATGGTCATAATGTTCTTGTAAAATTATACAATCAATAATAGTGAAGTAATTTTGTTTGTCTGTCAACATCAAACCTGGATTGCATTATTAATTAGAAATTATTCATCTGAAGTGTTTCCTCTGGAGTTTCACCAGGTTCTATTTTAAGGCTGCTGTTTTTTTTTCTCATAGTACATGCTGCCTATAATGAATAATAATAAAACATGGGAATAAATTTCATATCTGCAGTAACAATGTACACTTTGCATTGTCTCTAAATGTCAATATGATTTACAGAGCCAGAGAGAGAGAGAAACTTGTCCATGGATTTATTACAGGTAGAACTGATTGTTATGATTTAGTAAGCCAATAAGTAACCAGTAACAAAACTCTACAGCATAAATTACAAAAAAACAAAAAAAAGACAGAGTGTATCATGCACAATCTGAATGAACTGCACTGGCAAGGGATTATAGGTTCATAACTTTCTAAATGTTTATAAGTTTTTCTTATCATTTTTATAGGGTTCTAAATATGCGAGCACTCACAAACTTCACATAAAGTCTATCTATTCATATTCAAACATGTAATCTCGTTTCACTGCTAGGGGAACAAAACTTTGTATCTTCTTTTTTTAGTTTTTGGCATGTTTAAACAGTACCTGTTGCTCTTTGCATTGTATGTACATTTTATTATGACTCAAAATGAATAAAACTTTTACTTATGTGGAAGTTAATTGAATGAGAAAATAAAACAGCTAACAAAAAACACTTTTTAAAAAAAAAAATTTTTGTTCTTTTGGGTTTTTTGGGTCATTGTTTAACCAAACAGGTTTCTACAGTGGCATTGCTCCAAATAACTCTTTTAAAACCACGGTTTAGGTGGACACAAGTGCTCATGAAACACCGAAAGTCCAAATTGAAAAAGTTTGTTTTCCATGTAGCTGTGATACTCACCACTGGTTCATTGCAGCAGGTGGCTTTGCAACCAATCGCTGAGATGGAGATGGAGATGGATAACTGAAGCAGAGACAAAGTCAGCAGCACTCCACTGATTCCATAGGTCTTATCCTGATACAGAGTGTAACATCAAAATACAAATAAGTTCTTGTTAATGACCAAAAAATCTACTAATATCAGATTTATATAACATAGGAAATTTGGGACAGTATTTTAAAATCATTTTATGAATTTGTATCTGTTTTTGTATCTGTATTTAAATGAAATTAGCGGTACCGTAATATCAGTGTTTTCTGAATTTAATTTTATAGACTACACATCTGTTCATCTACTCATTTACAGAACTATCTAATGAGGCAATTATGAGGCAGCCATGCAAAACATACAATCATGCTGACACAGTCCAACAGCTTAAGGTAATGTTCACATTCCCCATCAGAATGGGGAAAAAAGGTGTGTGGAATGATTGCTGGTGCCAGACAGGCAGACTACAATCGCTGATGTCCTGGGATTTTCAAAGGTTACCCAGCAATGCAGCATAGAAAAAATATCCAGTGAGCAGCAGTTCTGCTTAACTTGTTTTTGAGAGCTGTCAGTGTGGAATGGCCAGACTGGTTTAAGCTGACAGAAAGGCAACAGGAACTCAGATAACCAATTTGTGCAGTAGTGGTGACCAGAAAGCAGCTCAGAATTCACAACTCATTCAACGTCAAGCAGAAGACCACTTCAGGTTCTCTTAACCAGAAACAGCTGAGGCAGCACTGGAACCAGTCTCACCAAAACTGGACATTTGAAAACAAGAAAAATGTAGGAATCCCAATTTCTGTTAATATATATATATATATATATATATATATATATATATATATATATATATATATATATATGTAAAAGAATGTAGACTTAACCATGGCTGTACTGTACGTGTGAAGCCGTGTTTTTAATTTTATTTTATTTAAAGGACCCTCAAAATGTCTACCTATAGGTTAGGACTCCATAGTTCTTGAAGGTGTTGAAGGGTTTTATGAGGTTCATTGTGGAAAAAGTGATGCGAGCAATGACCTTTAAACAGCTATAGTTTGGCTCTATACTTTACTGCCCATACAGGATGCTACACTGTACACAAAAACTTACCAGAGTAATCTGACTTTTTGAGAATGCTATATGCTAATATGGTATAAACCATCACTACAATGAATAGAATTTTGATTGTTTTACTCATAACATACTAAAAACAGCATGAGAGAATTTACTGTTAACGAGCGTACTGAGGGTGTAGCATCATATGGCTGATGTTATTAAGACCCAGCAGGTACATTTCACTGTGTTCTGCTTTGTTGAGGTGTTAAGCAGGTGTTTGGTAGAGCATTTTCAATAAGAGATAAGATGCAAAAGCAGAGAAAGAGAGAAAGAAATTAAAGTGAAAAAAAAACAGTCATGAAATAAACCTAAACATGGTTACTGGAGTCAAATCAGTTCGTGGAACAGTAATAGCAGTTAGAATGGAGGGATAGGAAGAAAGAGATATGAAGAAAGGAATAGGTGCAGTTATGGGTTTATGAAGTAGAAGTGCATGATTGGTGTAATACTCATATTTATCATAGTTGGGCTCATATTCATGTTATTTTATAGACTAGGAGATGTAGGTCACCAGTCTGCAAAATGGGCCTTACAAATATCAAAAATCAACAATGTAAACAAGTAAATTCTCATTCAAATGCAGCATCTGAAGCCATCAAAATGATTGCTTTTAATCGAGTCATAGCAAAAAAAAAAAAAAAAAAAACTAACACTCACCAAAACCCGAATGTTAAGTTGACATATGTAGCTTCCGTGGGGGTAGGTGAAGCAAGGGTCATATCCTAGACCTGCTGTGAAGTCCAGTGACAGAAGAATGACAGCTGTTGCTGCAACTATAGCACTGCACACATTCATTCCTAGAGAGCCTTTCACCTGCAGGAGAGGGAGGAGTGGAGGAGAATGGATTTACTGAATAACTGCATCTCTCTTCTACTTAGAAACACAATAATGCAGAACAGATTAAAAGCTTAGAATCAAAAGAAGTAAATAACTACATGTTCTGATCAACAGTGATAACTGCAACTGCTAATATCAATTAATCACATTAAGGCATACAAATAATGACGTACCAAACAGGAACTAAGTTTGTTCCCTGCTGCAACAGTCAGAGAGCCCGAGACAATGTACTGAAAGAGTAAATAATAAATATATTGTATTTACTTCAGGCCTTTCATTTGTATTTTTTTTGTTTGTATTGCATAATTTATTGTTTATTATAACAAATAATGGCAGAGCTTACGAATATAGAGCCCCAGTAAGCAATTCCACTATAGACAGAAAATGGTACGATGCCGATTGTCAACAAGACACCCAACAAAATGGTTACAACTCCAATCATTATTTGGACGGTCTGTGGGAAAAATACACAAATCAAGATCATTAAAGGTACATTTTGTAGTAAAAAGTATAAAAAGTTAAAGCAGCAGTTACTATGCTCACTGATACTATTTTAACAATCATTTAAAAGAGTCGTCAGTGTTTTTACTCCACATCGTATGTCTTCGTTTATTCACGTCACACAAACACAGGCTCAAAAATTGGCTTGATGTTTAGGCCTCAAATGCAAAATTAACAATTATACTAATGAAGAAAAAATTACAATAATAGATCATTCATTCACATCCTCACATTCACCAAATCTTCTCTTCATTCATTAGAGGGCCAAACCACAACCCACATTAAAAAATGTTCTTCCGCACCATTTACAAATTTCCACCACAGATACGAATCTGTAACTAGACAGAAATGCCTTCATTCACACTAGAATAGGAGCCAGTAAGAATAAAATATAATAGTTTTCCAGTCTGTACTCTGATAATATAAACTGTACTATTATTATGAATATAACTACTGAAGAGCTACTGAAGGATATGTAGGATGGTTGCAGAGCTTAAGCAATGCGAGGAACGAGGGAGGAATAAAGGAAAAGTAGAGGAGAGCAGGTCAGTGTGTTTGGGTGCACGTTTGAATATGAATGGGACTCTATGGGTAAAAAGAGGGATGGAAAAAATGGTACAATATTTAATGTTACATTACAGTACATTAAAGCTTTCAGAGCATAAAAACCTTGCATTTTTGTGACCTGCTAGATATCCATATCTTTTTATCCAGTCCTGCCAAACTATCCAGTAGATTTCACAGCAATATAAGAGCCATTACATTCATAGACCCAACAAAAAGAATGTAAACATGTGCTATAACAATCAAATCATCTTACCCCCAGAGCTGCTGGCTTGGATTCCAGAAATTTGTGAAGAGGGTTTGGAGCGGGTCCTGTATTAATGTTACTGACAGGTGTGACAAAGGGGACTCCAACATTTGGGACTCCAACATTATGGACCCCTACGTTAGGGAATCCGGCAGTAGGTACACTGACAGTATAGGCTCCAACATTGGGGATACTGCCAGTAGCGACCCCTGGCACAGGCACAACCACATTTTGCCCTGCTGCAGCTGTTGGAGCCATTTGGGTCACCACCATGAAGCCATTTCTTGGGTTATTGTCTGGTACAGCAGTGGTGGACATTCTTGGTGGAGATGTATTCACCTGTGAGAAACGATTATTTTCACCTTATTATCAGTAAAAAAGTTATTTTTGTCACATTAACCCGTGTACTGCAGACCTAGCATTCCGTTACCAATGTTCAGACAGATTATTCACTCTCTGTAAATGTTTCTGTAACTGCTATGAATTTATAATAAAATGAACAAGTTAGGAACTGAAGTGTGGGCCAACGTACAGACCCTTAGAGTTTACTGGATTAAAAAAAACACATTCATGACAACAAAGATAATATAAGCAATGCAGCCAAACCATATAGCAGCACTTTAGATCAGTTAATAAGAATCAGGTAAGTCAGTTGAATTGATAATTCTAAGGTCAATTTTTACCTGAGGTTGAAGTCAGCTGGCTTCTACGTGCAGACTGAAGGGAACTGTTCGGTGCTTTGTCCTCTATATCGGTCACTTGTCCTCTTTATTATTACCTTTTTTCAGTGACCTTTGGAATTATAAAGCAGCGATGACAAATGATTTCCAAACACACCCGACAGTAATCATATGATACATTGTGAAATCAGATGAAAGTCTATTCCAGCCTGTTTTTACTGCAATGAAAAGAATTGTTCTCCAACTAAGTTCTGTACTAATCCACCACAATCACTAAACTGTAAAGTGTAAACAAATTATTCATAAATAGATATGGAAATGTGTTTTTTTTGATGGTATATGGAGATCCAGTAGCTTTTAGCTGGGGATGTGACGATCTACAAGCTTTTAGATGGTATATGGAGATTCAATCGCTTTTAGCTGGGAATGTGATGATCTACGAGCTTTTAGATGGTATATGGAGATCCGGCAGCTTTTAGATGGGAATGTGATGATCTACGAGCTTTTAGATGGTATATGGAGATCCAGTAGCTTTTAGCTGGGAATGTGATGATCTACGAGCTTTTAGATGGTATATGGAGATCCAGTAGCTTTTAGCTGGGAATGTGACGATCTACGAGCTGTTAGATGGTATATGGAGATCCAGCAGCTTTTAGATGGGAATGTGATGATCTATGAGCTTTTAGATGGTATATGGAGATTCAATAGCTTTTAGCTGGGAATGTGATGATCTACGAGCTTTTAGATGGTATATGGAGATTCAATAGCTTTTAGCTGGGAATGTGATGATCTACGAGCTTTTAGATGGTATATGGAGATTCAGTAGCTTTTAGCTGGGAATGTGATGATCTACGAGCTTTTAGACGGTATATGGAGATTCAGTAGCTTTTAGCTGGGAATGTGATGATCTACCAGCTTTTAGACGGTATATGGAGATTCAATAGCTTTTAGCTGGGAATGTGATGATCTACGAGCTTTTAGACGGTATATGGAGATTCAGTAGCTTTTAGCTGGGAATGTGATAAACTATGAGCTTTTAGATGGTATATGGAGATCCAGTAGCTTTTAGCTGGGAATGTGATGATCTAGGAGCTTTTAGATGGTATATGGAGATCCATAAGCTTTTAGATGGGAATGTGATGATCTGGCAGGTGGATATATGGACATCACACAGCTTTTGGACAGAAATATGGAGATCTAGCATCTTAAAAGGAAAAATGTTGTAATTTAAAAGTTTTTAGATTTCAGATAATTGGTGGAAATACAGAGATTGAGCAGCATTTTAGATAAAAATCTAAAATCGCATCTGTTTATATCTGCTTAATTAATATATCACCTCAATTCTTTATATCATTATAGGATTTCTATACAGTCAGAATTGTAATCCCCCCAAAAAAGTAGTTCTGCTAAAATGACGTGGTATCAGGTGTTATTAATACATGGATAATAGAGAAACTAGAAACATTCCATTGACCTGTGGAAACTACTGGAATTTGGTAGTTTATGGAAGATGAGCAAAGCTGGAGCAGGAATCTGAATGGAACGACTAATGTCAGCTTATATTAAACAGATCATTTAACAAACACACAGCTTGTGGCACGCTCATCGGGTCATGTCTTCTGGGAAGCATTTGGAAAACAATTGCAACAAACTACCGCTGGCAAAACTAGACTTACAAACTGAAAAGAGGAGAACTATTTGAGACTGCAGCTCATTTAGATGGTTAGGTACGATGGAGTATGGAAGAAGGTGATAAAACTATGTCAACACAAATAACGAAAAATTAAATAAAATCTAAAAATCTAAAATCCTGCAGACTTACAGAGCAAAGAGAAGCTCCTGGCTTTTCTTCTTTCGTGACATATTGAGAGCTCTGTGCTCTGACTTTTCACTGTGTGTGTTAAGAGGTAGTGTTGGGTTACATTAGCAGTGTTGTGTACTCGTGTGTTTATTTTGTTCACAAAAGAGTATATTTGAAGTATATATATGTTACACTGGTGTAGTGGCAAGACCCTCTGGGTTCGGTTATCGATCTGGGCTGTTCAGTGTGGAGTTCATGTTTTCCCAATGCTTGTTTCCTCCGGTTACTCTGGTTTCCTTCCACATGCCAAAGATATGCATGTTAGGTTGTTCGGTCACTCTAAATTGCCCATAGGTATGAGTGTGCGTTGACCATCTGATGGACTGGCGACCTGTCCATGGTGTACCCCACTTTCATCTTATGATGCTGGGATTGGCTCCAGCCCACACATGACCCCAACTAGCGGGACAAAACAGGTAATGGATGGATGGCTTGACAAATTTTTGAAATTAGGTATTCAACAAGCATATATAGGTGTGATGAACAGGTGTCCCTATACTTTTGGCCACATAATTTAGATGCTGGTCAAGTATCCTTAGATATGAGCCAGTCTGTTATTGTTTTGTGTGACATATTATAGCTTTCATTTTATAGTGCTTATAATGATTGGGATGTAAGTAATTGGACAACAAGCAACAATACAATATTATATAAATATTTCTTATTTTATTATATTTTGTTGTCCAAAAAACTGAAGCACTATTTATTTCAAAATATAAAGTTATACAATGCTTAGAAGCTTAAAACTTAAATAAAAATAAGGACTGTAATAATAAACTAAGGATCATCTGAAACAAAGAAGGAGCAGGAGCCTGAACTTGAGGGAGTGTGTCAGACCCTGGTCACACCGTCCAGGTAACATTACCTGCCTACATCTGCCAGCCTAGCCACTAGATGAGTTTAACTCAAACAGAACTGTGATATGAAAACCCAAATAGCCATTTTGTCTCCTACACTAAAACATGTATTAGACATTTCTTGGTGTGAATAATTGCTAACCTAAAAAATCATAAAATAATAACAATAAATGTTTAATAAAAGAAACAAGTTCACTGTGTGGGTTACGTTGACAGGGTTGTGTACTCATGAATTTATATTGTTAACAAAAAAGTAATTTTCTAAGTGTGTTACACTGGTGTAGCGGCAAGACACTCTGGGTTCGGTTATCGGTCCGGGCCGTTTAGTGTGGAGTTTGTATGTTCTCCCAATGCTTGTTTCCGGTTACACTGATTTCCTTCCACAGTCCAAAGACATGCATGTTAGGTTGTTTGGTCACTTTAAATTGCCCGTAGGTGTGAGTGTGTGTTGACCATGCGATGAACTGGCGCCCTGTCCATGGTATACCCCGCTTACACTAAAAAATGTATTAGGGCATTTTTTTGGTGTGAATGACTGCTAACCTAAATAATCATAAAATGTATATGTTTAATAAAAGAAACAAGTTCTGAACATTAATGTAACAAGATTTTGGACCATTTCTTTGGGCCCAGTAATCATGAAATACATGATGTATTTACATGATGTATTTTCAAATACATGAAATACAGGTTAGTTGATATTAAAAAAAGAAAAGCATGAGGTTTTGATACAACAGCAAAATGATAATAGTGTATTTTATAAGGTCCACAAGTCTATAATCTCACTGAACATTTGGGATTGTTTCAACCTGGAAATAAACAACAGAAAATCTAAAATAACAGTAACAGTAAAGCAAAACATGAAATACTAGATGAAAGAATTTGTACTATTTCTAGATCGCTATTTAAATGTAAACAATTTGGTGACATTGACTGTGTCTTGTGTACATGATCATGTGTGTTTTTTTTTATTTATTTCTTCCACTAAAACTTGTATCACCTGCTCACCTTAAAAGCACACTGTCATTAAAGCTAAGGAGAGACATACCAAATACTGAACTTATTTAATATTTTAAAGATTTTACTTCTTGATAATATTCTTGATACCATGTTATAGAATTTATAATTGACCATTTTACTGATGAAGGAAAAATATATATACAATTAGAAAAGAATGTAGAATCTCAGACTTTTGGACCCCTTTGTAAATTGTTTAGAAACCATTGACCATAACTGAGTCTTCTTGTCTGGCTGAGCTCAGGCTGTATGCCGGAAGATTTTCTGTTGGTGTGTCATTCAAATTTACAGCACAATTTGCAATGCAAAGAACATCCTGTTAAAAATATAAATACAAATACAAATAAATTAATTATTTTTACTGGGTTTACATTTATGTTAGTAAAAATCACATTCTGCTGAACATGTAACTTTCAGAAGTAGTTATATAACTTTATGGTACCACATTAAAAAACATGACCTGATATCATTATCTATAAGTTAATAATTGTTAAAAATTACATCATGATCACACATGCTTTAATGAATAAATGATTCGGCTTATCAGGTGGTAGAACCTTCCCATACATACCATACAAATGTGTCATTATAATGATCAGAATATTTATTTATTAGTAAAAATGTAACTATACACTCAAGTGAATGTATGTTTAATTTGAAATTAGTCTAAAAAGTCAACTATACAAGAACAGCCTTAATAACTGAAATTAGCAATTTAATAGATTTAATAACACTAACTGTATTCTGTTATATTTGTAGAATTTCACACTAACCATTTATAAGCAGTTTGAAGGCTTGGTAATTGTCATGTTTAAAATAATTATGTGGTGAAATAATAATAAATAATTGGACCTATATTATGTGCTATAACTGAGCTGGGAAGTGTTGCTATTTTATGTATTTTATTGTAAATTACAGTCGTGTTAAATTTAATGTGAATATTTTATATGTATATTAAACTAGTTTCTAACAGAAAGTATAACTGCTAGATTTATTGATCTTCGAAGACATGAAAAACACTGACCTAAGACATTAGTTATAATCTTCTCCAAAAGTAGATTATAATAGATTTCTCTTACCTGTTGACCACTGTGAGTTTGATATGGATTCATCATTGGAGAGCATGCTGGATGGTTCGGAGCCACAGTCACAACGGGGACCTTTAAAGTGGGGAAGGAGTTTAACGCCATCGGTTTCTGTTCCACTATTTTATCTTACAGATTATATACTATAGATCAGAGCTTCAAGCCATGTCAAGTTACAAACAGCAGGTGAGTTTTAACCATTTACATTTTGTCATTGTCCAAAGAAAAACAAGTATCCAAGTATCTGACAACTTTACAGGCGAGGATGAAAACTTTTTAACCTTTAATGTATGTTCATGTAAAGAGATTTGTTCCAAGCAATTTTGAAGCATTTCTATTGGTCCAATCATCATGTAATTTTCATTCCATGTGAAGGGCAGCTACCATGTTCAAACAAAAATGGAACAAAAAAACAAGTTTCTTTGTACTTTTTGAAATTATAATGCTTGCTAAACTCAAGGTGACAGCAGAAAAACTAAGAAATTTGCCAGTTCTGCCAGCAAATGCTTATGGAAAAAAATGACACAGATAAAACTGCCATTAGAAAATCACACTGTTTTAACTTATTAACAAGAATAATAGTAAAGTAATGTAATTGATCCATCAACATGAAATACGGGCATACGACTCAGACAAAACTATTTGTTAAACTTATTAGGCAGTCTGTTGTTGCAAAGAGTATCATAAACTGAAATTTTGAAAATGTATTACTGCTATTTTATCACTGACTTTTTATAAAAACCTAATAAATCTAATTTTGCTGTTTTTGTCAAATTTTTGAATGAGATGTTGAACAAACTCATGTAGGTGTGATGATCTGGTGTCCCTATACTTTTGGCCATGTAGTGTTATGTGTAACATATTATATAAATATCTTTTATATTATAGTGCTTTTAATGATTGAGATGTAATGAATTGGATAACAAGCAACAATAAACTAAATAAAAAATAAAACAATAAAATAAAATAAAATGACACTACATTGTTTTCTATCCTATTGATAACCACTATGGCGGCTGAGCAAAGATGTCTGCCTCTCTGAAGGTGCACATTCTGAAAGAATGCCACTGGTAAGGGATTGAAATTGAAGCTTTTTCTTGGAACACTAATTGGCCTAACATCCACATAAATCACAGAATATCTATTGATTCGCAATTCAACATCTGATCTTAACTATGCATATTGCTGCTATGGGTACAAAACCTCATTTCCTCTTTTTTTAAGTTTTTCAGTTGTTGCCATAATTTGAAAATGTCCATCGCCCTTTATATTTTATTAATTATATTTATTATTAATTTGTGATGGTCAAAGAAAATTTGGAAAGGGATAGAATAAAAACTTTACTTAAGTTAATTAGACAAAAATTAATTTACAAAAAGCACTTCTTTTTAAATCCATTTCTTCTTTGTGGTTCTTTGGTTTAAAAAGAGTTCACCATTATTTGGGTGGACAGAAGTGTCTTTGAAACATAAAAGCAATGTCCAAGGTGAAAAAGCTCATTTTCCATGTAGCTGTGATACTCACTTCTGGTTTATTGCAGCAGGTGGCTCTGCAACCGAACGCTGACATACAGATGGAGATGATAAACTGAAGCACAGACAAAGTCAGCAGCATTCCACTGACTCCATATGTCCTATTCTGTTATATAGTGCAAAGTAAAACATAAATAAGCTTTAAATAACAAAAAAATTAATTAATATCAGAATTTCACACAGTCTTGCGTTATAAAATATAAAATCATGCTGATACAATCCTGATTCAGGTAGTAGCCGCATCCACCATCAGAATGGGGAAAAAATGGCAGTTTTGAGTATTTCTGTAACTATTGATCTGCTGGGATTATCATGCACAGCATCTCCAGAGTATTGCATCTGTGAAAGCACCCAAAAAAAAATTTGGTGCAACATATGTTCCCTATAAGACAACGTTTTTATCAACCATGCTTGTTTCAGCAAGACAAACCAAAAAAATATTCAGTGTAATGTTATGTGTTACAACAGCATGACTGTGTGATCAGAGAGTGCTGGTGTTGGACTGGCCTGCCTGCTGTCCAGACCTATCTTCCACTAAAAGCATGTGCCACATACTATCTAGGACATGTAGGTCACTTGTCTGCAAAATGGATATTTGATACTACCGTCCAGAGCACAATGTAAACATGTCATTTCTCAAACAAATGCAGCATCTAAGACTTAAATTCCATATTAAATGAACACTCACCAAAAGCACACATCCGTAGTAATGGTTGGGGTATCCAGCGCAAAAGTAGTGTCCTCGATCTACTATAAAGTCGAATAACAGAAGAATGACATATATTCCTGCAATTATAGCACTGCACACATTCATTCCCAGTGAGCCTTTCACCTGCAGGAGAGGGAGGAGTGGAGGAGAATGGATTTACTGAATAACTGTATGACTTGGAAACACAAATGCAGTACAGATTGAAAGCTTAGAATCAAAAGAAGTAAATAACTACATGTTCTTATCAACAATGATAACTACAACTGCTAATATCAATTAATCATATTAAGGAATTTAAATACTGACGTACCAAACAGGAATTAAGTTTGTTCCCTGCTGCAACAGTCAGAGAGCCAGTGATGATGTACTGAAAGAGAAAAAAGGCAAATACATTAGAAATAATTACCGCCATTGTTGTATTATTGATTATGGGTTATTGCATTGGGTTTTTTTCTTTTTTTTGGTTTATTATAACAAATATCTCAAAACTTACGACTATAGAGCCCCAGTAAGTGATTGCACTCAAAGCAGAAAATGGCATTATGTCAAATGACACCAAGACACCCAACCCAAGAGTTATGACTCCAATCATTATTTGGACTGTCTGGGGGACAAAACACAAAACACACAAACAGCATATATATATATATATATATATATATATATATATATATATATATATATATATATATATATATATATATATATATATATATATATATATATATATCAGCCATAACTTGACCACCTTATTAATTCTACATTCATTGCCCATATTATCAGCTCCACTTACCATATAGGAGCACTTTGTAGTTCTACACTTACAGACTGTAGTTCATCTGTTTCTCTGTGTACTTTGTTAGCAGTCTTTTACCCTGTTCTTCAATGATTAGGACCACCACAGGACCACTACAGAGCAGGTATTATTTGGATTGCTCAGCTCAGCTGTGACAACCAAAAATATCCAGCCATCAGTGTCCAGTGAGCAGCATCCTGTGACCGCTGATGAAGGACTAGAGGTTGAACAATGCAAACTGTGCAGCGACAGAGGAGCTACTGTCTCTGACTTCACATCTACACATCTACTAAACCTACTAAATCTACTAAAGTGGACACTATGTTTAAAATCTCCAGCATCACTGCTGTGACTGATCCACTCGTACTAGCACAACACACACTACATTCTGGTTTGAAGTGAAGGTAATGGAATTACTAAGTGAGGAGAATAAAAACAAAGCCCTGTAAAGCTTGAAATAATCACACCATGTGTTTTTCAAACAGAAGGTCGATGTTCAGGCCTCAGACGCAAAATCAATATTAAACTGATGAAGCTATGATGATTATAGTAGATAATGCACTTACATCCTCAGAAGACATGATCTTCATAAAGTCTTGACTAAGTTTTAACTCTTAATTCTTCTCGGGGAAGAGGGCCGAAGCACAACCTACATTACAAAAATTTCCTCTGCATTTACTGTTGCCTACATTTACACATTTCTGTCAGAGAGAGCTCCAAATCCAAACATTCTAAAGTAGAAAGGAATGGCATAATTTTCTAATATTTACTTTGTTGTGAGGTAGAGAATCACATAGATGTCATAGTTGATAACCACTTTTTAAAATTCCAAAACTGAAGCCTGTGGTCAGCGTTACAAAAAACAGTGAACCACAAAAAACTGAACAAAACTTCTCCTTCTGACTGAAATCATGGTCATTTTTCATTATTCATGCCCACCATCCTGATTTCTACACTCGTGTCCTGTGTTATGACGACCTGCTTTTCTTGTCACGCAGCAGTGTTTGTACTAGACCTCAAACGTGACCAGCATATACTGTAACTGAGGCTGTTATTTAGGTTATTCTCACTGATATGACAAACACTGGGACCCAACAATGAATTATTATACTATTTTAAGATATATGTTCCAGTTTAAGTCATCAAATTCTCATCAACGCAACAAACTAGGATTTAAAGATGAATTTGTAAATTATGTATTTTCCCCAACTCCTCATTATGTGTTATGAACATGTTATGAGCATTACAGTACAGAGTTTTTACAGGTTTTGTTAATGTACTAATGTTTCACTAATACTGCCTTGTACAATGACTGATGCACCCACACACCCATACTACTTTCATTTAAAACAACAAATTTTGTTGTTGCCCAACGATTTAAAACTTTCAGAGCATTAAATAACATTCTAACTGGTGGTTTTTGTGACCTGCTAGCTACCAACATCCTTTCATTCTGTGAAGCTATGATTTTAATATTCAGTCAGTTTTACAGCAAAATTAGAGCCATTACATTTATAGAGCAAACAAAAAGATTAGAAATGTGTGCTATAATGAAGGAATCGTCTTACCCCCAAAGCCGTCGGCTTGGATTTCAGAAAATTCTGAAGAGGGTTTGGAGTGGTCCCTGTCTTAATGTTACTGACAGGTGTGTCAAAGGGTATTCCAACATTCCCTGTGTAAGGAAATTCGACAGTAGGGAATCCAGCAGTAGGTACTCCAACGTTATAGGCTCCAACATTGGGGATACTGCCAGTAGCGACCCCTGGCCCAGGTGCAACCGCATTTTGCCCTGCAGCAGCTGGTGGGACCACTTGGGTCATCATAAAGCCATCTTTTGGGTTCTTGTCTGGTACAGCAGTGGTGGACATTCTTAGTCTAGATGTATTCACCTGTGAGAAACGATTATTTTCACCTTATTGTCAGTATAAGAGTCATTTTTGTCACATTAACCCGTGTACTGCAGACGTAGCATTCCGTTACCAATGTTTAGACAGATTATTTACCATCTGTGAAAGTTTCTGCAGCTGCTATGAATCTATTATAAAATTAATAAGTCAGGAACTGAAATGTGGGCCAACATACAGACCCTTAGAGTTTACAGGGTTCAAAAAAACACATCCATGGCAACAAAGATAATATAAGCAATGCAGCCGAACCATATAGCAGCGCTTTAACTCGATGATAATGATAAGGTTGTGAAAAATGTATCACTTATTTAACAAAAAAAGTGAATAAAATAATCCATTAATATTAAAATGTAACTTCAGGACTTCCATCCACAAATTGTTGTAAAGGTTTACAACAATTTGTGGATGAAAGTCTTGAAGTTCAAATTTGTACTAGAAAGCACTAAAGGTTTACAGCAATTTGTGGATGAAAGTCTTGAAGTTAAAATTTGTACTAGAAAGCACTAAAGGTTTACAATAATTTGTGGATAAAAGACTTGAGGTTCAAATTTGTACTAGAAAGCACTAAAGGTTTATAACAATTTGTGGATGAAAGTCTTGAAGTTCAAATTTGTACTAGAAAGCACTAAAGGTTTACAACAATTTGTGGATGAAAGTCTTGAAGTTCAAATTTGTACTAGAAAGCACTAAAGGTTTACAACAATTTGTGGATGAAAGTCTTGAAGTTCAAATTTGTCCTAGAAAGCACTAAAGGTTTACAATAATTTGTGGATGAAAGTCTTGAAGTTCAAATTTGTACTAGAAAGCACTAAAGGTTTACAATAATTTGTGGATAAAAGACTTGAGGTTCAAATTTGTACTAGAAAGCACTAAAGGTTTACAACAATTTGTGGATGAAAGTCTTGAAGTTCAAATTTGTCCTAGAAAGCACTAAAGGTTTACAATAATTTGTGGATAAAAGACTTGAGGTTCAAATTTGTACTAGAAAGCACTAAAGGTTTACAATAATTTGTGGATAAAAGACTTGAGGTTCAAATTTGTACTAGAAAGCACTAAAGGTTTACAACAATTTGTGGATGAAAGTCTTGAAGTTCAAATTTGCACTAGAAAGCACTAAAGGTTTACAACAATTTGTGGATGAAAGTCTTAAAGTTCAATTTGTACTAGAAAGCACTAAAGGTTTACAACAATATGTGGATGAAAGTCTTGAAGTTCAAATTTGCACTAGAAAGCACTAAAGGTTTACAACAATTTGTGGATGAAAGTCTTGAAGTTCAATTTGTACTAGAAAGCACTAAAGGTTTACAACAATTTGTGGATGAAAGTCTTGAAGTTCAATTTGTACTAGAAAGCACTAAAGGTTTACAACAATTTGTGGATAAAAGTCTTGAAGTTCAAATTTGTACTAGAAAGCACTAAAGGTTTACAATAATTTGTATATGAAAGTCTTGAAGTTACGTTTTAGTGGCACCACAACATCTGAAAATTCTTCACAAAATAATGTGTTTATTTGTTACAATGCGTTTAAACAGAGAGTAAATAATTTTGTGTATACAGTATTTTTGCTATCAGAAACGTTTTTCGGTTTATTGAACAACCAGCTAAAATGTTATTCATGTTTCAGCATCAGTGAAAAAGCAGAAATGAGACACTTTACTGAATATTATCTCAACAACTAAATATAACACATGTTAATATTATTCCACACCTCCAAATCTCAGTCTTAGAAGTTGGTTGCTTTTTCTGTTTCTCACCATCCAAATGATCCATCTATATGTATCTTACATTTGTTAAATGTTTTCTTCTAAGATCAAGGATCAGAATGCGCCACCTTAATGGAAATAAGATTTTAGACATTATCCCCCACAGTTTGACAACAGAAACATTTAGCAGCTCACAAGAGTGTATTTAGATTTTTTACCTGAAGTGGAACTCAGCTTGCTTCTTTGTGTGGACTGTAAGGAACTGTTTGACGTTTGGTCTTCTGTTTCAGTCACCGGGTCCCCTTTTAATTGCATTGGTCTTCTGGTGACCTTTGAGATCATTGTGTAATGGTGATAAAAGACATCCAAATGCACCTGGAAATAGTCATATTATCTATCATGAAGCCTGGTGAAAGTCTAGTTCAGTCAATTTTTACTACTCTGAAATCATAGTTTTCCATCACATCAGCTTTAAGTTCTGCGGTAAACTACCACATACAATAAACTATCTATTTAGATAGTTTTCCAACACATCAGCTTTGTTCTTTAATAATTTACCACATACATTAAAACCTAAGATATATTTATATATTAGGGCTGGGTATTGCCACTGATTTCCCGGATCGATTCAATCCTGGTTCACAAGGTCCCAATTCAATTCGATTTCCGATTCGATTTGATTAAATTCAATATCGATTCATTTAGGGATATTTCAGTTACAATAATATGTTTTGTTTGAATATGAAAAGAGATTTTCAGAGAACTAATGTGGTAAATGTACAAGGAACACTCAACCTACCATTACTAAAAACATTAGTGTTTATATGTTTATATTCACCGTATTTGGCCACACCCACTTTCAAGCGTGTGTTTCTTCCACCTTTGTGTTAGAACTTCCTCTCAGCTAACTAAAATGAATAAAGTTACATGGGAGGAGACCAGACAAGCTATAAGAATTTTGAATGGGACAACACTTTCTAATCCAAGGTTAATAACACAGTGGGTGGATGATATGAAAAGGTGGTCTGGGGTTACTTATGGCGACATTTTTAATTATTTTGTACTCTCGGAAGGTGTAGACGGTTCAGCAATGAAAAACTATACTATAAGTAGTGAAGCGTACTATAAGTATTGAAGCGTATCAGTATCTGCATAGTGGGAAGGTGGGCCGTGTACTCCTACACACAGACGGTGAGTTTATATTTCTGAAAGCCGGTGTAAACCCAAGTCAAGCCAGCTGCCCGAGCCACTCTGCGTGGGTGTTAGCTACAGCCCAGATAGCCTAGCGCGGTGGACACTGATCAGAAAACAGTTACTTAACTCGCAAACATCCGACGCATCTGCTTCCTCTGACCTTTATAAGCGAGACATTTCTTTGGATAAGGATGGTCTGGTGCTGGTTCTCCTCCACAGAATGGTAAGAGCAGACATACGGAGGTTTCAGTGGAAACTCTGCAACACTCTGATCTTTATGTGCTGTGTTCGTAACACTGTTCAAGCCAAGTTTTCCTCTTCTTCTAATTACTGACTCCCTCAAACTGAACATGTTATGCTATTCATTTTATATGTTTATTGTCGTTTTGCTTGTAATTAGTATCAACGTATTTGTGGCGCACCGGAAGTTCTAACACAAAGTATAAATTAACATTGACACATTGACATATTGAAAATGTTTGATCCAGCTATATCAGTATTAATATTATGTTCATGATCATTATTGTAATCAATTCTGTTTATAACAAAGACATGAACTAATTTATCTGCATAAATGACCCAGGCTTATTATTTCAGGTTTGGTATACAGCGCTAAACAACCAAGTCTGTTTCATCAGTTTCTTTCTTGGTTTACTGTCTACTGAGTCTTAATTATCAGAAGAAATGGAAATGTATAACTGCACAACATCAGCATAGCTATAAAAAGGTATATCATGAATCCTAATGTGTCCAAAGCAAAGGCCCTAGAATTAACCCTTGTGGTGCTCCAAAAGAAATATACATTTATTTTCGATTAATAATTTACCAGTGAAACCATGAACTGTCTATTTGATAAATAAGATTTAAACCACTCCAGAACAGTGCCTAAAAAGATCCACCTGGCATTCAAGACAGTGGATAAGAATCATGTCATCAATGGTGTCAAAAGCATAAGATGCAATAAGACTGGGATAGAAGGGTTTTGCACTAAGGCTGAGGTCACTGACCTCCCGACACAAACACAACCCAAAGCTGTCTCAGTACTATGGTTTAAACAAAAACCTGATTGAAAAGAAGGAAGTGAAATCAGTCTAATATTACTGTGCAGATAAGGATCAACTCTTTTTTAGTAGAGTTTTTTCCCACCAGGACAGTTTTAAAATGTGGAAAAAACAGCTGTTGACAGTTAATAGTAGTTAAGACATTATTTCGAACCCAGTCAGGCACCATGTTAAACAATGAAATAGGAACTGGATTGAGATCACATGTTGCTGAACTTATTTGTGACAGTTGTAGCTCCTGATAACTGATAATAGAGAAAGATGTCATAACTGATATAGGTGGCTTATCAGGAAGGTTACTGATCTTGTTCCAGCTGGCTGAGCTATGCTCTGTATGTTTAATTACTAATATAAATGTACTTTGTCACACTACCCTGTAGTGTGGGTAGTGACTGTTAAAAGGCTGTGGGATTCTTCCACAAAACTATTTTGGCCCAAGGAGTATGACAACAGACAAGGTATAGCACATCCAGTGCAAGAGTGTTTAATGTGCTCGGTGAAATAATGAAAATTAAAGAAAAATGCAAAAATAGCCAAAAATAAAGATATTTACAAAATGGATATGAGAGTTTTTTTTTTTTAAAAACAGCTCAAAACTGTTACTCCTGGCAAAAAAAAACACTCTGCGCCTAGCAGTACCTGCAGACATGGCAAAGACGAGGAAATTACATTTCAAACGAGAAAAAATAAAAGAAAATATTAAAGATATAACCCCCCCCCCCCCCCCTTGAAATGGACCAGCCCACAAATACAACTAAATATATATAACTGTTCTATTTTGAGACAATATTAAGCATATTTAAGAATTTGCACTAATTCTGTACTTTTAAAGAATAAACTTTGTGTCGACTTAGAGTATATTTGAATCAACCTTTAAGATAACTGTTAGTGTACTAATAAAATATAAGTATATTTATAATTCAATAACAATATCTGAATAATACATTGTAAGTACACTCTATATACATTCATAAATATAGTTGAAACAAACAGTATATTTTAAAATATAATAAATTAAAATGTAATGAAAAAAATCTCTTAAGTATACTTCCTTTTCACAAGGTATATTTGTGTTTATTAATCACAGTAGAGACTGTTGTGTTATTTCCATAGCATTATTTTTGGTGGAGATCTGCTTTTTAAGAATATCATTATGTACCTGCAGTTTTTCCTCTATGAGAGCTACAACAGCTGGAGTATTTTCTTAATTATCCATGGATTCTTTTGAATATGCATGTTTTCCTTCCCATTAGCTGGTGTAAAAGTCAACCTAGTATTAAGATCAGACATCAGATCATTGCATGAGGGAGCCAAAGCTGTTTTTTTATCAGCTATTACAAAAAGTTTCTAAATTTCTAAATGGTTTCTGAGTCAAGGTGAAATTTCTAGGCACTTTATTTCCTTATATATTTATTCCTTATATATACTTCTATATTGACTTGAAAGAATACACAGAAATGGTCTGACAGAAAGGCATCAGGGCCGAGGCACATTTTTGTGTTTAAATATTTAATGATAACCAGATCCTAGATGTGACATGACTTGTGGGTTGGGCTTCCCACGTGCTACTTTAGATAAAATATTTGTAGGAGCCTGCTGAACACCTCACTTCCACTGGTGAGATGATTACCCTGACCTCGATCCCCTTCTTAACAGTGTGTAGGAGTAATTCAATATGCTCCTTAGGGACTTTGCCCCTATAAGATAAGATGTTCCAGTGTTTACTTAGGGCCACAGGAAACCTCTTGGAGATATCCAAGACCCAAGCTTTACTTTCAGGTGTCTAATGTCACCTCCAATCACTACAACATTGTCATGTGTCGCTGTCTGTGGCACTGCAACAGGTGGAGCGCTTTGAACCAGTTGTAGTACCAAAGGTGGATATATGGTGATCCAGCAGCATTTAGATGGAAATCTAGCTCTTTTTAGGTGGGTATATTAAAATCCTACAGCTTTTACTTGGATATATGGTGACCCAGCATCTTTTGGATGGAAATATGGAGATAATATGGAGATACAGCAGCTTTTTGGTAGAAATATGGAGATCTAGCAGTGTTTTAGAAGGATAAAGCAGTATTTAGAAGGATAAATAGAGATCTAGTCGTTTTTTGATGGAAAATTATGGTCCGGCAGCTTTTAGGTGGACATAAGGAGAGCGAGCAGCTTGTAGAGGGATATGTGGTGAAAGCTTTTAGATAAAACTATGGAGAACCAGCATCTCTTAAGCATCTCTTAAGCAGTGGCATTTTGATTTTTTCAGTAGCTTTTAGGTGTATACATTGAGATCCATTTGCTTGTAGATGGAAGTATGCAGGCATACAGAAAGAAATTTTTAGAGAAAGAATGTGTAATTTCACCAGGGTGTTCAATTATGTGACTGTATATGTTTGATAGACATATGAAAGTGTTTAATGGACTTTTAAAGTTGCATCTTTATGACAGCCTAAAGCATGAGATACTATTTTAGATAAGTATGCAACTGTATTTACAAACACTACTAAGATGAGATATATCACAAAATATCACAACATACTCTTAAAACCTCACATTTTAGATATTTTTTATGAAACCTTATAGTTTATAATGATACTTTCAACAATGTTAGAAATTAAGCCATAAACCTCAAAACTTACTATTCAGTTCACTTGATATTTTCAGTATTGTGTAATTGATATATTTAATGTTGAAATGCCCAGTTCTTTATTAAGAGTAATTTATTATTAATAAACATGTGAGAAAAACAAACTTTTCATGTTTTGGAAGCTTAATTATAATAGTAATTCCAAGAACTGATAACCAATAAAACATTTACTTAAGGCATTATTTTATCAAACCTAAAGTCTGAAAGTCTGCAAAGTGTTTCTGGCAGCATTAGTCCAATGAAGGAAATGATATGATGAATGACTTTTACATAAAAACATTACCAGTCTGATTCTGAGCCATATTTAAGGTAGATTAATGTAGCTGTAGCGATGTTTTTACAAAGGAAAAAATATATTACATTATTCAAAACACTGTCCGAATGCAATTTTAAACAAATCTGTTTTTTTAATCTGGATTAAACAACAGCTATTAGGATATTCCCTGGAATGCTCTGTTCACAACCATAGTGACCCACACTCCTCTATGTGTCTAATCCACGGTCATACTGTCCTGCACTCCACTATGTGTGTAATCCACAGTCATACTGACCCTCACTGCTCTGTGTCTAATTTACAGTCATACTGACCTGCACTCCTCTATGTGTCTAATCCACAGTCATGCTGACCCTCACTCCACTATGTGTCTAATTCACAGTTATACTGACCCTCACTCCTCTATATGACTAATCCACAGTCATACTGACCCACAATCCTCTATATATCTATTACACAGCCATATAGCCAGGTGGTGATCTATGTATGTATCTTTACGGTGTGTGTGTGTACCTTTAAGAGCCACGGTCAGAAATCCTGTCTTGAAAGAGGAAAGGGTGGAGCTAAGAGCGCAGTAAAGAAGCAGTGCTAAAGCTGGGAGAATGGTGGTTCTATATGTACATTAATATGTACAGTATGTACAGTTAGGCCCAGAAATATCTGGACAGTAACACAAGTTTTGGCATTTGAACTGTTTTCTTAACCATATACAAGATACAGTTATATAATTAATGTGGGCTTGAAGTGCAAACTCTCAACTTTTATTTAACATCATAATTGGAGGAGAGGTTTAGGAATGACAGCTCTTTAAAATGTAGCTGCTTCTTTTTCAAGGGACCAAAAGTAATTGGACAACTCTCTCAAAAGCTATTTCATTGGCTTTTCCCTCATTAATCCATCATCAGTTGGGCAAGTAAACCAGGAAGTTAAGCCTGCTGGGCCTCAACACCCCCTTGTGCAACTGGATCCTGGACTTCCTGACAGGGAGGCCCCAGTTAGTCCGGTTCGGGAACAGCAGCTCCAGCACCATCACCATGAACACTGGGGCACCCCAGGGCAGTGTACCGAGTCCTCTGTTGTTCACCCTGCTGACTCATGACTGTGTTGCGAAACACAGTTCCAACAGCATCATAAAGTTCGCCGATGACACAACTGTGCTGGGTCTCATCAGCAAAGGCGACGAGTCAGCATACAGGGAGGAGGTACAGCAGCTGACAGACTGGTGTACAATCAACAACCTTCACTGGAATGTAGAGAAGACCAAGGAAATGGTTGTTGACTTCAGGAAATCAAGACCGGACCACTCTCCGCTTAACATCAACGGCTCCTCTGTGGAGATCGTTAAGAGCACCAAGTTCCTTGGTGTCCACCTAGCGGAGAACCTCACCTGGTCCCTGAACACCAGCTCTACAGCCAAGAAAGCCCAGCAGCGTCTCTACTTCCTCCGGAAGCTGAGAAAGGCCCGTCTCCCTCCACCCATCCTCACCCTCTTCTATAGGGGAACCATAGAGAGCATCCTAAGCAGCTGCATCACTGCCTGGTTTGGGACCTGCACAGCCTCTGACCGCAAGTCCCTCCAACGCGTTGTGAGGACAGCTGAGAGGATCATCGGAGTCTCTCTTCCCTCCGTCTTGGACATTTACACCACCCGCTGCATCCGCAAAGCAACCAGCATTGTGGATGACCCCACCCACCCTTCACACAGACTGTTCTCCCTCCTGCCATCAGGAAGAAGGTACCGCAGCGTCCGGTCCAACACGACCAGACTCTGCAACAGCTTCTTCCCCCAAGCCATCAGACTTCTCAACACAACTCAACGTCTGAACTGATATCTTCTGGTACATGTACTTACTCTCTCTCTCTCTCTCTCTCTCTCCAACCATTTACCCCAGATAAAAAAGGGAAGCATTTTTTGCACAAAGCATTGCACTAATAACTCTACTACCTCACTGGACTATATTTATTACACATTGCACAATTTGCACACTACCAGCAATTATTTATTATTCTCTGTCTGTACTGTGTTGTGTTGTCTGTCCGCACTTGTTTGTTCGTGTTGCACTTGTGTCTTGTATGCACTGTCTATGTTGCACCATGGTCCTGGAGGAACGTTGTTTCGTTTCACTGTGTACTCTGTATGTAGTTGAAATGACAATAAAACCCACTTGACTTGACTTGACTTAAAAGGGTAAATACAGAGGGCCGACCACTAATTCACCGTTAATTAACACTTAAACATAGAAAGGCCAGATTAGACAAAAAAAAAAAAACATCTAAAGAAGCCAGCCCAATTCGGAACAGGAAGAAAAGTATAGAAAAGGCTTGGAACAACTCGTGATCCAAAACACACCACATCCTGACATGGCATGAGAATGCATGGTGTTTATCGATGATGTGACAGAAGACAGAAGCAGCTGGATCAATTCCAAAGTGTACAATAACACTGGGCTTGGCTCCAGCCCCCCGTGACCCCAACTAGTGGGATAAAACGGAAGATAATGGATGGATGGATGTACAAATTTTTTGAATGTGTTCAACAAGCTTAAATAGATGTGATGATTAGGTGCCCCTATACT
Source organism: Megaleporinus macrocephalus (assembly GCA_021613375.1). Classification (NCBI taxonomy): domain Eukaryota; kingdom Metazoa; phylum Chordata; class Actinopteri; order Characiformes; family Anostomidae; genus Megaleporinus; species Megaleporinus macrocephalus. The sequence goes on along the minus strand of CM038704.1, from coordinate 36,714,772 downwards.
GTATATTGTAGGTGCTGGTCAAGTATCCTGCGTTACATGCCTGTCTGTTAGTGTTATTTATAACATATTACATAAAGATAATTCATATTATAGTGCTTATAATGATTGGGATGTTATTATTTGAAAGAGTTTTTAGAAAGGAATAAAATGCTTAGAAGCTTAAAACTTAAATAAAAAAGGACTGCAGTGAAAAACTAAGGATCATCTAAAACAAATGTAGCCCCTGCTAAAATGATGCCCCTTTATTTCTAAGATAAAAAAGTCGAAATCATTTGGTGAATTCCAAGAAAAATGGTATACACTGTGTAAATAGTTTTAATAAACAAACATCACATAGTTAGTGTATGTTCTTGTTGTTTTAATAAAATACACGCAGCTTAAAATCTGTAGCTGAGTAGAAGTGAGTAGGCGAGGGGCGTTGCGGGGTTAAGAGAGAGAGAGAGAGAAGCCCATGGGGAAATGGCAGCAGCTGGCAAACGATAGATGCGGCGTTGAGAAAAGTTTCCCTACTCGGTAAACTTAGCTTGTTCTGCTCAGCCAAGTCACAGATTGCCAAATCGGTAATTAAGTAATTGAGACAGATATACTGAAGAGAGTGCTTGTGACACGTTTAAAGACATTCCAACCGAATGTCTGTTTGTTTTGTACTTGTACTGTGTGCTAGCTAGCTCTGCGTTATTTAATTTCACGCGTAACTCTACCAGCGTTCACAAAGACTGTTGTGTGTGAGAAACGATAGTTGTTACTCTCTCTCCTCATCCCGTTGGATTTAGCAATCCTACTCCAGATAGCGCTCTGAGTCCACGCGTGGCTCAGAGTTCCTCTGGCTCCGAAGAAACGCTCTTAGCCTTGCCTTTAGAGTTGTGTGAACGAATAATTTGAGTCAACGTACTGAATCGAATCACTTCCTGAGCTGATTCGTTCCTTTCTCAATTCAGTAGTTGAGCTCAGCAGCGACCGTGCAGGCCAGCAGGTGAACTGCTGTGTGGTATGTGAATCACTGAATCACCCGCGAATCTGGTGGCGGAGACTCTCCTTGCGAGGAAACTGTGCTTTGCTCAGTGATTCGTTCACTGAACTGAGGGCTCCCGTTCACTCACTGATTCGTTCACTGAACGTACTGACACTGTGATTCACTGTCGCGCTGCTACCCGGAGAACTGTCGCTGAGGACGTGATTCACGTTTGCGCTGCCACTCACTCACATGGAGTCAAGCCATATAAACATAACACACACCTCCCTCTTGTTTTAACAGATTTAGTTTCTAGAAACAAACTTAAAATGTCTTGTAACAAGTACTGTATAAAACTAAGTTAAACTATTTATTCTGCCTCGTATGACAACGTGCTCAGCCCGTCTATTGCTGCCTGGACAGGTTCAGACGTTCGTCTCAAGTAAAATCAAGGTACTGATTTAATATTTTCTTTTGCTCTTTGGAGTAAAGCCACCTCCTAAGTTTTGGGTCTCTACGTTCCCCAGCTCAGACTCAGGCCTGCAACGTTTTTCTTTTATTTACTTAGTTTAGGCTTTTGAGTATGTAACAACGTGGGCCCACTTGAGTAGAAATATTCTTTTATGAGTGTGCTATATATTGTCTACTGCTCAAGTATCATTACTGGTGTCTTTAGATGTGAAATTCTACATATGTGAAATTCATAATTGGTTTATGAGGTTAAATTAGAGGTGAATTTATACAAAAAAAACGTGTGTAACAAATACGGTATACATTGAATATTTACGTAACATGTAACTTAAAAAGCTCTAACATCTGGTTACTAAAAACTCTAAAACATGTCATTTAAAAATCTAAGCACTGTTATATTGTAATGGTGTTTAACGTTTACATTTTTCTGAACCCTCATAATTGTGAAAAATCCATAAGAGAATGTGCTTTGATAAAATCTAACATTTTCCAATTGTGAAATACTCAGTAAACCTCAGGTATTTTGTATTTAAGTGAATTTGAGTATTGTTTTCTCTTAAGTGTGTGTTTTATTTCCTCTAATTACTTTTATAAGGGAATAGGGAAATAATAGATTGAATTCAGGACCCTTATTCTTGCCACATATATTTGGGATAGGGGTTACACATCCTGAACTTGTGGGAGTGTGGTCAAAGACTGTCTCTTGCTGCTCTGTTCACACCCTCAAGGTCACGTTACCTGCCTTTATCTGTCAGTGGTCATTTGGCTCCTACGTTAATACTTGGTTACCTGTATTAGAGCATTTCTTGGTGTGAAAGATAGCTCATTTAAATAATCATAAAATTCAGATTATGTATATATATTTATATTACTCTTACGCTTATATTGACAGACACTGTATGTAGTTTGCATGAAAAAAAATCCAGTGAACATTTATACCATGAGTGATCATCATATAGAACATACATACATTTTTATCCTTTTTAGAAGTCATTCAGAATGATTAGAAACGAAAAACTCTACATGCACTGCTCTGTACCATGTATTCTGACAACACAAAGCTGTGAAATTCAGAAAGGTCACTTACATCACATTACATACATTACTGTTCAATACAACTTCAGTTCATAACAAACACTCATATTTCGGACATAAAAGAAACAAGTTCTGAACATTAACGTAACAAGATTTTGGACCATTTTTTTGGGCCCAGTCATCATGAAATGTTTACACAATGTACAGACTAGTTGATATTAAAAAAAGAAAAGCATGAGGTTTTGATACAACATCAAAATGATGATATCGTATTTTATAGGGTCGACAAGTCTATAATCACACTGAACATTTGGGATTGTTGTGTACTTGACCATGTGTATTTTTTTATTTATTTTTTTGAATTTACTTGATAATATTCTTGATACCATGTTATAGAATGTTACTGATGAAGAAAAAAAAATATATACAATTAGAAAAGAAGGTAGAATCTCAGACTCAGAAACCATTGACCATAACTGAGTCCTCTGGTCTGGCTGAGCTGGTGTGTGCTGGAGGATTGTCTGTTGGTGTGTCGTTCACATTTACAGCACGATTTGCGATGCAATGTACATCCTGTTAGAAAATACACATATTTATTATTTTACTGGGTTTCCATTTATGTTAGAATAAATCACATCCTGCTGAACAATTAACTCTCAGATGTAGTTATTCAACTTTATGGTACCACATTCATTTACAGGAACTGATATGTATGTAATAGTTAATAATTGTTAAAAATTATATCATGATCACACACATTCTTTAATGAATAAATAGTTTAGTTTAGCTTGTCAGGTGGTACAACCTTTCCATACAAACCATACAAATGTGCCATCAGAATATTTATTTATTAGTAAAAATGTAACTATAAACTCAAGTTTAAGAATGAAGCCATGCCAAGCAATGTCCAAGTGAATGTATGTTTAAAATGTTTTTAAAACTAGTTTAAAAAGTCAGATAGTGAGTCGACCAGACAAAGAACAGCTATAATAACTATATATAATATATAAATATAATAAATATAATAATATAAATATATAAATATAATAATAATGAATATAATAAAATGTAATATTAACAATATTTAATATTAATTAATAAATTGATAATTAAAAATGTAAAAACAGTTGCATATTTTCATGCTGCATGCTTGGTAACTGTCATATTTAAAATAATTATGATATTAATAATGAATAGTTGGACCTATATTATGTGCTATTACTGAGCTGTTAGGGGAAGCGTTACTATTTTGTCTTTTATTGTCTATTATAGTCAAGTTTTATTTCATGTGAATATTTTATATGTATATTAAATGACTTGCTAAAAGAAAGTCTAACTGCTAATTTCAATGATCTTCGAAGACATCAAGGAAGAACACTGACCTATATATAAGACATTATATTATGCTATTCTCCAGAAGTAGACCACTTAATTGAAAGGTTTCTCTTACCTCTTGAACACTGTGAGTTTGATATGGATTGATCATTGGAGAGCATGCTGGATAGTTCGGAGCCACAGTCACAACAGAAACTTTTAAAGTGGGGATGGATGGGAGGATGTTATTTCACAGATTATATGCTATAGATAGCTTTTCAAGTCAAGGTTTAAACAACAGGTGGGTTTATCTGGCGTCTTTACAGGTGAGGACAAAAACATTGTTCACTTTTAATGTAGTGTCATACAAAGAGATTTGTTCAAAGCATTTTTGGAGCATTTCTATTGGTCCAGCCATCATGAAATTTTCATTCAATGTAAAGCGCAGTTACCATGTTCAAATAAAAATGAATAAAAATCCAGTTCTTGTTGATTTGTACTTTTTGAAATTATAACACTTACACTGTTGCTGCTATCTTGCATTTTATTTTCAGACCACACTAAGAGTAGCAAACACCTGTTTAAGAAATTTGCCAGTTGTGCCAGCAAATGCTTACAAGGAAAAATAATGACATTAAGGGGTTTTTTTTGCATAGCTCATTAACATCAATAATAACGAAGTAATTTAATTGATCCATCAACATGTTGCATTGAGAATCATTAATTCTGAAGTTTGTCTTTAGGAGTTCCACAAGGTTCTGTTTTAGGGTCACTGGTTTTTACATGCTGTTTCTAGAAAATGGTCTAGGGTTAGATAGAACAGTGGCTGTTCTTTCTATATGCACATTTTTTTCTTTATTCTCACTTATTATTGATAAATATCTAGAACAATTGCATGAAAAACTTAACATTTTTGACAAAATTTTTAAATGAGATGTTCAGCAAGCTCATGTAGGTGTGATGATCAGGTGTTCTTATACTTTTGGCCACATAGTTGAGGAGCTAGTTCATGTATCCTTTGATATAAGCCAGTCTGTTAGTGTTATATGTAGAATATTATATAATGAATGGAATGTAATTAATTAGATAACAAGCAATGATAAACAAAAAAATAAAACGATAAAATAAAATGACACCACAAGCAGTGATTGTTTTCTATCCTGTTGGTAACCACTATGGCGGCTGAACAAGAATGTCTGCCTCTCTGAAGGTGCACATTCTGAAAGAATTCCACTGGCAAGGGATTGAAATTGAAGCTTTTTCTTGGGACTCTAATTGGCATAACATCCACATAAATCACAGAATATCTAACGATTCGCAATCCAGCATGTGATCTTAACTTTGCATATTGCTGCTATGGGAACCAAAACTATTTTTTTCTTTTATGTTGTTTTTGCAGTTATTGCAATAATTTGAAAATGTCCACCCTTTATATTTTACGTACCATTTGTGATAATAAAAACTTAACAATTAATAAATTAATAGATAATAAAATTAACTTAAGTTAATTAGACATATAGTACAAAAAGCACTTCTTTTTTAAATCCATCTGGTCTATATGGTTCTTTGGTTTATTTACGTGAACAGAAGTGTCCATGAAGGTGAAAAAACTAATTTTCCATGTAGCTGTGATACTCACCTTTGGTTTATTGTCGCAGGTGGCATTGCAACCGAACGCTGAGATGCAGATGGAGATGATTAACTGAAGCACAGTCAAAATCAGCAGCATTCCACTGACTCCATAGGTCTTAAAAATGGAAAAAAATAAAAAAATAAATAATAATAATATCAAAATTTCACAGTCTGTTTGAGTTGTAAAATATTAATTCATACTGATACAATCCTGCTTCAGGTAATGGCCACATCAACCATCAGAATGGTTAAAAAATGTGTGTGGCATGATTGCTGGTGGCAAACCGGCAGGTTTGAGTATTTCTACAACTGCTGATCTGCTGGCATTATCACGCACAGCATCTCTAGAGTTACTCAATAATGCAGCACAGAACAAATATCCAGTGAGCATCAGTTCTGCTTAGCTTGTTAATGAGAGAGGTCAGCGGAGAATGGCCAGACTATCAGGTTCCACTGTTCTTAACCATGAACAGCGGTGGGCACAGGTTCACCAAAACCGGACAGTTGGGAGACTGAAAAAATGTAGTAATCCTGATTTCTGTTGAGGCACACAGATGGTAGCATCTAGCCTGAATTCATGGAACAGTCCAGGCTGGAGGTGGAGGTGTGTCCCAGCGTGGTCAGGTGAAAGTTGGGTACACTGTGGACAGGTCGCCCTTCCAGCACATGGCCAACATACACTGACACACTTACACCTATGGGCAATTTAGAGTGACCAATAAACCTAAAGTGCATGTGTTTGGAGTGTGGGAGGAAACCAGAGTACCCGGAGGAAACCCACTCAAGCAGGGGGAGAATATACACACTCCACACTCCAGGATCGTCTTGCTATGAGGCGTGTTTCTACCCAATCAAATGGAGATATTTAATATGCCTTGTTATGCTCTTTACAAGCTGCTCTAGTTATTTGTCAGAGTAACTCTGACTTCTTGAGAATACTGTAAGATAACATACCACCATATTAATAAACACAGGTTGGCATCCAAATACGTGTGGTAACAAAACTCAAAGTAACCAAAGAATACCAAACAAATAGCATAGAATAGAGAGATGGGAAGAAACAGATGAAAGGAATAGGTGCAGTTATGGATTTATAAAGTAGAAGCTTATTATTGGTGTAGTACTTATATTTGGGTCATATATATTTCTGTTATTTTAAAGACTAGGACATGTAGGTCACTAGTCTGCAAAATAGATATTTGATCCTACAGTCCAGAGCACAATGTAAACATGTAATTTCTCAATCAAATGCAGAATCTGAGAGTTAAATTCCAGTCGAGATTATTGAAATTAAAAAAACACACAAAACAAAAAAACACACATTTAACACTCACCAAAAGCATACATTTGTAGTCCTCAGAGAGAAATAAGTAGCAAATGTTGTTGTGCACATATTGTATGATGTCAGATGACAGAAGAATGACAGCTGTTCCTGCAACTATAGCACTGAACACATTCATTCCCAGAGAGCCTTTCACCTGCAGGAGAGGAAGGAGTAGAGCAGAATGTATTTACTGAATAAATGCATCTCTCTTCTACTTAGAAACACAAATGTAGCACAGATTGAAAGCTTGGAATCAAAAGAAGTAAATAACTACATGTTCTCATTAACAGTGATAACTGCAACTGCTAATATCAATTAATCATATTAAAGAATTTATATACTGACGTACCAAACAGGAATTAAGTTTGCTCTCCGCTGCAACAGTCAAAGAGCCAGTGATGATGTACTGAAAGAGAAAAAAAGGCAAATACATTATAAATAAGTACCGCCATTGTGGTATTATTGATTATTTTTTGTTGCATTGGATTTTTTAACAAATAATCTCAAAACTTACGACTACAGAGCCCCAGTAAGTGATTCCACTCAAGACAGAAAATGGTCGCATGCTGATCGTTATCAAGATGCCCAACGCAATAATTGTGAATCCAATCATTATTTGGACGGTCTGGGGGAAAAAACACACAGCATATATACACCGATCAGCCATAATATTAAAACCACCTCCTTGAATCTACATTCATTGCACATTTTATCAGCTTCACTCACTTCCTCAAAAGACATGAGTTTCATGAAGTTTTGACTAAGTTTTAATTCTTTTAATTCTCTTTCAATCATCAGATTCATCCACTCGGAGAAGAGGGCCGAAGCACAACCTACATTACAAAATGTCCTTCTGCATTTACTGTTGTCTGCATTTACACATTTCTGTCAGAGAGAGCTCCAAATCCAAACATATTTAAGCAGACAGAAATGCCATCATTTACACCTGAAGCCAGTGATAAAATAACAGTGGTTTTCTAGTCTGTACGATGATACTATATTGTTTATTTTACAAGTGAAATAAGACTTATAGTTGTGATGTAGAGAATCAAATTGTGTGCTGAAAACCACTAATTCTTTTTTTTTTAAACTGAAGCCTGTGGTCAACATCAGGCACCATGTCCACAAAAAACAGTGAACAAAACTTTCCCTTCTTACTAAAATCAAATCTTGATGCATTGAGCTGAATAGATATTTTAAGGTAACTTATTCTGCATGGAAATTTGTCACCATCCTGATTTCTACACTTGCTGTGTCTTGTGTTAATACAACCTGGTTTTCCTGTCACACAGCAGTGTTTGTACTAGACCTCAAACTTGACCAGCATATACCGTAACTGAGGCTGTTATTTAGGTCATTCTCACTAATATGACAAACACTGGGACCCAACAATAAAATGCATGCTTAAAAATGATTTTAGGATTTATTTTTCAGTTTAAGTCACCAAATTCTCATCAGTGCAACACATTAGGATTTGAAGATAAATTTGTAAATTACATATTTTTCTGACTTTCTCACTATGTGTACCGTTATGAACCTAAGCATTACTTCATTACAGTTTATTACAGAGTTTTTACAGGTTATGTTAATGTACTAATGTTTCACTGATGCTGCCTTGTACAATGATGGGTGCACAAGAATCCATGCTATTTTCATTTAAAACACCAGTTAGGCTATTTTTGTGCAAAAAAAATGCAAAAAGTCTAACTGGTGTTTTTTGTTACCTGCTAGCTACCAACATCCTTTCATTCCAGTCCTGCCAAACTAACACTTTAATATTGAGTCAATTTTACCACAAAATGAGAGCCATTACATTTATAGAGCAAACAAAAAGAATAGAAATGCGTGCTATAATGAAGGAATCATCTTACCCCCAGAGCCATCGGCTTGGATTTTAGAAATTTCTGAAGATTGTTTGGAATGGGCCCTGTCTGAATGTTACTGACAGGTGTGACAAAGGGAACTCCAACATTAGGGAACCCGGCAGTAGGTCCTCCAATGTTATAGGCTCCAACATTGAGGATACTGCCAGTAGCGACCCCTGGCCCAGGCACAACCACATTTTGCCCTGCAGCAGCTGGTGGGACCACCTGGGTCATCATAAAGCCATATTTTGGGTTGTTGTCTGGTACAGCAGTGGTGGACATCCTTAGTGGAGATGTGTTCACCTGTGAGAACCATAATTTTCACCTTATTATCAGTATAAGAGTCATTTTGTCACTTTAACTGCTATGAATCTATTATAAAAAGAATAAGTCAGGAACTGAAGAGTGTGCCAACGTACAGACACTTACAGGTTATAGGGTTCATAAAACGCAACAAAGATAAAACAAGCAATGCAGCCAAACCATGTAGCAGCACTTAAACTCAATAAAACATTCCAATAATATTAAAAGGTAACTTTAAACAGAGAGTAAATAATTTTGTATATACAGTATTTTGCTATCAGTAACCGCCTTTTGATTAATTGAACGTCCAGCTAAAATGTACACAAGTTATTCACGTTTCAGCATCAGTGAAAAAGCAGTAAAAAAACACTTTACAGAATATTACCTCAACAACTAAATATAATAACACATTTTACTGTCTGTCACAGGGATATTATTCCACACCTCCAAAACTCAGTCTTCTTTTCTCACCATCCAAATGATCCATCTATATGTATCTCATAGACAGTTTGGCAACAGAAACATTTAGCAGCTCACAAGAGAGAATTTAGATTTTTTACCTGAAGTGGAACTCAGCTTGCTTCTTTGTGTGGACTGTAGGGAACTGTTTGACGTTTGGTCTTCTGTTTCAGTCACCGGGTCCCCTTTTAATTGCATTGGTCTTCTGGTGACCTTTGAGATCATTATGTAATGGTGATAAAAGATTTCCAAGTGCACCTGGAAATAGTCATATTATCTATCGTGAAGCCTGGTGAAAGTCTAGTTCAGTCAATTTTTACTACTCTGAAATCATAGTTTTCCATCACATCAGCTTTAAGTTCTGCAGTAATCTAACACATACAATAAACCATCTATTTATAGTTTTCCATCACATCAGCTTTAAGTTCTGCAGTAATCTAACACATACAATAAACCATCTATTTATAGTTTTCTAAAACATCAGCTTTAAGCTCTGTAGTAATCTACCACATACAATAAACCATCTATTTATAGTTTTCTAAAACATCAGCTTTAAGCTCTGTAGTAATCTACCACATACAATACACCATCTATTTATAGTTTTCTAAAACATCAGCTTTAATATATTAATTATATATTATATATATATATATGTATACAAACCGGATTCCAAAAAAGTTGGGACACTAAACAAATTGTGAATAAAAACTGAATGCAATGATGTGGAGGTGCCAACATCTAATATTTTATTCAGAATAGAACACAAATTACAGATCAAAAGTTTAAAAAAGAGAATGTATCATTTTAAATGAAAAATATGTTTAAAAATTTCAAGGCATCAACAAATCCCAAAAAAGTTGGGACAAGGCCATTTTTACCACTGTGTGGCATCCCCCCTTCTTCTTACAACAGACGTCTGGGGACAGAGGAGACCAGTTTCTCAAGTTTAGAAATAGGAATGCTCTCCCATTCATGTCTAATACAGGCCTCTAACTGTTCAATCGTCTTGGGCCTTCTTTGTCGCACCTTCCTCTTTATGAAAGAGGTGAAAGATCTGGACTGCAGGCTGGCCATTTCAGTACCCGGATCCTTCTCCTACATGATGTTGTGATTGCTGCAGAATGTGGTCTGGCATTATCTTGTTTAAAAATGCAGGTCTTTCCTGAAAGAGATGACGTCTAGATGGGAGCATATGTTGTTCTAGAACCTGAACATAGTTCTCTGCATTAATGGTGCCTTTCCAGACATGCAAGCTGCCCATGCCACAAGCACTCATGCAACCCCATACCATCAGTGATGCAGGCTTCTGAACGGAGCGTTGATAACAACTTGGGTTATCCTTATCCTCTCTAGTCCGGATGACATGGCGTCCCAGTGTTCCATAAAGAACTTCAAATCGTGACTCATCTGACCATAGAACTGTCTTCCATTTCGCCACACTCCATTTTAAATAAGTGATAAAATAGGCTGAAATAGGCTGTTGGAAGCCATCAGGACCGTCAGGATTAATTTTTTTTCATCAGAGAATAAAATTTTCTTTCACCTTTCAGTGTCCCATGTTTGGAAGTCCCAAGACCAAACAGGCAATTTTGTGGCGTTGAAGGAGACATGGCCTTTGAAGACATTTTCTGTTTCTGAAGCCCGTTCCTTGCAGATGATTCTGTGCCACTTGACTTTTTTGTTCCATAAACCTCAGGATCTCTCAACAAACTCTCAGTCTTACTGCATCCAAACTCAGGGTGAGGGTCTGGGTCAGGGTGAGGGTTAGGGTTAAAAATAGAAATGTATAATTCTAACATGTGGATGTGACATGGCTTGTGGGTTGAGGTCCCCTTCTTAATGGTGTCTGGCAGTAATTCAAAATGTCCCTTCGTATCTACAAGATGTCATTGACTCCAGCGAGAATGCCCTTGTCCTCGTGTTTATCTAGGGCCATGGGAAACCGCTTAGAGACATCCGAGACCCAAGTGCCTGGAAAACAAAAGCCATCTAGCGCCATTAACTCTTAGGTGTCCAACGTCAGAGCCTCCAATCACTAAAACACTCTCCTGTGTCGCTGTCCAAGGTGCTACAACAGGTGTAGGGCTTCAAATATATATGTGGATATATAGGATATATATATAGGATATATATGGTGATCTAGAAGCATTTTGATGGAAATATGGAGATCTAGCTCCTCTTATATGGGTATATTAAGACCAACATTTTTAATTGGATATATGGTGATACAACAGTACAACAATATATGTTGACCCTGCATCTTTTTGGTGGAAATATGGCGATCCAACATTTCTTAGGATGGTATATAGAGATTCCGGAGCTAGGTTATTCCGGAGTTAGGTTTAGGGTTAGGATTAAGATTTGGCTTGATTCCTAACATGTACAAAAAGAAAAACAAAGGTCCTAGAACTAAAGCTTGTGTTACTCCAAAAGAAATTTTTTTTTTAGAATGGTTAGCCAGTGAAACCAGGAACTGTCCACTCTAGAACTGTGCCTGAGAGACCCACCCAACATTCAAGACAGTGGATTAGAATCTTGTGATCAATCATGTCAAAAACTGAGATGTATTAAGATCTAATAAGACTGGGATAGAAGGATTTTGTGAAAAGGTCACTGACAACATAAACTAAAGCTGCCTCAGTACTATGGTTAGAGCAAAAACCTGATTAAAACTTCTCACATAACTTGTTTGATATTATATAAGCATTTAGTTGTTTTAAAACAACTTTTTCTTAGACCTGGAAGTGAAGGAAGTGAAATCAGTCTACATAAAGATTTTTATGGGCAGTCTTAAAATGTGGAAAAACTGCTGTTGACGGAGAACAGTTTATAATAGTTCAGACATTATTTTGAACCCAGTCAGACACCATTTTAGTAAATTAAATAGGAACTGGACTGAGATAACTTGTTTCAATTTGATTGATTTATGACAGTTGTAGCTCCTAATAACTGATAACAGAGAAAGATGTCATAACTGATGTAGGTGGCTTCTCAGGAAGGTTTTTGGAACTTATTCCAGCTGACTGAGCTATGCTTTGTCTTATCGAAGCTATTTTATTTTGATAATAAATTGCCCTGACAGGTTTGGGAAGATGAGTCACTATTAGACGCAATAGCAGGATTAATTAGTTGGTCTATGGTGGAGAAAAGGCTTTTGGCATTACCCAGGTGAAAAAAAAAAATTACACTGTATAATATAAATGAAGTATACTTCATTTAAGTGCACTTAGTATACTTTAATGTATTCATGGTTAATCTACTAAATCTGGGCTATGTTTGAGTACTAACCTAAATACAACTAAATATATTTAACTGTACTATTTTGGGACAACATTAAGCATATTTAAGTGCATCTTAAGTGCACCCTCTTCTACCAATTCTGTACCTTTAAAGAATATACTTTGTCTACTTAGAATATATTTGAATCCACATTTAAGATAACTGTTAGTGTACTAATAAAATATAAGAAATAGATTTATTATTCAATAACAATATCTAAACAATACATTGTAAGTACACTTTATGTACATTCATAAATATATTTTAGTTGAAACAAAGAATATTTTGCAATACACTAAATTAGTGGGAAAAAGATTTACTTTTCTCGCCGGGTAACCCTTGTGTAAAAAGGATACTTAAGAGCACTAAAATTGACTGTTTGACTTTAAAATTGACTTTTCATAGCATTATTGTTGGTGGAGATCTGCTTTTTAGGAATATCATAATGTACCTGCAGTTTCTTTCCTCTATGAGAGTTACGACAGCTGGAGTATTTTCTTATTCATTCATTTATTCTTTAGAATTTAAGTTTTCTTTCCTATTGGCTGGTGTGAATCTGTAGTTAAGGGTAAGGTAACGTTTTTGGCATATTTCTAGGCACTTTTTTTCCTTACTTCTATATTGACTTGAAAGAATACACAGAAAAGGTTTGACAGAAAAGCATCAGGGACGAAGGACAGTTTTATATTTAAATCTTCAGTGATAACCAGATCCTAGATGTGACGTGGCTTTTGGGTTGGGCTTCCCACGTGAATCCACGTAGAGTCTGCTGAACACCTCGCTTCCACTCCTGTAGGCGGACAGAATTCCTGAGATGATTACTCTGCCCTCCCTCGGTCTTAACAATGTGTAGGAGTAATTTAATATGCTTGGGGACTTCGCTCCTATGAGATATCATTGAGCCCATAATAATGCCAATGTTCCTTTGTTTACTTAGGGCCATGGGAAACTGCTTGGAGATATCTGAGACCCGAGCACCTGGAAAACAAAAGCCATTGTAAGGACTTGGTCTCCAGAGGTAGGTTTCGATCCATGTGCAGCCTTTATTAACAGAGTTGAATAAACAGCAAACCAACAATGACACGCACTGACTACAGGGCGTGAGAAGGCTATATACACCTGCGCTGATGAGCTGCAGGTGTATATAGACCGCCCTCAGGAGTGAGGGGGTGGCTGCACCTCGAGTGGCTGCAGCTTTTAGGTGGATACATGGAGATCCAGTGGCTTGTAGATGAAAGTATGCAGGCATATAGAACGAAATATTTAGAGAAAGAATGTGTCATTTTGTCGGGGTATTCAAATATGTGACTGTATATGTTTGATAGGTTTTTAATTGACTTTTAAAGGTGAATCTGTATGACAGCCCAAAGCATGAGATGCTCCATGTAAACAAGGTCAGTCTTCATAGTATTTAGTAAGCTATTCTAGTTACTTGTAGTTTGCTTGTATTTAACGTTACCTAAGCAAGATACTTGCTTTTGAGCTCGACATCATACACAAAGTAAATGAAAGTTCTTACTCACTGTAAAACTTTCAGTTTAAGTTGATCTGCCTCAACCAGCAACCAGTAATAAACTCAAACGACATGGCGGCTACTTACAGGTTACGGTTAGGGTTGTGATGCTAATAAAGGTGAAAGTGCTCGTCTCCTCAGTATCTTCAGGGTTAAATGCTGAGCAAAGCTGCTCAATATTGTTCAAGATTTGAGAAAAACTCTCTGAAGTGACATGTGCAGACCTTGTATTATATTTGTTCCAACTTAAACGATGCCACAGCTTTCTGGCAAATGTACAGTTGTGGCCAAAAGTTTTGAGAATGGTACAAATTCTGGTTTTTGCGAAGTTTGCTGCCTCAGTTTTTTTAGAACCTTTTGTCAGATGTTTATATGGTATAATGAATTACAATTATAAACATTTCATTTGTGTGTTAACATTTTATTGACAAAATACATCCAGTTTAAGCAAAGACTTGATATTTACAGTATTGACCCTTCTTCTTTAAGACCTTTCATCTCAGCGAAATCCTGAATGATGGCAACCCATTCTTGCCTAAGTTTGATCCAAGTTTCTGGGTTTTTGTTTGTCCACCCTCTTTTTCAGGACTGACCACAGGTTCTCAATAGGATTGAGACATGGGGAGTTTCCTGGCCATGGACCCAAACTGTCAATGTTTTGTTCACCGAGCCACTTGGTTATCACTTTTGTCTTTTCTTCTCCGGACAATCATTTTCCAGATGTCCCAAACAGTAGCAGTAGTAGTGATAGTAATTGTAGTAGTTGTTGTAGTAGTACTACTAGCAGTAATTGTTGTAGTTGCAGTAGTAGTAATTGTAGTAGTACTAGGATTAATAGTAGTATTAGTAGAAATATGTGGTTAAATGTGGATGTTAACTTCTACTATGTGCAAATCTGTTTTTAAAGCAGTTCAGTAAACAGAGAGATACAGGACTTCTTTCTCTGAAGAGTGAAGTTTTGTGGGAAAACGTGCAGACAGCCTGTTGCAGGAAGAGTTAGCACTGTTCTGCTCAGCACTGAAGGCTTCAGACAGCTGAAAAACATTGCCAAGCTAGCCTGTGTCTAGTGTAATATAATATCTATGGAGTTTAAGAGAAATTTCACCAAGTTCTCTCAGTACTGAAAGAGCTAAACTGTAAACAAAGTAATTTAGGTCAGTCATTTGGTGTAAAACAATCTGTTCTAGAGAAGCTTACCAAAATCCTTCACAGTGGTGGTGATACGAACCAGACCACCATCTTTAAAAGCTCCCTCAACATAAAAATGTTTAGGAATATGTTATCTGATACAATCTCATAAGAATTTGCACAAAAACAAATCATCATGAAATGTTTGCAGAATTGATATTTAAAAAAATACAAACATGAAGTTTTGATATAACAGATAGGAAAATGATGATAGCATATTTTAGGGTCCATTGGTCCATTAAAACATACTGAACATCTAGGATTGTTTGATTTAAACCTAAAATATGCGACAAAAAATCAAAGGCAACACAAAAAATCAGCTATATAATAAAATAATATTTTTTTATTTAAATATTTTACTGTGATTTCACTTTTCACTTAATTTGTTATATGGTTGATATATATATATATATATATATATATATATATATAGCTGTATGTATATATGGTTTCACAATGGAAAAAGAAAGGCTTTCAGACCCCTCTGTAAATGATTAAACAGCCATAGATCACAAAAACATATCCTGAATCAGACTTCTAGCTCTTCTCCAGGCTTTTCTCTGCCATTAGTCTGAGCTTTCGGATTTTGCTGAGCTCAGGCTGTAAGCTGGAGGATTTTCTGTGTGAGGGTTGTTCACAATTACAGCAGGATTTGCGATGTGAAACACATCCTGTTAAAAAAAAAGGCATTTATTATATTTATGATTCACACCGGGTTTCCATTTGTGTTAGTGTAAATTAGGTACTGCTGGAAAATTAACTCTGAGAAGTGGTTATTAAATTTTATGGTAACATATTAAAATAAATGCCCTAATATCATCATCTCATAGTTAATTACTGTTACATTTATATTATTGGTATTAACTTTATATCAACTGTAATTAAACCATAATAATAATTTATTTGCCTGTATACAAGGGTCATTGACATGACATGCATTTTATGTCTATTACTTTCTCAAAAAAAAATGCATATATTTATATACCAAATTATTTTGCTTTTTATTTTTGCTATTTTAGCTTATTTGCTACTTTAATGAGACACAATTTTTAGTACAGTTCAGTGCAAGTGACTTTTTGCCTCATAAAGTCTAAAAATGCCAGGGGGTGCAAGCATCCAACAATATGTGATAATAAAGAAATATATCACAAATATTAATTTAGTATATAGCATTCTTAATAAAGTAGTGTGACATAAATATATAAAAAACACTTCCTCTAATGTCAGGTGGCACAAATCTTAATGGAAGGACTATTATTTTGACATCCTTTTGCAAAAGAGGGGCAAAGGTATTACAATATAAAGAAGATCTTAATTGACCTTCATGGTGCAATGCTAAGGTCAGTAGCGCTTGTGATTTTGTGGATTTTGCATCATTTGCATCAGAATGGGTCAGTATAGCTACAGTCTCCGCAGGATATAGGGAATGAATAAAATAAACAATGTGTAAGTTATTAAATGCACATAATATGATGCTATTGCTGGGGTTTTAGGGGAGGAGTTTCTGTTTTATTTATGTATTTTAATCTGGATTACAGTAACGGTTATGTTGTAGTACATGAAGTTATTTATACCAGAAAATTGAGAAATATTTACAAAAACATATATGTCTTTGAGGAGTAGACCATTATACTGATAGGGTTCTCTTACCTGTTGACCACTGTGAGTTTGATATGGATTGATCATTGAAGGGCATGGTGGATGGCTCACAGCCACAGTCACAACAGAGACCTTTCAAATGGAAGGGTATGGAGTTTAACACCACAGGTTTTTATTCCACTATGTTATCTCACATATTATATACTATAGATCAGAGCTTTCCAAGTCAAAAAAATAAAAAAATAAATAATGTCCATAATGTCAATGTTTACAAGAGAGGTATGTTCATGTAAAGAGATTTGTTCTAAGCCGTTGTGGAGCATTTGTATTAGTCCGGTCACACTTATATTAAAAGGCAGCTACCATGTTCAAATGATTGAGGAAAATAAAAACGGACAAAAATGTCCTCCAAGATTTGTACTGTTTAAAGTATAACAGTTCTGCTGTTGCTGTTATCATGTTTTGGAGCTTTAGCATTTAACTTTTTAACCATGGAGAATGTACCATCCACAGCACTTTAGTTAAGGAGACAGGTTGTTGGCAGGTAGTTCCCCCAAACAGTGCTTATGGAGAAAAGAAAAATGCTGGTACATCCTGATTAGAAAATGGTCATAATGTTCTTGTAAAATTCATTATACAATCAATAATAGTGAAGTAATTTTGTTGGTCTGTCAACATCAAACCTGGGCAGACCACCCCGGCAATGTGCTAGAACAGTGTAAAGCTTATTTGACAAACTAGCAATTTCTTGTTGCATTAGGAAAGCATTAAACTGTGTTTCCTCAGGGGTTCCACCAGGTTCTATTTTAGGGCCGCTGTTTTTTTCTAATAGTACATGCTGCCTATAGTGAATAATAATAAAACATGAGATTGAATTTCATATCTGCAGTGACAATGTACACTTTGCATTGTCTCTAAATGTCACGATGTTTTACTGTGTTAGATAGCAGCACATTAGAGGGACAGAAATGCTCATGAAACAAGAGTCCAAAGTTCATTTTCCATGTAGCTGTGATACTCACCACTGGTTCATTGCAGCAGGTGGCTTTGCAACCAAACGCTGAGATGGAGATTGAGATGAATAACTGAAGCAGAGACAAAGTTAGGAGAACTCCACTGACTCCATGTGTCATATCCTGCTAGACAGTGTAACATTAAATACAAAGACATTCTTGTTAATAAAAAAATATCAACTAATATCAGAATTTCACACTGTTTGGTTTATAAAACCTGGCATATTTGGGACAGTATTTATGTCCTAATGAGGCGTGGCTAAACAGATGAGGGAGGAGGGGCGGAGTCAGCACTAGTGTACCGGCGAGGCAGATCGTAGGTGAGCATGTGTGAAATACAGACTAACTTACCACAACAATGAATATGTAAGACTGTATGCATATAAATAATGGATTTAAACTGTAAAATGGCCCCCAGTTTTCATTTGGACCACCCAAAATGTGGATACCAGGCTCAAGTCAGGCTTTTTTATTATGTTCCCACACTGTGTACACTTTAGGAGCGCAGTCTGGGGGTATGTCTTTTTTTCCCTCTCCCTTCACCTATGTATTCCTTTATATTTTTTTCCTGTATTCATGTGCTGTCTCCACTCCCACCTTTCCCCCTTATCTTGTGTTTGTATGTACGGACAGGTTGATGGCATATTGAAATTAATAAAAGATTATCTTACACTCAGTTGAGGTCGTTGGCTATATAAGAAATTAGGTGATGAATAGAATTTATATTGTTTTTCTCATAGCATACCACAACCAGCATGAGAGAGTTTAGTGCTAATAAGCGTACTGAGGGTGTAGCATCATATGGCTGACATTATTAAGAACCCAGCAGGTACATTTCACTGTGTTCTGCTTTGTTAAGCTGTTAAGCAGGTGTAAAAGAAGAGATGCAAAAGCAGTAAGAGAGAGAGAGAAAATGAAATGAAAGTGGAAAAACCTAAACAGGGTAACTGGAGTCAAAACAGTTTGTGGAACAGTAAGCAAGAGTGGAAGGATGGGGAAAAAACTGATCAAAGAAAAGGGTGCAGTTATGGGTTTATAAAGTAGAAGTTTATGATTGGTGTAATACTCATACTCATCATAGTTGGGCTCTTATTGTTATTTTATAGACTACGAGAAGAAGGTCACTGGTCTGCAAAATGGACCTCACTAAAATTTTGATCCTACAGTCCAGAGCACATGGTAAACATGTCATTTCTCAATCAAATTCAGCATCTAAAAGTTCAATTCCAATCAAGATTATTGAAATTAAGTGAGTTATAGCATCAAAATAAAAAATAAAACGCATTGAACACTCACTGAAAGCTGGAGGTAAACTCGACATCTGTAGCTATCATAGGGGTAGGAGTAGCAAGGGTCGTATCCTATATTTACTACAAAGTCCAATGACAGAAGAATGACAGCTGTTCCTGCAACTATAGCACTGCACACATTCATTCCCAGAGAGCCTTTCACCTGCAGGAGAGGGAGGAGTGGAGTAGGATGGATTTACTGAATAACTGCATCTCTCTTCTACTTAGAAACACAAATGCAGCACAGATTAAAAGCTTAGAATCAAAAGAAGTAAATAACTACATGTTCTCATTAACAGTGATAACTGCAACTGCCAATATTGTTTAATTACATTAAGTAATATAAATACTGACGTACCAAACAGGAATTAAGTTTGTTTCCTGCTGCAACAGTCAGAGAGCCAGTGATGATGTACTGAAAGAGTAAAAGAGAAATATATTGTAATTATTTCAGGCCTTGTTTTGTTTTGCATTATTTATTGTTTAATATAACAAACAACAACAGAGCTTACGAATATAGAGCCCCAGTAAACGATTCCACTGTAGATAGAAAATGGTTTTGTGCTGATTGTCAACAAGATGCCCAACAAAATGGTTATGACTGCAATCATTATTTGGACAGTCTGTGGGAAAAAAAAACACAAATCAAGATTATTAAAGATACATTTTGTAGATGCTATTGATACTATTTTAATAATCATTTAAAAGAGTCGTCAGTGTTTTTACTCCAAATCGTATGTCTTTGTTTATTCACGTCACACAAACACAGGTTAAAAAATCGGCTTGATTTTTAGGCCTCAAATGCAAAATTAACAATTATACTAATGAAGAAAAAATGACAATAATAGATCATTCATTCACATCCTCACATTCACCAAATGTTCTCTTTAAATTCATTTTCATTCATTAGAGGGCGAAACCACAACCCACATAAAAAAATGTTCTTCCGCACATTTACTAATTTCCACCACAGAGACGAATCTGTAACTAGACAGAAATGCCTTCATTCACACTCAAATAGGAGCCAGTAAGAATCAAATATAATAGTTTTCCAGTCTGAAAATATAAACTGTACTATTATTATGAATATAACTACTGAAGAGCGTTTTCTGAAGGAAGCGTAGTATGGCTGCGCAGCTTAAGCAATGTGAGGAACAAGGGATGAATAAAGGAAAAGTAGAGGAGTGCGCATCAGCGTGTTTGGGGATCTGCCCTGAGTGAATACATGCCTGCTTAATAAGTTAAAAATAAAGATGTATTTTCCAATTTTAGTGACCTAATTCTCTAGCTTAGTTTAAAACAACACATTTTAATGTTGCTAACAAAGATTTAAAGCTTTCAGAGCATTAAAAAACAGTCTAATTGGTGTTTTTTGTGATCTGCTAGCTACCAACATCCTTTTATCGAGTACTGCCAAACTAACACTTTAATGTTCAATCAGTTTCACAGCAAATAAGAGTCATTACATTCATAGAGCAAACAAAAAGAATGTAAATGTGTACTATGACAATCAAATCCGCATTCAAGACTGCCAGAGTGGTTCCAATTCTGAAGAAGCCCACACTGGACAGCTCAGATGTCTGCAACTACCGGCCGGTATCACTCCTTTCTTTTCTATCAAAAATTCTTGAGCGCGCTGTTTATAACCAACTTTCTCTCTTTCTCACCCAGAACCTGCTCCAGGACCCCAACCAGTCCGGCTTCAAACCAGCGCACTCAACAGAAACAGCCCTCATAGCGGTGACTGAGAAGCTCCAGACTGCAAGATCATCCAAACTGTCATCGGTCCTGATCCTTCTGGACCTCTCTGCAGCTTTCGACACGGTGAACCACAAGATCCTTCTATCCGTCCTCGCTGACCTGGGAATCGTGGGCTCTGCATGGAAGTGGCTTGAGTCCTATCTAGAGGGGCGGTCTTACCAGGTAACATGGAGAGGGTCTACATCTGCTCCTTGCAGGCTCCTTACTGGTGTCCCTCAAGGCTCAGTGCTAGGTCCTCTCCTCTTTTCACTCTACACCCGTTCTCTTGGTGATGTAATTACCTCTCATGGTTTCTCTTACCACTGCTATGCTGATGACACTCAACTAATGCTTTCCTTCCCACAGTCTGATACTCAGGTTTGCAGTCGTATCTCTGCATGTCTGACCGACATTGCTTCATGGATGACAGCTCATCATCTGAAGCTCAATCCCAGCAAGACTGAGCTGCTGTTCATCCCTGGAACTACAGGTCCTCAGCAGGATCTTGCCATCTCATTCGAGAACTCTTTGATTGTTCGGTCTAAAGATGCAAGAAACCTTGGGGTGACTCTGGATGACCAGTTATCGTTCTCAGCCCATATTACGAACCTGACTCGGTCATGCAGGTACATTCTCTACAATATCAGACGCATCCGACCCTTCCTCTCTCAAGAGGCCTCCCAGGTGCTCGTCCAGTCTCTTGTCATTTCAAGGCTGGACTACTGCAACTCTCTCCTGGCTGGTCTTCCTCTGCAGGCCATCAGGCCCCTACAACTGATCCAGAATGCAGCAGTACGGCTCGTCTTCAATCTCCCCAAGTACACTCATGTCACTCCACTGCTGCGCTCCCTTCACTGGCTTCCTGTAGCTGCTCGCATTCAGTTTAAAGTTCTGATGCTTGCCTACAAAGCCAAGAATGGACCAGCTCCTCCTTACCTTATGGCAATGGTCAAAAGTCGAACCGCACCTCGAGCCCTTCGCGCTTCAAGTACGGCTCGGCTTGACCCGCCATCTCTCAAGATTCATGGAAGACATGCAACAAAACGCTTCTCTGTCCTGGCACCCAGATGGTGGAACGAACTTCCACTGGCTGTCCGAACAGCGAACTCTCTCGCGGTCTTCAAACGCAGACTGAAGACCTATCTCTTTGTAAAGTACTTATAAACACTATATACTAAAGTACTGGTACAAACTGTAATTGCACTTTATCTTCTAGGAGCACTGGCTAAGTACTGCACTTGTACTGTATGTAGTCTTGTATTTATTCTCTTATAGATGTTCCTGTATTGCGTTGTCTTGTTTCTAGGTATCAGCACTCGCCCTGTGTTTATGGCAGTGTTTGAGTATAAGAGTGGTTTGGACTTAAACCTGTTTGTACTAGATAGAGGGTCATACTCTGACTGAACACTAAGCACTTTTGTAAGTCGCTCTGGATAAGAGCGTCTGCTAAATGCCGTAAATGTAAATGTAAATGTAAATCATCTTACCCCCAGAGCCGTCGGCTTGGATTTCAGAAATTTCTGAAGAGGGCTTGGAGCAGGTCCTGTGTTACTGACAGGTGTGACAAAGGGGAATCCAACATTTGGGACTCCAACATTTGGGACTCCAACATTATGGACCCATATGTTAGGGAATCCAGCAGTAGGTACTCTGACGTTATAGGCTCCAACATTGCCAGTAGCGACCCCTGGCACAGGCGCAACCACATTTTGCCCTGCAGCAGCTGGTGGGACCACTTGGGTCACCACCATGAAGCCATTTCTTGGGTTATTGTCTGGTACAGCAGTGGTGGACATCCTTAGTGGAGATGTATTCACCTGTGAGAAACCATCAATTTCACCTTATTATCAGTATAAGTGTTATTTTTGTCACATTAACCCATGTACTGCAGACCTAGCATTCTGTTACCAATGTTCAGACTGATTATTCACTCTCAGTAAATGTTTCTGTAACTGCTATGAATCTATTATAAAATTAACAAGTCAGGAACTGAAGTGTGGGCCAACGTACAGACCCTTAGAGTTTATGGGGTTCAAAAAAACACATTAATGGGAACAAAGAGATATTTTTGTACCTGAGGTTGAAGTCAGCTCACTTCTACGTGCAGATCGTAGGGAACTGTTTGGCGCTTTGTCTTCTATGTCTTCTATATTTCTTAACTACAATTAGGAAGTAAGCGAGAGAAAGAGAAAGAGTGGCTGTTCTATCTATATACACATTATCTGCACAGTGGAGAGCCTTTGGGTGGCTGCGGTGCTTTTTGAGCGGTAAACCCTTCAAAACACCAGCTTTGCTGGACCTGCACAGTGGATTCAGCTGGTTTCTCTGGGTAATGGCTGACCTGGCAGGTCATTTAACAAACACTTTTCCTTTTTTATTGAACTCATTATTGATAAATGTATATTGATAAATCTAGAAACATTTTATCACTTTTTAAAAAAAGCCTTTTGTTTTTTTTAGGTTTTGACAAATTTTTGGTACGGTGGATCCGGCTTCGGACAGACTACATGTCTGGCGCACGCATACTATGACATAAAATGCTGTCTATGTAGACCCTCACTAGGTTTTGAGACAGACCCCATATGCAGTGTTTTTTTCCTATCCTACTGATGATCACTACGGTGGCTGAGCAACAATGTCTGACAAAGTTGAAATAATTCAGGGTCCACAGAAAGATGTTGTCCAAAAAACTGAAGCACTGATTCAGAAGGTAAAGGAGAACGCTTCAAAGCTAAAATCCTAAATAAAAATAAGTGCAACAGGGAGGGCAGAAAGGCAATAAATGGCACATTAAGCAAATTAAATAAAATATGAAACCAACTACACCACCTGGAAAATCCAGCAAAATTAAAAATACTAAAATAAATAAGTAAATAAATAAAGCTCAATTAGAATAGGAACATTCGAGTCACTTTCAAAAACAACAATCTTTATTAAACAAATAGCATAAAAAAATAGAAGAAACAAAACAAAACACTAAAGAAACTTGCAAAAAGAAACAATTATATTTAATTAAAGGAGTGGGACACTGTGGGAAACAGCGCCTCCCCGGGTGAGCAAGGGCCCGTACACCACATCTCTACAAACCGACACTCAACCAAAAATAAATAACCTAAAAAAAGAATGGGACTCCTCAACCCACAGGGCCAGCGACTGCTACCACAGGTCCTCACTACCTGTGAAAACAAGAGGAACAACACATAACTAGAGAGGGGAAGTTCATGAATGCACTTCAAAGTTGGCTTGAAATCGCCCGCTGATAGTAGCGTGTGTGTGGTGTCTGTGTTTGGTGAAGGAGTGTTTTGTAATCAGTGTGTGTTGTGTGTCTAGTGTGTGTGTGTGGTGTCTGTGTGTAGTGAAGGTGTGTTTTCTATTCAGTGTTTTAGTTCACCTTAAATTCCTATAATTCCACCTTAAATACCTATCACTCCACCTTAAATTTCTACAATTCCACTTTAAATTCCTATAACTCCACCTTAAATTTCTATACTTCCAACTTAAATTCCTATAACTCCACCTTAAATTTCTACAAGTCCCCCTTAAATTTCAACAATTCCACCTTAAATTCATATAACTCCACCTTAAATTTCCACAAGTCCACCTTAAACTTCTACAAGTCCACCTTAAATTCCTGTAACTCCACCTTAAATTCCTGTAACTCCACCTTAAATTTCTACAACTCCACCTTAATTTCCTATAATACCACCTTAAATTCCAATAACTCCATCTTAATTTTCTACAAGTCCACCTTAAATTCCCTAATCTCAACTCACACTTAAATTTGCAATATTCCACCTTAAATTCCTATAACTCCATCTTAAATTTCAACAATTCCACCTTAAATATCTAGTTATCCACCTTAAACTAAATTTCCACAAGTCTACCTTAAATTCCTATAACTCCACCTTAAATTTCTAAAGGTCCACCTTGAAAGCGCTGCTCCTGCTGGTCTTGCTGTGTGCGTGTGTGAGTTTGTGTGTACTGTTTAATGAGTGTCTGTGTGAAAGATGTTCATTGTGACATCATTGCTGGCAGTTAAATTTGAACTCTCTCAACATTCCGCCATTCATTCATATGGGGCAAAATTTCCCTGTTTGAACGTCGTTTTCCGGAAAACCACAAGTCGGATCTCTTAGAAAAGCACAAGCATAAATCTGCGCTATAGGACCAACGATCCCGCCGAATTTCGTGGATCTAGCTCGAAAACTGTGGGACGAGAAACATTTTATATTTTGCGAATAGAATAATAAGAATAAGAAGATTATGAAGAACAGTAAGTTGGCTATTTCAAGCCAACTTAATTACACAACACAATATAGTAAAAAAACTAAAGCTCTGCTGCGCGTGAGCAGTCCCTGTACACTACCCCGTCGTTAAGACTGAGGCCCAGTGACTGAGACCGTTGCCAACACACGCGCGCGCACTGCCTCTGAGAGAAAAAAGCTCCGAACACCCCCCTCCCTCTCTTCTTGGGAAAACACATGACTAAACTCACATACAGAAACCCGCCAGAGCTACAGAAAACGTCCAAATCACCTCAGATAATCAACAACAAAAAAGATAATTAAGGAAACAAAACAAACATTAGCACTACCAGGAAAACCAAAGGCACGCCCAAAAAGCGGGAAAAGAACTGGAGAAAACTACGTCACCTAATCCTTCACCGCCCCACCTTCCTAAGAATAATACACCCTGATGTTACTATAACTGAATATTAATACAATATTTAAACACATAAACACACACACGTACCACAGTTTCAGCATCCTGCAGCAAAAGGGTCAAAGCCGCAACAACGGAGCTGAGTTTCTACGAGCATAAAAATAAACTAAATTTAAAACTTAAAAAATTTAAACTAAATTTTAAAGCCACAGCTTACCCCAACAGAAAGAAGCCTCCCTGCGTTTAATGGATGATTCCAACCAGTCCCTTGAACGAAACCGGAAAAGAAACAATATCAGACAAAGTGCTCTACACGCTCATGCGCTGCGAGCATGAGTTGTTCAGTCTGACTACGCCAGTCACACGCAAGGACGCCGAACAAAAGTGGGTGGCACTACAGGAGCTCGGCAAAGTTAGTTTGTTATTGGATATTGAATATTCGAGTTTGGCCCCTGCTGCAGCTCACAACCAAACAACCTCCTAAAATCTCTGAAATTACTTTTTCCTGGTGGTAAACCAGAGAACAAACCACAATCGTGACATTTCGTTAAAAATATAACCGACATCGCTGCAGCAGGTGCTGAAAACGGCAAGGGACCGTCTGTAAAGTGCTGTATTGTTCAAAAACGTACAACATCCAGAGAAATTAGGTTAAATGAGGTCTGTGTTATTTTTAAAGAATTGAAACGTACCGAAATACACAGATTATGTCAAAATCTGCGGAAAACAATGCATACATATATCAGAAAGACTTAACAAAAACCTCCTAAAACTTTACTGAGGCGCAACACATAAAATCACATGTAGTTTATTATAACACAATGTTACAAACATGATCCAATCTATACCTTGGTGTGGTGTTCTTTGGTTGATTTTAGTTATTTATTAAATGTAATAAATTACTATTGTGAGACATCTACATGATGTACAGACTGCAAATTTTTGTAGCATACAGAGATGCAACAGATGAACACACTACAGTGTTTAATTTTGTAAGTAATTCATTCCTACTGTGAGACAACCATATGACATACAGCTCTAAAATCACTTGCAGTGTATAGAGACCCATTAGACCAACATACTTTTACATACTATATTTGTTAAAACATGCTTCATTTGAATTTTAGTAAATTTGTATAGTAAAAAAATCACTACTGTGAAAAATGTAATTAACAAATTTAATTTAATTTAATTGACACAAAAGAAACAAGTTCTGAACATTAACGTAACAAGATTTTGGACCATTTCTTTGGGCCCAGTCATCATAAAATGTTAGCACAAGAAAAAAATGATAGTTAAAATAAAAAAAAGAAAAGCATGAGGTTTTGATATGACAGCAAAATGATGATAGCGTATTTTATAGGGTCCACAAGTCTATAATCTCACTGAACATTTGGGATTGTTTTAATTTTTTATTTCAACCTGGAAATCAACAAAAGAATATAGAGTAAAAGAAAAAAATTACTATTAGATGAAATAATTAGCACTATTTCTAGATCACTTTTTAAATGTAAACACTTTTGTGACATTGACCGTGTCTTGTGTACTTGACCATGTGTAATTTTTTAAAATGCATTTCTTCCACTGAAACTTGTGTGAAATGCACACTGTCATTAAAGCTAAGGAGAGACATACCAAATACTTATACATATATATACAAATACTTATATATAAATATTTTTAAGATTTTACTTCTCACACAAATATCGATAACATTCCTGATACTATGTTATAGAATTGATAATTGACCATTTTACTGATAAAGAAAAAAAACAATTGTTCAAAAACCATTGACCATAACTGAGTTTTCTGGTCTGGCTGAGCTGGTGTGTGCTGGAAGATTTTCTGTCGGTGTGTTGTTCACATTTACAGCACGATTTGTGATGCAAAGTACATCCTGTTAAAAAATACACATATTAATTATTTTACTATATAAAAATCACTATATAAATCACATCCTGCTGAACAATTAACTCTCAGAAGTAGTTATTTAACTTCATGGTACCACATTAATATACATAACTGACATTGTTATCTAAAAGTTAAAAATTGAAAAAAAATTATATCATGATCACACATGCTTTAATAAATAAATGCTTCAGTTTAGCTTGTCAGGTGATACAAACCTCTATACAAACCATACAATTGTGTCATTTTTATTATCAGAATATTTCATTTATTTTTAAAAAAATTAAAATTTAAAATTTAACTGTAAACTCAAGTGTAAGAATGAAGCCTTCTACACATTTCCAAGTAAATGTTTAACATGTTGTTCAAAATTAGTCTAAAAAGTCAGGTGGTGAATCAAACAAATGAACAGATTTAATAACACTATTTTTAATATTAAATAATTAATACATAATAATAAAAACAGAAATATTTGCATAATTGCATGCTGCTTGGTTTGTAATTTTCATGTTAAAAATAGTTATGAAGTTAACTAAGAATTAATAATTGGGCCTGTATTGTGTGCTATTACTAAGCTGTTAGGGGAAGCATTGCTATTCTATGTATTTTATATTCAATTACAGTTGTGTTATGTTTAATTAGAATATTTCATATGTATAATAAATTATATGTATATTAAATTCCATAGGTCTGCTAATTTTAATGAAAACATTTTGAAAAATGTTGGCCTAAGATGTTATTTATAATGTTCTACAGAAGTATATCAATATATTGAATATACTGATTTCTCTTACCTGTTGACCACTGTGGGTTTGATATGGATTCATCATCAAAGAATATGCTGGATGGTTTGGAGCCACAGTCACAACAGAGACCTTTAAAATGGGGGTAGAGTTTAACACCAAAGATTTCTGTTCCACTATGCTATCTCAAAAATTATATACTATAGATCAGAGCTTTCCAAGTCAAGTTTCAAACAATAGGTGAGTTTTAACCATTTACATTTCGTTATTGTCCAAAGAAAAACAAGTATCCAAGTATCTGGCAACTATACAGGCAAGGACAAAACTGAGATGGACCGATCTGCATTTTTGAGGCCGATTCTGATTGCTGATCACCTTTCAGATCACCTTTTGCTGCTGTACTGTTCATACCGGTCAGATCTGGTCTGCACGGTGTTCTGGGTTATTTGTTTTGTGATAGCTGCTCGTGCTAGCTCTGCTGTTTACTGATACTCACTGTATTCAGCTGTGTGGTGTAAGTGTTGTATCAGATTAGTAGTGTTAAATGTCTTTGTCTTGGTTCCCCCGCGAGAGACGCTGATTTTACTAATTGTACATTTGTTACAAACTGCCCTGGATGAGTCTGCGTCACATACGGTAACCAACTGCCAGATGGACAATGTTTTCTTTCCGCACATGCGGTGAACGCTTAAACTGTTCTCGCTAAGCCGCTGCTTTAGTCAGTCTGACGAAAATTAAATGGTGTGTATTTCCACCTAGTGGTTCAGATAGGAATCGCAAGGACCTGGCTGGAGGGGGTTTAATTTAATAATTTGTTAACAACGATAATAGCAAATCATTTTA
Organism: Megaleporinus macrocephalus; assembly: GCA_021613375.1. NCBI lineage: Eukaryota > Metazoa > Chordata > Actinopteri > Characiformes > Anostomidae > Megaleporinus > Megaleporinus macrocephalus. The sequence goes on along the minus strand of CM038704.1, from coordinate 36,685,640 downwards.
TTTATTCAGCAACATAAAATCTGGGCATACTACTTGAACAAAGCTTTAAAAAAAAAAAAAACTGACAAACAGGCAGTCTCTTGTTGCTGAACAAGTTTCACTGGCAAGGGATTAAAATTGAAGCTTTTTCTTGTTTATAGGACTCTTATTAGCCAAACAGCCACATACCTCACAGAATATCTATTCGCAATCCAACATGTGATCCTAACTCTGCACATTGCTGCTATGGGAACAAAACCTCATTTCTTCTTTTTTTGGATTTCAGTTTTAGCCATAATTGAAAAATGTCCATTGCCCTTTATAATTTTTGTAACATTTCCAATAACCAAAAGAAAACTTGGAAAAAAATGAATACAATCTTGACTTTTACAAATTACAAAAAGCAGTTCTTTTAAATAACCATCTGTGCTTTATGGTTCTTTGGCTTCAAATGCATTCACCATTATTTACGTGGACAAAAGTGTCTGTGAAACATAAAAGCAACGTCCAAAGTGAAAAGAGCTTTTTTCATGTGATACTCACCACTGGTTCATTGCAGCAGGTGGCTTTGCAACCAAACACAGAGATGCAGATGGAGATGATTAACTGAAGCAGAGCCAAAGTCAGCAGCATTCCACTGATTCCATAGGTCTTATCCTGTTATATAGTGTAAAAATAAAATGTTTTTAAAACCAAAAATATCTACTAATATGAGAATTTCACACAGGCTGTTTGAGTTCTAAAACTTCGAGGGACATTTTGAATAATATGGCAATAAATGATTATTGGTGCCAGACAAGCAGGTTTGAGTATTTCTGATCTGCTGGGATTATTGCATACAGCATCTTACAGTCGTGGCCAAAAGTTTTGAGAATGGCACAAATTATGTTTTTCACCAAGATTGCTGCCTCAGTTCTTATGGTGACAATTTGTATTTGCTCTAGATGCAGAGTTATCAGATGAATTGCAATTAATTGTCAATAATAATAATTATATATATAATAAAATACAATTATTATAATAATAAGTCATTCCTACCATGAAAAATGACCTCATAACAAAAATTACTGCATTCTAGCCACTGCATTTCAGCTCTACAGAATGACCTGCAAACCTTGATTAGAAGAGCAGATTGGTTTCTCTGAAAGGGTAGTGGTGCTTTAAAGTTTGCTACTGTTAACCATGGTTACCTCCATGAAAACATGTGCAGCTATCATTGCATTATATCAAAAGGGTTTCACAGGCAAGAACACTGCTGCTTGTAAGACAGCACCCCAACCAACCATTTATTTAATCATCAAGTGAAGAAGGCTTTAAGGCGCCCAAGAAAGTCTCCTAAAGAGGATACAGCTACGAGATCGGGTCACCACCAGTGCAGATCTTGCTCAGGAATGGCAGAGGGCAGGTGTGAGTGCATCTGAACCATTCATGTGTGGGGTGATTTCTCATGGGAGTTGGTTTGCTTAAAATTGATTGTTATGATTCAGTGCCATATCTTGTATACTGAAGTAGCCTAGTATCAGCATTTTATACCATCAGCAACTAAAAGACAAACAAATCAATATATTTCAACTATATGTATTATTTTAAATGCAGAACTGAATGAATTATTGATAAAATTTTGAATAAATGTTTTTATCATTTCAAGTAAAAACAAGGGCTACATTAAAAAAAACGGAATGCTTTTGAAAAAAGTGCATCTTAAGTGTTTATTTATAGAGAAAGTAAATAAAACGTGCGTCTTCTTAACTCAACTTCGCATTTTGATCTGTTGGTTTTTCATAGTGGTATTCTCCAAAACTAGGCAAGCAAGTTTTGGTCTAAACCTGGTTAAACTTTCATTTTTTTATTTTTTTTTAGAGCATGTTATTCTCTCTGATTCGCTTTATTCTCCGACTGCTGTTTCTCGCTTTGTTCCTTGCCTGTGTGGGCGCGCCACATTCCTGAATCTGCACAGATCTGATGGCTGAAGGGCCTTTGGTGACTTTACAATGCACGCAATTAATCCATATACTGTTAAGACAATAAAAGTTCCACCACTTTCTACACTGTCTAAATTAAATAATTCTCAATAGTTTATTGGTTTGGGTCCGCATTGCACAGCGTCTGCGTCCGGACCTGGACCACGCTCAGCTTTTTAGTGACCTCTGCCATAGAGGGATGGGAAGAAAGGCAAAAGCAATAGGTGCAGTTATGGGTTTATAAAGTAGAAGTTATTTTTTAGACTAGGAGATGTAGGTCATGCAGTCCACTGCACAATGTAAACATGTCCTTTCTCAATCAAATGCATTATTGAAGCTATGTGGGTTAACACATTTAACACTCACCATAAGCTGGATGTAAAGTAAACACTTATAGTTATCATAGGGGTAGAGGTAGCAAGGGTCGTATCCTAGTTGTTCTGTAAAGTCCAATGACAGAAGTATGACAGCTGTTCCTGCAACTATAGCACTGCACACATTCATTCCCAGAGAGCCTTTCACCTACAGGAGAGGGAGGAGTAGATTTACTAAATAACTGCATCTCTCTTCTACTTAGAAACAAATGCAAGACAGATTGAAAGCTTATAATCAAAAGAAGTAAATAACTACATGTTCTGATCAACAGTGATAACTGAAACTGCTAATATCAATTAGTCATATTAAAGAATTTATATACTGACGTACCAAACAGGAATTAAGTTTGTTCTCCGCTGCAACAGTCAGAGAGCCAGTGATGATGTACTGAAAGAGAAAAAAAGGCAAATACATTAGAAATAAGTACAGGCTTTGTTGTATTGTTGATTATTGTTTATTGCATTGGGTTTTTTAACAAATACTCTCAAAACTTACGATTATAGAGCCCCAGTAAGTGATTCCACTATAGACAGAAAATGGATGCATGCCGAATGTCAACAAGATGCCCAACGCAATAGTTATGACTCCAATCATTATTTGGACGGTCTGTGGAAAAAAACACAAAACACACAGCATCGGTTTCTCTGTGGACTGTGTTAGCAGCCTTTTACCCTGTTTTTCAATAATCAGGATCCCAACAGGACCACCAGAGCAGGTATTATTTGGGTGGTGGATCATGCTCAGCTCAGTTGTGACAACCAAAAATATCCAGCCGTCAGTGTCCAGTGGGCAGCATCCTGTGACCACTGATGAAGGACTAGATGTTGACTAACACAAACTGTGCAGCAACAGATGAACTACTGTTTCTGACTTCACATCTACAAGCTGAACCAACGAGGTAGGAGTGGGCCGTGAGTGGACACCATGTTTAAAATCTCCAGCAGCACTGCTGTGACTGATCCACTTGTATCAGCACAACACACACTAAATTCTGGTGAAGTGAAAGGCATGGGATAACTGAGTGAGGCGAATAAATACAAGCAAAATATGTTGAGTGTCTGCTGCAGAGGGTCACCCTGTAAAGCTTGAAATACTCATTCCATGTTGTACGTGTTTTTTAAACAGAAGGTCGATGTTCAGGCCACAGACGCAAAATCAACATTACACTGATGAAGATATGATGATCATAGTAGGTAATTCACACACATCCTCAGAAGACATGATCTTCATGAAGTTTTGACTAAGGTTTAACTCTTTTAATTCTCTTTCAATTATCTGATTCATCCACTCAGGGAAGAGGGCTGAAGCACAACCTACATTACAAAACGTTCTTCTGCATTTACTGTTGTCTGCATTTACACATTTCTGTCAGAGAGAGCTCCAAATCCAAACATTCTAAAGTAGACAGAAATGCCATCATTCACACCTAAATAAGAGCCAGTGATAAAATAGCAGTGGTTTTCTAGTCTGTACAATGATACTATGGGTCTGTCTCAAATCCTAGTGAACTGTCTACATAGACAGTATCTTATGTTATAGTATGCATGCTCCCGACATGCTGTCTACCGAGGCGCCTTATTTTGGCCTGATTGTAAGGAAGCACCGACCGGTTCCTCAGCCGCTAAGACAACCCCATGAGCAGTGAAAACATTTTCTAATGTAAGTTATTCCGATTCTCTCCGGTGTTTTTATGTATTTCTTGTCATAAATCACACAAAACAGCATTTAGCATTTATGCTAGCACATTTCTGAGCCTCGGGCTATTGTTTTGGATAGCCGGCTGGTAGCTTAGCAAGCAGCTTTGAATCTGTTTACTTTCATATTCTTTACAGTCATACTCCTGAGCCGAACTAACTTTCTCTCGTTACTGTTCCTGAGGTAATGACTGTCCTCCCGTCTGTTGAACGCTGTTGGACTGACCATCAGGGCCTCCTCCTCATCCATCACCAGCCAATTCTCCTGCCCATTTGTGTCTACTGCTACACCCATTAGTTAAATCACTGTGCCATCCAGATGTACCAGCATAAAAAAAGGATGGGACGCTCACACCAACACCCACACCCACTTTACATAAAGATTCAGCCATAGACTGCCTCAGTCAGAGACTGCCTCTGCCTGTGCAGCTTCTAAAGCTTTGCCATCCAGATTTCAAACAGAGACTCTTTTCTTTGGTGTTTAGTTTATTAAACTGTAAATACTGTTTGACCAGAGGAGGATGGGTCTGCCCTTGTGAGTCTTGGTTCCTCCCAAGGTTTCTTCCTCCAGTCTGAGGAAGTTTTTCCTTGCCACTGTTGCCTCTGGCTTGCTCACTGGGGAATATATGTTGTAACTGTCTGTTCTCAAAACTCTATAAAGCTGCTTTGAGACAACGTCATTGTAAAAAGTGCTATACAATAAACTTGATTTGACTAAGATACCAGTTGCGTGCAGTGGGCAGGAATAAGCCGTGACCCAGTCTCTCTTTAACAAGAGCAGATCAATAATCTGGGGAGAGAGAGGAGTGGTGGCAGATAGAGCTTAAGGTAACTGTTGTGACCCTGGTTCTCTGATAGCATGAGTGAGGTGTCTCACTGTGGGATAAGCCCTCCTCGTGTATGCCTCAGAAGCCAAATTCCACTACGCCAGTCCATGGGTTGGCTGACAGACATGATGCTCGTGCTTACCGCCTCCTGGATATATAATGCAGAGACATCACATCATCTGGTCATTCAAAAACAGCTTTACGTTAGCAAGGAGGGTGGTCTGGTGAGACACCTCACTCATGCTATCAGAGAACCGGGGTTACGACAGTAACCTTAAGCTCTCTTTCAAGCATTTGTTTCGGTGTATATGGATCACTATGGGATATCCTAACTCCCATATTGCCAGACAAGCCTGTTTCAAACATCTGCTGCTAACCAACTAATAAGCCGAACTGCTTATTCTTGGAGCCGGTGCTCAGCACTGCATGCGATACAGTCGGTGCTGTCACGTCCAGTTTGTTGAACCTGATGAACGTATGAGGCGAGGACCAGCTCGCCGCCGCACACATCTTGCATCGAGATTCCCTTAAAAACTGCCCAAGTGGTTGCTACCCCTCTTGTTGAATGCACACATATCCCAGCCGGATCTGTCAACCCTTTGCTGTAGTACGCCAACACGATCACCTCTGTAATCCAGTGCGGCAGTTACTGTTTAGTAATCACTTGGACCAGGACACGATAAGCTGATCACTCACTCTAAAACATCTTGTTCTCTCCACATAAATCCGCAGCGCCCTCACGGGACATTTAATTGCTGCTGGCCCGGCAATGTAAAGGGTGGAGGACAAAAGACCTGGAGCTCCAAAGGGAGACAAGGCTGGACCACTTTTGGAACAAATGCAGGGTTTGGCCGTAATGAGCCTCCCAGCATTAACTGCATGCACGAGGAGTGCACCGAAGGGCGTGGATTTCACTAACGTGCTTTGCTGACGCCAAGGCTACCAATAGTGCTGTCTTGACCGACAGTGTTTTCAGACCCAATTGATCTAGTGGTCTGAAAGGTGCTGCCGCTAAGGCCCTTAGCACCAGTGATAAATCCCATGATGAGTCCAGTGGCCTCAAAACATGAAGCAATTGCCGTGCCCCTTTCATGAAGCAGCAGACTGGGGGGTGCTGACCTACTGTCTTCCCTCAAAACCTACATGACAAGCTGCAATAGCTGCCAAATACACTTTTATAGTTGAAAACAATTTCCCTTCATCTATCAGGTCCTAGAGGAACAGTAGTATTACCACCTCAGGAGACTGGGAAGGGGTTTCACATTTATCCTGGCACCACTGTTCAAACACCTTCCACTTGTTTCCATACAGGGATCTAGTGGATGAGACTATAGCATTTTGGATGGTTTCTATAACTTTGGGAGGCAACCCAGTTACCTCCAAGTTAAACCACTCAGGGGCCAAGCACACAGAGCCAGATGCTCCGGGTGGGGATGATAAATTTCCCCTTGTGCCTGGGTCAGTAGATCCCTGTGCAGAGGGAGAGGCCAAGGAGCACGTTGGAGGAGCTGCATGATCTCCGCCAACCAGTGCTTTCCTCGCCATCGTGGAGCTATCAGAATGAGCGATGGCTAGGGTAGGAGAAATCAGCGCTATGGGCAGGAACGCATAGAGCAGTGTTTGTGGCTATTCAAGAGCTAAAGCCTCCATCCGCAGCGGTGCTGTGAGATCAAGCAGAGAGTAGAACAGAGGGCACTGAGCGTTCTCCCTCAAGGCAAACAGATCCACTGTCGCCCTTCCATAATGCTCCCATATCTGCTCTACCACAAACTCAGTGGCTGAGTTTCCACTCTCTGTAGAGGGGATTGCCTCGCGACAACAAATCCACTCCCCTGTTTAACACTCCCTGTACATGTGTTGCGCTCAGGGTTAAAAAGTGAGCACTGCTCCACAGGATCAGTTTGCATGCCAGTGTGTGCAAAGGGCGGGATCCCCCCTGTCGTGAGTGCCCCCCCAACCAGACAGCGACGCGTCCGTAGTCACCACTTTTCTGGCATGCACAACCCCCATGAGCAATCCCTTGACATTGACACAGCACCGAAACCGCTGTTCCCGTTACTTTTACTCTCCGTCGAGAGTGATGTAATGGATCCAGCCTAAGCTCGATCACCCAGCGCTGAAAATCTCTCATGAACAGTCGGCCTAATGGGATGAACCCTATGGCTGATGCCATCATCCCCAAGAGCCTTAGGCACTGCTGAAAGTGAATGGACGTGCCCACCTGAAATTTCCACCTGAAACTTTTCCACACTCTCAGCCGACAGGCTCGCCTTGAACGCCAATGAGTTCGCAATGAGCCAGTCGTCTATTTACATAGCAATGCGGATGCTATTGCAGCCTCTGTGCGTTTAATGAATACCACAGAGAGGCCGAAAGGGAGAAGCTGTCTAGCTGCTCATTTTTCCTTGGCAGCCTCATCTCTTCATAGTGTGACTTTGCAGTCTCTGCTACCACAGCAGGCCATGGAATGTCCAGTTTCGCTGCAGCACATTTCTGCCGAGCAGCGGAGAGGATGGTGCCTCTTCTAACTTCTCTACGGCCTCTGCGCATTGCGGGGTTTTGCTACCTGAGCAGGGGGATAAATGGGTAGTCCTCAAACTCATCCTCCTCATCGGAGATAAGAAATTCTGAGCCTTCCTCCTCATCTTCCTCTTCCTCCTCTTCCTCCTCCCCTGCTTCAAGCAGAGAGGAGAAGGGGGCATAGGCATTGAGCTGGTCACCCCAGCTCATAGGTGCGAAAGTAGATGGCTCAGCAGGCGTGGCGGCCTGCTGGGTGCTACTAGCCAGAAGAAACAAGGGGGTCTTCGCCCGAAAGGCTGGCTTGGCGTGCCAGTCGGTGGTGGGGTCTAGGGTTCCGAGGTAGGGTCGTTCATTGCCGCCTGGGCATGTCGCAGCCCAAGGCAGGCAACGCAGACCTGGTGTGTGTCCTTGGCAGAAATTTGGTTTCCACAGGCTCTCCCTTGCCACTTGGTGCTTTAAGCATTGCGTATGCCATATTGAGAAACCGAAACGAATGCTGGAAAGAAAACGCTTAAACAGATGCCTACCTAGACAGTGTCTATTTACACAGCTCTCTAGGTTTTAAGACAGACTTACAGACAGACAGGCTTATAATTGTGAGGTAGAAAATCACATTGTTTTTCTACGTCATAGTGTAATGGTTAGCATTGTCGCCTCACAGCAGGTCAATCCAGGTTTGATTCCCAGTCCAGGCCGTTCTGTGTGGAGTTTGCATGTTCTCCCTATGCTTTAGTGGGTTTCTCTGGGAACTCCACTTTCCATGGAGGTGTTGTTGAAAATTTGACCTGCAAAATTTTTGGTACCTCAAATTCAGGTCTTGAAATTTCAGGTAAAAAAAAATTCAGGTTGCAAAATTCAGGTTGTGAATGACAAGTGGTTGTGCAAAGTTTGGACAAAGTAAAATCACCACATTTACTATACCGTCGGCTGAAACTACTAGGAGAAATGTGAAGATCAGGAACTGTAGGAAATGTAGTGATTGTACTTTGTTCCAAACTTTGCACCACCGCTTAGAAAATGTCATATCAAAGAATTTTCAATAACACCAAATTTCACACACTTTTTTTTTTCAAAAACATGATTTCAGTTTCAAGTTCTGGTGACACTGATTTAACTCCATATAGGTGTGAGTGTCTGCAGTCCATGTGATGGACTAGTGATCTGTGCAAGGTGTACCCGGCCTTTGCTTTGTGATGCAGTGATTGGCCCCAGCCCCACCAATACTGCCTTGTACAATGACTGGTGCCCAAGAAACCATGCTGGTCATTGCAGCTACTTTCATTTAAAAACAACAAATTTTAATATTGCTAACAATGATTCTTTCAGAGCATTAAAAACAGTCTAACTGGTGTTTTTTGTGACCTGCTAGCTACCAACATCCTTGCATTCCAGTTATGCCAAACTATCACTTTAATATTCAATCTGTTTTACAGCAAAACACAAGCAATTCCATTTATAGAGCAAACAAAAAGAATAGAAATGTGTGCTATAATGAAGGAATCATCTTACCCCTAGAGCCGTTGGCTTGGATTTCAGAAATTTCTGAAGAGGATTTGGAACAGGCCCTGTCTTAATGTTACTGACAGGTGTGACAAATGGGACTCCAGCATTCCCGACATTAGTGAATCCGGCAGTAGGGTATCCAGCAGTAGGGAATCCGGCAGTAGGTACACTGACGTTGTAGGCTCCAACATTGGGGATACTGCCAGTAGCGACCCCTGGCCCAGGCACAACCACATTTTGCCCTGCAGCAGCTGGTGGGGCCACTTGGGTCATCATAAAGCCATCTTTTGGGTAATTGTCTGGTACAGCAGTGGTGGACATTCTTAGTCTAGATGTATTCACCTGTGAGAAACCATCATTTTTACCTTATTATCAGTATGCGAGTCATTTTTGTCACATTAACCAGTGTACTGCAGTCTTAGCATTCCATTACCAATGTTCAGACTGATTATTCACCATCTGTAAATGTTTATTTTAAAATGAATAAGTCAGGAACTGAAGTGTGGGCCAACGTACAGACACTTACAGTTTACAGGGTTAAAAAAAAAAAATTATATATTAAAATTATACATTATATAAGCAACACAGCCAAACCATATAGCATCATAAAATAATCTAATAATATTAAAATGTAACTTAAAGACTTTCATCCACAAATTGTTGTAAACCTTACTGGCACCGCAGCATTTGAAAAATCATCACAAAATGATTAGTTTGTTTGTTACAATGCATTAAAACAGAAAGTAAACAATTTTATATATAGTATTGTGCTAAACTGTCTTTCGTTTTATTGCGCTAAAATGTTATAAAAGTTATTCATGTTTCTGCATCAAAGACAAAGCAGAACACAGACACTTTACAGAACATTATCTTAGCAACTAAATATAATAACACATTTTTACATATGTCACAGCGATATTATTCCACACCTCCAAAGCTCAGTCTTAAAAGTTGGTTGCTTTTTCTGCTTCTCACTATTCAAATGTTCCATCTATATGTATCTTACATTCGTTAAATGTTTTTTACTCAAATCATGGATCAGAGCGCTCCAGCTGGATGGAAATTTGATTTCAGACGTTCTCATCCACGGTTTGACAACAGAAACATTTAGCAGCTCACAAGAGAGAATTTAGATTTTTTACCTGAAGTGGAACTCAGCTTGCTTCTTTGTGTGGACTGTAAGGAACTGTTTGACGTTTGGTCTTCTATTTCAGTCACCGGGTCCCCTTTTAATTGCCTTGGTCTTCTGGTGACCTTTGAACTCATTATGCAACGATGATAAATGATTTCCAGATGCACATGAGAATAGTCATATTGCCCTATGTGAGGCCCCCTGAAAGTTTTTATCAGCTTTATGTTCTGTAGTAATCTACCACAGCCAATGAACCGTCTATGTCAGTGTCTACATCAGCTTATATCCTTTTCACATTAGTTTTAATAAGCATAAGACAAAGACTATATCAAGAAGCCAAATATAAGAAAATATTTAATGAAATGGGATATATATATATATATATATATATATATATATATATATATATATATATATATATATATATATATATATATATATATATATATCCCTGACTAAGAAATAATTATTTTTTATAAAATCACCTATTCCACAATTATTGGCACACCTAACAGTTGAATAATTGAAGCATTTCTGTCATTTCTACTATAGTTTATAAAGTTGATCATTGTATGTAGGAACTTTTAATTAGTAATTAATCACTTCCTGTCTCCTTAGGGTATAAATATGTAGAGACACAGAGGCCTATTTCTCTTATCAGCTCTTCAACGTGGTAAAGTCCAGAGAACACACTATTCAAGTAAGGCACATTTGTGTCGACCTTCACAAGAAAATAGCGACTCACCTACACCTGTGGTATCTACCTGCCAACAAGCTGTTTGGGAGGCATGCACGGAAAAATACATTTCTTACTAACAAGCGTAAGCGTAAACATCTGGCGTTCACTAAGCATTACTGGGACTTTAACTGAGACCATATGCTTTGATCAGATCAGACCAAGATAGAGCTTTTTGGCAACAAACACTCTAAGTGGGTCTGGCATAACACAAAAGATGAGTATGCAGAAAAGCATCTTGTGCCCACTGTGAAGTACAGGGGAGGGTAGTTGATGCTGTGGGCCTTTTTCTCTTCTAAAGGCCCTGGGAACCTTGTTAGGGTGCATGGCTTCATGATCTCTTTGAAATACCTGGACATTTAAATCAGAATCTGGTGGCCTCTGCCCGAAAGCTGAAGATGGGTCGTCACTGGGTCTTTCAGGAAGATAATGACCCTAAACATGTGGCCAAATCTATACAAAAATGGTTCACCCGACACAAAATCAGGCTCCTCCCATGGCCATCTTAGTCCCCAGACCTCAACCCAATTGAAAACCTGTGGGATGAGCTGAATATGAGAGTGCATAGGAGAGGATTCTGGACGATTTAAAGAGATTGTGCAAAGAGGAATGGTCAAAGATCCCTCGCACTGTATTCTCTTGTGAAATGTTATAAAAAAATATATATATCCATTCATTCATTTTTTTCCGCTTTATTCCGATCCCAATCAAGCTAACATGCATGTATTAGGACTGAGGGAGGAAACAGGACAGGTGTACCTGGAGGAAACCCATTCAAGCACAGGGAGAACATTCAAACTCCACACAGAACAGTCCGGACTGAGAATCCGCAAAAACACTGTGCTGTGTCGCTGCAACAGATGGAGAACTTTTGATTGATGGAAATATGGAGATCCAGCTCCTTTTAGCTAATTGTATTAAGATCCAACAGCTTTTAATTGGATATATGGCGATACAACAGCTTTAGAGTGGTCATATGGTGAACCAGCATCTTTTGGATGGAAACATGGAGATCCAACATTTCTTAGGATGGTATATGGAGATACAGCTTTTTGGTGAAATTATGGAGATCTATCAGTGGTTTACGTGGATCAATTGAGATTTAGAAGTTTTGCCATGACTCCTAAAAGGTACAAAGAGAAAAACACATTTTCTAGAACTAACCCTTGTGGTACTCCAAAGCAAATTAAATTTAGATTTTGATGAATGATTTACCAGTGAAATCAAGAACTGTCCATTTGTTAAATAAGATTTAAACCACTCTAGAACTGTGCCTGAGAGGCCCACCCAGCATTCAAGGCTGTTGATTAGAATCTTGTCATCAATCATGTTAAGACCAGGATAGAAAGATTTTGTAAAAAGTACTTAAGAACACTAAACGTATATTTAAATTATTAAATAAAATACTTTTTTTCCAGATGTTTGTAGTTCTCTGAAGTTTACTTACAAGGCTATATTTGTGTTTATTAATTACACTAAAGACTCTCTGGATATTTCCATAGTAATATTGTCGGTGGAGATCTGCCTGCTGAACACCTCACTTCCACCCCTGTAGATGGACAGAATTCCTGGGATGATGACTCTAACCTTGGTCTCCTTCTTAACAGTGTGTAGGAGTAATTCAAAATGCTCCTTGGGGACTTTGCTCCTATAAGATAAGATGTCACTGACCCCAGTGAATGCAAATGTTCCGGTGTTTACTTAGGGCCACAGGAAACCGCTTAGAGATATCCGAGACTCATGTACCTGGAAAACAAATGCCATCTAGAGCCATTAACGTCAGAGCCTTTCATCATAAAACATTGCCCAACAAGTGGAGTACTTCAAACCAGTTATAGTACTTAAGGTGGATATATGGTGATCCAGCAGCATTTGGATGGAAATATGGAGATCCAGCTCCTTTTAGGTGGGTATATTAAAATCCAACAGCTTTTAATTGGATATATGGTGATACGACAGCTTTAGAGAGGGTATTGAATGAAAATTCAAATTCAAAATTCAAAATATGGAGATCTAACAGTTCTTAGATAGATAGATAGATAGATAGATAGATAGATAGATAGATAGATAGATAGATAGATAGATAGATAGATAGATAGATAGATAGATAGATAGATAGATAGATAGATTGATTGATTGATAGATATACAAAGAAGTATAAAGAAGAATCAAGAATTCCAATAGTCAAAAAGAATATATACAAGAGCATATGAAAACAAAACTCTACACCCTGACTGAAGGTAAAAAAGATATAAATTAATAATAAATTAGGTAATGTGTAAGAGAAAAACGGGTATCAGTAGATATATTACAGTACTGGGATATTTATTACAAAATAAATAGATGTGCAAAGATTGTATTAAGTAAATGTTAAATAGTGTTAAATAGTTAAATTCTTGGGAGGGTATAAGGAGATACAGCAGCTTTTTGGTAGAAATATTGAGATCTATCAGTTTTTTAGGTGGATACATGGAGATCTGGCAGTTTTGAGATGGATGTATGGATATCCAGCAGTTTTTAGAAGGATAAATGGAGATCTAGTCGTTTTTGATGGAAAAGGATGATCCAGCAGCTTTTAGGTGGACATATGGAGAGCAAGCAGCTTGTAGAGGGATATGTGGAGATAGTTTTTAGAACCAGAGTATTCAAATATGTGACTGTATATGTTTGATAGACATATGAAAGTGTTTAATGGACTTTTAAAGATGCATCTGTATGACAGCCCAAAGCATGAGACGCTATTTTAGATATGTGAACAACTTTATTTACAAACTCTACTAAGACGAGCACAAAATATCACAACAGACTCTTAAAACCTCACACTTAAGATATTTTCATAATTTCTTTAGTTCAACTCGAACATTGTAAATTAACACATACATCTCCAGGCTTACTATTCAGTTCACTTGATATTTCCAGTATTGTGGAATATTAAATATTAAATGTATGCATTGATATATTTAATGTTGAAATGCCCAATTCTTTATTAACAGTGATTTATTAAGCGAGAAATATTATATACAATATTATTAAATATTATAATATATACATAATATTATTAAATATTATGTGAGAAAAACTATTTTTTTCAAAATTCAAACTGTATGCATCATTTTATTAAACCTAAAGTCTGAAAGGCTACAAAGTGTTTCTGGCAGCATTACTGTACTGCTGTACTGAACCACACTCCGCTATGTGTCTAATCGACAGTGGCCTGAACTCCTCTATGTGTCTAATCCACAGCCATACTGTCCTGCACTTCTCTATGTGTCTCATCCACCGCTGTACTGACCTTCACTTCTCTACTATCTAGTCCGCACTCTTCTATATGTCTATTACAGAGCCATATTGACCACCCAACTCCTGTATGTGTCTGATCCACAATCATACCACCTTCCAACATGTTATCAACCACCTGGTAGACACTGGCAACTACTTAGCAACATCTTAGCAACAGTTTCAACAGTTTGGCAACACATTAACAAACTCATAGCAACACCACAGCAACCACTTGGAAGACCACAGCAATTACTTAGCAGCCATGTAAAATATTGTTCTAGCAACCATTTTTCACTTGCTGCACAGTCACTCATCTTTGGGGAACTTGCTTTTCTAATATTAGCTTGTTATTATAAATTCGGGATTAGTTACATGGCGAATAATAACAATATAGTTATTATAAGATATATTTGTAGTAGTGAAATTCCTACTGTGAAACACACAAATGACATAGATGTCTAAAATCACTTGTAAGTGTACAGAGACTCACCATACAAAAATACTTCAACTCTTTGTTTGGTAGAATATGCTTCAGTTGATTTTTAATAAATTTTTATCATTAGAGAATAAAGCGTAACAACGTATACAGAGAATCATGTGCACTACAGTCTGAAATGCGTAAACAACAAAGTGCAGAATAATTAAAAACGAGAAACTGTACATGCACTGCTCTGTACCAAGCTGTGAAATTAAGAAAGGCCACCTACATTACATTACATACATTACTGTTCAATAGAACTTCAATTCATAACAAACACTCATATTTCTGACACAAAAGAAACAAATTCTGAATATTAAAGTAACAAGATTTTGGACCATTTATTTGGGCCCAGTCATCATGAAATGGTAAAACAATGTACAGGTTAGTTGATATTAAAAAAAAAGAAAAGCATGAGGTTTTGATACGACAGCAAAATGATGATAACATATTTTATAGGGTCCACAAGTCTATAATCACACGGAACATTTGGGATTGTTTTTATTTGGAAATAAACAGAAAATAAAGCAAAATAATTGACTATTAAATTAAATAATTTATACTATCACTAGATCACTATTTAAATGTAAACAAATTTGTGACATTGACTGTGTTTTGTGTACTTGACCATATGTTATTTTTTTTATTTATTTCTTCCACTGAAACTTGTTCACCTGCTCACCTCAATACACACTGTCATTAAAACTAAGGAGAGACATACCAAATACTAAAATTATATAAATATTTTAAAGATTTTACTTCTTGATAATTGACCATGTTACTGATGAAGAAAACAATATGCATGTAATTAGAAAAGAATGTAGAATCTCAGACTTTTGGACCTTTCTGTAAATTGTTAAGAAACCATTGACCATAACTGTGTCTTTTGGTCTGGCTGAGCTGGTGTGTGCTGGAAGATTTTCTGTTGGTGTGTCGTTCCCATTTGCAGCACGAGTTGCGATGTAAATTACATCCTATTAAAAAATACACATATTAATTAATTTTACTGGGTTTCTATTCATGTTAGTATAATTCACATCCTGCTGGACAATTAACTCTCAGATGTAGTTATATAACTTTATGGTACCACATTAATATACATGAACTGATATCATTATCTAATAGTTAATAATTGTTATAAATTATATCATGATCACACGTACAAATGTGCCAATTATTAGAATATTTATTCATTAGTAAAAATATAACTATAAAATATAACTATACACTCAAGTTCAAGAATTACAATTAATTTTTGAAATTATGACACTTATACTGTTGATGTTATCTTGCATTTTATTTTTAAACCAGATAATACTGCCGTTAGAAAATAATACTGGAGGCTTCCGGTATGGTGCCGTAGCAGTAATACGTGCGCAGGAGTCGCTCCGTGACTTTTTCAATTTTGCTCGGTCCATCGGCACAATTCTATATTTTTGTCACTGTAATTTTATTTCCTTAAGCTGAAAGATAATACCGGATTTTCCAAAATGCCAAAGGCTAAAAGAACTGTGACGGATTCAGCAGATGTTGAGGAGGCTAGCATTCAAAGTGAGACTAGCATTCCCTCTTCCAGTTCTACGGCTAGCGGTGAGCTAACCCCTGCTTTTCTGAAAGACGTTATAACAACGACATTTCGGGAGGAGATCTCCACGCTCAGAACAGAGTTTCTGACTGAACTTAGTTCATCTCATGAAAGTCTATATTCCAGCATTAACTCTCTGACCTCTAAAATTCGGGACATTGAAACTGCAACCACAGATATGGACAAACGAGTCACAGAACTTGAAACAGCTTGCAAATCTCTGACCTCTGACAACAAACGGCTCAGGGAGAAGATGGATGACTTAGAGAACCGCTCCCGGAGGAATAATCTTCGAATCATCGGCATTCCTGAAGAGGCAGAAGGCTCTCAACCCACCTCGTTCATGGCGTCTTTCTTCCCAGAGTTATTCGGTGTGCAGAGGCTCTCGAATCCGCCGGAGATTGAACGAGCTCACCGAGCTCCGATCCCAAGGCCTCAACATGGTGCTCGACCCAGACTAATGCTGGTTCTTTTTCTTCGATTTGCAGCGAAAGAGGAGATACTTCGGCTGTCCCGTCAGGAGGGACAGTTACTTTACAAGAACACCAAGATCCACGTTTTTCACGAATGAGTTTAAGTCTGTTAAACTCAACCTGCATCAGTCAGGTATTCAATTCCGCATGTAGTATCCAGCCCGGCTAATCTTCTCCTTTGATGGCTCCACGCACAAATTCGACTCTGCAGCTGAGGCCTCGTCGTTTTTCGACGCTTCGATTCGCCCCGCGCTGAAACCACCAGCTAATCCCTCTACTTAACTCTGTAAGTTTGATTACAGTATTGCTTAGTGGTACAAGGTTTTCATCCTGACCTTGTCAGACTCTTGCTCTTTTTTTTAGTTAAATGTTGCTACAGTATTTCTGTAGTCCAAGTTTTGGTTTCGGGTGGACTCTTGTGTAAAACAACTTTAAACTTTAGCTGCTTTGAGGAGTCTTTTCTAATAATTCGCCCCCAAAATGGTCTGTTATTGCCCAAGATACAGATCTAGGGAGATCTTTTTTTTTTCTTTCACGGTTTGTTTGTTGTCTTTTATAAAATCCAGGCTCCGGGGCCTTCAATTATTTTTTTTATTATTGCTTATAAGTTTTTTGACTATTTCTGGTCATTACGTTTATCTGTCATATGCTAAATAAGTTCATAATATTAGTTATATACTATTTCTGCTCTGAATTTTGTGTTGTTGGTCCGAGTATTTTTTTCTTTTATGCTTTATATTGTTGTGTACCTGTATATATTTATAATATTGAGCATTTTATAGAATACAGGACACACGCAGGTTTATTTTTTAAGCACGTTTGTGCATTCTCTTTGTAACAATTTGTCACGGTGTTCTCTCTCGTATTTAAGGAGAGTGATGTTTCTATGGTTGAGGTGTTACAAGTCACTTGGAAGTGTTGCCTTGCTCATTTTTTCAATATGTAGTATTTCTTTTGTTTTATTTTTCCTTACTTTGATAGTTTTTATTTGGGTTTTTTTTCCTCCGTTCTCTTATGCTTTCTAATTCCTTTACTAATGCTAGATATTTTTCCACCTTTTATATATTATGGCAGGTATTGCTGGTGATATAATTAATTTTGTTAGTTGGAACGTTAGGGGGTTAAATTCACCTATTAAAAGGAACAAGGTTCTTTTACATCTTGAGGGCTTACATACCAATATTGCCTTTTTGCAAGAGACGCATTTGCGTCCATCAGAACATAAAAAGATTCACAGGAAATGGGTGGGCCAAGTATTTTATTCAAAATTTTCAAACAGGTCACGAGGAGTAGCAGTTTTAATAGACAAAACTATTAGATTTACACCTGATTCAGTTCAATCTGATGTTGCAGGAAGATACCTTATTGTCACAGGCCACCTTTACAAGACTCCTGTTGTTTTAGTTAATGTCTACGCTCCTAACTGGGATGATTCTAGATTCATGCACAAAATAATTTCGCTTCTTCAAGACCTAAATTCGTATTTCCTCATCATGGGAGGTGCTTTTAATTGTGCCATGGATCCTGATTTGGATAGATCCTCTAACAGACGAGTTTCTCATAATTCTTTTAGACAAGCATTAGACTCTTTTCTTGTTTCATACGGTCATTTGGACATCTGGCGTTTTCTTTACCCTAACAGTCGACAATACTCTTTTTTTTCATCGGTTCATTTGTCTTATTCCCGCATTGATTATTTTTTTTATTGATAAATCATTATTATCTAGAGTAAAATCCTGTTCATATGGCAGTATTGTAATATCTGACCATGCCACCATTTCTATGGCACTTCATTTTCCAGACAAGCCTTTTACTCCAAAGTCGTGGCGTTTCAATTCCCTCCTGCTTTCCGATAGTGTTTTTACTCAGCATCTTGCTACTAATATTCAGGTATTTCTTAGCATTAATAACACTCCAGAAGTCTCTCCGTCTACTGTCTGGGAAACCTTAAAGGCTGTGATTCGAAGCTGTGTCATTTCATATACATCTTTTCAAAGTAGACAGCGTAAAGAAAAACTACTAAAGCTAACTACTGAGATTAAGCAATTGGATACTCTTTGTGCCCACTCTTCTGATCCAGATATCCTTGAGAAAAGAACAGTTCTGCAATCAGAGTTTAATTTACTCTCTACTTATAAAGCAGAACAGATGCTTTTACGTTCACGGCAATGTTTTTATGAACATGGCGATAAGCCTAGTAAGATCTTGGCCTCACAACTCAAACAGCAATCCGCTCAAAATTTTATTTTGCAGATCCGTACACAGTCGGGTACTCTCTCTTCAGACCCTTTGGATATTAATAACTGTTTTAAACACTTTTATTCCTCATTACATGAATCAGATTTTACTCCCGACTTACAATCTCCCAATTCCAATGATTAGTACGTCGGCTAAAGCTGAATTAGATTCACCTATAACTAAGGAGGAAATTGTTTTAGCCATTCAAGCTATGCAGAGTGGCAAGACCCCTGGTCCGGATGGCTTTCCTACAGAATTTTTAAAGAAATTTTCGAGTGAACTTGCTCCTGCTTTACTAGAAATGTTTAATGATTCATTGTAACGGGGTGTTCTTCCTACTACCTTGCGACAAGCTATTATTTCACTAATTTTAAAGAAAGGTAAAGACCCTCTTGATTGTGGGGCGTATCGCCCTATTTGTCTTCTAAATGTTGATGTGAAAATTTTGTCGAAAGTGCTTGCCAAACGGCTTGAAACTGTTTTAGGTGATATAATTCATACAGATCAGACAGGTTTTCTTAGACAAAGGCAATCTTTTTCGAATATTAGGAGAGTCATGAATATTATCTACTCTTCGACTACACGTCCGGCCTCCGAAGTTTTACTCTTGTTTGATGCTGAAAAAGCTTTTGACCGTGTGGAGTGGAATTACATTTTTTATGCATTGAAAAAATTTGGCTTTGGCCCTGTATATATATCTTGGATTAAGCTTTTGTACACATGCCCTTTAGCTTCAGTGCGCACCAATGGGCTTTGTTCTAGTTTTTTCCCTCTTGGCGGGGGTACACGTCAGGGTGACCCTCTTTCACCTCTGATCTTCACTATCACAATAGAACCTTTAGCAATTGCTATTCGTACAAACCCTGGAATTCGAGGAATTAATCGCGGAGGATTTGAACATAAAATTTCCCTTTATGCGGATGATGTGGTCTTATTCCGATGAGGTTTCTTTGCCCCAGGTTCTTAATGCTATTTTAGCCTATAGTTCTTTTTCAGGTTACAAATTAAACACTACAAAATGTGAATTATTACCCATTAATATCCCAGTTAATGATTTACCTGAAACTGCCTCGTCCTTTCATATTATTTCACACAGCTTTAAATACCTGGGTGTTACCCTGACCCGTAAATACTCAGAACTCTTTAAATGTAATTTTTTATCATTACTGTCTAGGGTTAAGGAAGATCTATCCCGCAGGTCCTCCCTTCCTCTGTCCTTAATTGGTCGGGTTAATTCGATTAAAATTAATATACTTCCCAAATTTTTGTATCTCTTTCAATCGATTCCCTTGTTTTTGCCCAAATCGTTTTTTAAAACCCAGGACATAACTAGTTTTATTTGGAATAATAAGCCCGCCAAAATTCGCAAGTTATTCATTCAAAATCCTAAGCAGTTAGGTGGCCTTGCATCTCCAAATTTCCTGTTTTATTACTGGCAGCAAATATTCGCAATGTTTTATTTTGGTGCGAAGGCCATTATGGGTTAAGTGACTGGGTTCTGGCATGGACAGCGGTAGAGATTGATGCTGCTAGACCTATCTCTTTGATGACCATATTATGTGCTCCACTAGCATCGAGCTTTAATTGATCCTTTGCTAACCCAATCTAAAGTGCTTCAGTTCGTATTTGGCGTCAATTTTGGCAGCATTTTGGTCTGCAGTCTCCATCTCTTAACATGCCGGTTACAGCCAACCCGTTATTTCCGCCTTCAGTGATGGATTCCGCTTTTCTTAGTTGGCACAGAGCAGGTGTTAGGAGGATTCGAGATCTGTATGTCGATGGTACTTTTTGTACATTTTTACAACTCAGTACCAAATTTCACCTTCCTAAATCTCACTTTTTTAGGTACTTACAAATTCGGAACTATGTTAGAAATGTAAGGTTTTCCTGGCACTCCCTTGAAATCACCTCTTGATGATATTTTGGAAATGGACATTAATTCCTAAAGTCTTATTTCTAAATTGTATAAACTAATATTCTCCTTAGCCCCATCGCCAGGTGCTATTATTAAACAACAGTGGGAACAGGAGCTACAGATTCATTTTGATGAGAATGATTGGGACAGGATCATTCGCCGTATCCATACTTCCTCAATTTGTGCTAAACACAGTCTTATTCAGTTAAAGTTGGTTCATAGAGTATATTGGACAAAGGTTAAACTTGCTAAGCTTAATCCAGATCTTGACAATCTGTGTGATCGATGTTCCCAAGCCCCAGCAACTCTATATCATATGTTTTGGTCATGCCCCGCTTTAGAATTCTTCTGGCGGTCTATATTTAGCTGCTTTTCTTCTATACTTCAATCTAAGATTGAACCATGTCCCTTGATGGGTATATTTGGTTTATCACCCAAAGACTGTACTTTCTCAGCTGCATGTTCTGATACCCTTGCTTTTTGTACCCTCTTAGCCAGACGTCTTATTTTGATTCAGTGGAAAAGTGCCACTCCACCTTCATTTGAACGTTGGCTTAAAGACGTTGCCCTATTCCTCTACTTGGAAAAAATCAGACATACACTTAAAGGTGATACTAGTCAATACATTTGCATATGGACCCCCTTCTTTACCTTCTTCTCTGATGCCAGACATCCTGGCACTACATCACAGTAATCACAACTTGATTAAGATATTTTTTATGTTCTTTTTTATTTATTTTATTTAGTTTCCTTTTATTATAATTTTTTGTTATTATTATGATAATTTTTATTTATTATTATTATTATTATTATTATTATTATTATTAATATTTTTTTAAATAAAAATAACTTGTCAAGCATGGCAACGGTAAGTGACAGGTGGGTGAGAATGGGTAGAATAAGTTGGGTGGGTAGGAGTGTTTTGTGGGTGGGTTGGGATGATAATTGATGGGAATAACTAAAAAATTGTGTATCTATCAGACGGCTGTTTGTAAATCCTTGTTTTCCCAATAAACAGAGTGTTCAAAAAAAAAAAGAAAATAATACTATACTTGTTTAATTCATTAACAGTAATAGCAAAATAATTGAATTGATCCATCAACATGAAATCTGGGCATACCACTCAGACAAAGCTTTAAAAAAAACATCTTTGATAAACAGGCAGTCTGCATTGAACATTATTCATGTTGAAATTTGTTTAGGAGTTCCACAAGGTTCTATTTTAGGGTCACTGTTTTTTTACATGCTTTTTCTATGAAATGATCAGAAAACACAAGATGCGATTTTATGTGTGCGCTGATGACGTAAACTTTATTTTTGCATTCTCTCTGAAAGTCAATATATAGTGCTTTTTACAACGATGTTACAAAATTAAATAAGGTACCTTGCTTAAACCTATTGTGCCATGTAGAGGACATCCTGGCCTTTCCAATGATGTATCATATGTTGGGGTGTGTCATTCACAACAGAAGTTCTGCCATTTTAAAAATGGCTGCCTCTCAGTAACCACATTTTATGAGAGCTAGAGAGGTAATATGCATTTATTATGTTTCTAAAGCCTATAATTGATATATTTTAGGTATAAAACTGTTGTAGCTAGTTCTCAAGGCACTTTTTATATGCAGCATACCTAACAGCATACTTTTTTGTTGTCCTTCATAGTGGACATTGGGACTTACTAAATCTGGTTTTAAATTAAATTAATGGTGTCACAGGTGACAGGAATTTGACTGAGACAGAGAACATTTTGCAACATGTAAGCTCTGTAAACATGTAAATTCATTACTAATTTATTTTTAATGAATTACTAATTTAATTAATTCCTAATTTATTAGAAAATTTTACATAATTGTACATTTAAAAATAGAACATTAAAATGAAATGGACCATAAGAGAAGTTGGGTACTACATGTTGTGAGTGTGAAACTTTGGCTCAAGGTTTGGAGTGATTAACACAGGTTTAGCTAGTGTGTCTAAAAACTGTTTAAACCTGGATTTTTTTTTTTAATTAAAGTAATGGTAACGTTTGGAATAGGTTATTATTTGTTCCTGTTTATGTTTATATACAGTGCATTTGAAATGTTTCTTATACTGCCGAAATGGTATAAAAAGATGTAAACAATGTTTGTTTACTCAGTTTTCATTTACATTATTTTTAGGATTGAGTTGGTGCTGATGTTGTAGAAGGGTTTTTGGTCTGATGCAGAAAACAAGAAATATGTCATAAACAATGTCCTGATGTCCACTATGAAGGACATTCCGTAAAAAATAACACGGTATTATGTTTTTTTTTCATCTAGTACTTATTATATGTTGAAATTAATGAAATTCTGAAACTTTAATTTGTCTGGGTCTCAGGAGGATATAAGAGAGATGCAGGAAAACATGCAACACATTTGTTCCAGGCAGAATTGATTGTTATCATTAAATAGGCTATCCAAGTAAACAGCACATTCTTTATAATTCACACAGTTTTACAGCGCATGGCAATTCAAATAAAGAGAGCACATAAGGTCCAAATGTAAGCTTTTTCTTGTTTATAGGACTCTAATTGGCCAAACATCCACATACCTCACAGGATATCTATCTATTTGCAATCCTACATGTGATCTTAACTCGGAATATATGGGAACAAAACCTCCTGTCTTCCTTTTTTTTAAATTCATGATGGCAGAAAGAAATTTGGAAAAAAATGAATAAAATCTTGACTTGCATGGAAGTTACATACAATTTACAAAAACCATCTGTTCTTTATGGTTCTTTGGTTTAAAAGCATTATTTGGACATTATTTAGGTGGATAGACTTGTCCATGAAACATAAAAGCGATGTCCAAATTGAAAAAGCCTATTTTCCATGTTGCTGTGATACCACTGGTTCATTGCAGCGGACGGCTTTGCAAGCAAAGTCAAAGATGCAGCTGGAGATGATGAACTGAAGCACAGACAAAGTCAGCAGCACTCCACTTAATCCATTGATCTTATCCTGTTATATAGGGGGAAAGTGTTTTTAATACCAAATAAATCAAACAATATCAGAGTTTCACACAGTTTTTGAATTGTCCATAAAAATAATTTAAATACACATTTGCCTGTATTTCAATTATTTCAAAAGATGTACAACAAATCAACCAATTATGGGGCAGAATAAAAAAAAATTGCTGATACAATCCTGCTTCAGGTCCACATCTGCAATCAGAATGGGGAAAAAATGTGTGTGGCATGATTGTTGTTGCCAGACAGGCAGGCTATTAATCTGCTATTGATCTGCTGGGATTATCTTGCACAGCAACAGTAGAGTTACTCAACAATGCAGCACAGAAAAAAAATCCAGTAAGCAGTTCTGCTAAGCTTGGTGATGAGAGAGGTCAGCGGAGAATGGCTAGACTATTGGCTTCCACTTTTCTCAGCCAAGAAGAGTTGAGGCTGCAGTTGGCACAGGTTCGCTGACACTAGACAGTTGGAGAAAATGTAGGAATCCTGTTTTCCATTGAGGCACACAGACTGTAGGGTCGGAATTTGATGCCTGAATCCATGCATCCAGCATGAATCCACACAACAGCTGGTGGAGGTGGTGTAATGGTGTGGGGAATGTTTTCTCTGCACACTTTGGATTTAATAGTACCAATCAATCGTGACTTGAGTAACTGAAGCCTACTTCATTGTTGTTGCTGTTAACATTTTTTTATTATGTACTAATTCACAAAACAAAAGTCTCTTGAACATAAAAATCAGTTCAGAGTTCTTCAGTGGCCTTCCTTGTCACCAGATCCGAATCCAGTAGTCTGAAAACCCAGAATCTGAATATAAATATCCCAAACAGGTGATGCAATCATGCCTATGTAAGTGTTTAAGAATGTTCTTTAATAGCAAGGCTAGGTTGAGACTCACTAAAGAGTTTAAGAGTTTAACTTTCTTCATCAAGCAGGTTTTAATGTATTTAAAGCCATACAGTGCATGATAATATCAAAACATATACATAAAAAGAAGGTCTAAAAACCACATCCATGGTGAGACAACACTGCATAAAAGTCCAGCATGCTTCTGTGATGATATCATCACTTGGTCCTGGGAATACTTCGACAAAACTGTTTTAATAAACACCATTTTCTGCTGCAAGCTCAAGCTATAAGCCAACAATGTTCAGAAACAGTCCCAACTTATCTAGACTCTAACTCATCTGAAATGGACTGATGTTCAGTGCATGTGTACTGTGGTCTGATGAGTTGATCTTCCAGGTCTTCTCTAGTCCAAAGAAGTAGAGCAGCATCCTGATTTCTACCAGCATGAAGTTCAAAAGCCAGCATCTGTCACTGTGTTTTATCTGGTGTAATGTACTTCTGTGAAAGCACCAACATATGTTTCCTTTTAAACATGCTTTTCCACAGTCTTGCTTGTTTCAGCAACACAAACCAAAAAAATATTCTGTGTAATACAGGGCTGGACTGGGACAAAAAATCGGCCCTGGCATTTTTGGCTTAGACCGTTCCGTCAAAATTAGTGGAGTACAGCCGACCAGTAATTTATGTATGTATTCGGCGAAGAAATGTATTTTACTATTATCATATAATAACTATCAAATAATAACAGCATTGTATTAAAAAATATATATCTTTTTGCCTTATTAGAAATTTACAG
Source organism: Megaleporinus macrocephalus (assembly GCA_021613375.1). NCBI lineage: Eukaryota > Metazoa > Chordata > Actinopteri > Characiformes > Anostomidae > Megaleporinus > Megaleporinus macrocephalus. The sequence continues at coordinate 36,660,310 of CM038704.1, read as the reverse complement.
TGACTCATTACTTTTAAGTCTACAAGTCTACATAAGTCTATCAAATAACCACTGTGGAAAGCAAATAACTAAATTTACACATACTGTAGTTCCAGCACGTTTGTCTACTCATATGTATTCTCTGAATTTCCCTGATATTGCAGCTCAATTCTAATTCTTCAGATTAAAAAGTGCTCCCTCCTTTAAAAAGCTATAACCTGCATTTGGATCAGGCTAAAAACAGACAGGGCTGCTTTGTGAACTTCTGCAACACATCAGCATTTGACACTGTCTTACTGTGGACATAGCTTTCGCTAATAACATTTTTATACACTTAGTTTAATAAAGCTTAAATTGCAAAGCTTTTACTTCATTTATCAGTTTTAAGATCTGGTATTTCACTTGTTTGAGTGTTTTTAAAACATGTTGAACCGCAGCACAGAGGCTACAAATTCAAACTACTATGCAGCCTTTCAACACACCTTTAGCCTAAATATCTAAAACGCTATGATGGAGCCTAAAATGGACACATGCTGCTCAACCAACACTTCTCAGCCTTGACCGTTTACTATTTTCTCAGAAGAAGATGGCGTACGCGGCTGCCAAAATTTGGGAAATATGCAAATACCAATAAATACTGATACTAATCAATCACCGTTACTCTTCATTCTTATGTAACAGAGCTAACGTTACCTCCATCACCTCAAAGTCACTATGTTAGCTTCCTGCTGTTGCTGGAGCGCTGCTATCACAGAGGACATGGAGGCTACAGCAGCGAACATGTCTGTGATCTTAGCACATTTTGCAGCATCTACAGTGACACTCTTCATCTACAGTGACACTCTTCATCTACAGTGACACTCTTCAATGTCTTTGCATGCAACTTCTCCGCACCCCCTTTCTTTCTTTTTGGGTTCTCTATGTTGCCACTCCTTCAACATGTGAGCTTAACACTGAAACTAGCAGGAGTTACAGGAGACCACGCAGATAAAGGGCGGGCCGCTTTTGTCCTATATTCTGATTGGTTCAGTCCTCTGTCTATATTGAAGATGAACCAACGGGCTGCCCCCTCTAAATTGTGGGCCGGTCTCTTGGAAAAAAAAGGGAAGAAAAAAAAAAAACAACAGCATCGACACTGAAGACTGTCGGCCCACCAGGCAAATGGCCAGTACACCAGATTACCAGTCCAGCCCTGGTGTAATATTATATGTAATATTATACTGTGTGATCGGAGAGTGCGGGTGCTGAACTGGCCTGCCTGTCGTCCAGACCTGTCTTCTATTGAAAGAAAAAAAAAAGTAAAAAAAAAAAAAAATGAAACAGGGTAACTGGAGTCAAATCCATGTGGAACAGTAATAGCATAAAATGAAGTGATGGGAAGAAAGAGATGAAAAGGATGATAGGCGCAGCTATGGGTTTATAAATGTTATTTTATAGACTAGGAGATGTAGTCTAGAGAACAATGTAAACATTTATTTCTCAATCAAATGTAGCATCTGAGTCTTAAATTCCAGTCAAGATTATTCAAATTAAGCATTATTATAGCAACAAAACCAAAAAGAAAACACATTTAACACTCACCGAAAGCTGGAGGTAAAGTTGACATCTGTAGCTATCGAAGGAGGTGGAGTAGCAAAGGTCATATCCTAGATCTTCTATAAAGTCAAATGACAGAAGAACAGTAGCTCCTGTTGCAACTACAATACTGAACAGATTCATTAGCGCACAGCCTTTCACCTGCAGGAGAGGGAGGAGTAGAGCAGAATGGATTTACTGAATAACTGCATCTCTCTTCTACTTAGAAAGCTTAGAATCAAAAGAAGTAAATAATTACATGTTCTCATTAAAAGTGATAACTGCAACTGCTAATATCAATTAATCATATTAAGGAAAATAAATAATAACGTACCAAACAGGAATTAAGTTTGTTCTCCGCTGCAGAGAGGCAGTGATGATGTACTGAAAAAGAAAAAAAGGCAAATACATTAGAAATAATTACAGCCTTTGTGGTATTATTGATTATTGTTTATTGCATTGTGTTTTGTTTTTTTTTTGGTTTATTATAACAAATAATCTCAAAACTTACAACTATAGAGCCCCAGTAAGTGATTCCACTATAGACAGAAAATGGTTGCATGCCGATTGTCAACAAGACACCCAACGCCATAGTTATAACTCCAATCATTATTTGGACGGTCTGTAAGAGAAAAAAACACCAAACATTCATTTATATATATATATATATATATATATATATATATATATATATATATATATATATATATATGTATATATATATATATATATATATATATATATATATACACATACCAACAGTGGTGGCTGGTGCTAAAATGCTGTGTTGTATTGTTTAAACCCGTTTGTCATTAAAAGAGCTGGAAAAGACCCGGATGTGAGCTCGTATTCAATCACTTGCCTGCAGCTGATTTTGTAAATTGGGATGATCGGGCCCAAGCTCCTTTTTTTTTCTTTAAGTGAACGCTTTATAAAGACATTTATTTGTAAAGACAAAACTGACAATAACACAATGTTATTGAAAAACAAGTACCGACACACTTCCAATAAGATTGGGTGTCCTGGGTGCAGAGAGCAGCAGCCTCAGATTACCTGCTTGCCAAAAGTGGATGCTCCTACATACACTCTCATTAGACCGGCGCCCTGCACACAAGAAGTGTGCACAATGTAACCAGTTAAATACCATTTTATATTTATTATTGTAATAAATTCTAACATGGATATTAGACACAGTATAACTAAATGATGTCCTAATTATTTTGCAGTTTATAATGAACTCATTTTTATGTCCATGTCCATTATTGGCCAGCCGCCACTGCATACCAATAAGCCATAACTATGGTGGTTCTACACTTACAGACTGTAGTCAATCCGTTTTTCTGTATACTATTTTTATCCCCCTTTACCTAGTTCTTCAATAATCAGGACCCCCACTGGACCACCGCTGAACAGGTATTCATTGGGTGGTGGATCATGCTCAGCTCTGCAGTGACACCCAAAAATATCCAGCCATCAGTATCCAGTGGGCAGCATTCTGTAACCACTGATGAAGGACTACAAGCTGAACCAACGAGGTAGGAGTGGACCATGAGTGGACACCATGTTTAAATCCTCCAGCAGCACTGCTGTGACTGATCCTCTTGTACCAGCACAGTCAACATTAAACTGGTGAAGATATGATGATCATAGATAATTCACACACATCCTCAGAAGACATGATCTTCATAAAGTTTTAACTCTTAATTCTCTTTCAATCATCAGATTCATCCAATCGGAGAAGAGGGCCGAAGCACAACCTACATTACAAAATGTTCTTCTACATTTACTGTTGCCTGCATTTACACATTTCTGTCAGAGAGAGCTCCAAATCCAAACATATTTAACCAGACAGAAATGCCACCATTTACACCTGAATAAAAGCCAGTGATAAAATAACAATATTTTTCTAGTCTGTACATTAATACTATATTGTTTATTTTACAAATAAAATAAGACTTATAGTTGTGATGTAGAGAATCAATTTGTGTCCTTCTACATGTCCTAGTTGACAACCACTTAGGCTGATTCATGTTTTTTTTTAACCCTGTGGTCAACGTCAGGCGCCATGTCCACAAAAAACAGTGAACAAAACTTCCCCTTCTTGCTGAAAGAAGAATCAAATCTTGCTGTATCGTGCTAAAGAGATATTTTATGGTAACTCATTTTCCATGTCATTATTGCCCAACATCCTGATTCCAACACTCGCTGTGTTATGTGTCACGACTGCCTGGTTTCCTGGTTATGCAGCGGGATGTTCTGTACTAGACCTCAAATCTGACCAGCAAATACTGTAACTGAGACTGTCATTTAAGTAATTCTCACAAATAATGAGGCCAAAGCTGGGAGCAACAGTGCTTAAAATGATTTGTAGATGTATTTTCCAATTTAAGTCACCAAATTCTTCACCGCTGAAGATGAATTTGTAAATAATGTATTTTTCCGAACTCCTCGCTGTCTGTACTGTTTAAAATAAAGCATTACCTCATTACAGACATTTTTTTACAGTTTCTGTTTATGTACTAATGTATCACTGATACTGCCTTGCACAATGACTGGTGCACACAAGCCCACGCCAGACATTAGAGCTACTTTCATTTAATAAAGCATCACATTTTAATGTTATTAACAATGATTTAAAGCTTTCAGAGCATTAAAAACAGTCTAACTGGTGTTTTTGTGACCTGCCTTTCAAAGCAAAATACAAGCGATTACATTTAGAGAGTAAACAAAAAGAATATAAATGTGTGCTATAATGAAGGAATCGTCTTACCCCCAGAGCCGTCAGCTTGGATTTTAGACATTTGTGAAGAAGGTTTGGAGCTGGCCTTGTGTATGTTGCTGACAGATGTGACATTTTGCCCTGCAGCAGCTGGTGGGACGACTTGGGTCATCAAAAAGCCATTCTTTCCAGTTATTGTCCGGTACAGCAGTGGTGGACATCCTTAGTAGAGATGTATTGACCTGTGAGAAACCATCATTTTTACCTTATTATTTTTTGCCGTGTACTACAGACCTAGCATTCCGTTACCAATGTTCAGACTGATTATTCACTCTCTGTAACTGTTTCTGTAACTGCTATAAATCTTTTATAAAATTCAGGAAGTCAGGAACTGAAGTGTGGGCCAATGTACAGACCCTTAGAGTTTAGCTTTCAATGATAATTTTAAGGTTGTGGAAAATGTATCACTTATTTAACAGACAAGTAAACAAAATAATTCATTAATATCAAAATGTAACTTCAAGACTTTTCAATTTATTAAATATTGTATTTACAGTGCTATCATAAACCGTCTTTAAGTTTATCGAACATCCAGCTCCACAATTCAAAAAAGGCTGAAAAAAGACTCTTTTTACCTCAACGATTAAATATAATATCAAATCATTTATCATTACAGGGATTTAATTCAACACCTCCAAAGCTCAGTCTTAGAAGTTGGTTGCTTTTTCTGCTTCTCACCATCCAAATGTTCAATCTATATGTGTCTTACATTCATTAAATGTTTTCTACTAAGATCATGGACCTGAATGCTCCAGCTGGATGGAAATCTGATTTAAGACATTTTCATTCACAGTTTGATAACCAAAACATTTAGCCGCTCCCAAGAGATTTTAATATTTTGATTTTTTACCTGAATGGAACTTGCTTGGTTCTTTGTGTGGACCGTAGGAAACTGTTTGACGCTTGGTCTGTCAGTCACCAAGTCACCTTTTATTTGCCTTGGTCCTCTGGTGAGTTTTGAAATCATGTAATGTAATGATGATAAATGATTTCCAAATGCACCTGAGAATAAGCATATTATCTATCATGGAGCTCAGTGAAAGTCTAATACAGTCAGAACTACCCTGAAATAATAGTTTTCCATCACATCAACTTTCTCTCAAGGCTCTGTAGTAATCTACCACATACAATAAAACAGGATATATACCCCGCCTTTGCCCAATGACGCTGGGATTGGCTCCAGCCCCCCCATGACCCCGACTAGCAGGATAAAGTGGCAGATGATGGATGCATATATGGAACAAACACTGACATATGTATATAGAATTAACATTGATATATTGAAATTATCTTCATTCCATATATATATCAATATTCCTAAAAAATAAATCCTGCATGTTCACTACTACCCAACCACACGATTCTCACACGCCGCATCACCAGAATACTGATTACACACACCTGTTGTTAATTACATGCACACCATTTTAACCACATACACACGTTTAGCTTAGTTTGCAATCCTGAGTGGTCTTTCTTGTAATCTTGTCTTGATCTCTGACTCTCTTTGTTTCTCGATTCTCTCTTTTCATCTCTTTTGCCCTTTCTGCTTCTGGTTGCTTGGTTCTGTTTGTTCTCCTGGATTTGACTACATTTATGTCCTCTGGACTATCCTCCTATATTTCCCTATGTCTAGCTTGCCTGGTCTGCTGCTTTTTCAGTTTCGACTCTTGCCTGTACTCCTGACTATGATCTCACATTGCCCTTTTGTGTTGGTTGTATGTGTTTTGCTGTTGTGTCTGTTTACCGATCTTGTTAATAAATTCCATTTGACCTTTAGCTCTGCGTGCATTGTGCCATGTTCTTTTTTTATAGCAGAAAACTTTCTATGATGGCAGGGCTAACAGATCTACAACAAGCAGTGAATAATCAGGGCTAACTCCTGGGTCAACATAATCAACTCTTTGATTCACTCACTTGCTCTGTAGGAAGTCTGGCACAGCAACAACCCGAACAGCATAATCAGTTCTCGCAGATCTCCGCTAATCTATGTGATATTTCTGCGCTAATAGCTTGACTCAATATCTCGTCTGCTCTGGAGCCTTGAATCAATCATTACGTTTGTCCCATTGGCTGGTTCATTCCCAGTAAGCAAACCAGATCAATTGGATGGAGCTCCCAATCAATGCAGAGGTTTCCTTCTGCAATGTTCTATCTATTTTCTAATTTCTCTCCTAGTACTGATAAATCTCCTATCTCCTTCGTTATTTGCCATCTTACTGGTAAAACTGCTGATTGGTCTATGGCAATTTGGTACACTTATGAATATGGGACTTATTTTATACAAGATTTTAAATCCGTGTTTGACCATCCTAATGAGGGTCAATCATCTGGGGAATTACTGGTGCAACCACATCGAGGAAATCGTTCTCTGGCAGATTATTCGCTGGAATTCTGCACTTAATTGTGGCCTATGTGGCCAAACAGCTCCAAATATTACCCACTGTCCCTCTTAACAGAGCCATGAGACTGTCTGCTGGGATCCCGTCGGCCAAGAGACCATCTCACTAACCACTGTTCCTGTTCTATGGACATTAGGCCTCTCCATTCAAGATTTTTTTTTTGTGTGTTAGAGTCCTCACAGCACAAAACCAAAATAATGTGGTTAATGACTCACGATCATGTCATTTCCTTGTCAGAACGAGAGATTGTAACTTGGTATTGTATTGATAAGTTTCTTTCTTTTCCCCAATTGTATGTTTTGTCTACCACTGTTGAAAGACCAGTAAGTCAACCTTCTGTAGATATTCCTTCCAAATATTCAGACTTTTCAGAGGTTTTCAAAAAAGTACCAGTTCACAGATTGTACCATTGTATCATTTACTTCCTAAATCTCGTGTTTACCCACTTACTCAAGGAGAAAGCAATGGAGGAGTATATACAGGTGGTATCTGTGTTCCAGTCATTTATTAATGGTGCTCTCCAGGTTATGTTGGGTCAATTTGTTATCACGTACATCAGCGATATATTGATCTACTCACTGGATTTGCCTACTCATATTCAACACATGTGCTAGCTTGTCTCTTGGATAACCAGTTATATGTTAAGGGTAAGAAATGTGAATTTCACTCGGGTACAACCTCTTTCCTCCGGTGCATTATTAGTGTAGGAGGTATTGTAATGGGCGACAGAATTTATGCAATAGTTAACTGGACTTTTCCAAATTCCATTCGCAGTTTACAGAAGTTCTTGGGTTTTGCCTATTTTTACAGGCATTTTATTTAAAATTACAATTTTGTAGTCACTCCTCCAATGTCTCTACTTGGTAATGGTAAGAGACTTATTTGGAATCCTCAATCCAAGGAAGCCTTCAGGGAATTGAAAAGGAGATTCACTACTGGTAAACCTCCAAAACTGAAACCTATTGCTTACTTTTCTGACAAACTTACTTTCTCCAACAAAACGCAATTATGGAACTGGAGATAAAGAACTTTTGGCATTAAAGCTGTTGAGGAGTGGCGCTACTGGCTTGAGGGTGCCCAACACCCATTGTGCTGACTGACCGTAAGAACCTTGAATATTTTTTGTTCTGTCAAAAGACTTAATTCCCGCCAAGCTTGTTGTTCTTTGTTCTTTTCACAGTTTAACTTTCAAATCATCCATTATCCTGTAACACGCAATACCAAGGCTGATGCTTTGTCCCGCATGTTTGAGGTTGAACCCAGTGAGAAGATTTTCTGGATCCAAATATAATTTTAGCTTCCATCAGTTGGGAGGTCGATGAAGAAATTCAGCAGGCAAATTCCTGGAGGCGTGCCCTCCTGAAAGAACCTATGTACCAGTACAATTTCATAATCGTCTCATTACCTGGGCCCATAGATCTCTCACTTTGGGACATCCTGGAGAGACCAAAACGCTTCAGCTGCTCCAGGAAGTACTGGTGAGAAAGTATGAGCTCAGATGTACATTGCTTTGTGTCCTCCTGTACAATTCCTTCCGTATGCAAAACTCCATGTAAACTGATGTCATTACCTATTCTCTCACGATCCTGGTCACATATCGCCATAAATTTTGTACCCGATCTTCCAAATTCCAAGAGCAATTCTGTAAACCTTACTATAATTAATCGTTTGTCTCATGGGATTCATTTTGTACCATTTACCCAGTTGCCCACCAGGTTCCAAACCACGGGGTGTTTGTTTAATTATGTATCCTGGTCCTCTTCTACCTGGTGCCAACCCCCCACCGCTATCAGGGGTGGTTCTGCAGTTGGTGCCCACAGACCATTTCTCTGTTCTCATCCTTTCTGGCTGATGTTTTGGCTTCTGTCAGTGCTCTCACCACTACAGGTAGCATGAGGTGGTGTCTACAACCCACAGAAGTTGCTCAGGTAGTGCAGCTCATCCAGGAAGGCACATCAATGCGTGTTGTGGCAAGAAGGTTTGCTGTGTTTGTCTGCACAGTGTCCAGAGCAAATAATATCCATGTTTCTGCTCAAACTGTCAGAAACAAACTCTATTAGGGGGGTTAAGAGCCTGATGTCCACCAGTGGCTTGTGCTTTTTTTTAAAATATATATATATATTAAAAATTGACTAGAAATTGACTATTTCAGGTTTGGTATACAGCGCTAAAGAACCAAGTCTGTTTCATCCGTTTTTTTTCTTGATTTAATTGTAAAAAATGCTGTGACATCCGCTGAGAAATATCTGACACGCAGCTTGTCTACTGAGTCTTAATTATCAAAAGAAATATATAATTGTGCATCATCAGAACTTGGTGAATGATTTACCATTGAAACCAATTACTGTCTATTTGTTAAATAAGATTGAAACCACTGTAGAAGACTCACCCAGCATTCAACCCAGTAATTAGAATCTTGTGATCATTCGTGTCATGTTAAGGGTAGAAGGGTTAAGGCTGAGGTCATTGACAACACAAAACAAACACAACCCAAAGCACAACCCAAAGTCTCAGTACTATGGTTAGAAAGAATACCTGACTGAAACTTCTCATGTAACTTGTTTGATATTAGATAAGCTTTTAGCTGTTTAAAAACATCTTTTTCTTAGACCTTACTAAAGAAGGAAGTGAAATCAGTCTAATATTACTGAGTACATAAAAATCCAGGTTATTCTTTTTTAGTAGAGGATTCACCAGGACAGTGGTAAAAGCATCTGGAAAAACAACTGTTGACTGAAAATAGTTTATAGTTGTTAAGACCTCATTTTGAATCCAGTCAGACGCCATCTTAAAGAATGAAATAGGAACTGGACTGAGATCACATGTTGATAAATTTTATTTATTTATGACAGTAGACAGTTGTAGCTCCTGATAACTGATAACAGAGAAAGATGTCATACCTGATGTAGGTGGCTTATCAGAAGGGTTATTGGAGATTGTTTCAGCTTTTCTTATCAAAGATATTTTATTCTGAAAATTTATTGCTCTCATGGGTTTTGGAAGATGAGTCACTATATGACGCGATAAACACGCTAGGATAAATTGGTTGGTCTACGGTGGAGAAAAGGCTTTCAGTATTATATTTGTGTTTGTTAATTACACTAGAGACTGTCTAGATAGTTTCATAGCATTATTGTTGGTGGTGATCCACTCTTTAAGAATATCATAATGTACTTGCAGTTTTTTTCCTCTATGAGAGCTCTGATTCACATCAGTCTCTCCTAAGCTCCTATTTCTTCCGTTTGTCCGCTGTCAGTCTAGTGTTAAGATCAGACGTCAGATCATTACATGAGGGAGCCAAAGCTGTTATTGATCAACTATTCTGAATAGTTTTTACATTTCCAAACCGTTTCTGAGTCAAGGTAACCTTTTTTACAGTATTTCTAGAGGCACTTTCTTCCTTACTTCTATATTGACTTGAAAGAATACGCAGAAATGGTCTGACAGAAAGGCATCAGGGACAAGGCACATTATTGTATTTAAATCTTTAGTGAGAACCAGATCCTAGATGTGATGTTTCTAGGAGTAGAGTCTGCTGAACACCTCGCTTACACTCTTGTAGGCGGGCAGAATTCCTGAGATGATGACCCTGGCCTCGGTGCCCTTCTACACAGTGTGTAGGAGTAATTCAAAGTGCTCCTTAAGGATGACTTTGCTCCTGAGATAAAATATCATTGAGCCCATGGTAATGCCCCAACTCCCATGTCCTCATGTGAATTTAGGGCCGCGGGAAACCGCTTTGAGATATCCGAGACCCGAGCGCCTGGAAAACAACAACCTTGTAGAGCCCTGAATTTTCAGGTGTCTAAATGTCAAAGCCTCCAATCACTAAAACACTGTCCTCTGTAGCTGCAACAACTTGAGAGCTTTGAACCAGTTACAGTACTTACGGTGGATATATGGTGATCCAGGAGCATTTAGATGGAAATATGGAGATCCAGCTCCTTTTAGTTGGGTATATTGAAATCCAAAAGCTTTTACTTAGATATTTAGTGATATGACAACTTTACAGAGGATATATGGTGACCCAGCATAGAGTATATGGAGATCCAGGAGCTTTTTGGGATGGATATATGGATATTCAGCAGTTTTTAGAAGGATAAATGGAAATCTAGTAGTTTTTGATGGAAAATGATGATCCAGCAGCTTTTAGTCAGATATATGGAGAGCGAGCAGCTTGTATCATAGTAAAACATAGGAAACATAGTAACCCTGCATTTTTGAAAGGATATATGGAGATCTAGTAGCTTTTTGATGTAAATATGGAGATCCAGCAGCTTGTAAATGGAAATATGCAGGAATATAGATGACTGTATATGTTTGATAGACTTATGAAAGTGTTTCATGGATTTATAAAGGTGAGACGCTATTTCTTACATGTAAGCAACTTTATTTACAACCTCTACTAAGGTGAGCACAAAATATCACAACAGACTCTTAAAACCTCACATTTAAGATATTTGTTATAGTTTTTATAGTTTATATTGGTACTTTGAACCTGAACATTATAAATTAAGCCATACATCTTCAGGCCTACTATTCAGTTCACTCAATATTTTTTCAGTATTGCTGAATATTAAATATTAAATGTATGCATTGCTATATTTAATGTTGAAATGCCCAATACTTTATTAGGAGTAATTTATTGTTATTAAACATATAAGAAAAACAAACTTTTCCAAAATACAAACTTTATTAAGATAGTAATTCCAAGAACTGGTTACCAAGAAAACATCTCCTTAATGAATCATTTTATCAAACCTAAAGTCTGAAAGCCTGCAAAGTGTTTCTGGCAGCATTAGTTCCATGACGGAAATGATATGATAAATGACTTTGACATGAAAACATTACCAGTCTGATTCTGAGCCATATTTAAGTTAGTTATAATGTAGTTTAGAGTAGATGTAGCGACAAGTTTAAAAATCTAATAGTTACAAACTAAAGAGAAAAAAATATCTAATTCAAAACACTGTCCAAATGCTATTTTAAACAAATCAATTTTTAATCTGGATTAAACAACAGCTATTAAGATGACCTTTGCAATATTCCCTGAAATGCTCTATTTGTCTCATTCACAGTGACCTGCACACCTCTGTGTGTCTAATCTATAGCCTTACTGACCCTCATTCATCTGTGTGTCTCAGCCACAGCCATACTGACCCTTACTCATCTATGTGTCTCAGCCACAGCTATACTGTCCTGCACTCCTTTATGTGTCTCAGCCACAGCCGTACTGACTCTCACTCCTCTATGTGTCTATAACACAGCCATACTGACCCTCACTCATCTATGTGTCTCAGCCACAGCCATACTGACCCTCACTGTTCTGTCTAATCCACAGCCATACTGACCCTCACTCATCTATGTGTCTCAGTCACAGCTATACTGTCCTGCACTCCTTTATATGTCTCAGCCACAGCCATACTGACCCTCACTTATCTGTGTCTGAGACACAGCCATACTGTCCTGCACTCCTTTATATGTCTCAGCCACAGCCATGCTGACCCTCACTTATCAGTGTCTGAGACACAGCTATACTGTGCTGCACTCCTTTATATGTCTCAGCCACAGCCATACTGACCCAAGTGTGCAGATCTAAAGCAATTCTGTATGTATCTAATATATAGTCATACTGACCCGCACTGTTCTATGAGTCTTATCCACAGCCATACTGACCCGCACTCCTCTATGTGTGTAATCCACAGCTTTACTGACCCTCACTCCTCTAAGTGTCTAATCCACAGCTTTACTGACCCTCACTCCTCTAAGTGTCTAATCCACAGCTTTACTGACCCTCACTCCACTATGTGTGTAATCCACAGCCATACTGACCCTCAGTGTTCTATGTGTTTAACCTACAGTTGTACTTACCCTCACTTCTAGCAATCTGCTAGCAAAAAATGAACAACTACTTAACAACACCTTAGCAACAGTTTAGCAACACATTACCAAACTCCTAGTAACACCACAACAACCGACCTGGAAGACTATAGCAATAACCTAGCAGCTATGTCAAATATAACGTTTTTTCCACACCAACAATGTTCAGTTTGTTTTCTGCTTCTCACCATCCCAGTAATTCCAGACATGCTCAACCAAGTTTGCAGATCTAAAGCAATAGTGGAGCAAAGACGCACTGCTGCCTATCTTACAGTTGAATGCAGTTAGGTCTTCCAGGTGGCCAGCCAGGTCTTCCAGGTCATTGACTAACTTCCTCCTATGATATGCAGTTGGACTATGAATACTAAAAAATGAATACTGAATAGTTGTTTCAGCTGGAAACTGAATAAATGCGTTGTGCTCTCTGATTTTTCCACAGTGCAGTACAATTATTCCAAAGACTATATAGTGAAGCGTCTCTAAACAGCATGTCAGGTCACTCTCTCCCATCTCCACATTCGCTGTATGGTGGAGGATCGTCTGTGGGTAGGTTGTTGAGATTTATCCTGTCATTTGAGATGTAAAACACGTCCTGTAAAAAAGACAAAGACAAATCATACAGTATCACACAGAATTGAACTATTTAGTATTTAAATTGTTCCTGTTCTACGTAGAAGGAATTTGGTGTTGATCAGAGTGAAAAATGCCCCAATACAGTTTTACACGCCCATATACACTATGACTTGGTCCTAAACTGATTTGAGCTGATTTGCCTGTTAGGGAGCACTCTGGACGATTTTACTGATTGGCTGGTTTAGAAGCAACCTGTTAAAACAGACGCAGGCAGGAAAATAAAATGAACCATGTAAACCAGGTCAGTCCTCATAGTATTTACCTAGCTATGTGAGTTTATTAGTATCTAACATTATCTATACTAGTTGCTAGTTTTTAATCTCGACATCATACAAAAAGTAAATTAAATGTTACTTACTGTGAAACTTTCAGTTTAAGATAATCTGCTCCAACCAGCAACCAATGATAAACTTACACAGCATGGCTGCTACTTACAAGTTACTGTTGTGTTTGTGATACTAATATAGGTGGAACTGCTTCTCTCTTCAATCTCTTCAGAGTTAAACGCTGGGCAAAGCTACTTCATATTGACAAACTATCTAAGTGAAATGTGCATACTTTGAATTAAAGTAATTCAGGATTCTGTTAAAGATGTGAAGCTGAAGTTCCTATTTGTCAGTATGTTTTGCAAGTTATTCCTTCTACCTTAAGTGATGCCGCAGCTCCGTTCTGGCACATGTACAAACTGCAATACTTAAGGTAGTTCAAGGAACAAGTTTGTTTACATGGGACCAGATCATAGTGTGTGTGTGTGTGTGTGTGTGTGTGTGTGTGTGTGTGTGTGTAAAACTGGATCTGGGCATTTTTTTACCCCCACCAAAATGACATACCTTCTATAAATGCATTTTGTATCATATTTAATCTTCATGATTTTAATGATTACATTCATTTCTATATCTCTTTATATAGAGTTATAGTGGGCTTTAACAGCCAGACATACTTTAATACAGGCTGCCGGTAGATCTTTCTAACATTTTATGCTATTTATGCACATACTTTGTTGTGCAGTTCACTTTACCTGGTTAAAAAAGTCATTAACAAGCAGCAATCCTTACAGTGCAATTAACAAGACATATAACTTAACGTGCAAGATAAAGGCTGTATAATTAATAAAATCTGGATATCACAGCATCTTTGGTTTTGTAGAGCAAAGAAGATAATGCACATTCTATAGGTGTTGCACACAGGTGTACAGATAGTCAACTGAAGTCCTGTAGTATAGAAATATCAATTATAAATATTATAAACATTATGAATTGATTCTTAAAATGTACATACGGTGTCCCTGTATGGTCAGTGCCATGTTGTGGACTGTCAGCATGTTTTCAACACTGATAAAAAGCATCTCAGGAAGTTTTTAACAGCCTATAGATTTCACTTACCTGCTGCCGGCAATAAGGATGGAATGGATTAACCGCTGCCGAGTGGTCTGTCTGAGTTGGACCCACACTTACAACAGGGACCTGGAGATGGAGAGAGAGGGGTTTTAAACAGACTTTATCTCACATACAGGTTTATATACCATAGATCAGAGCTTTTCAAGCCAACATTTACATTTACTAAAACGATAGATTGTTTGTGTCTTCATTTCATTCTCTAGTGTTGGTTCGGCTCCTGTTCACACCTCTCAGTTTGGAGCTTTAGCATTTTATCAGTTGATTAAAAGGATTGAAAAAGAGACTTCAGTTCTTCTGTTGGTTAATGATGCATGGACAAAACATCCACTGTAGGAAAGGATTTATTTATTTGTTTTTATTGCTAAAGAAAAAACTGCACTAATCTCAAATACTGCACTTTGGAGACCTCTCTGGAGGAAATGTGTAATTGAATGCAACAATGGAAAAACATTCTGCACGTAGGTGGCGTACCCGAGTGGACAAATCTGTAAGAGAACTTAAAAAGAGTATATGAGGATTTACAAATACAAACACTACACAGAGCCTCTAACAGGTTATGTCTTAATGATTCCATTTCTTTTATAATAAGCTAGAATAATTTTATTAATTGATTGAACAATTACTGTGATTATATGCATCAATTAATTCTATGTAAACACATTTGTTTTCATTATTTATTACTATATATATTTATAACCTTATGTATTATTTATGTATTGTTTTATTAATTTTATTATTATTTTTTATTATTATTATTAGTAGTAGTAGTAGTAGTAGTAGTAGTAAAAGTAATAGCTGTAGTAGCAATAGTTGCAGTAGGAATAGTCGGAATAGTCGTAGTAGTGGTAGTAGCTGTAGTAATAGTAGTAGTGGTAGTAGTAGTAGTAGTGGCAGTATTAGTAGTAATAGTAACGGTAGCAATATTAGTTGTAGTTGTAGTAGTAGTAGTAGTAGTTGTAGTAGTAGTAGTAATTGTAGTAATAGTAGTAGTGGTAGTAGTAGTAGTAATAGTAGTAGTGGCAGTATTAGTAGTAATAGTAACGGTAGCAATATTAGTTGTAGTTGTAGTAGTAGTAGTAGTAGCTGTAGTAGTAGTAGTAATTGTAGTTATAGTAGTAGTGGTAGTAGTAGTAGTAATAGCAGTAGTAGCTGTAATAGTAGTAGTAATTGTAGTTATAGTAGTAGTGGTAGTAGTATTAGTAATAGTGGTAGTAGCAGTATTAGTAGTAATAGTAGCAGTATTACTAGTAGTAGTATTAGTAGTAGTAGTAGAAGTAGCTGTAGTAGTAGTAGTAGTAGTAGTAGTAGCAGTATTAGTAGTAATAGTAGCAGTATTAGTTGTAGTAGTATTAGTACTAGTAGTAGCAGTAGCTGTAGTAGTAGTAGGAATTGTAGTAATTGCAGTAATAATAGTAGTGGTAGTAATATAAGTAATAGTGGTAGTAATAACAGTATTGGGAGTAATAGTAGCAGTATTAGTTGTAGTAGTAGTATTAGTATTAGTAGTAGAAGTAGCTGTAGTAGTAGAAGTAATTGTAGTAATAGTAGTAATTGTAGTAATAATAGTAGTGGTAGTAATTTAAGTAATAGTGGTAGTAATAGCAGTATTAGGAGTAATAGTAGCAGTATTAGTTGTAGTAGTAGTATTAGTATTAGTAGTAGAAGTAGCTGTAGTAGTAAAAGTAATTGTAGTAATAGTAGTAATTGTAGTAATAATAGTAGTGGTAGTAATTTAAGTAATAGTGGTAGTAATAGCAGTATTAGGAGTAATAGTAGCAGTATTAGTTGTAGTAGTAGTATTAGTATTAGTAGTAGAAGTAGCTGTAGTAGTAGTAGTAATTGTAGTAATAATAGTAGTGGTAGTAATTTAAGTAATAGTGGTAATAATAGCAGTATTAGGAGTAATAGTAGCAGTATTAGTTGTAGTAGTAGTAGTAGCTGTAGTAGTAGTAACTGTAGTAATAGTAGCAGTATTAGTTGTAGTAGTAGTAGTATTAGTAATAGTAGTAGCTGTAGTAGCTGTAGTAGCAGTATTAGTTGTAGTAGTAGCTGTAGTAGCAGTATTAGTTGTAGTAGTAGTAGTAGTAGTAATAGTAGTAGTAGTAGTAGTAGTAACTGTAGTAGTAGTAGTAGTAGCTTTAGTAGTAGTAACTGTAGTAATAGTAGCAGTATTAGTTGTAGTTGTAGTAGTAGTAGTATAAGTAATAGTAGTATAGTAGCTGTAGTAGTAGTAGCTGTAGTAGTAGTAACTGTAGTAGTAGTAGTAGTAGCTGTAGTAGTAGTAACTGTAGTAGTAGTAGTAGCTGTAGTAGTAGTAACTGTAGTAGTAGTAGTAGTAACTGTAGTAATAGTAGCAGTATTAGTTGTAGTAGTAGTATTGTAGAGGTAGCATAACAAGAACAATTTGCACAATGCAATAGAATTCAGCATTCTGTGAAAAATTAATGTTAGTTTTAGTCATTCCATTCTCTGTTTTATGTTGATTATTTTGTTGTTATTTTTGTTTGCAATTGTACTATTATTATTATTATTATTATTATTATTATTATTATTATTATTATTATTATTATTATGTAAAAAGTGTTTACAAACTTTTTTCTTTCCTTCTTTTCTTTCTTTTTTGCATTTCTCCCATTCCTTTAATTCCTACCTTCTGTATACGTTTGGTTACAATATAAATAAGAGTCACTCTCAATGTGCTCTGAGTTTATGATTGATTGATTGATTGATTGATTGATTTGTTGATTGATTGACTGATTGATTGATTGCAGATATGCCCAGTTGATGTAATTCTGATAATCATTAACCAAACTTATGTACAGCAACTCAGCTTAAATGTAGCCTAATTCATCTAATGCCAACATTAGCTTATATCATTATGATGCAAACGGAAGAAGATTAAATGTTATTTTTAGAAATCATATGTTCCAAAAAAGCTGTACTGTGTTTGTAGCAGAAGAATGACAGTTAGAGTTTGAAGTGGGCTGGTTAGGATCACATGACTCCCACTCTGAAGACAGGTCTTACTCTGATGATCTTCATGTTCTCCATTGTACCGGGATGCTTACCACTGGTTCGGCGTCACAGGAGGCTTTGCATCCAAATGCTAACATGCCGATGGAGCTCATCAACTCAGACCCAGACATTATCATTAACATTCCTCTGGTCGCTTGGACTGAAATATGCGTACAATATTGAGGATGTGAGAAATGACAATCACAAAAACATGTTGCTCAGTGCAGGCAACGATATCTTAACTTAAGAAGAATATACAAAAGACACATTAACATTTTAGTCACATTCATTTCAAACTTACAAACTTAAAGAATCCAACACATACCTCGTCACGGCAATTAGAAGAATGCCATGGGTCATGGCAAGTTTTAAACACTCCACCTGCAAAATCCACAGCCAGTAGACTGACGATTGTTCCCGCAGTTAAAGTATTGAGGACGTTCATTCCCACAGAGCATTTCATCTGCAGGAGAGGGAGCA
Organism: Megaleporinus macrocephalus; assembly: GCA_021613375.1. NCBI lineage: Eukaryota > Metazoa > Chordata > Actinopteri > Characiformes > Anostomidae > Megaleporinus > Megaleporinus macrocephalus. The sequence goes on along the minus strand of CM038704.1, from coordinate 36,642,170 downwards.
GCATGGATTTACAGAGTAACTGCATCACCGTTTACAGCATAACTTTTTCTCTACTAATCTTGAACTGAGATTGTGTTTGGAAAGTATTGAAATTTAAAAACATTTAAAAACTAATTCTGCTGTCCAAGCGTACTAATGGCCAGGGCCAGCCTCTGCCTTTGGAAAGACCTAAGCAAGGATTTTGGTGGGGCTCCTTCTTGCCAGCTGATGGTAACTAGGTAACTAATTTTAGGTGACAATAACATTGACAATTGCAAGCTGTCTAAACTGTGTATTACTGATAACTGGATGCCCGATTCGAGTTCTGATAAGTTGCTATTTAAATTACAGATCAGTTTCTCAGATCTGTTTCTCAACCTTGTCCATTCAGGACATTATGCCAAATTTCTCCAACTTTGTCAAGTTTCATTTGACACTAACACTAGTGGCAGTGGTGACAACCTGAGCATCTAAACCTGGATTAAACACAGACTATCTAGAGTATCTAAATGAAGATATTAGATTAAGATGGTCCCGTCATTTACCACCTCCTGGCCACCTCCCTACCACAGTCATATATATATATATATATATATATATATATATATATATATATATATATATATATATATATATATATATACTGTATATATATATATATATATATATATATATATATATATATATATATATATATATATATATATATATATATAGTCATAAATACACCAATCAGCCATAACATTAATACCTTGTATTCCTTATATTTACACAGATTGCCCATTTTATCAGCTCCACTTACAATACAGGTGCCCTTTGTAGTTGCACACTTACAGACTGTAGTGCATCTGATTCTCTGTATACTTTGTTGCCCTGTTCTTCAATTATCAGGACCATACAAGTCCACCACAGAAAAGATATTATTTGGGTGCATGGTTGTGATGTGTTAGTGTGTGTTGTGCTGGTACAAGTAGATCAGACACAGAAGTGTTGCTAGAGTTTTTAAACACTGTGTCCACTCATCGTCCACTCTATTAGGCACTTCTACTTTGCTGGTCCATCTTGTAGATGTAAAGTCAGAGATGATAGCTCATCTATTAATGTACAGTTTGTGTTCCTCTAGTCCTTCATCAGTGGTCACAGGACACTGTCCACAGGACACTGTTGGCTGGATGTTGCTGGTTCGTGAACGATTCTTGGTCCAGCAGTAACACTGAGGTGTTTAACACTTTAGAAGCACAACATACACTAACACACTACCAGCACGTCAGTGTCACTTCAGCACTAAGAATGATCCACCACCCAAATAATACCTGCTCTGTGGTGGTCTTGTGGCAGTCCTGACCATTAAAAAACAGGGTGAAAGGGGATAAGCAATTCATGCAGAGGAATAGAAGGACTACGATCTGTAACTGCAGAACTACAAAGTGCTCCTATATGGTAGTTCTATATCTACTTTCAGTGTACACACTAAATCAGCAGATTCGAGTCTGAACTTTGTATCTTTGTCATTAAATACTAAAGAAAGGGATAAAAATGTAAATTATGTCTATTCTATGTCTACAAAATTGATACATTTTAACACATTTTAGCAATAAAAACACATCTCTCCTTCAGTGTACAAATACATATTTGGTATGGGTTATGAGTAATGAGTTAGTAATATTCAATACATCACTGCTAGTGATAACATTCTCTTGTTTTGTCCACAATAACTGTAACTTTGAAGGGTAAACACCACTGTAGGGAATACAGAAGTTTACATACCACACATGGGTTCCTCTTCTCTGCAGTGATAGTCAGAATACCAGTAAGGATGTACTGAAAGAGTGAAAAAATGATAATGAGATAATGAACTGGGAATATTTACACTTTAGAAAGGAGTTCCAGTGCATTATGTTCATGCACCTGGAACCTTCCTTCTCTACAGCTCTTCCCTAATTAAAAATCAGACCAGTTTTAACCTCTGAAATAACTTAACAATAAGGATTTATTAGACACTAAGTGAGCAGGACTGGAAAAAAAATATATTGATTTAATACTTTTTAATAATAATCTCAGAGCTTACAGTCAGAGCGCCCCAGAAATAAATTCCAATATGAAAAGCAGCTGATGAGGCGGTGAATGTTACCACAATGCCACACACAAGGTGTATGACTCCAACCATTATTTGCATTGCCTGTGGAAAATACAAAATATCCAGGTATTATAATGACATTCCTGTATTTTCTTTATAATAAAATTCTTACATATTTGTCACAATAATTATTATTATTATTGTCATTATTATTATTATTATTATTATTATTATTGTTGTTGTTGTTACTTTTATTATTGCTATTGTTATTGTTATTGCTTTTGTTGTTGTTGTTGTTATTATTATTATTGTTGTTGTTATTTTTGTTGCTATTATTATTATTGTTGTTGTTGTTATTGTTACTTTTATTAATGTTATTGTTAGTGTTAGTGTTAGTGTTATTGCTATTGCTATTATTATTACTGTTGCTGTTGTTGTTACTTTTGTTATTGTTATTGTAATTTTTGTTATTGTTATTGTGGTTATTGTTAATTTTATTTTTGTTGTTGTTATGTTATTGTTATTGTTATTGCTGTTAGTATTGTTATTGTTGCTGTTATTGTTATTGTTGTTGTTGTTATTGTAATAGTAATTGTTACTATTGTTATTGTTAATTTTGTTGTTGTTATTGTTGTTATTGTTGTTGTTATTATTATTGCTATTGTTATTGTTATTGTTATAGTTGTTATTTTTATTGTTTTGCTTTTGTCATTGTTATTGTTGTTGTTGTTATTGTTATTGTTATTATTATTGTTGTTGTTATTGTTGGTTGTCATTGTTATTGTTACTTTTATTATTGTTATTGTTGTTATTGTTATTGCTGTTATTGTTATTATTATTATCATTATTGTTGTTGTTGCTATTGTTATTGCTATTGTTATTGTTATTGTTGGTATTGGTATTGTTATTATTGTTGTTGTTATTGATGTTAACGTTATTGATGTTGTTATCATTACTTTTATTATTGTTATTGTTATTGTTGTTGTTGGTATTGTCATTGTTGTTATTGTTATTGTTTTTATTGTTATTATTATTATTATTGTTGTTGTTGTTGTTACCAATAATTATTAACTGTTATTAACTAAAAGTAATAATAATTATAATAGTAATAACAATAATAATAATAATAATAATCCCTCCATCCGTTATCTTTCGCTTTATCCCGCTAGTCGGGGTCACATGGGCCTTGAGTCAATCCCAGTGTTGGCCATGTGATGGACTGGCGAACTGTCCATGGTGTACCCCGCCCTTGCCCGATGATGCTGGGATTGACTCCAGCCCCCCTGTGCCCCTGACTAGAGGGATTAAGCGGCAGATAATGGATGGATGGAATAATAATAAATAAACAACTCATTTACTGAAAGTAAAAAAAATGATCAAACATGTCAGTCTTCAACAAATTATAAAGCCTGTCATCTGCCACTTTGACAGAGAACCTATGAGATGGTTTACAACACAACCTCCTGAATTTGAATATTTATGTAACATGTTCAAGTCAAGCTTCGTGTTGTAACCTGTCATATAATCCCATTAACTTTGTTTTTGTTTTTGATTTTAGCCTGGGCTTCTCTCAAGGTTTCTTCTTTTTATCAAGGAAGTTTTTCCTGCCACGGTTGCCTCCTGCTTGCTCTGGGGGGGCTTGGACCTGGACACCATTTCTTACATTCATTGTCATGCATGGACTCGTTTTTCTTTCTATCCTTTATTTTTCTTTTTTTTCATAAACTGCTTTTCTGCAAAGCTGCTTTGAGACAACACTGGTTGTAAAATGTGTTGTATAAATAAATGCTGATTGATTCATTTAAGGTTAAAAAAAGTTCTTCCAGCTCATTTCATTCTGGGACCAAATCATATGGTGTAAATGGGTGTGTAAAACTGCGTCTAAACATTTTTCACTCTGATCAAAGTCACACACCTTCTGTGTAGAACAACAGAGAACAGTTTAAATATGGAATAAATACATTCTATTTAAATCTGAGAAAAGGAACTGGTTAAAAAGACACAAGGACGAGGAGCTCTGAATTATAGCTATAAGAAGGCTGCGGTTGTTGCTGCTTAAAGTGGCACAACCATTGCACAACCATTTTTAAAATACATGTGCACTTGGCTGATAAACGTATTGCACTTTCTTTTCGGCCAGTTAATAACATGATAATTTAAATACAGTACTTTGTGTTTCTTCTTGTTCTCTATGTCCAATATTACATTTAGTTTGAGGAGTTAATAGACCCGAAACCACCTTGTGGCAAAAAATAGAGAACATTTAAAAAATACTTATTCATGGCGGTGTATTAAAGGTATAATATAATTATTACTGTTATTGCAAATCTTTTTATAATTCTGCAGCTAGGCACTCTCCTTGTACCATAACTGAGTGAATGAAAGAGTTTTTACCCCCAATCTGTTCCTGTGGGTTAGCCTCAGGTCCATGTTGCCCTGTTACATCCCCGTGGGTCACCGTCATGAAGCCATCAATGTCTGTTGTGCTAGTAATGGACATCTTTAATGAAGAGTTATTCACCTGTAAGAAACCATCAGTTTTATTACAGTGCTTACTATTCAAACCTTAATAATCAGCGGCTACTAAGTCATTACCTCTATTTTCATAAAGATAAGCCAAGGTCACACAAAACCGTACAGTCCTTTAACAAGCATTAGTCCTTTATTTTACTAGTAAAAGAAGATTAAATAACAGCAAAGTTTAGTTTAGTTTAGTTTATACAGTGTTTTACGAGATCGGTCAGTTGCGTATATCCTCCTCTGTAGGAAAAAGAGCCAGCCATTGAGATACTTGTTTAAATAAGTTCATTTTTATTTATTTATTTATTCATTTTTACCTGTAATGGAATTCAGCATTCTTCTTTGTGGAGATTCTATGGAATGAAACCGTTGTTCTTCCTTCTGCTGACCTTGTACTGTACTTTTTTGACCTTTGGAATCCTCATGGTAATGCTGGTAAAACACCTGACCGTAATCATATAATATGTATTTTGTCATTGCCTGTAAATGTTCACTGTAACCTCGGCCACAGTGTGTTCAAACCATTCACTGTATGTACATGTAACTCTGTCATCAAGGGAGTAGGAGTGGGGAACATACTTGCTACGATAAATCAAATGCCCAGCACTCAGCAACGCTTTGTCTTGTGATCTATTCATTTATTTACTCATTTGTTTATTTATTTATTTATTATCAGCACCATGCCGAAATGACTTGACAAAACATTTTATGTTAAGGTTAAAGATGTAGTGTTATAAGCCTAGACTGGATTAGACTGGACAAGATTAAAGGGCGTTCCACACTTCTCACCAAACACACAAACATGGGATTGTTTAGCTTTGAGCGGATGCTGGTGATGCAGCTCCACACTAAACAGAGCACAAAACAAAAAGGCTGAATGTTTTTAAGATGTGTACAGTGCTCACTAAGTGGTAAAACTTACATTTGGCTGGCAATAGAAACTACCAATAGAAACTACCAATAGAAACTACTGCTGCTGTCCCTCTGGTGTTGATACAATTGGTTGACGTGGATTGCACAAAGAAACAACCATGAATGACCATCTGGACATTCTGATAAAATCAGTCTAATGGATACGGGCCTGACCTCTGTTTTCATAGATATTGTTTTTTGCATGGAAAGAAACAATTTCACAAGAAACAGAAGCTCAGAATCAGTAGAGGTAGACAGTGACCAGCTAGCTCTGAGAACGACCTCAGGTTTGTGTCGCTGTGCTCTGATTATGGAGACTCACTTTTTCCACAGTTTTCCAGCACAAGGCTGCCCCCAAAATGCAACAGTCTGTTGAATTAGATCTGACTGGGAGACAGGACACCTGTGGGTGTTCAATCTGTTATAGCTTATTTTAGTCGCTTATGCTGCTGGACTGTCTGACTGACTGAAACAGAGTACAGCTGGTAATTATACAGTGACTGAGCTGCTAAAGAGCAGAAGACACAGAGTGAAATCAGTCGGTTCCTTCTTTCAAACTTTCCCTGATATGACTGATACGCTATGTCAAGGGCATAGGAGAGGCTTTGACATGAGGGGGGGCACATTTGCTAATATGAATCAAAGCTCACCCTATCCCCAAAATTATTACATATAAGATGATTCCACTGTATGTATAGTGATTATCTATGTTTATTATTAGATAAGTCCAATTAAAGGGCACTTTACAAACTAAATAAGATACTTCACATTACATAGTACTGCTGTCAGAAAAATTATACATGCAATGTCTGGATTATATGTATATATATATATATATATATATATATATACATATATAACAAAAAATATATTATTTATATAATATGTTGAAATGAAATGATAAACAAAGTACGTTAAGATTTTCTGACTACACAAGACTAACATTAATGTTAGACAGTAAGGCTGTGTCCCAAACAGCACCCTCTGGAACATTACATGCTGCACTACTGAAAGGACTTCTAGCTATGATGTCCTTTTATTTATTCATTAATTTATTTATTTTATTTATTAGTGTAGTAGCAGTCTGCAGTTTGGGATGTGGCCAGAGAGTAATGTAACTTTACGTTTCAGAGTGCTTTCTGACAAAAGTTAATACAAACGTTATCTAACCCAAACCCTCCTAGTCTGTTACCATAACAACATTATATACAAAAGCCATTTTTATTGCAGTAAATTGTGTTATTCATTGCTCTCATCCCTGACCTCGTGTTTAAAGCTTTCTGCTTTTTCTGTGGTTTAATTTTTGGGTGGGACAAATCTAAATTTTTCTGATATTTGGTGGGACACGTCCCCCCCATCCCCCTCGGTTCCTACGCTAATGCACCATGTTGTATTGTATATTATGTGATGATCTAATTAGGTGTTTAATGGACTGATGAAGGTTTCTGAATATTATTGACTAATTGACTTATTAATAAGAACTAGTACCAAGAACCTTATTAGTTAATTGTATATTAACCTGATAAAAATGGAAGTGAAAGTTTATTGTTTATTGAAGTCCATAGTTAATACAGAAAACAGAGATACAAAATAACAAAACCAGGTGACATCACCACCACAGCACCACATAAACACAAACAATGCTAGACAAGGAGAGGGAGCAGACAGAGGGATTAAGAAGACGGGGGACTGGGAACACCTGAGACAGAGAGACGCAAGAAACAGGTGAGGGGAATGCCTATAGTGAGCGGAGACAAGGAGGGGCACAGACAGGAGGAGAAGCATACCATGACTAAGACTCTAACAGTATGTTATTCGCTAATTCATTACTCTCAACCAATCGCTGGTGCCTATGTTTTGATGTTCTATCTGCAACTTCATGTTTATGACCACTCTGCTCCCTTCAGGCTTCACTGTTTTAGCGCTGCCTTTAGCCAGTTTGTCCACAGCTCTGCCTGCTTGGGCTTTTCTGGTGTTGCACTTTAGATTGCTTCTTTGATTGGTTCCCCAGATATGATTATACCATCTTTGGCCAGCAGCTTTTACATGAAAATACTTATGCTTTTATGTGGATATATGGGGATCCAGCAGCATTTGGATGGAAATATAGCATTTTTAGGAGAATACATAGAGCTTCTTGACGGACATATGGAGGTGAAAGGGCTTTTAGATGGAAATATGGAGATTCAGCAGCTAATAGCTGGATATATGGGGGGCCAGCAGCTTTGTGTGGAAATATGGTGTATTTTAGGTGGTTATAGAAAATTTAGTAGCTTCTTGATGGAAATATGGAGATTCAAGGGCTTGTAGGTAGATATGTGGAGACACAGCTGCTTTTAGATTGACATGTGGAGAGCAGCAGCTTTGAGACAGAAATATGGAGATTCAGCAGCTTTTAATTGGATATTCAAAATATTGCTGGGATTAGATTTTTCCCAATATTTTAAAATATGGCATATAAAATTTAGGCAGTTAATAGAAATGTTTAAAAAAACATGTCATTTCACCAAGAATGTTCAAATATGACTATGACTAAGAAAGGTGCATCTGTCTTATAGCCCAAAGCAGGAGATGTCATTTATAGACTACATCACATACATTAGCAACTAAATATGGAATATGTATTAAGATGAACACAAATATCATATCAAATTCATAATATTCATGTCAAAACATGACATTCAGTTTATATTTTATTGTTTGCTATGATCTCTCCAACAATATTAATTATCAGATGTATGTATTGGTGTATTTATTGCTGAAATGCCAAAATCTTTAATTTATTTAGAGTGATTCATTATTTTCTATGCTTTATTAAGAGCAATTACCAATAAATTACCAATAAAACATTTCTTAAATGCATCATTTTATTAAAACTACCCTGGAAAGCCTGCAAATTATTCCTGGCAGCATTAGTCCAAGTATGGAAATGATATGATGAATAATTTTGATATTAAAGAATTCAAATTTAATATTGATATATAATGAAAATATTGACACCATTCTATCTCTGGAATGTTCAGTCTGATCAGGAATGCTCTGCTTATATACAGGCTTTTGATCCATTGTAGTCTTTTTGTACAATAAATTTGTGTTTCCAAAGAAATCAATGGGGTGTAAAGGTTGCAGAATTACATACTGTACTTCTGCAGTTTTGCATACTCACAGACCCCAGATGCCAAGTTTCATATTGTTATGACTTGTACTTATTTGTTTGTTATTTTTCATCCCTCTTTTACTTCCATAGAGCCACTCTGCTATGTGTCTAATTCACAAATTGGCCATCACTTCTTTATATGTCTAATCCACAAGCACATCTAGGAACCTCAAATTGCTTAAGCATTTTCTTCAGGAAATACACTTTTCTAGTAAAACCTAGAGAAAGAAAGATATTTTTTTGCAGGAAGATATTGTAGCAACTAATTTTGAAACATTTCTATTACTTCATGTATCATTAAGTACACACAAACAATGGAACTAAAGAATAGATTCAAGGTGTTCATGTAACAATAAATAACAATAAGCAAATATATGAATAGCATTGCACTGTGCAAAAGTCAGAGATCACCCTTCATTTATTTAATATCTTCCACACCACTAAAAGCTTAGTCTAAAAAGGTTGGACCTATTTTCTGCCTCTGATGTAAGAGTGGAGCTTGATGTTCACCTCTCTTTCAAACATGAAAGCTTTCGGTTTATCTGATAGGGACAGTTTTTGTAGTCTACCAGGCAAGGGCGCAGATTTGCTCTTGACATTGGTGGGGACCTATACGCCAAAGGCTAATATCACCATTAACGTTATTATGATTGACTCATTTCGTTAGTGAACTAGACTTTAAGTGACTTACACGTTTCTTTGAAAAAAAGCTTTTTTGCTGCCATCCTTACTTGCTTTTCACACCCATGTTGGACCTGAGTCTTGCACAGTAAGTCTCATATGACTGGAAAGGTTTTCCATCCAGTTATGGCTCTGCTAACAACCTCACATAGCTACAGAGTCTCACGTGACAGCAGGGAAAGACAGCCAATCACACTGGCCATATTTGTCACTGGGAGGCAGGACTCCAGTAAAGAACGTGATTGAACCATTTCTGCACCTCTAGGTTAATGAAACAATGACAGATCAGGTTTTTTTAGAGGGGATCAAGTTATTGGTGGGGACAATTGTATAATCGCTGGATATTGGTGGAGACACGTAACTTCCATCCATGCTAATTCTACACCCTTGCTACCAGGTCTGGCGGGTGGTTGTTAGGAGTCCTATTTGACAATCTTCTGACTTCCTCATTCCTTATGAAGTTAGATTGTCTTATATCTAGCTCCTCAGAAATAGCTCTGAAAAAAGGAATGAATGAGTTGTGCTCTCTGATTTTTCCACAGTGTCATACAATCATTCAATGACTATACAATGAAACATTTCAAAATAGAATGTCATGTCGCAGGCCGTCTCTCTCATCATACTCAGTCATTGGGATTGTGCAACACACTCGCTGTATGATGGAGGATCGTCTGTAGGTATGTTGTTCAGATTCATGGTGGGATTTGTGATATTAAACACATTCTGTTAAAAGAGAGAAAGATGTGCTGAGTTAACCCCGCTAATCAGAGACATTCTTATGATTTATTTTCGGTGCCCTCCCTCGCATACCAATGACAATCCTTGCGCTACACCTGATGTTTGATGCTCAATGAGAAGGCTCAGGTGCTGACGCGAGTGTCGTAGAATGAAAAACTATATTTACATAGTCATAGTTGAATTAGGAGAATTCAGTACATAAAACTGACACATCATGAACCTTAAAAACTATAATTCCTCCTTTAAATACAAATTTAACAAAACTGTCAGCAGTACATTGTTGATGCTTATCTTTAAACATTGTCTTCATGTTTGTCAGCTTCTTAATGAAATGCTCCATTCCACCTTAAATGCTACAGCTTGTACAGGCACCAAAATGTAATTGCAGCACCATTTGTGGAATGGAACAAATGCAAAACAAGCTGACAAATAGAAACTTCAGCTTGTACTGTACAGAGTAGCAACTTTAATTTACTTTGTTTTGATGTCAAGATCGAAAGCGAGTAGCTAGTATAGGTAACTTTAGCTGTTAACAAGCTAACTAGCATAGCTAACAAAACATTATGAGGACTGAGTTTATTAACATAGAGGTTTAATTATTTTGACTATTTATACATGTTGCTTTTGTGCGATCAACATTGTTTCTTGTAGTAAACCAGCCAATCAGAGCAGGGAAACAGCTCGTTTCATTTTAGGACCAAATCATAGGTTGGAAACCCACATCAGCATTAAAATCATAGGGCGTGTAAACCCACATCAGCATTCTAAGACACATTCAATGCTTACAACGGCCAGAAAGTAGATTTTATTAATATTTAGGCACATACACAATAATTTTTAAGTATATATTTTATTTAATATATTTTTTTTTCACTTTGTTGTGAAAGACACTTCAATGTCCTTTACCTTTCCTTTACATACATATACATACTTGTAGCATCAGTTGTGGCACCCTAGTTGTGGACTGTCTGCTCACTTTCAACACAGATAAAAGGACCTCAGAAAGTTGTGAAGTAATGGCCCTCCTTTTAACAGATTTCTCTTACCTGCTGATAGTGAGGTTGGAACGGACTAACAACTGCAGGGTGTGCTGTCTGAGTTGGAGCCACACTTACAACAGGGACCTGGAGATGGAAAGAGTTGGACTTTAAAACAATGTGTTTTTTGTTTTATCTCACATTCAAGTTTGTGCGTGATTTGTTTTCAAGTCAGCTGGAAGGTAGTTACTATGTACATACAGTTTTGATGTCTTTGCTTTAATTTCATTCTGTAGTGTTGGTTCAGCTCCTGTTCCTGTTCATACCTCTCAGTCTGGAGCTTTAGCTTTTTACTAATGGAATAAAATAATTAAAAAGATTCTGGCTTCAGTTCCTTTGCTGGTAGATGCTGGATGGACAAAGAAGATCAATTGCAGAAAGACTTTGGGCCAGATTTGTTTTTGGGGATTTGAAGACCACAGTGAACAACTGTGAAAATTCTACACATAGGATGTGCTTAACATATAAATAAAAAAAAATATTTTAATTTATATTTCTGTCCTAACACTGTTCTAAATGGGCAAATTCTGTTTTTTTTTTTTTTAACGGACAGAACAATAAATAAAAACAAAAACTAGCAATGTTCCTGCAGAGATAAAAACGTTTCCATTCCCTAAACATTAAAATGGTTATTCATGTACACGCATCTTATTAAGCAAAAACATCTCAGCACTACAAAGAGACAACACAATTTGCTGGATGGAAGTGTTCGTGAATGAGAATTCCCTGTGAGTCAGGGTTGTTTTGGACTGCTTACTGTTACCTAACAAATAAACTCATGCATAAAAGCCCAAAACAAACAAACTATAACTGGTAAATCTAAAATGTGTATAAGCAGTAATTTAAAGGTTAAATCAGCAGCTCCTGTCTCAAATTGTATATCCTGGTTTGCTGACTGCAATTCATAGAGTGGAAAGACATTAAATGAAACTGATGTTAATGGCTGTACCCACCACACACAGGGGTCAGTATTTTTCCCTTGTATATAATAAAGGTTGTAAAATAGTTGCCTAAAAATAAATGTACAATACTTTGGTGCGGCAAATTGTATAATGACAAGATAATAATAATAATAATAATAATAATAATAATAATAATAATAATAAACTTTATGTACAGAGCACTTTTCATACCAGTGACAGCTCAAAGTGCTGTATATTTTTAATCAGTAAGAACCTAAACTTAATTAGCAAAGACAAGTTTGATTTTATAGGTACTACAATGTCAACATTTAAATTAACCCCAAGTTATAGAGATATGTTTTTTTTTTTTTGTTTTTTTTTTAAGTAAGCACTGAGCTTGACTGTCTAATAAAAATTGGAATTGAGTTCCACAGTTTAGAAGCAGAATAACTGAAAGTCTGTATTTTTTATATATTTTGAATATTTTCTGTATTTTACGGACAGTATGTGCAGAAAGTCAGTAGCTACAGATCTAAGATTAGGAACTGGCACATTACCAGAGATGATTCTGTGATGTAAGATGGTGCTAGATTATTCAGAGCATTATAGACCGAATTGAGCTCAGAGTCTAAGATCACACCCAGGTTATGTACTTCATGTTTTATATTCATAGCTAAAGAACCAAATCTCATGAAGCATTTGTCTCTGAGTTTTATAATAAATGTTTTAGTTTTATTTTCATTTAATTGTAAAATGTTGACATCCACTGAGAAATATCTGACACACAGCTTGTACGTCTATCTGTCTACTGAATGTAAATTCTCAGAAGGAATGGAAATATATAGTTGTGTGTCATTAGCAAAGGTCCTAGAACTGACCGTTGTGGTACTGTTGATGAGTAACGTCCTAGTGCTACCATGAACTGTTTATCTGTTAAGTATGAATTAAAGCATGCTAAAACTGTATCTAATAGGCTGAAAAACTTGTGCTGTCTCAGTACTATGGTTAGAACGAAAACCTGATTGAAACTTCTCATATGACTTGTTTGGTATTAAATAAGCATTTAATACTTTGAAAACAACTTTTTCTACAAGCGCATCATTAGGTCTGCAGAGAGAACCATCGATGTGAAGTTACCCTCCCTACCGGACCTGCACACGGCCAGAACCAGGAAGCGGGCAGAGAACATCGTCCGTGATCCGTCACACCCTGGACATCACCTGTTCCAGTATCTTCCCTCAGGTCGGCGTTTCAGTCAGTTGAGGATCAAGACCTCCAGACTTCAGAGAAGCTTCTTCCCACACGCCATCACACTCATGAACAGCTGAACATCACAACGCTACATTCTGGATACAGTCTACTACATACACACATCCATATCCAGATGTTCTCTCACTCTTCTTCTTGTTCTGCACTTTTTATTTATCTGATAGTCTCAGAACACTCTGTACCATCGTCTCAACCAGTGACTCTTCTGTTCTTCATATTTATATCTATTTAATTCAGTCTGCACTGTTCTTTACTGCTGCACTTAGCACTTTACTTTTAATATACAACTCTGCACATGTTAAGTTTACAGGTGTGTCTGTGCGTGTATGTCACTGTGTGTGTGTGTGTGTGTGTGTGTAGATTGGATGTGCTACTTCTGTAAAGTCAGTTATCGTGCACTGTGAGCTTCTGTTACCAAACACAAATTCCTTGTACTTGGCAAATAAAGTCCGATTCCGATTCCTTGACTGCGGTACCAACATTTCTCTAAGCTTTCACACACTAATCTACCCTGGTCTTAATCATGTCTCTGCTTCACTGTCTTTTATAGACCCACCTTCCTGCTTCTTCAGGCCTTTTTGGGTACACCTGGCCAAATCATCATCTCCCGGGTGGAGTGGTTCTCAAATAGAAGTTTTTAAGATAACATCGCAGGGTCTTGTTCTTGGGCCTAAAGTTGCCTGTCATAAAAAGCCCCAAAGCCATGACCTTCCCACGAGCCCTGCAGCTTTCAGTGGACCCATCTAGAAGCATACGCTTTTACCAGATGCTATGAAACATAAAAATTCCCAACACACAGAAGGATCCAGGTTTCTCTTTTTTAGTAGATACTTTACTTAGGCAGTCTTAAAAGCATCTGGAAAAACAGCCAATAACAGAGATCAGTTTACAACAGTTAAGACCTCATCCAGAACAAAGACACCCTCTAAAGGAATGAAGTAGCAACTGGATCAAGGTCACATGTGGATGCATTTGATTTGTTTGTAACAGTTGTGAGATCCTGATAACTGATAACAGAGAAAGATGTCATTACTGATGTAGGTGGCTTATCAGAGCAGTTACTCATACTTGTTCTGGCTGGCTGAGCCGTGCTCTGTCTTATCAGTGCTGGCTTATTTTGAAAATGAATTGCGAAGATATGTCCCCATGAGACGAGATAGCGTTAGGTTTAATTAGTCTGTCTGTGGTGGAGAAGAGAACTTATTATCTTTATGCTTATTAATTGCACTACAGAGGTATGACTGTCTGGATATCTTCATTGCCCTACTGTAGTTGTTAATCTGCTCTTCGAGAATATCATAATGTATCTGTAGTTTAGTGCAGCTCAGATCCTAACAAAAAATATACAATAAAAATACTGTACACTGTATCTTTTAGAATAGACTTTAAAGTTCTGTACTCAAATATAAGGCTTTAAATAATCTAGAACCTGCAACATCACAGGAAGTCTCTCTGTTTATGTTCCAGTTCGAGATCTTAGATCTGCAGATACTGACTTTCTGCACATCCTTCAGTAAAATACAGCAAATATGGAGAGACTCTTTCAATTACTCTGCTTCTAAACTGTGGAACTCAATTCTAGTTTTAATTAGACAGTCAGGATCAGTGCTCACTTTTAAAACACAATTAAAAGAAACGTATCTCTTTAACTTTAATTAAAGTTAGTTAGTTAGTTTAATTAATACTTCATAGTACCTATACTCCTATTGAAGTAATTGTTATTACTGATGAAAACTGCCTGTAAAGCACTTTGAGCTGCCACTGGTACGAAAGGTGCTCTATAAATAAAGATTATTATTATTATTATTATTATTATTATTATTATTATTATTATTATTATTATTATTATATCCTTATTTATCCATTTTTTAGTATTAGAGTTTTTATTCTCTTTAGGAGGTACAAAACATAAAATTCCTAATCTAGCATTTAAATCAGAGGCCAGATCATTATATGAGGAAGCCAGAGCTGTATCTGATGCGCTTTTAATATTTTTTATATTTATCCACTATTTTTGACTAAATGTAATGTTTCCTAAATCAACTTTCAGCCAATTTTCTGACTTCTTTATGGAGATGAGAGAATATACAAAAATGGTCTGACAGAAAGACGTCAGAGAAAACCGTCAATAAACTGTCCCTAAAACCTGCTAGCCCGTTCTGTTTTTGGATCTCTGTATTTTGTGCTGATGTTCAATTTGTATATTTCCACCTTAAATAATGTACAAAATAATGTAACACTTACATTCCCGAACCCGTTTAGTCGTTTCTGTTGTAAGTGCTGCAATACTTAAGGTGGAAGACAAATAGGAAGCTAACATAAGCCCGAGAGATTATCATATCAGGTAACACAGCAGGCAGTTTATCACTGTTTTCACAATTTTCATATCTGCAGGTGTTAAAAAGCTAGATAAGGATGATAAGGAGATACCTAAGCCGATGGCTAATGAAATGTTGAAAGAATGTTAATTTAGTTATTGTTAACATCAATTGTTGCCAAATATAATTGTAAAACAGCAACTTTCATCAGTTTTCATTTGATCCCTGTATTTATTCCAGCATAGCATATACATAATAAATAAGGGGTGTGTCTCAAAACCTAGTGAGTGTCTAAGTAGGCTGTCTAAGTAGCAGCGTTCTGTCTGACATTTTTCATCATAAAACAGATTATTGAGACGCTCTAGTTAGACAGCAGCTGAGTCAAGGCTTGTTCCCGCCCACTGCAGCACACGACCGGTGGTTTAGCTGGTTGCTAAACTACCGGCCGGCATCCAAAACAATAGCCCGAGGCTTATAAATCTATAAAACTGCTAAGTGGTCAACGACTCGTTGCAAAGTTGCAAATAAAATACTGTTTTGTGTGATTATATGACAAGAAACACATTAAAACACCAGAGAGAATCAAAATAGCATTTTAAAACCACTTCACTGCTTGTGTTGCATCATTGGATCGCCTTAGCGACTAAGGCGCATAGAAGCGTTCAATGCTTCTTTAAAATTAGGTGAAAATAAGGTGCCTCAGTACTATTATACTCACCACTGGTCCTGCAAAGCAAGTGGATTTGCATCCCATTGCTACCATGATGAAGGAGGTCACCAACTCAAACCCAGACAAAATCATCACCACTCCTCGGATGGCTTGGACCCGATTCTGAGTATCAAACAAAATACAAAAGTATCATAATATAATAGTCCAAGGACGGTTGGATAAACTGCTTGAGTATGTTTGTGGTGGGGATCTGAGAATCTCTTTATTAACAAAAACAAAGTTGCTTAATGCAAGAAATGCTATCGTTAATTTGAGAGAACATAAGTAAGCTATAACATTTCAGACCAATTAATTTCACTTTACAACTTATAGTAAATCCAACACATACCTTAATACTAAGGCAAGTAGAGTAATTTGAGGCATTATAGCATACGTTGAATCCCAGACCCACTGCAAAATCCACGGCCATTAGACTGACGATTGTTCCCGCAGTTAAAACACTGAGGACGTTCATTCCCACAGAGCACTTCATCTGCAGTAGAGGGAGCAGAACAAATTTAGAGAGGAACTGCGTCACTGTGTAATGCAGCTTTTGTCTCTTCTTATCCAGAATGTTTGAAAGGCACTGATAGTACACAACTATTCTGCATAACTGCCTTATTTTAGTCACATGTCCACGAATACAGACGTGTGGTAGCAAAGGAGGGGCAGCATACTGACAGCCGGGGCCGTCTCTTGCCTTTCCAAAGGACATAAGCAGCTGATCAGTTGCCAGCTGATCTACTGTAAAATAGAGTAACTGTGTATTGCTGATAACTGGATGCTCAACTGGAGGTCGAATGAGTTGCAATTTATGTTACAGATCTGTATCCTTATGCTGGTGACAGTGACAACAAGCCTAAACCTGGGTGAAGCACAGTCTGAAAGTAAAACCTGGACTAGACACAGCCTGAGCATCTAAATCTGTATGAATCACAGTCTGATTATGTAAACCTGGATTAATCCTAGTTTGAGTATCTAAACCAGGATGAATCACAGTCTGGGAGTAAACCAGGTTTATTCAGGTTAAGGTCAGAGTGATTAGGTTGGAATGGCACTTTACCAAGGGTGGTACCACAGTAACTGCCACCCTACCACCGTCATATATACAGTCATATATATTTAAATAAATAATAAATAAATAATAAATGATCAGTTTGATCCTGAGATGTTAAGAGTTAAAACATCTGTTTTCATGAACCATCCAAATTTGATAATGTAAGAAATTACTTTAAATTAAGCAATAAATCATGTTAACTTTTAACTTATACTCTAAATCAGCAGATTCAAGTCTGAACTTTGTGTCTATGTCATTAAATACTAAAGAAAATGATAAAACTGTAAATGATGTCAGTTATGTCCACAAAAATGATAGATTTACACAAATCTGAACAGTAATAACACATCTCTCCTTCAGTGTATAAATAAATATCTGTTATGGACTTGTAAAATGAGTAATGCAATATTAAATACATCATTGCTATCGATAACATTCTCTTGTTTTGTCCACAAAACAAGTGAAACTTAAGCATAAACAACACTGCAGGGAATATAGACATTAACATACCACACATGGGTTCTTCCTCTTCACAGTGATAGACAGAATGCCAGTAACGATGTACTGTAAGTGTGACAAATAGAATTAATTGTAAATTTACTGCATCCTTGTCATCTCTGTAAATTTGAGTTTCTTAATCAAACTGACCAGTTCTAACTTCTTTGGTTTAACAATAAAGGGTTAACAGACAATAAGTGAGCAGGACTAGAAAAAAAATGTATTTGTTTAGTATGTTTTGCATAATACTACACATCATCTTGGAGCTTACAGTCAGAGCGCCCCAGAAATAAATTGCCGTATAGAAAGCAACATTAAGCGCCATCACAACGCCACACACAAGATGTATGACCCCAAGCAGTATTTGCGTGATCTGTGGAAAAGAACAAACATCCAGTCGTTATAGGGACATTTCTGTATTTACCTCATGATGGCATTTTTGTATTCGTACATATTTGCTGCTTCTAATAGTTTTAGATCTTCTAACAAAATTAAACACAAGACTGAGCTAACACAACATGCAGATGTTGACACAATTCATGTAATTCATGCCTCTTCTCAGAACTGGATTCCTCCAAGAGCACCGAGATGAGTTATCCAGGAACTACCTGCAGGCTTCGGTCACATTATATAACAGGCAGTTAATTCTCGTCAAACTCGCCAATTAGACTGAATAACAATAAACCTGAAGAGAAGAACTATTCCAAAATGTTGACTGATCACTATCACGTGTTTGGTTGCAGTTGTTGCTGCTAAAGGTGACACAACCATTTCCTACATAAGAGGGCAAGTGAGTGATTTTATTTTTCTCCAGTAAATAAAATAATCATGTGGTATATATTGTCGCTGTCCAATAAAAATATGTATCTCCAGTTTTGATGATTTAAAGTTTTCTACATCATTTGAACATGGCAATGGTCGTTTATTTTGTATGAAAAATTGTATATCTAATGGACCAATAGAAATGCTCCAAAAATAGCTTGGTAAAAAATCTGATTCCATTTATTTACACTGATTTACATTGAAAGTAAGGTATGTTTGTAAAATTGCAATTTTGGAGATGCTTGTTTTTCGTTGGACAGCAATGATATATATATATATATATATATATATATATATATATATATATATATATATATATATATATATATATATATATATGTAGTTACTGTCCAAAGAAACAAATGTTTATGTTTCTTCATTTTCATTTTTATGTATTATTTGAACCCAACAGCTGCACTTTGTATCCTGGAAAAGTTTCATGAAGAATGAACGAATAGAAAACATAGAAAATATATATATGCTTCAAAATAGCTTGAAAAAAAATCTGGTTCCATTGACTAAAAGTAAAAGTAAAAGTTTTTGTTCTCTCCTGCGATGCTGCCATTTTGAAGATATTTGTTTTTCATTGGACAGCGACAATATATCTAGAAATATTAGGATTTGTTTAAAAATAGGCAACCATTCAAAAATATTATATTTCTGTTATGGCAACTAAACCTTTCTGTTAATCTGCTGTAAGACAGACATTTTCTGCCATAGCTGAGTGAAAGAAGGACTTACCCCCACTCTTGTCTGTTTTGTGCGATTGTTCTGATATGAGATCTCAGTAGAAATGTCCCTTGGCCTGACCTCAGTGGACATCCTTAATGGAGATTTATTCAGCTGTAAGAAACCATCAGTTTTGTTACAACGCTTGCTGCTTAGGAACTACATATAATCCAATATTTAGAGACTAGTGAGTCTGCGGGTATTTGGAACAGGGCAGTGAGAAAGTAAAAGTGGATAGTGAAGTTCTGTTCTGTTTTAATAGCATTTTACTTAAGACTGGTAGATATTCAGTTGCACAGCCTGTTCTACTGCACACGCATACAATACCAGCCATTCAGATAAATGTTTAAAAAGTGTACCTGAAATGAAATCCTGTGTTTGTCTTTGTGGAGATCCTAAAGAATGGCCCAGTGTGTTCTTCTTTTATTCTCTCTTTTATTCTGACCTGGTTTTAAATTCTTTGACCTTTGGAATCATTATGTTGGTAAATCGGACCTGTGTGATCATATAATATTTATTTTATCATTGCTTGTAACAGTTTACTGGAATCCTGACCTGCTCTCATTGTCGCATTGTTGTACAACGTATTGACTCTATCATTGACTTTTCATATGAAAACCTTATTTTTTTGCATTTTTTGCAGAATTTGAAAACTACAGTTGCCTTTTGCATTGTGTTATAAATGGGCCAATTAAAATGATCCAAAATGACTTTAACTTCCATTACAGGTTAGGAAAAGTTTTTCCTTCTCCAGTTACCATTTTGGAGATTGCGAGGTTTTGTTTCCAGCAGTGACAGTATGTATCTTTAAAAGGTCTTTTGTTAACAAAAACAACAAGCACAAAAAAACCCTCGAAGACATTTAACTTTGGGTTTTCCAGATATGCTTGACTAATTGTACTTGACTTTTTTTTTGACTAATAATTCAGTCTAGAAAACCTTCTCCCGCATCTCAGATGTCCAGATTCTGCACTGTAGTGTCAATGTTATTCTTATTTCCTTTTCTTGGGGATGGCTTCTTGACAGTTACACATTGTTTCAGACCAATGCTGGACAATTGCGGATGAGCATGAAGTGTTTTAGGCTGCTGTTGAATTTGCACATATAAACAAAAGAACACTTAAACATCCGAGCAGGGCCGGTGTGTCAATATAGCCAAATTTAGCAAGGGCGGCAAAATATACCTAATTATTATAAATGACTCTGTCGCCTACATGGAACAGAGGACGGATGTTGCCAAGCTCTCTATTATTGGCTGAGGAGTGTGTTACTGATCAGACTGTCCACCACACCCCACCCTTTAAATGTATGCTTTGGATTTAACCCACCTGGTGAAAACAAAATGAAACAAACACACACACACACACACTAGGGGGCAATGAGCACACTTCCCTGGAGCAACAGGCAACCCTATTCACTGCACCCAGAGAGTAGTTGTCTGTGGATTCAGTACACACACAGCTATGAATACTGAAATGTTTTTACTAAAAAAGTTAAAACAAACAGCTGCTGTTATTTTGGAGCATTGTGTCATTTCAAGTAAGACATGGACTATAAACTTGTTTCATACTGATATGATTTCACCTACAGTAGTTTGTTTTATTATGTATTATTATTATTTATTATTTATTTATTTATTTATTTATTTATTATTATTATTATAACATTATCATTTGTGCAGTTTATGTTCGGTTTGTGAAGGGAACTGTATTTTGCTACTTTCATTTCTCACACTTTTACATAATTTTCTACCTGCTCGTTGCATTGTTTCAAAATTTTAATGATAAACAGATTAATTGAAACAGCCTTAAATTACTTGGAACGAATAATTTCTCCATTATTTTCCATTATAAGTTAGAATATTTTTCCTTCCCATCTGAGAAATATCTGTATGTATATAGAGATGCAAGGTAGCCAATGATGAGGCGAGATATCTCCTTACATAATCATTTTTGCATGCTTGTTTGATTTGCATGATGATGCTCTTAATATGATTCCGGTCAATACAGGTTCTGCAGGTTAATTACAGGCTTATTCATTTTAACTCTGTTAGTCAGCTTGGAATTGAGAGGAGTAACAGTCACACAGGAGAAAGGAATTTTTATTTATCAGGTAAAGCATTTTAAAGTCCCTCTACTTATGTTTAGAACAGTAGTTATGAGAAGAAAATTGTAATATAAGTAATGTAATAAAACAAGCTTAATTAAAGTCTATGTATCATATGTATTTCTTCACAAGAGAAGGAACAATAATTCTTAACTCTTTTATTATAGGAAAGAAATTTTTGAAGTATCTCTGTTGGTCTATTGACACAGTGTAAAGTTTACAGTTTACACATCCTATACATACAGGGAACACCATTAAAAACTTTCGTTTGTAATTTTTGATTTGCCTAATTAAAAACAAATTAATTAATAAAACTGGTTTTTATTTTTTCACAAAATATGTAATCTGAGACGCAAACTCTCTCTTTCTCTCTCTCTCTCTCTCTCTCTCTCTCTCTCTCTCTCTCTCTCTATATATATATATATATATATATATATATATATATATATATATATATATATATATATATATATATATATACACAATGCTACTTTATTTTAATTTTTTATCATTAAAAAAATAACAGTTTCTTTCTTCAAATACTTTTATAATAACACAATGACATTATGTGTTAATAGCAAATCAATTTGGAGATGCAGAAAAAAAGGTTGGGGGCTTAAACCTTAAAAAGTTTAGTAATTTGAATAGTTTGACTTATTTGAACTTGAAATAATACATTTCTAGTCATAAAACACAAATTCTTGTTTTGTTATCTAACAATTGGAAATTTAGTTAACTCAAACCTGTTAGGCAACATGAACACTAACTCTTTTAGGTCACTACTTTCTCTTTTATACATTTCTTTTTTGTTTTGGCGGTGATATGTATAGTAAGTTACTATTACTGTGAAGTTTTCTACCATTCTTCTGGACAAGAAACATTTCATTATTTTTTCAACAGAGGATATAATATTTATCTGCTAGTCATTGTTAAACTTTTCTATGCAAATGAAATGTAAAGTTTTTTTTAGAATGTCTGCAGGGACAGTTCCAGTTATCACCCATGTGATCACACAGCAGTCCATTCCACCCAATCAAGTGATTCAAAATGTGGCTAGAGAGGTGTTCTCCACTGCCACACCCATACACATCAGCACTTCTGGGAACGGCTTCACCGCAACTCTACTTGGGAAGTTTCTGAAAGGAGAGCCGAAGGCACTGGGGGTAAAATCAGATTATTTTCATTTGTTCACAGAGCAGAGGCTCGTATTCAAATCTGAAACATAGTAGGCGGAGATCTAAGCTGCATAGACCAGTGGGCTTTACTGCTCAGTGATGATGCTTTAAGCTTGATGTCGAATGGCTGCTGATCACATGACTCATCAGAAAAGACAGTAGGTCAGGGTCTGTATGTCCAACTTCCTGAGGGCTAACAAACATGAACAAAGACTTACTGACCTGTTTATCTTGGTGCTAGCGTTTCTCCACTGATCTACAGCACTTCACATATCAGATATTGAGCCCTCTTATCTCTGGTTTACAGAATGCTCAACACTTTACCAGGAGATAACAATAGAGTGATACTGTCTTTGAAATCTCGCCAAAATAGCAATATATGATTTATCTGCCTCTTCCTCCCACAGACCGTCCAAATAATGATCGGCTTGTTCACAAGTTTGTCCTCCTTTAGTGTGATTACCTTCAACACAGCTTTTGTTGGCTGCGGCATTGCTTTCTGGGGATCTTTAATCGTAAGCTTTATTTCTTCCTGTATTTTGTTTTATCAACAGAACATACATTATATTAATTCAGAAATCATCATGTTTCTTCCCTTCCCCAGTACATCAGCGCTGGCTCTCTGACTGTTGCAGCAGGGAAAAGGCTAATTCCCTGTATGGTATGTAAATCATCTGCAGTTCATATGGAAGTTTTATTATATTCATAATGAATGACTTCTTTCCATGCAGTGCAGCCTGAAAGTATTTGGGTGTTTAAATTTGAATCAGATTTAAGAACAAAGCCACGCTTCAACACTATCTGCTTGATAACAGACTACTGAAATGTAGTTCATTTACCTGCCTTATTTCTCTGAGAACCGAGAAAGAGCTGGTCAGGTTTCCTGCCATTGCCTGTCCTGATGTTATTGTTTCCTTGAAGGTGAGACTTTAGCCTCCCTCACAATTTTTTGTATTAAAAAATAAATTCAATCCTCCGTTTGTCAAATGGTTTCTTGTCCAAACACACAAAATGGTTATCCAGTAATGAGTTTATAGCTATTTATCCCGCCTAGAATTCTCAAATCATAGTACAGCAATACCTCAGTGTTGTTGATGTTCAGATGTTTTATCGTGTACAAGCCAGACTTATTAATCATTACTAACCCCCCACTCGATAAGCTGATTTAGACTATTAAAACATCTTAATTCCTGTTCCACCTTAAATGTTCCTGCAGTTACGTTCTGGGGACCATTACTGCCAGGCCACACATTCTTTCCTCGTTTTTTAGAAAAATGCATAGCTGGCATTTTAAAAGTAAGGGGAACACAGTGCTTAGTACAAGACACTCCTTAACGCTTTCACACCTGTAGGTTCAGTACTACAGTTTTAAAGCCTGTATGTGGATAACCAGCACACAAACGTACAGTCCAAAATGAGTCTTTCAGTGTTTTTAGCTAGACACACAATCTCCTCCAAGAACACGGAACTGAGGTTATTCTCCAAATTAAGAAGCTATTTTCCTCAAACTGTAATGGTCTCACAATTCTCATGACTTTATGTCTATGCTATTTTCTAAACCCCAAAAACTTTAAAAGCCATCTTACCATCACATGAGCTTAATCCTTGTGCAAGAAAGTGAAAGTCGAACATTGGTAGTAGGGTGCCAGGTGGGGAAAAAAGGCCAAAATGATATTACTATTAATATTAAAATATTAAAAGTTCATGTAAACAGCACACATTTTTGAGAATTTTGAAAAACATGCTTAATGGAAACGCCAGAGATGTGGAAAAATACCCCAAAATGAGTATTTATGCTAAGACAATGTGGCACTGACGACAGAATTTTAAAAAGAGTGATTGAAAAGTAAACAAATAAATGAAGGATGTATTACACTGTATGCCCCATGTTTCCATTTCATCTCATCTTATTGATTGGCATACAGCAAAAACACAACCGCTTTTACACTAAACGTTTCACCATCTATTCTACACTCTAAAATATTTTATATCTAGTTCTTATATTTCAAAATTATATAGTAGATCTTATATTTCCCATTTTCGCATGTCGTAAGCATCTTAAAAAACTAATTTAAACTCATTTCTAGATGTTTTTCACTTGTTTCATGTGATCTTAGTAAGTCAAATTATTTCCATCATACTTATAATTGACCATTTAGCTTGTCTCAAGTAAGCTGTCAAGTATATAATGAGATAAAACTGACATGGATTCCCCAAACCTTTTCGGAACACTATGTTGAGATATGTTCTATGTATGAGATGTGTTTTTTGAGGGTTTTTTTTAAGCTGATTCTCCAAGTTTGGCAAACAATTATGACCCATCTTTAGTCGCATGGACTGAGCTATTAGTGGAGCTCACTTTTACTATGAACCCCCCCCCCCCCCCCTCGTTACCACTAGTTACTAATTTGCATGATAAATGTGAAATATTTATAAACTTGAAAATTCTATAATTCTTCTTTGTGATTCGTCAAATACTACATTTGTTTATATCGTCCAAAGTGAAAAATGTATTTCCATTTTTATCAATATTTATTTTTCTACATCATTTAAATCCAGCAGCTGCTGTTTACATTGCATAAATTCTTGATGAAAGATCCAACAGAAATCTTCCAGTTCTGCTTCCTTGGATTTACATAGAAAGTATAGACAAGGCTGCTATTTTGGAGATTTGGATTTGGTTTTTCATTGAATAGCGACAATATTCATAAAACACAATGAAGTTGCTTGAACACTACATAATTCTAAACAATTCAAATTTTTAATGCATTTTACAAAATTTCCCAACTTTTTCTGGAAATGTGGCAACATGTTTTCAAGCAGCAATAAAAAAGTAGACAATTTGGACATGATAATAATGACAAGTAGATGCTAAATGTTTGTAAAGGAGTTGTTTGCTTGTCTCTCTTTTCTGTCCTGCAGGTGAAAAGCACTCTGGGAATGAATGTGGCCAGTGCTATAACGGCTGGAGTGTCCATTATTATACTTGGTGCCGATATAGCACAAACGAGTACCTGCTATTTCAATTCCCCTTCCAATTTCTATTCCTATTCCTATCCCTATCTCAACTGCATGACTGTAAGTATTATTCAGGTACTTGACTTATAATGTTTTATTATAGACTGTTTATTGTTTGCTTACAATTCTTTGCATGTAATGTAATATTTTGTAAATTGTTATCCATCATGTTTGAAGTGTACCTGCTGATGTTTTTTTCTGGATATTTCTTCTATGACTCCAGTCCTGAGAACTCTGTACCGTTTCTGGTATTCTCTGCCCCAACACACCTCTTGTTTGAGTCCACCAAGAACCAAGACTCTAAAGCAGAAGCTCTTTTTTTATAATGCTCTTAAGATGTTTCTCCTTTGTTCCTCTATTTGTTTCTTCCTTACTCTTCAGAGATTTTGCATTCTGGTTCCTCTCAGTAATGCCTTTAGGGTGTTTTTGCTTTTGAAGCTTGCTTCTTCTTAGTAGTTACTCTTCGCACTCTTAGGACGTTTCTTCTGTTGGCTCCAGGTTCCTCTTAGTAGTTCCATATGTAGTTAGGACATTTCTCTTGGTTCTTCTCAGTTGTTCGCCTCTTAGGATGTTTCTTCTGGTGTCCCTTGGTTCCTCTTAATGTTTCCTTATATTATTAGGACATATCACTTTTTGAGTCTTGGTTATTTTCAGTAGTTTGCCTCAGGCTATTAGGATGTTTCATCTGGTGTCCCTTGGTTCCTTTCAATGCTTCCTTATGTTCTTAGGACATTTCTCTCTTTGAGTCTTGGTTCTTCTCAGTGGTTCGCCTCAGGCTCTTAGGATATTTCTTCTTGTGTGCCTTGCTTCCTTTCAATGGTTCCTTATGTTTTTAGGACATTTCTCTTTTTGAGTCTTGGTTCTTCTCAGTGGTTCACCTCAGGCTCTTAGGATGTTTCTCCTTTGTAACTTCTTATTGCACCAAATTGTTTCATCTTCTTCATGCCCTAAGAAAAACCAATAAGAGGAACCAGAGAGAAATAAAAACTCCAAATGAAGAGTGTGAAAGAACAACCAAGAACTAAGTTCCCAAGGAAACTTCCCCTTTTGAATATTGGTTCCTTTCTGTGTTTGTTCCTCACTCTTCAGAGGTTTATCCTTTGTAGTTTTAGTTCCGCTCAGTGGTTCTTCCTTATGTGCTTAGGGAGGTTCTCTGTTGAAGTCTCTGAGTCTCTGTCTCTGGACTAGCACAATGTCTATAGTGGAAATAAATTATGTATTCAGTATATTGTGGGCTTTGTTTCAGGTGTCATCCTATGCGCTCCTCATAGTGTTAGTGATTTTCATTCTGCTTGATCTCTGCATCTCCATCTCCATCTCAACTTTTGCATGCAAAGCCATCTGCAGCATTAGGCCTATGGTAAGAATGACCCAAGCTTGGAATGATAATATATGAAGTGCTGGTAAACATAGCACTTTATGGTCTTTGGGGAGATTAGAAGTATGTATGTTGACTTTGCCATTTGAAGTCTGAAACCTTTTCCTTCCATTTTCAGGTGATGTTTGTGGCCAGCAATTCCAACCCGACTGTTCCACCTGTATAAAATCAAGCAGCTTCCTGTTTTCAGTTTAAGTTTACAGATTTTTTAATGTAAAACATTTTTTTTCTATATTTTCAGCACAGCGATGCCAAACTGCATCATGATTCATAGATACTCACACATTCTGTTTTAATAGGTCACAATACAAATGTTAAGCTAAGACTGAGGTTTAGCTAAATATGGTTCTTTCAGTTATGTTTTATTTTAGGAGGTCTCTAGTGGTCTAGTCATTAAAGTAGTCCTGATTGTCACATTTCTTTTCTCAAAATCTCACTAATAGCCCAGTAGAGCAGCTGTAACACACATATTACCTCTGTATTATAATAGAGATACAGTGGCAGAACTAATACACCCTTACAAGAAAAAATCTTAGAAAGGGTTGTCTGTTTTATGTGCATACTGGAAAAAATGGTTCTGGCTCTGGAAATTGACAAAAGTAATTTAATTGTCTTTTTAAATGGGCTGGACATGTGATTTTATTTTGTGGCATGTCATAATTGCCAATGTATTTTCAGGTAATATCATAGAATGTAACACACACACACACACATACACACATACTTACTTGCTTGAAAATGTCAAGTTATGCCACACATTTTTTCCTTTTTTTTCTTTAAATATATCACTGCTGTCAAAAAAAAAATATGTTGTTTAACATGAAAATGACTATTGCACTATATACTATCATGTGTACATTTCAGGATAATTGGACCAGAACAAATGACCCAAAAATGATGACCCAAAAATTATGACGTCTGGTTACCTTGACTTACATTAATTATAAATTACGCTTTTTCTCTCTTCTGTAAAGAAGAGCTTTTGTTCTGACGTCAGTGATATAAACAGGACTGTACTATAATTTAAACCTAAAAATGTTATTTAAAGCATCACTTAAAACAAATAAATACACAATAAATGCAAATAAACATAATAAACACGTGTTTGGGTTTACAAATTTCTCCAGATGTGTGAAATTATATTACAAGCATCTAATTTACTTTACAAAATTATTATTGAAAAATAGATTTTGCATTGTGATGCAAAGAATAATTCATTTAAAAAAACAAAAGAAAAAAAAAGCCCTGTCATGTGGAATGTATGACTTCAGGTGTTCCTTTGGACAGATGTCTGCTAAGCTCCTTCAGTGTTGTCTTTGATGTCTTTGTTAAATCTCTCATTACTCACTGGCATCTCACTGCCAGGTCTATGAGTTTTGTGGGCAGCTTTCTCTTGTCAGGTTTGTAGTTGTACCGTATACTATATATTTTGTTATAATGGATTTAATGGTGCTTTGTGGGATGTTCAGAGTTTGGGATATTCTCTATAACCCATCAAGTTTCAAGTTTCAAGTTTCAAGTTTCACGTTTATTTGTCATTTGCACATCATGTGGACATAACATGCATTGAAATGCTTGGGGTGAGGCTCAGATAAAACTCTACAGCAGGGCAGCATTATATATGTAAAACAGTGCAAACATACAATAAATAGACAATATTAAAGTTAAAATAAGCTAGAAAATATACATATAGTTATAACTGAAATATTTAAAGGACTATACAAAACATACACAAGATATATACATAAGATATACAGGAGGACATCTGTGAAAAATTTTGCATAGGCAGGTTCTAAGAAGATAAATCTATTTAAAGTGACTTAGTGATATTGTCCAAAGCAGCGATAACAGAATAAATAATATAAAGTGTAACAATGTGCAGTGGTCGAGTGAACGGTATTGGGGTCTTTCAGCCTCACAGTTTGTTCAGGAGCCTGACAGCCTGTGGGTAGATGCTGTTCAGTAGGCGGGTTGTTCTGGCCTGGATGCTGTGGAATCTCCTGCCTGATGGCAGTATGGTGAACAGGCCGTGTGCTGGGTGACCTCTGTCTAACCTGATCTTCTGGATTTTCCTCAGGCAGCGGGACAGGTAGATGTCCTGTAAGACTGGTAGTTTGTTGCCTATGATGTATTCTGCTGTCCTTACCACTCCTTTTAGGGCCTTGCGGTCGCAGGCAGTGCAGCTGCCGTACCAGACAGTGATGCAGCCCGTTAAGTTGCTCTCTATAGTGCATCTATAGAAGCTGGTGAGGATATCAGGAGGCAGTCCAAACTTCCTGAGCCTGCGCAGGAAGAAGAGACACTGACGGGCAGATCACAAAATCGTGTTAGTGTGGAGGGACCAGGTGAGGTCATCAGAGAGGTGAACGCCAAGGAACTTAACACTGCTGACTCTCTCCACTTCAGCCCCGTTGATGTAAAGGGAAGAGTGACCACCCTTCTGCTGCTTCCTGTAGTCCACAATCATCTCCTTCGTTTTGCTGATGTTTAGATGGAGATTGTTGTCATGGCTCCACTCTGACAGAGCGCTGACCTCGTCTCTATAGGCTGATTCATCTCCATCTGTGATGAGGCCTAGGATGGTAGTGTCATCAGCGAATTTGAAGATGAGGTTGGAGGAGTGTTTGGCTACACATTCATGAGTGTACAGGGAGTACAGGAGGGGGCTGAGTACACATCCCTGGGGGGCCCCCGTGCTCAGAGTCAGAGTGGAAGAGATGCCTCACCCACCCTCACCACCTGCGGTCTGCTCGTTAGGAAGTCCAGTATCCAGTTGCAGAGATGAGAGTTCAAACCCAAGTCTTTGAGCTTCGGGATGAGTTTGGCTGGAATGATTGTGTTGAATGCTGAGCTGTAATCTATGAACAGCATTCTCACATACGTGTTCTTTCTGTCAAAGTGTGTGAGAGCAGTGTGTACTGTTAGTGCAATGGCGTCGTCTGTGGATCTGTTGGAGCGGTATGCAAACTGGTGAGTGTCCATGTTGGCAGGGAGCATAGAACAGATGTGAGTAGCTTCATAGCTGTTGATGTCAGTGCAACAGGGCGGTAGTCATTCAGACAGGTGACAGAAGGTTTCTTGGGAAATGGAACAATGATGGTTTCTTTAAAGCACGTAGGAACCACTGACAGTCTTAGGGAGAGGTTAAAGATGTCCGTGAAAACTTTAGCCAGCTGGATGGCACATGCTTTAAGTACACGACTGTGTACACCATCAGGACCTGGTGCCTTGCGTGGGTTAACTGCCCTGAAGGATTTCACCACCTCAGACAGAGAGATGGTCAGTGGGCAGCTCTCCTGATGTATTGGGAGATTTCCAGCAGGGGAGGTGTTGTTTGCCTCAAAGCGAGCATAATGTGCATTAAGCTCATCTGCAAGTGAGGAGGGTGAACCCCTATCACAACTCATACCTCCTTTATAATCACTGATGGTGCGCAGTCCACTCCACATACGTCTGAGATCAGAGCAGAGGAAGTTGGATTCACTGATCTATACTTCTCCACATCCTTGCCTCTGAGCTCCTTGGTCTTCATGTTGCTTGCTTAGTGGTGTTGAAGACTCAGGGTCAGTTCAGAGCAGTTGTTTTTATTACGGGCATCACGTGACAGGTTTTAGATATTGAATGGTAAAATATAGATACAAACTCCAAAATACTAAACTTATAAACAGTGATGGTTCTTCAAGATTTTTTTATTTTTTTTGGTAAAGGTAATGAATTATCATAGAACCATTAGAATGGCAAATTGTTCCTCAGACTGATAGAAAAATGTGTTGTATATGGTGTGTAAATTATTATTTTGGGTAAAATGATGGAATGTTTTACAAAATGCCCTACAGGTTCTAGATGCACTGTTCTGGCAACAATTTTCACTTGTATTATTGTAGTGTAACGTGTACGAATCTAAATAATATTTTATGGTGATGTAATCTATATAAATCTAAACAAATTGATGTAAAAAAAGTGTGATTTCTGTAAGATTTAATAATTTGACAAAGAAATAAAAAATTTTATGGATCTAGATATTTAATGTCTGCTTTTTATAATACTGCAATTTATTTCCCTGCATGATTTACAGGGTCACAATGTAGAAGAGACTTTTCTAATCTAACTCAAATAAATAATCAAATCTCAATATCTAAAAACCTACGATTGAGATTCTGAGTAATTATTAAAGAATCAAATAGACTAATTAAAGTACACTCTAATGACTAACAGGTTCTAGCCAATAAATTGATAAAGGACATAAAATCTCTGGTTTAGAGTAATGAGGTGGCAAATATGAACATGATTCCAGTTACCTGGTCAAAACCTGCTTAGGGGGCTGAAAGAGACAGAGTTCCCTCCTTTTAATGTCTGTGTTTGGAAATGTCAGCTTTGTTTATTGAGTGGTAGCGACTGGTAGAACACAAGAATTACACAATCCTCAAGTTTGATCTTTACAACATTAAAACACTTTAAGACACATCTGTCCCAGATGTAGCCGTTTTTACTGGGGCAGTTAACCATAGCCGCCCACTCTGTGGTAACAAAAGCCTCAGTGACTTCCTGCAACAGAGGAGCGGTGCACTAGCAGCACAGGTAGAGCTGAAGAGCAGTTTCCATTTCAGGTAAATCATTCTTTTTATATTCTTCTTTGAGTAATTATGATCTTGTTCTCTTTCTGTGTGTATACGACACTGAGTACCGGTTATATCCCCATTCTCAGTCACTGAAAGAAGATCTCCACTCACATTACACCCAGATTTCCAGGGCACAGATTTAGATTTCAGCCAAATTCTAAAATTAGATCAGATTGTAAACTAAGGATTTTGTTTGATTTTATTGACTTTAATTTTTGTCATGTGTATTACAACTTGATCAAGATCAGTTCATATCGTTTAGAGCAGGGGTATTTAATTAGAATTCAGTAAGGTCCAGTTAGAAGAGATCTAGGTCCGGACTGTCATCATTTCTAACTTGTGTTATGATTCAGTGGTGTAACCTGTAAACTGAAGTAGCCTAGTATCAGCATTTTATACCATCAGCAACTAAAAGACAAACTAATTACAAATACAGTTTAGTATATTAAATTCTGAACTGAATGAATTATTTATAAACTCCATATAAAATGTTTTTTTCCTCACTTCAAATAGAAACAAGGGCTCCATATAAAAAAAACAATTCTTTTTTTAAAAAGTGCATCTTAAAGTGTTTATTTATAGAGAAAGTAAATAAAACGTGCGTCTTCTTGTTACCTCAGCTCCACAAATTGACATGTTGGTTTTACAGAGCGGTATTCTCCAAAACTAGGCGAGCGAGTTCCTGGTTAAACAGTCAGTTTTCACTGTTCACTTTAACTGGCCAGTTAGTGGAAGTATAAAGTAGGTGTCTCTAACAAAGTGGCCAGTTAGTAGAAGTACATGGTAGGTGTCTCTAACAAAGTGGCCAGTTAGTAGAAGTATAAGGTAGGTGTTTTTTTAATAAAGTGGCCAGTTAGTAGAAGTATATAGTAGGTGTTTTTAATAAAGTGGCCAGTTAGTGGAAGTATAAAGTAGGTGTCTCTAACAAAATGGCCAGTTAGTAGAATTACAAGGTAGGTGTTTTTAATAAAGTGGCCAGTTAGTAGAAGTACAAGGTAGGTGTTTCTAATAAAGTGGCCAGTTAGTAGAAGTACAAGGTAGGTGTTTTTAATAAAGTGGCCAGTTAGTAGAAGTATAAGGTAGGTGTTTTTTTTAATAAAGTGGCCAGTTAGTAGAAGTATAAGGTAGGTGTTTCTAATAAAGTGGCCAGTTAGTAGAAGTATAAGGTAGGTGTTATTAATAAAGTGGTCAGTCAGTGGAAGTATAAGGTAGGTGTTTTTAATAAAGTGGCAAGTTAGTAGAAGTACAAGGTAGGTGTTTCTAATAAAGTGCCCAGTTAGTAGAAGTACAAGGTAGGTGTTTTTAATAAAGTGCCCAGTTAGTGGAAGTATAAAGTAGGTGTCTCTAACAAAGTGGCCAGTTAGTAGAAGTACAAGGTAGGTGTTTCTAATAAAGTGGCCAGTTAGTAGAAGTATAAGGTAGGTGTTTTTAATAAAGTGTTCAGTCAGTGGAAGTATAAGGTAGGTGTTTCTAATAAAGTGGCCAGTTAGTAGAAGTATAAGGTAGGTGTTTTTTTAATAAAGTGGCCAGTTAGTAGAAGTATAAGGTAGGTGTTTTTAATAAAGTGGCCAGTTAGTGGAAGTATAAAGTAGGTGTCTCTAACAAAATGGCCAGTTAGTAGAAGTACAAGGTAGGTGTTTTTAATAAAGTGGCCAGTTAGTAGAAGTACAGGGTAGGTGTTTCTAATAAAGTGGCCAGTTAGTAGAAGTACAAGGTAGGTGTTTCTAATAAAGTGGCCAGTTAGTAGAAGTATAAGGTAGGTGTTTTTAATAAAGTGGCCAGTTAGTAGAAGTACAAGGTAGGTGTTTCTAATAAAGTGGCCAGTTAGTAGAAGTATAAGGTAGGTGTTTTTAATAAAGTGGTCAGTCAGTGGAAGTATAAGGTAGGTGTTTTTAATAAAGTGGCCAGTTAGTAGAAGTACAAGGTAGGTGTTTCTAATAAAGTGGCCAGTTAGTAGAAGTATAAGGTAGGTGTTTTTAATAAAGTGGCCAGTCAGTGGAAGTATAAGGTAGGTGTTTTTAATAAAGTGGCCAGTTAGTAGAAGTACAAGGTAGGTGTTTCTAATAAAGTGGCCAGTTAGTAGAAGTATAAGGTAGGTGTTTTTAATAAAGTGGCCAGTTAGTAGAAGTATATAGTAGGTGTTTTTAATAAAGTGGCCAGTTAGTGGAAGTATAAAGTAGGTGTCTCTAACAAAATGGCCAGTTAGTAGAAGTACAAGGTAGGTGTTTTTAATAAAGTGGCCAGTTAGTAGAAGTACAAGGTAGGTGTTTCTAATAAAGTGGCCAGTTAGTAGAAGTACAAGGTAGGTGTTTTTAATAAAGTGGCAAGTTAGTAGAAGTATAAGGTAGGTGTTTTTTTAATAAAGTGGCCAGTTAGTAGAAGTATAAGGTAGGTGTTTCTAATAAAGTGGCCAGTTAGTAGAAGTATAAGGTAGGTGTTATTAATAAAGTGGTCAGTCAGTGGAAGTATAAGGTAGGTGTTTTTAATAAAGTGGCAAGTTAGTAGAAGTACAAGGTAGGTGTTTCTAATAAAGTGCCCAGTTAGTAGAAGTACAAGGTAGGTGTTTTTAATAAAGTGCCCAGTTAGTGGAAGTATAAAGTAGGTGTCTCTAACAAAGTGGCCAGTTAGTAGAAGTACAAGGTAGGTGTTTCTAATAAAGTGGCCAGTTAGTAGAAGTATAAGGTAGGTGTTTTTAATAAAGTGTTCAGTCAGTGGAAGTATAAGGTAGGTGTTTCTAATAAAGTGGCCAGTTAGTAGAAGTATAAGGTAGGTGTTTTTTTAATAAAGTGGCCAGTTAGTAGAAGTATAAGGTAGGTGTTTTTAATAAAGTGGCCAGTTAGTGGAAGTATAAAGTAGGTGTCTCTAACAAAATGGCCAGTTAGTAGAAGTACAAGGAAGGTGTTTTTAATAAAGTGGCCAGTTAGTAGAAGTACAGGGTAGGTGTTTCTAATAAAGTGGCCAGTTAGTAGAAGTACAAGGTAGGTGTTTCTAATAAAGTGGCCAGTTAGTAGAAGTATAAGGTAGGTGTTTCTAATAAAGTGGCCAGTTAGTAGAAGTATAAGGTAGGTGTTTTTAATAAAGTGGTCAGTCAGTGGAAGTATAAGGTAGGTGTTTTTAATAAAGTGGCCAGTTAGTAGAAGTACAAGGTAGGTGTTTCTAATAAAGTGGCCAGTTAGTAGAAGTATAAGGTAGGTGTTTTTAATAAAGTGGCCAGTTAGTAGAAGTACAAGGTAGGTGTTTCTAACAAAGTGTCCAGTTAGTAGAAGTACAAGGTAGGTGTTTTTAATAAAGTGGCCAGTTAGTAGAAGTACAAGGTAGGTGTTTCTAATAAAGTGGCCAGTTAGTAGAAGTATAAAGTAGGTGTCTCTAACAAAGTGGCCAGTTAGTAGAAGTATAAGGTAGGTGTTTTTAATAAAGTGGCCAGTTAGTAGAAGTACAAGGTAGGTGTTTCTAATAAAGTGGCCAGTTAGTAGAATTATAAGGTAGGTGTTTCTAATAAAGTGGCCAGTTAGTAGAAGTATAAGGTAGGTGTTTTTAATAAAGTGTTCAGTCAGTGGAAGTATAAGGTAGGTGTTTCTAATAAAGTGGCCAGTTAGTAGAAGTATAAGGTAGGTGTTTTTTTAATAAAGTGGCCAGTTAGTAGAAGTATAAGGTAGGTGTTTTTAATAAAGTGGCCAGTTAGTGGAAGTATAAAGTAGGTGTCTCTAACAAAATGGCCAGTTAGTAGAAGTACAAGGTAGGTGTTTTTAATAAAGTGGCCAGTTAGTAGAAGTACAGGGTAGGTGTTTCTAATAAAGTGGCCAGTTAGTAGAAGTACAAGGTAGGTGTTTCTAATAAAGTGGCCAGTTAGTAGAAGTATAAGGTAGGTGTTTTTAATAAAGTGGCCAGTTAGTAGAAGTACAAGGTAGGTGTTTCTAATAAAGTGGCCAGTTAGTAGAAGTATAAGGTAGGTGTTTTTAATAAAGTGGTCAGTCAGTGGAAGTATAAGGTAGGTGTTTTTAATAAAGTGGCCAGTTAGTAGAAGTACAAGGTAGGTGTTTCTAATAAAGTGGCCAGTTAGTAGAAGTATAAGGTAGGTGTTTTTAATAAAGTGGCCAGTTAGTAGAAGTATATAGTAGGTGTTTTTAATAAAGTGGCCAGTTAGTGGAAGTATAAAGTAGGTGTCTCTAACAAAATGGCCAGTTAGTAGAAGTACAAGGTAGGTGTTTTTAATAAAGTGGCCAGTTAGTAGAAGTACAAGGTAGGTGTTTCTAATAAAGTGGCCAGTTAGTAGAAGTACAAGGTAGGTGTTTTTAATAAAGTGGCAAGTTAGTAGAAGTATAAGGTAGGTGTTTTTTTAATAAAGTGGCCAGTTAGTAGAAGTACAAGGTAGGTGTTTCTAATAAAGTGGCCAGTTAGTAGAAGTATAAGGTAGGTGTTATTAATAAAGTGGTCAGTCAGTGGAAGTATAAGGTAGGTGTTTTTAATAAAGTGGCAAGTTAGTAGAAGTACAAGGTAGGTGTTTCTAATAAAGTGCCCAGTTAGTAGAAGTACAAGGTAGGTGTTTTTAATAAAGTGCCCAGTTAGTGGAAGTATAAAGTAGGTGTCTCTAACAAAGTGGCCAGTTAGTAGAAGTACAAGGTAGGTGTTTCTAATAAAGTGGCCAGTTAGTAGAAGTATAAGGTAGGTGTTTTTAATAAAGTGTTCAGTCAGTGGAAGTATAAGGTAGGTGTTTCTAATAAAGTGGCCAGTTAGTAGAAGTATAAGGTAGGTGTTTTTTTAATAAAGTGGCCAGTTAGTAGAAGTATAAGGTAGGTGTTTTTAATAAAGTGGCCAGTTAGTGGAAGTATAAAGTAGGTGTCTCTAACAAAATGGCCAGTTAGTAGAAGTACAAGGAAGGTGTTTTTAATAAAGTGGCCAGTTAGTAGAAGTACAGGGTAGGTGTTTCTAATAAAGTGGCCAGTTAGTAGAAGTACAAGGTAGGTGTTTCTAATAAAGTGGCCAGTTAGTAGAAGTATAAGGTAGGTGTTTCTAATAAAGTGGCCAGTTAGTAGAAGTATAAGGTAGGTGTTTTTAATAAAGTGGTCAGTCAGTGGAAGTATAAGGTAGGTGTTTTTAATAAAGTGGCCAGTTAGTAGAAGTACAAGGTAGGTGTTTCTAATAAAGTGGCCAGTTAGTAGAAGTATAAGGTAGGTGTTATTAATAAAGTGGTCAGTCAGTGGAAGTATAAGGTAGGTGTTTTTAATAAAGTGGCAAGTTAGTAGAAGTACAAGGTAGGTGTTTCTAATAAAGTGCCCAGTTAGTAGAAGTACAAGGTAGGTGTTTTTAATAAAGTGCCCAGTTAGTGGAAGTATAAAGTAGGTGTCTCTAACAAAGTGGCCAGTTAGTAGAAGTACAAGGTAGGTGTTTCTAATAAAGTGGCCAGTTAGTAGAAGTATAAGGTAGGTGTTTTTAATAAAGTGTTCAGTCAGTGGAAGTATAAGGTAGGTGTTTCTAATAAAGTGGCCAGTTAGTAGAAGTATAAGGTAGGTGTTTTTTTAATAAAGTGGCCAGTTAGTAGAAGTATAAGGTAGGTGTTTTTAATAAAGTGGCCAGTTAGTGGAAGTATAAAGTAGGTGTCTCTAACAAAATGGCCAGTTAGTAGAAGTACAAGGAAGGTGTTTTTAATAAAGTGGCCAGTTAGTAGAAGTACAGGGTAGGTGTTTCTAATAAAGTGGCCAGTTAGTAGAAGTACAAGGTAGGTGTTTCTAATAAAGTGGCCAGTTAGTAGAAGTATAAGGTAGGTGTTTCTAATAAAGTGGCCAGTTAGTAGAAGTATAAGGTAGGTGTTTTTAATAAAGTGGTCAGTCAGTGGAAGTATAAGGTAGGTGTTTTTAATAAAGTGGCCAGTTAGTAGAAGTACAAGGTAGGTGTTTCTAATAAAGTGGCCAGTTAGTAGAAGTATAAGGTAGGTGTTTTTAATAAAGTGGCCAGTTAGTAGAAGTACAAGGTAGGTGTTTCTAACAAAGTGTCCAGTTAGTAGAAGTACAAGGTAGGTGTTTTTAATAAAGTGGCCAGTTAGTAGAAGTACAAGGTAGGTGTTTCTAATAAAGTGGCCAGTTAGTGGAAGTATAAAGTAGGTGTCTCTAACAAAATGGCCAGTTAGTAGAAGTACAAGGAAGGTGTTTTTAATAAAGTGGCCAGTTAGTAGAAGTACAGGGTAGGTGTTTCTAATAAAGTGGCCAGTTAGTAGAAGTACAAGGTAGGTGTTTCTAATAAAGTGGCCAGTTAGTAGAAGTATAAGGTAGGTGTTTCTAATAAAGTGGCCAGTTAGTAGAAGTATAAGGTAGGTGTTTTTAATAAAGTGGTCAGTCAGTGGAAGTATAAGGTAGGTGTTTTTAATAAAGTGGCCAGTTAGTAGAAGTACAAGGTAGGTGTTTCTAATAAAGTGGCCAGTTAGTAGAAGTATAAGGTAGGTGTTATTAATAAAGTGGTCAGTCAGTGGAAGTATAAGGTAGGTGTTTTTAATAAAGTGGCAAGTTAGTAGAAGTACAAGGTAGGTGTTTTCTAATAAAGTGCCCAGTTAGTAGAAGTACAAGGTAGGTGTTTTTAATAAAGTGCCCAGTTAGTGGAAGTATAAAGTAGGTGTCTCTAACAAAGTGGCCAGTTAGTAGAAGTACAAGGTAGGTGTTTCTAATAAAGTGGCCAGTTAGTAGAAGTATAAGGTAGGTGTTTTTAATAAAGTGTTCAGTCAGTGGAAGTATAAGGTAGGTGTTTCTAATAAAGTGGCCAGTTAGTAGAAGTATAAGGTAGGTGTTTTTTTAATAAAGTGGCCAGTTAGTAGAAGTATAAGGTAGGTGTTTTTAATAAAGTGGCCAGTTAGTGGAAGTATAAAGTAGGTGTCTCTAACAAAATGGCCAGTTAGTAGAAGTACAAGGAAGGTGTTTTTAATAAAGTGGCCAGTTAGTAGAAGTACAGGGTAGGTGTTTCTAATAAAGTGGCCAGTTAGTAGAAGTACAAGGTAGGTGTTTCTAATAAAGTGGCCAGTTAGTAGAAGTATAAGGTAGGTGTTTCTAATAAAGTGGCCAGTTAGTAGAAGTATAAGGTAGGTGTTTTTAATAAAGTGGTCAGTCAGTGGAAGTATAAGGTAGGTGTTTTTAATAAAGTGGCCAGTTAGTAGAAGTACAAGGTAGGTGTTTCTAATAAAGTGGCCAGTTAGTAGAAGTATAAGGTAGGTGTTTTTAATAAAGTGGCCAGTTAGTAGAAGTACAAGGTAGGTGTTTCTAACAAAGTGTCCAGTTAGTAGAAGTACAAGGTAGGTGTTTTTAATAAAGTGGCCAGTTAGTAGAAGTACAAGGTAGGTGTTTCTAATAAAGTGGCCAGTTAGTAGAAGTATAAAGTAGGTGTCTCTAACAAAGTGGCCAGTTAGTAGAAGTATAAAGTAGGTGTCTCTAACAAAATGGCCAGTTAGTAGAAGTACAAGGAAGGTGTTTTTAATAAAGTGGCCAGTTAGTAGAAGTACAGGGTAGGTGTTTCTAATAAAGTGGCCAGTTAGTAGAAGTATAAGGTAGGTGTTATTAATAAAGTGGTCAGTCAGTGGAAGTATAAGGTAGGTGTTTTTAATAAAGTGGCAAGTTAGTAGAAGTACAAGGTAGGTGTTTCTAATAAAGTGCCCAGTTAGTAGAAGTACAAGGTAGGTGTTTTTAATAAAGTGCCCAGTTAGTGGAAGTATAAAGTAGGTGTCTCTAACAAAGTGGCCAGTTAGTAGAAGTACAAGGTAGGTGTTTCTAATAAAGTGGCCAGTTAGTAGAAGTATAAGGTAGGTGTTTTTAATAAAGTGTTCAGTCAGTGGAAGTATAAGGTAGGTGTTTCTAATAAAGTGGCCAGTTAGTAGAAGTATAAGGTAGGTGTTTTTTTAATAAAGTGGCCAGTTAGTAGAAGTATAAGGTAGGTGTTTTTAATAAAGTGGCCAGTTAGTGGAAGTATAAAGTAGGTGTCTCTAACAAAATGGCCAGTTAGTAGAAGTACAAGGAAGGTGTTTTTAATAAAGTGGCCAGTTAGTAGAAGTACAGGGTAGGTGTTTCTAATAAAGTGGCCAGTTAGTAGAAGTACAAGGTAGGTGTTTCTAATAAAGTGGCCAGTTAGTAGAAGTATAAGGTAGGTGTTTCTAATAAAGTGGCCAGTTAGTAGAAGTATAAGGTAGGTGTTTTTAATAAAGTGGTCAGTCAGTGGAAGTATAAGGTAGGTGTTTTTAATAAAGTGGCCAGTTAGTAGAAGTACAAGGTAGGTGTTTCTAATAAAGTGGCCAGTTAGTAGAAGTATAAGGTAGGTGTTTTTAATAAAGTGGCCAGTTAGTAGAAGTACAAGGTAGGTGTTTCTAACAAAGTGTCCAGTTAGTAGAAGTACAAGGTAGGTGTTTTTAATAAAGTGGCCAGTTAGTAGAAGTACAAGGTAGGTGTTTCTAATAAAGTGGCCAGTTAGTAGAAGTATAAAGTAGGTGTCTCTAACAAAGTGACCAGTTAGTAGAAGTATAAGGTAGGTGTTTTTAATAAAGTGGCCAGTTAGTAGAAGTACAAGGTAGGTGTTTCTAATGAAGTGGCCAGTTAGTAGAATTATAAGGTAGGTGTTTCTAATAAAGTGACCAGTTAGTAGAAGTACAAGGTAGGTGTTTTTAATAAAGTGGCCAGTTAGTAGAAGTATAAGGTAGGTGTTTTTTTAATAAAGTGGCCAGTTAGTAGAAGTATAAGGTAGGTGTTTCTAATAAAGTGGCCAGTTAGTAGAAGTATAAGGTAGGTGTTTTTAATAAAGTGGTCAGTCAGTGGAAGTATAAGGTAGGTGTTTTTAATAAAGTGGCCAGTTAGTAGAAGTACAAGGTAGGTGTTTTTAATAAAGTGCCCAGTTAGTGGAAGTATAAAGTAGGTGTCTCTAACAAAGTGGCCAGTAAGTGGAAGTATAAGGTAGGTGTCTCTAACAAAGTGGCCAGTTAGTAGAAGTACAAGGTAGGTGTTTCTAATAAAGTGGCCAGTTAGTAGAAGTATAAGGTAGGTGTTTTTAATAAAGTGTTCAGTCAGTGGAAGTATAAGGTAGGTGTTTCTAATAAAGTGGCCAGTTAGTAGAAGTATAAGGTAGGTGTTTTTTTAATAAAGTGGCCAGTTAGTAGAAGTATAAGGTAGGTGTTTTTAATAAAGTGGCCAGTTAGTGGAAGTATAAAGTAGGTGTCTCTAACAAAATGGCCAGTTAGTAGAAGTACAAGGTAGGTGTTTTTAATAAAGTGGCCAGTTAGTAGAAGTACAAGGTAGGTGTTTATAATAAAGTGGCCAGTTAGTAGAAGTACAAGGTAGGTGTTTCTAATAAAGTGTTCAGTCAGTGGAAGTATAAGGTAGGTGTTTCTAATAAAGTGGCCAGTTAGTAGAAGTATAAGGTAGGTGTTTTTTTAATAAAGTGGCCAGTTAGTAGAAGTATAAGGTAGGTGTTTTTAATAAAGTGGCCAGTTAGTGGAAGTATAAAGTAGGTGTCTCTAACAAAATGGCCAGTTAGTAGAAGTACAAGGTAGGTGTTTTTAATAAAGTGGCCAGTTAGTAGAAGTACAAGGTAGGTGTTTCTAATAAAGTGGCCAGTTAGTAGAAGTACAAGGTAGGTGTTTCTAATAAAGTGGCCAGTTAGTAGAAGTATAAGGTAGGTGTTTTTAATAAAGTGGCCAGTTAGTAGAAGTACAAGCTAGGTGTTTCTAATAAAGTGGCCAGTTAGTAGAAGTATAAGGTAGGTGTTTTTAATAAAGTGGTCAGTCAGTGGAAGTATAAGGTAGGTGTTTTTAATAAAGTGGCCAGATAGTAGAAGTACAAGGTAGGTGTTTCTAATAAAGTGGCCAGTTAGTGGAAGTATAAGGTAGGTGTTTTTAATAAAGTGGCCAGTTAGTAGAAGTACAAGGTAGGTGTTTCTAACAAAGTGGCCAGTTAGTAGAAGTACAAGGTAGGTGTTTTTAATAAAGTGGCCAGTTAGTAGAAGTACAAGGTAGGTGTTTCTAATAAAGTGGCCAGTTAGTAGAAGTATAAGGTAGGTGTTTCTAATAAAGTGGCCAGTTAGTAGAAGTATAAAGTAGGTGTCTCTAACAAAGTGGCCAGTTAGTGGAAGTATAAAGTAGGTGTCTCTAACAAAGTGGCCAGTTAGTAGAAGTATAAAGTAGGTGTCTCTAACAAAGTGGCCAGTTAGTAGAAGTACAAGGTAGGTGTTTCTAATAAAGTGGCCAGTTAATAGAAGTATAAAGTAAGTGTCTCTAATAAAGTGGCCAGTTAGTAGAAGTATAAAGTAGGTGTCTCTAACAAAGTGGCCAGTTAGTAGAAGTATAAAGTAGGTGTCTCTAACAAAGTGGCCAGTTAGTGGAAGTATAAAGTAGGTGTCTCTAATAAAGTGGCCAGTTAGTGGAAGTATAAAGTAGGTGTCTCTAACAAAGTGGCCAGTTAGTGGAAGTATAAAGTAGGTGTCTCTAACAAAGTGGCCAGTTAGTGGAAGTATAAAGTAGGTGTCTCTAACAAAGTGGCCAGTTAGTGGAAGTATAAAGTAGGTGTCTCTAGCAAAGTGGCCAGTTAGTGGAAGTATAAAGTAGGTGTCTCTAAATAAGTGGCCAGTTAGTAGAAGTATGAAGTAGGTGTCTCTAACAAAGTGGCCAGTTAGTAGAAGTACAAGGTAGGTGTTTCTAATAAAGTGGCAAGTTAGTAGAAGTATAAAGTAGGTGTCTCTAACAAAGTGGCCAGTTAGTGGAAGTATAAAGTAAGTGTCTCTAACAAAGTGGCCAGTTAGTGGATGTATAAAGTAGGTGTCTCTAACAAAGTGGCCAGTTAGTAGAAGTATAAAGTAGGTGTCTCTAACAAAGTGGCCAGTTAGTAGAAGTACAAGGTAGGTGTTTCTAATAAAGTGGCCAGTTAGTAGAAGTATAAAGTAAGTGTCTCTAATAAAGTGGCCAGTTAGTAGAAGTATAAAGTAGGTGTCTCTAACAAAGTGGCCAGTTAGTAGAAGTACAAAGTAGGTGTTTCTAACAAAGTGGCCAGTTAGTGGAAGTATAAAGTAGGTGTCTCTAACAAAGTGGCCAGTTAGTGGAAGTATAAAGTAGGTGTCTTTAACAAAGTGGCCAGTTAGTGGAAGTATAAAGTAGGTGTCTCTAACAAAGTGGCCAGTTAGTAGAAGTACAAGGTAGGTGTCTCTAACAAAGTGGCCAGTTAGTAGAAGTACAAAGTAGGTGTTTCTAACAAAGTGGCCAGTTAGTGGAAGTATAAAGTAGGTGTCTCTAACAAAGTGGCCAGTTAGTGGAAGTATAAAGTAGGTGTCTTTAACAAAGTGGCCAGTTAGTAGAAGTATAAAGTAAGTGTCTCTAATAAAGTGGCCAGTTAGTAGAAGTATAAAGTAGGTGTCTCTAACAAAGTGGCCAGTTAGTAGAAGTATAAAGTAGGTGTCTCTAACAAAGTGGCCAGTTAGTGGAAGTATAAAGTAGGTGTCTCTAACAAAGTGGCCAGTTAGTAGAAGTACAAGGTAGGTGTTTCTAATAAAGTGGCCAGTTAATAGAAGTATAAAGTAAGTGTCTCTAATAAAGTGGCCAGTTAGTAGAAGTATAAAGTAGGTGTCTCTAACAAAGTGGCCAGTTAGT
This sequence comes from Megaleporinus macrocephalus, assembly GCA_021613375.1. NCBI lineage: Eukaryota > Metazoa > Chordata > Actinopteri > Characiformes > Anostomidae > Megaleporinus > Megaleporinus macrocephalus. The sequence continues at coordinate 36,598,873 of CM038704.1, read as the reverse complement.
AGAAGTATAAAGTAGGTGTCTCTAACAAAGTGGCCAGTTAGTGGAAGTATAAAGTAGGTGTCTCTAATAAAGTGGCCAGTTAGTGGAAGTATAAAGTAGGTGTCTCTAACAAAGTGGCCAGTTAGTGGAAGTATAAAGTAGGTGTCTCTAACAAAGTGGCCAGTTAGTGGAAGTATAAAGTAGGTGTCTCTAACAAAGTGGCCAGTTAGTGGAAGTATAAAGTAGGTGTCTCTAGCAAAGTGGCCAGTTAGTGGAAGTATAAAGTAGGTGTCTCTAAATAAGTGGCCAGTTAGTAGAAGTATGAAGTAGGTGTCTCTAACAAAGTGGCCAGTTAGTAGAAGTACAAGGTAGGTGTTTCTAATAAAGTGGCAAGTTAGTAGAAGTATAAAGTAGGTGTCTCTAACAAAGTGGCCAGTTAGTGGAAGTATAAAGTAAGTGTCTCTAACAAAGTGGCCAGTTAGTGGATGTATAAAGTAGGTGTCTCTAACAAAGTGGCCAGTTAGTAGAAGTATAAAGTAGGTGTCTCTAACAAAGTGGCCAGTTAGTAGAAGTACAAGGTAGGTGTTTCTAATAAAGTGGCCAGTTAGTAGAAGTATAAAGTAAGTGTCTCTAATAAAGTGGCCAGTTAGTAGAAGTATAAAGTAGGTGTCTCTAACAAAGTGGCCAGTTAGTAGAAGTACAAAGTAGGTGTTTCTAACAAAGTGGCCAGTTAGTGGAAGTATAAAGTAGGTGTCTCTAACAAAGTGGCCAGTTAGTGGAAGTATAAAGTAGGTGTCTTTAACAAAGTGGCCAGTTAGTGGAAGTATAAAGTAGGTGTCTCTAACAAAGTGGCCAGTTAGTAGAAGTACAAGGTAGGTGTCTCTAACAAAGTGGCCAGTTAGTAGAAGTACAAAGTAGGTGTTTCTAACAAAGTGGCCAGTTAGTGGAAGTATAAAGTAGGTGTCTCTAACAAAGTGGCCAGTTAGTGGAAGTATAAAGTAGGTGTCTTTAACAAAGTGGCCAGTTAGTAGAAGTATAAAGTAGGTGTCTCTAACAAAGTGGCCAGTTAGTAGAAGTACAAGGTAGGTGTTTCTAATAAAGTGGCCAGTTAGTAGAAGTATAAAGTAAGTGTCTCTAATAAAGTGGCCAGTTAGTAGAAGTATAAAGTAGGTGTCTCTAACAAAGTGGCCAGTTAGTAGAAGTACAAAGTAGGTGTTTCTAACAAAGTGGCCAGTTAGTGGAAGTATAAAGTAGGTGTCTCTAACAAAGTGGCCAGTTAGTGGAAGTATAAAGTAGGTGTCTTTAACAAAGTGGCCAGTTAGTGGAAGTATAAAGTAGGTGTCTCTCACAAAGTGGCCAGTTAGTGGAAGTATAAAGTAGGTGTCTCTAACAAAGTGGCCAGTTAGTAGAAGTATAAAGTAGGTGTCCCTAACAAAGTGGCCAGTTAGTGGAAGTATAAAGTAGGTGTCTCTAACAAAGTGGCCAGTTAGTAGAAATACAAGGTAGGTGTTTCTAATAAAGTGGCCAGTTAGTAGAAGTACAAGGTAGGTGTTTCTAATAAAGTGGCCAGTTAGTAGAAGTATAAGGTAGGTGTTTTTAATAAAGTGGCCAGTTAGTAGAAGTATAAGGTAGGTGTTTTTAATAAAGTGGCCAGTTAGTAGAAGTACAAGGTAGGTGTTTCTAATAAAGTGGCCAGTTAGTAGAAGGATAAGGTAGGTGTTTTTAATAAAGTGGCCAGTTAGTAGAAGTAAGAGGTAGGTGTTTCTAATAAAGTGGCCAGTTAGTAGAAGTATAAGGTAGGTATTTTTAATAAAGTGGCCAGTTAGTGGAAGTATAAGGTAGGTGTTTTTAATAAAGTGGCCAGTTAGTAGAAGTACAAGGTAGGGGTTTCTAATAAAGTGGCCAGTTAGTAGAAGTATAAGGTAGGTGTTTTTAATGAAGTGGCCGGTTAGTAGAAGTACAACGTAGGTGTTTTTAATAAAGTGGCCAGTTAGTGGAAGTATAAAGTAGGTGTCTCTAACAAAGTGGCCAGATAGTAGAAGTACAAGGTAGGTGTTTCTAATAAAGTGGCCAGTTAGTAGAAGTATAAAGTAGGTGTCTCTAACAAAGTGGCCAGTTAGTGGAAGTATAAAGTAGGTGTCTCTAACAAAGTGGCCAGTTAGTAGAAGTATGAAGTAGGTGTCTCTAACAAAGTGGCCAGTTAGTAGAAGTACAAGGTAGGTGTTTCTAATAAAGTGGCAAGTTAGTAGAAGTACAAGGTAGGTGTTTCTAATAAAGTGGCAAGTTAGTAGAAGTATAAAGTAGGTGTCTCTAACAAAGTGGCCAGTTAGTGGAAGTATAAAGTAAGTGTCTCTAACAAAGTGGCCAGTTAGTGTAAGTATAAAGTAGGTGTCTCTAACAAAGTGGCCAGTTAGTAGAAGTATAAAGTAGGTGTCTCTAACAAAGTGGCCAGTTAGTAGAAGTATAAAGTAGGTGTCTCTAACAAAGTGGCCAGTTAGTAGAAGTACAAGGTAAGTGTTTCTAACAAAGTGGCCAGTTAGTAGAAGTATAAAGTAGGTGTCTCTAACAAAGTGGCCAGTTAGTAGAAGTACAAGGTAGGTGTTTCTAATAAAGTGGCCAGTTAGTAGAAGTATAAAGTAAGTGTCTCTAATAAAGTGGCCAGTTAGTAGAAGTATAAAGTAGGTGTCTCTAACAAAGTGGCCAGTTAGTAGAAGTATAAAGTAGGTGTCTCTAACAAAGTGGCCAGTTAGTGGAAGTATAAAGTAGGTGTCTCTAACAAAGTGGCCAGTTAGTGGAAGTATAAAGTAGGTGTCTCTAACAAAGTGGCCAGTTAGTGGAAGTATAAAGTAGGTGTCTCTAACAAAGTGGCCAGTTAGTGGAAGTATAAAGTAGGTGTCTCTAGCAAAGTGGCCAGTTAGTGGAAGTATAAAGTAGGTGTCTCTAAATAAGTGGCCAGTTAGTAGAAGTATGAAGTAGGTGTCTCTAACAAAGTGGTCAGTTAGTAGAAGTACAAGGTAGGTGTTTCTAATAAAGTGGCAAGTTAGTAGAAGTATAAAGTAGGTGTCTCTAACAAAGTGGCCAGTTAGTGGAAGTATAAAGTAAGTGTCTCTAACAAAGTGGCCAGTTAGTGGAAGTATAAAGTAGGTGTCTCTAACAAAGTGGCCAGTTAGTGGAAGTATAAAGTAGGTGTCTCTAACAAAGTGGCCAGTTAGTAGAAGTATAAAGTAGGTGTCTCTAACAAAGTGGCAAGTTAGTAGAAGTACAAGGTAGGTGTTTCTAATAAAGTGGCCAGTTAGTAGAAGTATAAAGTAGGTGTCTCTAACAAAGTGGCCAGTTAGTGGAAGTATAAGGTAGGTGTCTCTAACAAGGTGGCCAGTTAGTGGAAGTATAAAGTAGGTGTCTCTAACAAAGTGGCCAGTTAGTAGAAGTATAAAGTAGGTGTCTCTAACAAAGTGGCCAGTTAGTAGAAGTACAAGGTAGGTGTTTCTAATAAAGTGGCCAGTTAGTAGAAGTATAAAGTAAGTGTCTCTAATAAAGTGGCCAGTTAGTAGAAGTATAAAGTAGGTGTCTCTAACAAAGTGGCCAGTTAGTAGAAGTACAAAGTAGGTGTCTCTAACAAAGTGGCCAGTTAGTGGAAGTATAAAGTAGGTGTCTCTAACAAAGTGGCCAGTTAGTGGAAGTATAAAGTAGGTGTCTCTAACAAAGTGGCCAGTTAGTAGAAGTACAAGGTAGGTGTTTCTAATAAAGTGGCCAGTTAGTAGAAGTACAAGGTAGGTGTTTCTAATAAATTGGCCAGTTAGTAGAAGTATAAGGTAGGTGTTTTTAATAAAGTGGCCAATTAGTAGAAGTTCAAGGTAGGTGTTTCTAATAAAGTGGCCAGTTAATTGAAGTATAAGGTAGGTGTTTTTAATAAAGTGGCCAGTTAGTAGAAGTACAAGGTAGGTGTTTCTAATAAAGTGGCCAGTTAGTAGAAGGATAAGGTAGGTGTTTTTAATAAAGTGGCCAGTTAGTAGAAGTAAGAGGTAGGTGTTTCTAATAAAGTGGCTAGTTAGTAGAAGTATAAGGTAGGTGTTTTTAATAAAGTGGCCAGTTAGTAGAAGTGTAAGGTAGGTGTTTCTAATAAAGTGTACAGTGAGTAAAAGTGCAATATCATGTAAATCCATTACAGCAAGTAATTGTTTGATGCTATGATGCCTTATGGTGCAGGCAGTTTTTTTTGTTCGTTTTTTATTTTTGGAAAATAGTCACTCTAGTTAGCAATCATACCAGCAGATCTTAATAGATCTTAATGATTAATATAATCACTGTTATACCACTGCACAAAATCTGTCATGACAGTATAAATCACATTAGAGCAATTGCATGAGTATGAATAAAGGGTTATGTAGCAGAGCTCATGTTTGGTGTTACTAAAAATGTGGGACAAGTGACAATAACTGGGGCATTTAGGTCATTCAACCACAGCACCCCAACCCACCTCCCCCCTAGCACACCCACACGCACCCACACACCCCTATAATCAAGTATTTGCAAACAGGCCAGTCAGCCACAGCTGAAATATCATGTTCAGAATCATATATGCTTTCTGAAAAAAGTGATGTGTATTATAACTAGTTAATGATCAGTTCATATGGTTTAGAGGATCATTTCACAGGGTTTTCACTGGTTTATCTTTATATGCTTGTTACTCATAATGGCAGATATTCAATAACACAAAATCTACACCCCATCTTGCATTATCAGCAGACTGCTTTCGACTTGATTACTAACACATTTTTACAATGGTCAAGTATGTACAAGCACATGAGTACCCAAAATACATTTCACACATTTTTATTTCTATTTGCAAAGATCATATACTCTACATAGACAATAATTATGTATTTATTAGTATAAAAATAACAGCTAAATAAATAATTGAATAAAAAAACACAAAATATGTACGTGCTAAAGCTGTTAAATTCAACTAAATACAAAGAAAATAGAATAGCCATAAGTAGAGTGAAACAAATAAAAAATAGGGTACACTCTATTGCCCCTTTTACCCACATCTCTGTGTGAGGCTGTGGTTTCCTGTTCTACATTCTCATCTGTTCCACTGTATGACTAACCCGTTATCTGCTCGAATCACACAGATTTTTCCCATCATAGATTAACCTGTAGAAGTGTGTGTGTGTGTGTGTGTGTGTATGTATACACTTCAAACTTCATCTGTTTCTCTATACACAACAAAGTTGGGAAACTGTAAATAATTATAAATAAAAACATATTAGATGCTGAAAGTTAGAACGGGGCAACAAAAGACTGAAAAAGTAAGTGGTACTAATAAAGAACAACTGGAAGAACAATTCTTAAGTCACATGACTGGGTATAAAAAGAGCATTTTAGGTCACTAATCTGTGCAATGCAATTTAAGAAAATTGTTCCTCAACATAAAATTGTGAACGCTTTGGATATCCCACCATCTATAGTACATAACATCATCAAAGGATAAAATCTCTATGCTCAAGGGACCAACGGTCAGTATTGGATGTTTATGATCTTTGGGCTCTAAAACAGCTCTGTATTAAAAACAGCCATGATTCTGTACTGTACTGTCACTGCAGGGGTTTAGGAACACTTCCAGAAATCATCGTCTTGTGGCAAAACTGCTTTTATTCTTTAAAAAAACTGAATAGAAATGTCTTAAATAAAGAATACAAAGAGCTGCCAGTATCTATCTCGCTTACTTATTTGCACTCTCACTATGAAGTGAAATTAACGAGGGGGTGCTCAAAAACAGGGTCTCAAAAAGTACATTGATATATTATACTTGCAGCGTATTGCAGTCGTGTGTTCACTGCTGAGTAAAAGTACAAGAGGGCAGTGATGGTTAATTTAGGTCAGTTAACTACAACCTCCTCCCCATATAAACAGTGTTGTAGTTTCAAAACCTCCAGTGGTTTTCTACAGATTGAGAGTTCTGTACATAACTGTGGAAAGTGAGTAAATCTCTCATTTTCTGCCAAATGTTTTATTTTATTCTCATTTTTCATGTTTGATATTAATATTTGGCCCCTGAGTGCGTTATTTAAAAGTGTTTATATTGACAATAAGTGTGTTACTACCTGTTTCACCTGTAAGCTAGTTTAAAGAAGTTCAGATTTCTCCTGGATGCCTCCAACCATCACATGTATAATACATATAATATTATAGGTAGATAATATCTAAAGATAGTTTTAAAGTTTTAATTTTATTGAATGTGTGATTTACTGATATATTGAGATAATAAATCATTACTGTCCAAAAAAAACGTATATCCTTTTTTTTACACTATTTGAGCACGGCAGCTGCCTTTTACATTGTTTGAAAAATTCATGTTGAATGGATGAATAGAACTGCTTCAAAAACTATTTTGTTTCCAAAATTATTCTAGATCCATTCATTGACTTACTTGTAGAAAAAGTAAAGTAGGTTGTTGCTCTGTCCTGTAATTATGCCTTTTTGCAGCTAAGAAATAGTAATATGAAACATGTAATCTAGGTGTCATCTCAGTAGAGAATTTGTGCTCTTAATTTCACTTTTTCACATCAACAAAACTGGTTATTTGATCAAGCATGTGGCCGCATTCATCTTTACCGAAAATCATCTTGTTGATAAAATACATAAGGCTCATAAAGCATGTGGAACTGGAAACTATGCATAAAGTATGTGAAACTGGAAATTTCTTTGAGCAGCTGTGCTTCCTATTTTTAAGTATGTATAGCCATTTCGCGATGAGCAATGTTTTTACTTGATCTACTTGACCTGAAAGTCAATCAAAATAAAACTGTTTAAAAAAGGGTGTAAAACAGTTTCTATGAATAACATTTGTTATAACTTATGAAAACACACATAAGGCACTGTAGTGCATTATAAGAAGCTTAATCAACATAATAGTACAGTAAAGATCCGGAAGACTAAGCAGCTGCTTATGTCACTTATGAGGTAGTGCCAACAGTCAATAGACTACACCTTAAAATGATGCTTATTTTATCCTCTCATTAGATTATATACAGGTCTGTGATCAGGATGGCCTCCAGTTTTGTACCTGTCGATAACATGAGAAATGGCTTCACCATCGTGACCCAAGTGGTGCCAGGAGGAACGGAGCAATATGGCGTTGGGACTGGAGGCGGAGACTCCACTCAGGGCCCACTCAGTAAACTTCTGAAAGGAGAGCCGAAAGCACTGGGGGTAAGAAAGTCCTCGTCTAGTTTTCTTTATTATTCACACTGGGCATGTTTACACTCTGATTGTCTCTTGCTCTGCACAGACTGTTCAGATAATGATCGGGATTGTGACCATCTTGTTCGGCATTGTTAAAACCGTCTACATTCCAAGTGTGGGTGCCTTCAGTGGTGTCTTCTACTGGGGATCATGTCTTGTAGGTTCTCTTTTTGTAGCCTTTATATTTCTGCAGTTCTTGATTGTGGTGTTCATTAAAAAAAACCAGAAAGAAACGATTTTCAGTCCCTCTTCTTTTCTTCTTCTTCTTTTTCTTCTTCACAGTATATTGCTTCTGGAGCTTTGTCTGTTGCTGCAGGCAAGAAGGCTACTCGCTGTCTGGTAAGTAAGCATAGCTCATCATGTCAGTTAAATTTTATAGTTAATTACTATATTTTGGAAAGACAATGCAAACACAACGTCATTATACGATTATACTACATGGACACTTCGCTCCTCAGCGGCTTCACCTTGCTGGTGTAGAGAATACAGCTCATCTATTGGTGCACAGTTTGTTGCTAATAAGGTGGCCAGTGGAAGTAAAAGGCGGGTTTGTTGCTAATAAAGTGGCCATTTAGTAGAAAAAAGGTGGGTGTTTCTAATAAAGTGGCCTGGTAGTGGAAGTAGAAGGTGAATGTTTCAAATAAAATGTCCAGGTAGGGAATGTAGAAGTTTAGTGTTTCTAATAAAGTGGCCAGGTAGTGGAAGTAGAAGTTGGGTGTTTTCTAATAAAGTGGCCAGGTATTGAAAGTAGAAGGTGGGTGTTTCTGATAAACTGGCCAATGAGTATTAATCTTTAAGTATTTAATAAAAATGCTGCTACTCTGTAAACTTGTTATGCTGTAAACTTGTGTGTTCTGTTTCTTCCTTCATGAAGGTGACCAGCTCCCTGATAATGAATGCAATCATCGCCATGGTTGCAGGAATAGCCATCATCCTGCTGTCTACTGACATAGTCACACAGCTAGAACGTTCATTTCATGACGTCTGCTCCAACACAGATTATCAAAGAGATTCTTATAGTGTTTTATATGAAAACAGGATTCTGTGTGAAGCTACCATCTTGTTGAGGGTTTGTATCTCCCTAGCAGAACTACACTGAATGTGCGACACTGAAGTGACTTGAATTAATAATAATGAACCTCACATGAATAATATATATAATATATATAAAAGCACTTAATTTAACTGTTTCATTTTTAAATTGTGTTAATGTAATATACTTCATTAATGTAAAAGCCATGTGCACATCTTGAACTGAGAAAACACGTATGCATATTTAAATAAGTACTTAATTAAGTACTGTTTAGTTGCTGAAATTATTTTTGGAGGAACAAAAATCACATATGAAACATGGCCAGTGCATTTTTGAAAATTTTTAAATATTTAAAATTTAAAAAAATAAACATTAATTGTGCACTTACAACTTTTTCACTGCAAATTTTTGTGAGAACTCATCACTTTGTGCAGCTTTGTTCAGGGATGTAAGTTCAATATAGAATCGGTTCTGCCTTTAACTGATAAATGTTTTTTAGGGTCAGTCAGTTGGAGTCAGTGGAGTGCTGCTAGTGTTCGCTGTGCTCGAGTTCATCATCTGCATCTGCACTTCTTCGTTCGCCTGCAAGGCCATCTGCAGCACCGGAGCTACGGTCAGTGGGGCGCTGCCTCAGTATTAGTAATTTTTCTTTTGTCCTGTAAGTGAGCCCTCACAAAATGTATATGTGATCTGAAGACATAATGGTGTTCTCCCTGTTACAGGCCACGATTCACCTCTACAGTCCTGAAGGTCGCAATCTAGAAGAACATGTTTAAACTTCTACAGGAAATTATAAAAGAGGAAAATTTTCTGAATTCATTTCTCTCATTCCAGTCCCACTTTGTTCACTGTTAAGTTCTAAATCAGTGAGATATTTTTCTCATTTCGGTTGTAAGTTTATCAATTTCAAATAAATGTCTTGCGTTAAGTTCTAAATTGAATTGTGATGTTTTAAGTTATAACTGTTACGTCTGTTTGTTTTGAATTATTTGTGGATAAGTCCCACATTTTTGTGTGGTTAATTCTTTATTTGTTATTGTTAAGTTCTGATTGTATTTCTGTTTACTACCAGATTTCAGCTAAAGTTTAAAGAAGCACTCATACAAAACAATGTGAAACTAGCAACAAAAATGGGATGTTTAGGTCAGTGAGCCACAGCTGCTACACATAAACTTTTCCAGCAAAATATCCAGCAGCACTGGTATAAATAAATATCTCTTTCTCTTTTCCTTCTGTTTGGTTTGAGTCTGATTTTATTCTAAAACTAAAACATTTCTAACATGGACTGTAAAAATCGACCCTGACATCTTTTCAGACTGGACTCTGACGCCATTGTAAGAACAGCAACTGTGGTGTGTGAGCCAAGGACGCAGAATTAGCATAGACGTGGAAGTGAGGTTTCCCCACCAATATCCAGCGATTATTGAATTGTCCCCACCAATAATTTGATCCCCTCCAAAAAACTCATTAACCTAGAGGTGCAGAAAGGGTTTAATCACGTTCTCTACTGGAACCCCATAACACATTTGGCCAGTGTGATAGGCTGTGCCTTTCACTGCTGCCATGGGAGACATTGTAGCTACGTTTGGTTGTTAGCAGTGCCAAAACTGGAAGGAGAACTTTCCAGTCATATGAGAAACTTGAAGACTTAGGTGCAACAATTATTTTTGTTGAAAAAATATATTTAATACTGTTTTTTTTACTGTTTACTGGAATTAACAAGGATTTTTTTAGCTTTGTTAGATTACATACTTTACATGTAAAAGTAAATGTGATGTCTCTGTAAATTTTAAAGAAGAAAAATGTGATCTATAGTTCTAAACAGATAATAGTGAATCGTGCGTGGAAAAAAAATTCTTTCTTTCATGGTATTTTTTTCTACTGAATAAGATCACAACATCTGAGAAAATAACATCTAACAATGTTAGAAAGGTTGGCCTTGTCTATGCAGATGCCATGTCATAATGTAGGTAATTACACTTCTATTGTTACCAAGTCAGTATCAATGTCTATACAAATCTATGAATGCATTCGTAAAGCATTGCAATGCACTCATAAAAGTATAATAAATACTTTTTAAAAAATACATTATTATGTACTATATTAATTATGCACTATGATTTATCAACATGATGTTCACAAGATGTTTATTGCATACATTTTGATTCCGATTTCATACACAACTATTCAACAATACAGCCATCCGGGTTTATGCTCCAACAAAGTACACAAGTGATGAACAATGATGAAAAATTTCCATCTGAAATTGACAAGACCTGAAAACAAGAAATACTGCTAGTGTTCGTAAACTGGAATGTTAATGTCAGAAGTGAAAGGAGTGAAATAGCATTGAACAACATGGCCTTGAAAACTGAATTGAAGCAGGAGAACAGCTAATCAGCTGCTGTGACTACGATGGCTTTTTTATTACTAATACAATTTTCTAGCAAACAAAGTGACATTTGTATATCACAGAAAGCAAATTGACTGCAACAAGAGATGGAACAGCTTCATTTTAATTGCAAGACATGGCCTGGGGTTGATTGTGGAACAGATCATGAACAAGTACTATGCAAGCAAGTAAGGAAAAAAATGTCAATCACAATCACAATTGTTTATGTCACACATACAAGGGTTTTGTACTCATGACGCACACATGTATGAGCCAGGAAAGCTGCTAATGAGATATATGAGTATATGTGCTTGTATTTGTACGGATATTCTACACATAAGTGAGTCTGAGTAATCGTATATTATAAGACCTATTATTTATAGAATCATGTTACAAAGGAGTTACTGTAATACAGTGAGATTCAGTTCAAGTATGAGTTTGAATTTAAAGTGCAGGGTGACCACTATGGATAATCAGAGTAACAGCTCTGGGGAAAAAGCTGTTAGCATGTCTGGTTGTGCTGGTTTTTATGGTCCTGAGTCTTCTGCCAGAGGGAAGTGTCTGGAAGATGTGATGTTCAGGATGAGAAGTGAGAGGTCAGCTGTAATTTTGCCAGCATGCTTCCTCATGCTTCCTAGATGTCCTGAAGCGCTGGCACGAGTAAAATCTTCAGACTCCCAAAAGCACATGTTACCTTTCTTCAAAGAAAACATCAGGAATCTGATTCAAATGTTGAACACAATTGGCAGGAGCTATGGATAAAACTCGAAGAGACCATCAAAGCAGAAACAGAGAAAAAACAAATCAAAGTGAATGTCTGATGACACAGATGGAGACTGCACAAAAGAGAAGAAATGCCAAAAATAAAGAAGAACAAAGATCTTTTAGAGCAAAAATAACCCATGAATTAAACTAAAAAAAAAAAAAACAACAACTAATACTAAAATAACTATGTAGATGAAAAGGGTAATAAATATGGAAAAATGAGGATTGTTTTTAGAATCTAAACAAAAATCAAAAAGAGATGAAAGGCCTTTACGAAAAAAGACACTTTTGTTGATGTCAAACTTTATTCTGCGTATCTGATGATGAAAAATATTTATACATATTAAATATATATAAGATGATTTGGTACTGACCACATTATGCCAACAAAAATGGAAAACTCTCATAAACGGCTCAAAGGCCAACAGATTGGAAGCATCACAGAACCAAAGAAAGGAAAAAGTTTTCCTGAAATCATTCATGATGTATGAGATCATTCAATTCAGAATGAAGCCTTACACTAAAAAGACAGACATGGATACAGGATTTAGAAAAAGGCAAAGGAACAATAAACATGGAAAAAAACAACAAAACAACAAAAATGGAAAACAGTTTAATGGCTGACAGATTGGAAGAGGTGCCAATACCAAAGAAAGGAGACAAGAAAGAGCATGCCAACTATTGCACAATTTGTCTGATATCACACACCAGTACAATTATGCCTAAGATCATCCAACTGAGACTAGAGGCCTTACATTGAAAAAGAAACGGCAGATGTGGAAGCAGTATTTGGAAAAGACAGAGAAACAACAGACATCATTGCAGTAATGTGCTGGATCACTGTCAATAAAAAAGTCAACTAGTTTCACTGACTACAGCAAAGCCTTCAAGTGTATGGACCCTGCAAAATGAACTGTCCTTAGGAAAATGGTCATATAAGAGCATCTCATTGTTCTAATGAGGAATCATTATGCTTATAAACTAGCTATGGTCAGGATGGTCAATGGACAAAAAGACTGATCCATATTTGCCAAGGTGTTAGACAAGGCTGTTTACTATCCCCATACCTGTTCAAGCTGTATGCAGGACATATAATGAAAAGCAGTACTGGAGGAAGATGACCAAGGGTTCAGGATTGGTGGAAGAAACATCAATAAACTTTGATATGTGGATGATACAGCACTTGTAACAGAAAATCTGTAAGACCTGAAAGCATTTATAAAGAAGATAAAAGAAGAAGAAGAGTGAAAAGATGGGAAAGAGAGATGATGTGGAAATGCTGGACAGCTTTTGCCTACTTACTATTAACAACAAAGAATCCAGCAGTCATGTAATATGACACAGGTTGGCACTCATCAGAACAAGGATGAAAGAGCTTGAAAAGATCTTCAAATGTAAAGATTTGTTTCTACAAAGATGAGGCTGTGATCTTCTCTGTGGTTCATTATGGACTTGAAACTGTTAACAAGCCACACAGAAAAAGGAGTTTCTTTTGAACTCCAGGGACCTTGGACAGCAAACAAAACCAACAAACAGATCCTGGACCAAGTCAGTGTAAGCTCATCCTGGACCAAGTAATGTAAACTTATGTAGAGATTAAGGTTATTACCTGTAGAGCTGGAACAGGTGTGCTGGGGTGGAGAAAAGTGCAGCACAGTGATACTCAGAACTCAAATGTACCAGTGTTGTGTACACCCTCTCTTATCATTAAGCTACCTTTAGAATAGTCAAATATGTACAAGCAATTCCAATGAAAATACATTAAACATAAATATGCAGGTACCGCCACAAAATTTTAAGTACCCAGTTATATATTTTTTTATCTTAAATTCAATTCAATACAGAGACAGGGGTTTCTTTTTTTTATTTGTTAATTATTTATTTGTTAACAAAAAAAGAAATAAAAAAAAGAAATATAAAAAATAAAGCTAGCACATACGCAAATGACCACAGAAAGTTACTGCATGGTTAGGTCAGTGTTAAGTAGAATTCAGCCACACAAAAAAAACAGCGCTATCACAACTGGTCTCAAAAACCTCCAGTCACTTCCTGCAAATGTAGAACAGTGAACAAACAGCGTAAAGAGAGTGCAAGAACAGTTTACAGGTAGATATTTGTTTACTTTCTCCTCTTTTTCATTGTTTTTTTCTGGATGTGCATGTTATTTTTTCCTAAAACTGATGAACATAAGCACTTCCCCAGAGAACAAACTGTATTTTTGCTGAGTTTAACACATTGGAAAAAGTTTTGTGTATATGTATTTACACTTAGAAAACCAATGAAATGTCATTTGTCCTGACGCATGTAAAATTCTACCTATGTCTATATGTACAGCTAGCCTTTTTACTTTATCTAAACAATTTGCTGTTAAATTACTCTGTTCTAGAAAAACATAGACAGAATTCTTCACAGTGGTGGTGATAGGAATCAGTTGTGCACTTTTAAAAGCTTTCTCACAGCCAGTTATTCCATGAAATGGTTATAAATTTGCTGCCTGATGTCTGTCACATTGTTTTATACCGGGTTTGTGGTCTAAAACACCTTGTTAACCCATTTGTTTGAATCTATTCATGGTGGAGGGATACATGCAGAGGTAAAACGGTCCCCAAAAACATATTATTTCTGACTTTTTTATTTATGACTATTTTACCATCATCAACCTTCCATTAAAAAACATCTGGAATACACATGTACATTCTCTGGTAGTTTAAATAAAATGTCTATATTTGTGTTGTAGACATGGTGACCTCCCTGGTTACTATCACCACCACTGTAAAGAACATTTTGCACCGAACCACTCTGAATCACTGTTTACTCCACTGAAGTGGTTATAAAAACATAAAAAGTGCTGAAGAGCATGTATTCTGACCAATAGCATCGGCCATCAAACTGCTCACATTACTTTTGTAAATCACACTATTGGAAATGCAGATGAAACGCAGTGCTGTGGTCACCAGCCCTGCTAAACACCCAGGAAAACTAATGCCTAGGAGGCAAGTTGCTGACCACTGCTTTAGTGTCTTTTAGTGCCTTTAGTGCCTTTTCTTTATTGATAGAAGGAAGGAGGGAAGAGGGGAAGGACAGAATAGAGGAAGCAAGGTGTGAAATATACATATTGTTGAATCTTTTCTTAGATTATTAAATATTAACAGTTCTTTGTTACAGATGAGCCGAAAGAAGAACATTTCAGTAGATTTCTATCTAAAGAATCATGTTTGTAAATGAGGTGTATGAGTGTGAAAATGCTTTTTGAAGTTTATGTGAAGGTTCTACACAGACTGTTTGTCCTCCTTGAGCCCTAAAAAGCGAGCTTCATGCCCACATCTCTTGTGTGAGGTTGTGGTTTTCTGTTCTACTTTCTCAAAGATCAATTGTTCCACTGTAATGTCACAGTGTTACCCGACACAGGTTAACCACAACATTTTGTAGATGTGTACATATGTGTACACATGTGTACGCTCATTGTCTATCTTTTTAGCTTCTCTCAGCATATAGGAGCTCTTTGTAGTTTTGCACTTACAGACAGTAGTCCATTTGTTTCTCTGTATACCCTGTTCTTCAATGGCCAGGAACCCAGCAGGACCACCACAGAGCAGGTATTTTTTAAGTGGTAGATGATTCTCAGCACTGCAGAAACACTGACATGGCAGTGGTTGGATCATTGTAAGGCTCGCAGGACAGTAGAGAAGTCCCAATAGAAAACGTGAGGTGCATTCTAAAGCGTCCCTACTCAAAACTTGTTTACAAGAAAGGGTCAAGATGACACCTGAAACGTTTCGTCATTTCGAGTCTTTAATCCCTAAACACCTTGTAAGTGTTGTGAAAAGGAACAGTGACTTTGCTCTACTGTTCCAACATGTTGCAAGTCTTAAAATTTCAAATAATAAAAAGGCAATTCATGAAGCAATACGTCAAACCAGGTGCTACTGTATTGTTTTGGATGTAATACCGGTAAAAAAAATCTAATCACTGTTTTCATTTCTTTTTTTACATTGTACAGTATAAGAGTAGCTTGTGTTTAGTATGGCCTCCAGTGTTGTACCTTCTGACAATACAAAAAGCGGCTTTACCATCGTGACCCATGTGGTACCAGCTGGAAAGGAGCAAAATGGACTCTCCACTCAAGGCCAGGTCAATCAACTTCTGAAAGGAGAGCCGAAAGCACTAGGGGTGAGAACAATCCTGTTTAGCTTTCTTCAATATTTACACTGGCAACTTTGTTTGTACTTTGTTTGTCTCTTGTTCTCCACAGACTGTCCAGATAATGATTGGGATCATGACATTCTTAATTGGAATAGTGTCTCTCATGTACGTTCAAACAGCGTCTGTATTCAGTGGTGTCACCTTCTGGGGATCGTTTAGCGTAGGTTCACTTTATGTTGTTTTAATTTCCTCATGGTTTTAAATAGTGATCTTCATTTATAATTTTTAAAACAGAACTTTTCATTTTTTTAATGCCAGTATATTGCCGCTGGTGCTCTGTCTATTGTTGCGATCAACGAACCTCATCCCTGTGTGGTAAGTAAGAACTGAATCTTTAATAATATTCATCAGATATGGAAAGACAATGTAATTTGGCTCGCTGCCATCAGAAGTTAAGACTCTATGACCACTTTAATAAAAAATGCTCGTACTAAATTTCCCAAATGTTGATGCATGGCTTGAGTTGGATATCCACTAGCCCTTCATCAGCGGTCAGTTTATGACCACAGAGCTGCTCTTGTCTGGGCATTTCTGAGTGGTGTCTTGACCCAGCAGTGACACTGACATGCTGTCTCAAAATATGTCTCAATATTTGTTTTTTGAAACATGCTTTTGAAAAATAGTGACTTCACATAATGTAAAGATGCTAAAACAACCTTACACTGAGTGGAGGTCCTTCAAACAGTACATACACTTGATTAAACTCCTCCAACTCCTTCTATTTAGCACTGACATGGTGGTGGTGGTGGTGGTTGGTATAAGTAGATCAGACGCTGTGTCCACCACCAGTGGTTACCAAGACGATCTGGGTTTGATTCCTGGTCTGGGCCGTTCTGTGTGGAGTTTGCATGTTCTCCCTGTGCTTGAGTGGGTTTCCTTCCACAGTCCAAACACATGCATGTTAGGTTGATCGGTCACTCTAAATTGCCCATAGAGTGTGATGCGATGGACTGGCGACCTGACCATGGTGTCTTTGCCCTGTCTTTGCTTAATGACGCTGGGATTGGCTCCAGCCCCCCTCACCATGATGGCGACCGACGGGATAAAGCAGAAGATAATGGATATCATGTGTTTTGCTTTGCCATAAACATTGTTATGCGCTTCTGTTTTTCTCCTCTCATGTAGGTAAAAGGCTCCCTGGTGATGAATGTGTTCAGTGCTGTGTCGGCAGGAGTAGCCATGATTCTGCTGTGTGTTGACTTGTATGGACCTTTTTATTATCCCAGATGTTACAACACCTATTCTGATGGAACCTCCAGTCTGTGTAGCGCTAGTGTCATGTTTTTGGTTTGTATTTCTTTAATATACACACACAGCTGCCTACTTTGACACTGAGAAAGCATTTCTCTGCCATGCAGACTGTTTATGCAGGGATATTTGTTTATGAAAGACATGACAAGGACTGTGGATAAAACACAATAAATCTAGACAATTTTTATCAAATCTGCATGCACTGAAAAACAAACGGCTTGCCAAAAATCAAGCACCTTACAAAGTTACTAAAACATTGGAAAATTAGCAAGGTATTTATTAGATTATACCCCAGGAAGGAATTCACCTTCTTCTCTATTTCATTTTGAAAATATTTATTTTATATATATTTACATTTTGCATCTTGGAGGTACCAGGATAGCAATACGTGTTTGAGCCAGAATCCAATTCAGAAACAGAATAATAGTGTTTTTTCTCCCGTATATGGAAGCGTGGTTAGCATAACTTAACCTGTAGCCCAGCGGTCACTAATAGGCGGACCGCCGTCCGGGTCCAGACCCAGATGTTGTCCAATGCGGACACAAACAGTGTTTTGACAGTGTTTATTTTAAGCTGAGGAATGTTTCTTGCCTTTACGGTATACGGGCTTTGTGGCACAGTAAACTCACAGACCAATTGTGTGCGTTGTAAGATCACCAAACACGCTTCTCAGCCAATCAGATCTGTGCAGATGTCTTATATGTTCCGAGACCGTGGCGAATTAAAAAATAGCCACATATATCTCTTATGTGTGTGAGAATGGACCTGACAACATTTCAGCCCAGGTTTAAAGTCCTGGACAACCAAGAGCTTACTTCGCTGACTGAACAAGAGAAGTCTGAGAGAAGAATACAAGAGGGAGATAAACGGTTAAATGTTAAGAAGAAGACGCATATTTTATTTACTTTTTCTCACTTTTAAAAAAAAAGCATTGTTTTTTTATAAAGAGAGGAAAAAACATTTATTTGAAGTTATAACGCACGTTAGAAATGATGATGGTCCGGACCTTGGCCTGAAGACATTTCCACCAACTGGACCGTACTAAATTCTAATTAAATACCCCTGCTGTAGCCTGTAGCCTGTTAGCCCTGACACATAAACGGCCATACTGACTAACGTATCATGTGGAGACACAGTGCACTTATCTTGCATGGTCTTTGAGTCACATAGGCTTGGGTATTCAAAGTGTGGCTGATAGAGGCAGTAGCTTAGCTGAAGTGAACAAAGTGAAGTAGCCATGGGACTCCCAGCATGAAGTGTAGCTGCTTTGCACTGTCCTAGCTGACTCTACTGCTCTCTAGTGTTCAAAGCATCATAGTATTAGGGGAGAGGTCATGTTAAATAAGGCTGCAGTGCATCATTGAGCCATGATTTCAGACCTGCCCCAAAAACATTTCAATGGTCTAACTCAACAATTCAGTCCTACATAGTTCACAGTCTTTTTAAAGGATTCTGCAATTATTTCCACCTGTAGTGTGTAACATAATGTGTTTAGAAACAAATCTCTGCATTTCCTTCACACTGATGTTGAGGTTTAAAAGAAGTAGATGCAGTACGTTAGTGTGGAAGAGCTTTTCTCATCAATTTCTTTAAATGTTAATGTTTTGTGAGTCAGTATCATTCGAGTCAGCACTGACAGCTTCAAATAAAATGAAATTAAAAACACTGCCAAGTTACTTTGTGTTTAATGCAAGATCAAATATTGTCAGTAGAGTTTAAATCTTAACCAGTCAGTCCAAAACCCCACATCTGTATTTTAGGCTTGGCGCATTGTTTTGTATGAGAATGTTTGTTCACTTAATAACTTTTCTTGAGGCATGTGGTTATCAACCTCAACCTTAACCAAAGTGTAATGTAACCTCTTTTCTGTAGTTATCAGATGGTTGTTTTTTTCCAGGGCCAGTCACGTGGAATCAGTGGGGTGCTGCTGGTTTTCTCTGTGCTGGAGTTCATCATCTCCATCTGCACTTCTGCATTCATCTGCAAAGCCTCCTGCAGCGATGATATTATGGTCTGTGATTGATTCCCTTTTTAATTATTAGTGATTTGTTTGTTTTTAGTTTTAATAATACACAATAAGCACCTTGTTATGTAAATTATTGGGAATGAATTCTCACTGAACTTTACATGTGCCATATTCTAAAGCAGGGCTCAAATTGACAGGGAGCTTTAGGGGATTCACCTCCTCCTTTAAGTAGAACTGGGGGGTTGGGGCGAGGGTGTATGTTGGCCGCTGTGCATTAGAGGTACAAATTTGATCCAAAATCAACAAAGACTGTAACTTAAACACCAACAACACAGACCCAAAGTGGAAGAAACATAGAGAAGCTTCAGACTGCAAATGGGGTCTTTTCATGCCAGAACTGCATCACATGTAAATTTGATATACAGCAGCGTTACTATGCGTTCACCTCCATAAGCTGGAAACCAGCGAAGCATCAATAGCATGAATAGAGTCCATACGGTCTCACTCAGCCCTCAGCAAACTCTTTTCCTAGTGGAGAAACTTCACTAGCTTACCGTTTTGTTGATGAAATATTTTTAAATACTGAATAAATCACCAAACCAAAAGCCTTAGAAATGAAGAACATGGTTTTAATCTGCAAAGTTTCTCCAGTGAGAGAGCTAAAAAAGCATATCAGCTCAATCTCGTTTGATCAATGACAACTCCCCATTATATAGGTCTTCCTCAAAGTCTGTGCAATCCGTGACCTGCTTTATCAGAATCATGTTTTGACCATGCAGAGTTGTGGTGGCCATATGGACCTCTGACCCCACTGCAGAGTGAGGGGTCGAGAAAACACTAGATTACAAAATATTTTCACACTTAAAAAAAAAAAAAAAAAACATTACCTCACACGATAATCATGCAATGCTTTCCTAAACAATAAAACAACTGCAAAACAAAAAAACAATCATATATAAAACTTCCACCACAGTTTTCTTCATGATAGTACAAAAAAAACAGAGCTCAAGACGATTGATAAGAATATCGACTGATGATCTGAGCTAATTGACTCCACTGTTACAAATTTTACATGTATCTTTTCTTTCCTACTGTTTTCTTTTATTTTATGTATTATTATTCAGGCACCTCTTAACTCTTGCTACCGTCATGATAGCCAAATATCCGTGCTCCCCAAAATCTTCAGAAACTGAAACTGACAAGTTATAAATTGCTCCAAGCTTAGCATATTATTGCTGTCCAAGCATCTCCACTCCATTTTTGTTGATTTTCACTTTTCTACATAATTCGAACACGACACTGACCTTTACGTTGTGTGAAAACTTATACCAATAGAAATGCTCCATAAGATCTTGAAAAAAATTCTGGTTCCATTTATTTACTTAAAAGTCAAGACAGTTTTTGCCCTCTCTTGTAAAGTTGTCTTTTTGGAGATATTTGGTGTATTTTTTTTGGACAATGACGATAGACCATTCTGGATATTATGGTGTTCTATGTAGCTAGAAATAGCTTTTGGCAGTATAAAACACAAAAAGTAATATACTGCAATACAATACTAGCATGCATTACATGGGTTATATTATTGTTGACATCATTTTATGATGTTGGTTTTATGTTAGCTGAACAGTATATTGACCTGTTTAGGTTTCTTCATTTACA
Source organism: Megaleporinus macrocephalus (assembly GCA_021613375.1). Classification (NCBI taxonomy): domain Eukaryota; kingdom Metazoa; phylum Chordata; class Actinopteri; order Characiformes; family Anostomidae; genus Megaleporinus; species Megaleporinus macrocephalus. The sequence goes on along the minus strand of CM038704.1, from coordinate 36,578,377 downwards.
ACTTAGACTTGTCTGTACTTATTGACGATGTATGTTTTTTTTTTTTTTGGAAAGGGATTTAAAGTTTAGGCTGTTTGAGATCCTGCACATGTGTTTTTGCACAGTAACTAACATTTCGCTGCTGTGGGGAAAAAACAAATTTCTCCAAAATGATAACAGGAGATGAAAAAATATACTTTACTTTTAATGGAACCACACATTTTACAAGTAGTAAGAAGTAATCAATGTTGAAAGAATGCAAGAGTGAACCACACATGCACATATTATAAAAACAAGGTTTATCAACAGATAGCTCATCACTGTTGGACCTTCCACCAGGGGACACCGCAAGACCTCTGCTACTATTCAATTTATGCTCTAAAGTGCATAAGTCTGGCAAACATGCAAGATTTGAAAGGCTTTACAGAAACATCACCTGTTAAAAAGTCACATTTTTCAACCCATTATTCACAGCCAATGAAAAGGTTTTTAGTTAGTAAATAAAAAAAAGGTTGGCACAAATATATATTTTGTCCAAGTACCAGCTAAGCCAAGAATCATTTAGGAGTTTTTACCTTGGTCCAGTGAATAAAGCATCTATATTTATGATATTTTCTTTCCGTTACAGGTGCAGTCGCTCATCAACAATCTTGAACTGAACAATCCAGAAGGACAAAATGCTTGACTGGCATTAAATGTGTTCCTCTGCTAATGAATGCTTCTAGCTTTGGGAGGGTAGATTATTTTTTAGTTCTGTAGAACACCAGCTCTGTATGATTTCTTACTGTGTGATCCACCAGACTCTGAATGTAGTCGTGTCGTCCTGAAGGAAAATGCTAAATAAATTAACTTTCATATTCATAACAGGAAAACCTGATTACTATATGAACTTATATGTTTATATACACTTATATATTCATCAATTACAGGAGTTCTCTAAAGGCATTGACTGGTCAAGTAAATGTAAATGTAGTTAGCTGCAGCAATGTTTTAGGGTGTTCTAATTATTTTTTTATTAAATGTGACGCATATACACATAAACAAACCGGGCAAACATTCAGAATTGATATACTTCTTTCACTTGAGGGTTCTTCAAGGGTTCTTTAGTAAAGGGAATGGTTCTTTTTAAAACCATGAGTTCTATATATAATCATTTGCATGCTAAATGATTCTTCACATGGTGAAGTGGTTTTTCAGATTGATGGAGAGTGCACATGGTTCCATATACCACCAATTTTGTGATTGTTACGATATGAAGCCAAAAAAAATTATATAAAACTATATACAACACAAAACACAACAGACTCTCCTTCCAATCTAAAGAACCATTTCATCAAGCAAACAGCCACTTAAGCATGCACATGGTTCTATATAGAAATGATAGTTCTAAATAGAATCATTGCCTTTACTAAAGAACACTTGATTAGCTATCTTTCTAAACGTCCACCAACTCTGCTATAAATTTTGTTTTAGATGTTTGCTATACAGAGAAACAATGCACAAACTTGTCATTCTGATACTCAAAAATTCTGAATAATCACTTAAAAAAAAAAAAAAACTAAATTAATTGGCCAACCCAAACCGGATTGGTCAGACAAAATAGGTTTTGGATTCCTAGGCTTGTTTCAAATGAATGATTTTGTATATAGTACCATTTTTTGGTCTCCTTCTCTCTCTGATCATATTACAGTGTATAATTGCCTTTCGAAAAGCTTCAGGAGAAAGGAGCAAAAGAACTGTAGTGAAATGTGGTACATGTTAACAATATAAAAATACAGGTTAAAAAACAGGTTAAAAATATAAAAATAAAAAAAGCCCATGCATATTGTATTTTTATGCTTTTTATTATAAAACCTACCTATCTTTATTGTTATCTTTATTATATGATGAATTTATATAAATTATGAATAGTGTTAGTTCATGATGAACCAATCTACATGTCCTTCTTAATGCATTCTAATTGCAAATATTGCAAGATGGGATATGCCTTAAAATCCCAGTAATCAGGCCAGGAGGTTAGACTGAATCACAGTCGTAATACAGAGCACACTAGCAAAACAGTCTATTTAAGAATCAAGGAATCAGAAGCAAGCAAAAGCTGATGTCGAGGCGGCCCTCTTTTGTCTATTCCTGTCAGATGATGTACTATCTGAGTACATACAGAAGAGTGTTTGACCACTGTGGTCAGCCTCATAATCAACAAATCAGACTGATAAATCTGCCAACAGAAACATAGTCAAGCAGTTGGTCTCCTGGTGTTCCTGGCGCACGTTAACATGCAAATGGACTTCAGCAGCAAATCTCCCTTAATATCAGTGACTCTGTGTTGATGTGTTGACCACTGTAAAGTCAGTTATTGGGCAGCTCCATATCTAGGGGCCTGAACTGGGAGAGGAACATGGCCTCTGTAGCCAGGACAGCACAGCAGAGCATGTGTAAATTCAACCACCCACAGACCCTGATAATTCAGTTCCACACAGCTCCACATACTATATAGGGGCACTTTAGATCATCTGTTTCTCTGTGTACTTTGTTACCCTGTTCTTCAATGATCAGGACACCCAAAGGACCACCGCAGAGCAGGTATTATTTGGGTGGTGGATCATTCTCAGCACTGCAGTGACACTGACATGGTGGAGGTGTGTTAGTGTGTGTTGTGCTGATATGAGTGAATCAGACACAGCAGGGCTGCTGGAGTTTAAATATCTCAGTGTCACTGCTGGACCAGGAATCATCCACCAACCAAAACTATCCAGCCAACAGCATCCTGTGGGCAGCGTCCTGTGACCACTGGCGAAGAACTAGAGGGTGAACAACACAAAGTGTGCCGCAACAGATGAGCTAATGTCTCTACAAGGTAGAGTGAACAGTGAGAGGGCACAGTGTGCTGAACTTCAGCAGCATTACTGTATCCGATCCACTCATACTGGTACAACACTACCACCACCACATCAGTGTCACTGCAGTGCTGGGAATGATCCACCACCCTTATAATACCTGCTCTTGTAGGAATGTGTTCAAAGTAAGAAAAAATGTGTTCAATCAATCAATCCATCAATCAATCAATCAACATTTATTTATATAGCAAAAAAGGGGGAATCAAAGAGAAGGATGGTAAGAAAAGAGTCCATGCATAGAAAAACGTGAGAAAGGGTTTCGAGGTCCAAGCCCCCCAAGAGCGAGCCAGAGGCAACGGTGGCAAGGAAGAAACCTTGAGAGGAAACCAGGCTCAAGGGAGGAACCCATCCTCCTTAACAGTCTGTGTATTTGTGGTTTGTTCAGCATGTTACATTTTATATGGCTCCCCTTACCAAGACTAATTCTTTGTATTTGTAACATATGGGGGAAATGGTTGGTTTAAGAACCTCTGCGCTCCAATTCTCTGCCTCTGCCTTCCACACTGCAGACTGGGGGTCCCTAACCCCACACCAGCAAGCACTCTACACTATGGTATAAGACTCCAACTCTGCCTCTGCCTACCCCTGTATAAATGATTAAGTTGTAAGCCGCTGTGGGCAAGTGCATCTGTTAAGTGCCATAATTGTAAATTCAAAGTAAAGTCATACAGATTCTGATTCTAAAACACATTAGTTAGATTAGGATAAGCTAACACTGATGGCCTGTTCTCTGCACCACAGAGCATCTGCATCTTAAAGGATAACCTCTTAAAGGTAAGAATGTGACATTTGTGGGTATCCAAAGCATGTTGAAGTTTCTTGTGACCCTTAACCCTCCAGCCTTTCCTTGCTATTCATTATTCAATTCAGATTTTTTTATTATTATTGTTCAGTTATAATTTAAAATTCATTTTTGAGTTTTGAATGAAAATATTGTAAAGATTTCACTGAGACTGGATGACAGGGATGCAAATTCAAGACATGAATAAATGACATGTCTGATACAAATACCTCTGTTGCATTCAGTTTAGACCAATTTGGACGCGCTGCCAGTTAGTGGACTGCTCTACTGCAGTCACTACAAAGGTGTAATGTTCAAAAAATTTGGAAATTGTACATGGATAGTGGCGTTGAAAAAAAAATATCGTAATATCGAATAACAGGATATTATGTTTCATGATACCGTATTAATTCTCAAAAACACAGTATCGATACACAGATTCCTGGCAGACAGTGGATCATTGTGTGTTGTGTTTAAACCTCTGACCACTAGATGGCAGTGTTGTAATCCATTTTCAGCTACACTCCAACATTAACAAGCAGCACAAGGGCGCAGTGCTATTGTAAGCAAGGGCGAACCTGTTCATATAGAGGTGTGTTTTAAAAGTGAGATCTGAAAAATCTCAATATATCACTTTGCTTGCAATATCGCAATATATCAGGAAAACGACAGGAGGATTTTAGCCAAGCTGTCATCCATGCTGGAGAATGACTCCCACTCCATGCATAAGACTCTAGCAGCACTGGGCAGCTCCTTCAGCAACAGTCTGCTTCCCCCCAAGTGTGCAGTATCGCAGGTCCTTCCTTCCTGCTGCTGTTAGACTCTATAACTAGCACTGCTCGCAGCTGACCACATATACACAGCAGACTATATACACACACACTTAAACGCTACACACTTACAGAAAAAAACAATTTTCAGTGTAACATAATGTGCAATATTTTTCTCATTCCCCTGTGCAATTAAGAGGCAACATGCAATTATTTGTAAATACAATCTTAAGAGTTCTTAACTTTTTACTGTTTATATTGTATATACTGTGCTGTTTATTTATCTATTGTTTTGCACTGAGTGCCTTGCTATCCTGTTGCTGCTGTAACTGTGAATTTCCCCACTGTGGGACTAATAAAGGATTATCGTATTTTATCTTATCACAGTATATTGAAGATATATACAAGATATGTATTGTATCGCCAGGTTCTTGCCAATGTACAGCCCTAATGGATAGTACATAAATAGTTCAGAGATGTTGAAAATTCATGATTGCTAAAGGGTTAAATGCGGCCACGCTTATAGAACTGCATACAACACTGAAGGAATTCATGTATAGCTATTCATAATGAACATAATCATGAACAACACAAGCTTCTCTTGCTCATGCACATGAATACAAGTAGAGGCTACTCAAGAAACAGGTGGGTCACACAAAAAGTGAGTGGAGATATGACACATGCAGCTTATCCCATATTCCACTAAATCTAAAGTTAAGCCTGAGCTGCGTGCAGCCTGGTTTCCTCCACCTTAACTAAAAATGTAAATCTGTTTTAGGGTTAGATCTATTCCATATGCTGCAGTCCTGTGTTCACTGATGGGTAAAATAAACGTGAACAGTCTTCTAGTAGTAAAATAGTTTTAACACTTAGGTCAGTCTGCCACAACTACACCCATCCCCCTCCCTACAAGAACAGTGCTGCGGTGTCAAAACCTCCAGTGGCTTCCTGCAGATAAACAGCTCTGAACTAACAGGATAAGAGAATAAACTTTATTCTCTGGTAAATATTTGTTTTATTCTTATCTTTCAGGTTTGATATCAACATTTGGCAGCTGAGCATTATTCACATTATTCAAAAGTGTTTATTTTTGCGATAAGAGTGTTTCTGCTTGATTTGCTTGTGAGCTATAGTGTGAAGAACAAAGTTTGTCAATCAGGTACTGCATAACAATTATAAACAATACTGGACCTACACAAGGAGAGATTTGAAAATGGTTGTTATGAAAATGTTTTTATCATAAAAATTACATACAATGTACCAGGCAACAGGTAACTGCATTTAAATGTATATATGATATGATACGATACAACATGTTACACAGAAAAAAAACCCATTAATATTAGAAGAAATTCAGGTGACCCTTCCTGCGGACCCTGTAATCACAATGCTTTATAAATGCTAATATGTTTTATAGCATTAATAATACCCTCTAATGTCTGGCATACACATATATAATTGCTAATAAGTAGTTATCATTATTTGCTCAATACTTTATAAAACAGTATATGCTTCACGATATCCACTCATTAGTACTCTGTAAACAGGAATATGGTTATGCACTACAAGAGGGTTCTAGTATGTTTCCTGTATAAAACTTAGACCCATTAACACAGTGGACACCAAATTAGTTATATTGTAGCAGCATGCATTTATAGAGTAATTTGTTTTAAGGTTACTGGTAACTGAACAGATATAATGCATTGTGGAACCTGACTCTATTCTCTATGTATATAAAGTGTTACTACTTAAGAGCATGTGTACATGCTTATGTCTGGCATTATAAAGTCATATGATGTTACAGAAATATGCATATAATAAATATTACTTTTTTTGTTTGCGAGGGTTCCCTAATTTGTGAATAGTAAGGATACTGGTCAATGCTTTATTATGCTTATATTTAGTAAGTGTTCTGTTGATAGAAGTTAATAAATCAATGCAATTTAGAATATAGAGATAGAATCAACATATAGATAGAATCTAGCATAGAGACAGAATCCAAGCACTAAACCTACAATCTTTTCAACTCACAGGACATCAACAGCCTTTATGACAACAGTTATTTTTTTCTTTGATAGTATAAACACAACTACTGCTGAGATGAGAGTTAAAACCCCTTCACTCAAATTGTACAATAAGATACATATAGCTTTCTAGTACTCCTACAGCAGAGTTCAGCTGATTAAACAGGTCATTTATTTATTCAGTTTTTGTTATTAACAGTTCTGGTGTACAAGATGGACAGCAATGTTATACCTGTTCAAAACACGGAAAACGGCTTCACCATCTTCACCCATGTTATCCCACCAAAAACAGCTCCTAGGAGTCTCCAGGGCGTCTCCACTCACAGAGAGCCAAAGGCACTCGGGGTAAGAGGGGTATAAGTCTGGTCTGTAAGCAAATACAAATAAGATCTCTGAACAATCTGTGTTCTCCACAGTCTATCCAGATCATGATTGGGTTCTTGACCTATTTGTTCGGCATCGTGTCAGACGTCTACTTTGAAACCAGATCAGGCTACAGCGACGTCAACCGCTGGGCATCAATGATCGTATGTTCTCTCTGTATTAATATGATTGCTGAAATGTTTTGGTCCTTTGGAGCCATTGTGATGGTTTAGAGTCACACTTGTATGTTGTTGTTTAACACACTCGTAATTTTTTTTGGCCTTCTAAATGAAAATAGGTGCAACATGCAGTGAGCGCAAATTTTCAGCTTTGAACATTGAGCCTATTTTGTGCTGTTCACTGTAAAAATGTGCTACGTTGGTTCATCTTTAATGTGGTAACAAGCAATTAAACTCAACTCAGTCATACAAAGTACTTATTTAGGTTAAATGAAACTTGGTAATGTACCACAGGAAGGCTAAACCTACGAAGCACCTTTACAGTGTTTGCTTTTAGAACATCTCTCAACTCTTGAGAAACAGACGTAAAAGCAAGACAGAAACATATATATATATATATATATATATATATATATATATATAGTATGTATAAATAAATAAGCCTCAAACACATTTTCCTGACTAAAGTTGACAATGAAGGGGCTAATGAAGAGTAGAGTTTAAACTATTTATATATTTTCAGGCCTCTTTCTTTTATGATGCATGATGTAATTATTGAGGGAAGTCACAGAAATGTTACAAGAAATGTTAAAAGAAATTTCCAAATTTGTATAGTGACTGTGAGCAATATACAATTTTTTGGTACATTGCGCAACAGTGTGCAACAGAAAGAACTTACTGAAGAGTTACTGCAGCATAAAATTTCATTTCATTTTTAGAATGGACAATTGTCTTTACTTCTTTAGTATCTATCATATTTTCAATATTGCTGGCTTTAAGTCTATAACAAATTTACGTCTGTCCCGTAGCTGTCAAACTACAGTGATTTTCTAGTTTCATCAGTTTTTATATGATTAATGAGTCATTTTTGTTTATTTAACAATTACAATTTTATGTTTAGGCATGGTTTTGTCTGTTGCTATGAGTCAACAAATTATTACCATTGTTGTTGCATGATAGTAAACGTCATTGAAAATGAAGTAAAATTAGAAAGAGAACCATAATAGACATTTGCATGTGTGTTAAAAATCAACAAAATATTTTGTCACTCAGTTTTCTTTCCATATATAAGTGTTATGAAACATAGTTACATAGTTACATAGTGTAAAGCTTGCATTTGTTGCCGTTCCATGTTTTGCTGTCCCATATTTACATGTCATATTGTAAAATTGAAATAACATTATTACAATTTTTTGACTTTATGAGGCTTTGCAATGGCACTGTAATGCCCCCCTGTATTGCCAGAAAATCAATATAATATTTGGTGTGTTTTCTATAACAGTATATCGGCTCGGGTGCTCTGTCGGTTGCTGCTGCGAACCACCCTCATTTATTTGTGGTACGTAAGCAAACCTTCAAATTAACCCATTCTATACAGGAAACACGCTTAAATGTGGAGTTTTTGCACATTTTATTTGCTGAGTATAACACATTTGAAGACTAAAGATTAAAGCTAAAATATAAAATATTAAAATCCTCTTTCTCCAAAAGTATTTCTCCCAAAAGAATAAAAAGCATACTTTACTCTCAATGTAAGTCAATGTAACTAGACATTTTTTCCAGGACAATTCATCTGTGTCATTACAATACTGGATTATTCAACATGAAATTCACACGCAATGTAATGGACAAGCAGAACTATCAAATTATTTTTATTTAAACAACAAGTGTGACAAACTTGTATCTTCTTTTTTTTACATAATTAAAAATTGCTAGAAATGATTTATATTGTGTCAAAATAAGTATTGTATTGTATAGGTATTGTGATATCAGAGTATAGATTATAGAAATAAAAATGTAGACGAATCGAGAATAATTTTAGAACCTTGGCACCCTGTTTCAAAAACAAATTGTATTTTTGAGCTGGTTAGAGATTCCCACCTACAGCAAATACATAGAACCAGCCATACAGACTATCCCAAAATATACATATCAGCAGTATGTGCTCCAAATGTGGACTTTTATATATTTGCAATAAAACAAACATGGAAGGACGTGAGAAAGCCTGCAGGAGAGACTGTAGTTCATCTGTTAATGCATAGTTTGTGATGGCCATCCTGGATAGGGGCCAAACATAGATACTAGCTGGTGGTAAATGCAGTAGAGGAGATAAACTGTGTTGCTACTCTATTAACTGTTGTGTTTCTTTTTGATGTAGGAGAAATGTTCTCTGGTAATGAGTATAATCAGTGCTGTGGCTGCAGGAGTAGCCATCATCCTGCTGTCTTTCGACATAGCTTTGCCTGTAGATTACTACTTTTATCATCAGGTGAGTGTTACGGCGGGCAGGTGAGGAGGAAATAGGCAGGACAAAGGGCGCAGACGCAGATGCAAGATTTAGCAAAATACACTTAATAACTAAAGAAACAAAAACCAAAACACAAAGTACATAATAACAGAAAACAAACAGACCAGAACACGGGGGAACAGCAAAGATATAATCACGGAAATCACAGAAACATGGGAACCATAGAAAACGAACCAAAAGACAGAGAGCAAAACAGAGGCAATATATCCACAGGATAACAAGAGGGAACAAAAAACACCTGAGCACAAGAGGCGGGGTCACAGATGGAAAACAGGTGGGGGCAGAGACAAGGGAGCACATGACCAAAACAAACAGAACCACATGGCAAAAAACCTAAACACAAGCACATGGGACAGACAAGAGAATGTAAACAAAAAAGGACAGGCAGAAAAACAGGGCAGGACGTGACAGTGAAGAAACTCTGAAGATTTCTAATGAAATAAAAACCTGCAGTCATCTTTGTATGTTCTTCCTAAAACTAATATATCTATTCTCAGGCTTCTCTCAATATCCCTCAAGAAACAGCATTCACTTAGTTCTTTATATTCATTTTGTCATTTAAAAAAAGTCCTTTATTATTGCAAGTATGAGTTATTTTAAAAAGTCTCCAATAGTGTCTCCAGCAGTGAAAAGCAGCCCCAATATGTCCTGCTTCTATTTATATCACTTTTTTTGTTTGCTGCTGAACGTGATTTCTTGCCTAGAGTGGGAGTGCTTACTGTTCCTTTCATTGGCTATCTGTGTTTAAATGATCTAACCAGGAGCAGCATCTTTAACATGATTGGCAAGAGGTTAGAATACACCATCAGGGCAGCGTTACTTCTTGTTCATCCTCTTATGTTTGACTCATTCAACTAGACGCCACTATTGCCTCTTCAGGTACAAAGTGGCATTACGAGACAGGACAGGCAGATGTCAGCAGATACCCCTGCAATACGCTACAGAATCAAAACTGTTTATTCTGTTGATAATTTTAGATTAAGAAATGTACATGTTGCTTTACATGTTGCTAAGAAAGGCTGATGATGTTCTTGGAGGTGGCAGGAACCTTTGAAAAACTACATCTTCTTAGAGGTGAATGCAAGTGGGTGGTTTGATTGAAATTTATATTTTTATTTTTATTCAGTAGCACGATCATGTAGTCTAATTGGGAATAGTGAGCATGTCGTTGCTGCCCAAAGAAAATCAAGTATTTCCAAAATGATAACTTTACAAGGGAAGACAAAAACCCTCCTTACTCTCAACATAAGTTCATGTAAATAGTTTTTATTCAAAGCTTTTTTTGAGCATTTCTATTGGTTTGTTTATCATGAAGTCTTCACACAAATTAAAAAACACATATTGAGCTCAAATTGTGCAGAATACTAAAAATGGCAAAAAACAGAGATACTTGTTTTGGAATTTTTGGACAGCAACGACATGAAACTAATGTGTTCATGAGTTCCTAAATAAACATACAGCTGATTTTGAGAAGGCAGTCTGGCTACATGTCAGTCGAGGAGGTTCACTGAAGTGTAATATCTAGTTCAAATAAATTATTTTCTTTTTCACAGGTTGCAAATCGTTCGGGTGTGTCACGTGGGATCAGTGGGGTGCTGCTGGTTTTCTCAGTGCTCGAGTTCATCATCTCCATCTACACTTCTGCATACGCCTGCAAGGCCACCTGCACAGCCACCTGCTGCACTGAAGCTCCGGTCAGTGAGATGCTGCCTCTGTACTTACTATAATAAATACTCCATAAATACTAAACAAATACTAAATAAACAATATATGTTAATGTCTTAATGTCTGAAACCCAGTAGTGATTATTTACCACTTATCAGAGTGAAGAAGGTGGTGGTGGAAAGTAATACAGTAAAGCGAGTGATATGATCTGATGACTGAATGATCATGAGATGTTTTTGTTTTTGTTACAGGCCGTGTTTATCAGCAATCCTGAAACACACAGTTCAGCCAAGGAAAATGTTTAACTCACCCTAACATGATTTATTTTGAGTTTCACATAAAATACTATTACGTTCTAAGTTATAAGTTCCAAATGTATTTCTGTCAAGATCAAAATTTGATATTTGATATTTGTTTTAAGCTCTACATGTATTAAAATCCTAAATCCATTTCTGTGTTTTTATGTTTTTTATTAATGTATTGCTTCTACTGAATCTATTAAATCCCAAATTTACATTATTACATTTTTCTTTTATTTGTTGTAGGGGTTGTTTGGTATCTGTTGTGAAGAAATGCATGCTTACTGCCCAGATAAACAGCTTTACCGATCATTTTCTTGAGACTTCTGCACAGTACTATATATATTTACTCCTCACATCATCAACTGTACTTGTTGTCAAAGAAAATAAGTATCTTCAAGTATGTTGTTGAACTATTGTACTAATATCAAAATATCATAGTTAAGTGTATATATAATGTACAGTTGAAGTTGTGTTTATATCAGTAGCGAACCGTGACCCAAAACCACCATCAGAAGAAAAATACTGTTTCCTCTCCTAATAAACTGCAAGTCAAGAAACAAAAAAAGAGATGAAAGAAATGCAACAAACAATAACATTAGATTAGATTAGATTAGATAAGATTCAACAGAGTACAGAGTACAGGTACAAAGCCAATTAAATGCAGTTTGCATCCAACCAGAAGTGCAAAATACATTATTATTTACATAAAGTGCAAAACAGAAATGACTAACAATTTGTGGTTATTGTACATGTGGTGGTATATAAATAAATCTATAGAATGTAGGTGTACACCGAAAGTGAGATAAGGGGGTGGCATATAAAATAGAATATAAATTACTATACATATATACAGTAAGGAGTGAAATGCAAAGATTGCACAGAGCAGCACATGTTAAACACATTGTAACAGTGTAGCAATAACTACAGATATACTGTAAATACAAAGATAGAGTAGTGCAAAAGTAATAGGACAGGGCAGTGCAGTGAGTGCAATAATGAGGCTAAAGTGAGGATGTAGAGTTCAGCAGGGTCACAGCCTCAGGGAAGAAGCTCTTCCTGAGTCTGTTGGTGTGGGAGCGAAGGCTCCTGTAATGCCTGCCGGATGGAAGGAGGGTAAAAAGTTTGTGGTTAGGGTGAGAAGGGTCCTTGATGATGCTTCTCGCTCTGCTCAGGCAGCGCACTGGGTCATTGCGTGCCTGTGATGCGCTGGGCAGTTTTCACCACCCACTCAAGCGCTTTACGGTCCGATACGGAGCAGCTGCCATACCACACTGAGATGCAGTTTGTGAGTATGCTCTCAAAGGTACAGCGGTAGAAGTCCACCAGTATCCTGGGATACTGTACAACATCTGTACAACATAGACAACTTCTTAAGCAAAATAATGTTCTTCCTTATAAATAACGGAACATCACACAGCTCCGTTTGCGCTTCAGAGGAATATGTAGACGACGCACCCGAGGGTGTGGCGTCACAGTAATGTCAAAACTCGAGCGAGAATTGTAAGTGCGGTTCCTCTTTCTGTGCTCACGAGTTTCACATTTATGCTCACGAGTGAAACATTTACGTGCGCAAAATGTTAAAACATGCAGCTTTAAATCTTACACCTTTTGCGCGCTTGAGTTTTGACATTAATGTCACGCCATACAAGGACATCAAAGGAACTAATCAAGACGTCAAACCTCAAACCTCAAAGGCGTCAAAGCTAGCTGTTTCTCTAGCTTGTGTGTGTGTGTGTGTGTGTGTTAAGAATATTTTAGGGCGTAGAGGGCCATGACAGTTCCCCACTGGTTTATATGCATTTAAATTCAGAAGTGAGTGGTTAGGCTTTATCATAGAAATCAGCATGATGTATGATGTATTTCAGTAAAATGAATCATTAGTGCACTTGTAAATGGGAAGTAAAAAAGATATAAGAGGCTTTAAGGCCTCATCCCCCTCCCACAAAAAACACTCTGTAGATTTTAAAAACCTGCAGTCGTTTCCTTAGGAACGCTGAACTAACAGCACTAACGGAGTTCTTTCAGGTAAATTTTATTTTTGTTACTTTCTATTTAGTTTTTGTCAAATTGATAATATTATTCCAAAGATAAAACATTTTCTAACTGATTTACTGCTTGCGTTAGCATGTTTGAGTAAAAAATATGTCTTGAAATGCTTAGAAAATAGGTCCTTTAACTCAAAATCAAAATGTAAGTAAAATGGTACTGTTGGTAAAAAAAGTTCAGTTTGAAAATCTTTTACCTTTATTGTTTTTATCACCATGCAAAATAAATAGCTAAGTCAAAGTTTAAACAGTGAAACCACAACATCCAACAACATGTATGTAGTCAAATATTTTATTTATTTTTTAAAAACAAAATTGGGGGATAGAGTTGACAAAGTCGAAGATTGTATTTTCCACAATGTTTAAGTCTATTTTAATTTACACATGTGATAACAAGTGGTTGATAGGCAAAATTACATATTTACTTGTTTTAAAAGAAACATTGTCACTTGTACATTTATTATCACATTCCTTTTTTATATTAATTTATAGATTAATATTAATTTTATATTAAATATATTTTTACTAGTAAAAATGTCACTCTTAATACCAAAAATAAAATTTGTCCTAATACAAAATATTAAAGTAGTAAAAATGTATTTTTTGATATCAAGAATTTGTAGATATAAGTATCTACTTAAAACTGTATTATTATTATTACAATTGTTCTAGTGTGCATCATTATTAGAACATCTGATATGTGTTTTATTGTGAATAAAATATGGGTCTATAAAATTTTGTTTCTTTTTGTTTTTATTTACATTTATTTATGTTTTATACAACCCCAATTCCGTATTTTGAAAATGGGGATGTAATTTTCAGCCAATTTCTTTACAATAATGAAATTTAAATTGGCTGCAAAAATAGTCTATTATTAATATTGTTTATTATCTTAATTGAACTTTCTCCAATTTTTAGAATATGGACAATTCTACCAAACCGCAAAGCGTAAAATCATAAAAAAGTATCTCAGCTAAACACAAAGGTATGTTTTGATCTGCCCAAACTAGAGGAATTAATATAAGAGATAATAATATGATAAATATTTTCACAATCATCCTTTAGAGTGTACTAGCTGATGAGAGGTGTTTCAATTCTATAACTTTACACTAAAATCTAACCTCTGAATTTACACCAACAGCCAAGCCTTGAATTTGCACTAAACACAACATCTGAGCCCTGACCTCTAACCCCTACATTTACGTTAAACTCTAACCCCTAACTCTAATCTTTGTAGTTGAACAGGATTATTTTCAGAAGCTTGCTCCTCGTCTCTGCACAAATTCAACACTGGCGCCCCCCCCCAAAGCTTCCTGTGATTGGCTGCAGAATTTCACTTGTTGCTAGGTTACAAATAAACTGAGCTGCGCAGCTCAGCTTCTTAGCATTACAGCATTTAATACAAAATTATCCAGTTATTTTATTAAGTTTTCCGGATTTATTATGTAAAAATAGGGTAAGTCTTAAAGCTCAAGTCCGATTCCAAGTCCAAGTCGGTAAAGGTAAAGCCTAAGTCAAATCGCAAGTGTTTAGTGATGTTATCAAGTCGCAAGTCATCAGTTTAGTGACGCGAGTTGGACTCAAGTCCATACGTCTGCACTAAACTCTAACCTTTACATTTACACTAAACTCTAACCACTACATTTACATTAAACTCTAACCTCTACGTTTACACTAAACCCTAACCTCTATATTTACACTAAACTCTAACCACTACATTTACATTAAACTCTAACCTCTACGTTTACACTAAACCTTACCTCTACATTTACACTAAAACCTAACCCCTACATTTACACTAAAACCTAACCCCTACATTTACACTAAACTCTAACCCCTACATTTACACTAATCCCTAACCTCTACATTTATACTAAACCCTAACCCCTACATTTACATTAAACCCTAACCCCTACATTTACACTCAAACCTAACCTCTTCATTCACATTAAACTCTAACCCCTACATTAAACTCTAACCCCTACATTTACACTAAACCCTAACCCCTACATTTACACTAAAATCTAACCCCTACATTTACACTAAACCCTAACCTCTAAATTTATACTAAACCCTAACCCCTACATTTACACTAAACCCTAACCTATACATTTACAGTAAGCTCTAACACCTACATTTACACTAAACCCTAACCCCAACATTTACACTAATCCCTAACCTATACATTTACACTAAACTCTAACCCCTACATTTACATTAAACTCTAACCTCTACATTTATACTAAATCCTACGCTCTATATTTTTACTAAACCCTTAGTCCTAAATTTACATTAAAACATAACTGCTACATTTACACCATACCCTAACACATAAATTACACTAAAATCCAACCTCTGAATATACGCCAAAACCCAAGCTCTGAATTTGCACTAAACACAACATCTGAATTTTCACTGAGCCCTGACCTCTAACCCCTACATTTACATTAAACTATAACCCCTACATTTATACTAAAACCTAACCTCTACATTTACATTAAACTCTAACCCCTACATTTACACTAAACCTTAACCCCAACATTTACATTAAACTATAACCCCTACATTTACATTAAACCCTAACCCCTACATTTACATTAAACTATAACCCCTACATTTATACTTAACCCTAACCCCTACATTTACATTAAACTCTAACCCCTACATTTACATTAAACCCTAACCCCTACATTTACATTAAACTATAACCCTTACATTTATACTTAACCCTAACCCCTACATTTACATTAAACTCTAACCCCTACATTTACATTAAACCCTAACCCCTACATTTACATTAAACTATAACCCCTACATTTATACTTAACCCTAACCCCTACATTTACACTAAACCTTAAGCGCTGAACTTACACTGAACATTAACCCTGCTTTAACCCCTAAATTTGCAAAACATTACATGTACAATAAAACCTAATGCCTATATTTACACTAAATCCTAACCTCCACATTTACACTAAACCCCAACATTTACATCTCACAATAACATTAATTCTTAAATTCACACAACAGCCTAATCCCTACATTTAACACTTAACCCTAAATGTACACTAAATACTAAACCCCAAATTTGCACTAACCCCTAACCTCTGAATTTACACTCCTGAAAATAACAGATTTTTGTTTTTGCAATTTTAAAAGTTTACATACTCATTAGATTATATACAGGTCTGTGATCAGGATGGCCTCCAGTTTTGTACCTGCCGATAACACAAGAAATGGCTTCACCATTGTGACCCAAGTGGTGCCAGGAGGAATGGAGCAATATGGCCTCAGGACTGGATGCAGAGTTTCCACTCAAGGCCCACTCAGTAAACTTCTGAAAGGAGAGCCGAAAGCACTGGGGGTAAGAAAGTCCTCGTCTAGTTTTCTTTATTATTCACACTGGGCATGTTTACACTCTGATTGTCTCTTGCTCTTCACAGACTGTCCAGATACTGATCGGGATTATGACCATCTTGTTCGGCATTGTTAAAACCGTCTATGTTCCATTTGTGGGTGCCTTCAGTGGTGTCTTCTACTGGGGATCATGTCTTGTAGGTTCTCTTTTTGTAGCCTTCATATTTCTGCTTCAAGTTCTTAATTGTGTTTTTTATTCAAATGTTAATAAAAACAGAAAGAAACTCATTTTCAGTCCCTCTTCTTCTTTTTTTTTCTTCTTCTTCTTCTTCTTGCCAGTATATCACCTCAGGTGCCTTGTCTGTTGCTGCAGGCAAGAAAGCTACTCGCTGTGTGGTAAGTATGGCACGTTGTGCATTTTTTTCATATGAGAGATTTTATAGTTGATTAATATATTTTGGAAGGACAACAACTTTGTATAATTATATTTACTGGACATTTTACTTGAAACCACTCCTCTGTAACTTCCACTTGCTGGTGCACAGTTAAGGACTGTACATCATCTGTGATCTACACAGTTTGTTGCTAATAAAGTGGCCAGTTGATGTAAGTACAATGAAGCTGTTTCTAATAAAGGGGCCAGTGAGTGTATATTTAATAAAAATGCTGCTACTCTGTAAACTTTGCTGCATGTTATGCTCCTGTGTTCTGTTTCTTCTTTTGTGTAGGTGATCAGCTCCCTGATAATGAATATAATCAGTGCTGTGGCTGCTGGAATAGCCATCATCCTGCTGTCTTTTGACATTGCCCTACAGACACACCTTTCATATTATTACAGCTGCTACTACGGATATTCTTATACAGGGTCTGATCCAGACAGCGATCTGTGTGAAGCCAACAAAAGTTTGTGGGTGTGTATCTTATTAGTAACAATTCTCTGGATGTGCTGCACTGAATGGACTTTATTCAATAATGTACGCTCATTGCAAATGTATCTTAACAGTTTGTTTTTTGTGTTATTGTTTTAATGTAATATACTTCATTCATGTGAAAGCTACAGTGGGTACGGAAAGTATTCAGACCCCTTTAAACTTTTCACTTTGTTTCATTGCAACCATTTGCTAAAAGCAATGATGCAACAAGTTTTTCACACCTGGATTCGGGGATCCTCTGCCATTCTTTTCTGCAGTTCCTCTAGTTCTGTCAGGTTGGATAGTAAATGTTGGTGAACAGCCATTTTTTTCAGATGCTCAATTGGGTTTATGTCAGGGCTCTGGCTGTACCAGTCAAGAATCATCACAGAGTTGTTCCGAAGCCACTCCTTTGTTATTTTAGCTATGTGATCGGGGTTGTTGGAAGGTGAACCTTTGGCCCAGTCTGAGGTCCTGAACACTCTGGAAGAGGTTTTCTTCCAGGATCTCTGTACTTGGCCGCATTCATCTTTCCTTCAATTGCAACCAGTCAGTGTCAATTTTGTTGACGAATGGAACTAAGTTATCTAGACAGTATCAGCAGAGAGAAAGAGAGTTTAGCGTTTGTGTTTAGAGAAAATCACCACACCGCGCTGGACATCAGCCCTTCAGCACCACCATTAGCTAGCTTTACCGCTGCTAACGCTAGCTTAGCCTTTCTTAATCCTAGTCCTGAAAGCACACTGTCCTGTACAGTTTAGAGTGTGTCCTTCTGTTAACACTCGAATTAACTCAGTAAGCTGGTGTTAATAGTCAGATAAGTTGGATCAGGTATGTGGGAAGCAGGTGAAACGCTGTATTAACTCAGTAAGGTGGTGTTAATAGATTAGTTGGATCAGGTATGTGGGAAGCAGGTGAAACGCTGTATTAACTCAGTAAGGTGGTGTCAATAGTCAGATTAGTTGGATCAGGTATGTGGGAAGCAGGTGAAACGCTGTATTAACTCAGTAAGGTGGTGTTAATGGTCAGATTAGTTAATCAGGTATGTGGGAAGCAGGTGAAACGCTGTATTAACTCAGTAAGGTGGTGTTAATGATCAGATTAGTTGATCAGGTATGTGGGAAGCAGGTGAGCGCTGTATTCACTCAGTAAGGTGGTGTTAATGATCAGATTAGTTGATCAGGTATGTGGGAAGCAGGTGAAGCGCTGTATTAACTCAGTAAGGTGGTGTTAATGGACAGATTAGTTGGATCAGGTATGTGGGAAGCAGGTGAAACGCTGTATTAACTCAGTAAGGTGGTGTTAATGATCAGATTAGTTGGATCAGGTATGTGGGAAGCAGGTGAAGCGCTGTATTAACTCAGTAAAGTGGTGTTAATGATCAGATTAGTTGGATCAGGTATGTCGGAAGCAGGTGAAGCGCTGTATTAACTCAGTAAGGTGGTGTTAATGGTCAGATTAGTTGATCAGGTATGTGGGAAGCAGGTGAAGCGCTGTATTAACTCAGTAAGGTGGTGTTAATGGTCAGATTAGTTGGTTCAGGTATGTGGGAAGCAGGTGAAACGCTATATGTGCAGAGCCAGAGTCGGGAGACTAGCTAGCTATTTCCAACCATCTGCATTTGATGATCATGTCCCAAATCTCTCCATACACACTAGAAAGTGCACGAAACAGATTAGCCAGTTTTATTTACAATTTATTAGTGCACATAATGTGCAGTGTGTGTGTCTCGGGTAAACACTGTGACCTGGAAATGTGGCAGTTTTTCATTAATTGATTTACTGTTATGCTAAAATTTATTTGAATTGCACAATTGAAAATATTTTCATAGTAAAAAGTGATTAATGCAATTAATGTTGATTAGTTAACCACAGAGCATGTTAATAAATGTTTCATTTTGTGTAAGTATATATAATGACTTAAATAATTTAAGGGAACTGAAGAAAAAGCATTACATTTTACACCCTTTATATTTTATATATATTGTAGATTTAGTCGACTATATTCTTATGATAATTAGTCGACTAAAACTAAAAACAATTCAGATGACTAAATGATGACTAAAACTAAGTGACATTTTAGTCAAAAGACTACGATTAAGACAATCAAAATTTGCTGTCAAAATTAAAACTGCAACCAGTTGTCCTGTCCCTGCAGCTGAAAAACACCCCCATAGCATGATGCTGTCACCACCATGTTTCACTGTTGGGATTGTTTTGGGCAGGTGATGAGCAGAGCCTGGTTTTCTCCTCACATATCGCTGAAAATTAACGCCAAAAAATTCAATCTTCGCCTCATCAGACCAGAGAATCTTATTTCTCATAGTCTGGGAGTCTTTTATGTGTTTTTTGGCAAACTCTATGCAGGCTAACGTATGTCTTGCACAGAGGAGAGGCCTCCGTTGGGTCACTCTGCCATAAAGCCCCGACTGCTGGAGGACTGCAGTGTTAGTTGACTTTTTGGAACTTTCTCCCATCTCCCTACTGCATCTCTGGAGCTCAGCCGCAGTGATCTTTGGATTATTCCTCATCTCTCTCACCAAGGCTCTTCTCCCACGATTGCTCAGTTTGGCTGGATGGCCAGGTCTAAGAAGGGTTCTGGTCATCCCAAACTTCATCCATTGAAGGACTATGCAACCATGGCCAGTTCTGTGCCTTGCCACAATTCTGTCTTTGAGCTCCTTGAGCAGTTCCTTCGACCTCATGATTCTCATTTACTCTGATATGCATTGTGAGCTGTGAGGTCTTATATAAACAGGTGTGTGCCTTTTCTAATCAAGTCCAATCAGTTTAATTAAACACAGCTGGCCTCTAATGAAAAAGTAGAACCATCTCAAGAAGCATCAGAAGAAATGGACAGCATGTTAAATTTGAGTGTCACAGAAACGGGTCTGAATACTTATAACCGTGTGATATTTCAGTTTTTCTTTTTTTTCTACATTTCTGTCAAGATGGGATGCTGAGTGTATGTTTTAGCATTTAGCAAATGGCTGCAATAAAACAAAGAGGGGAAATTTTAAATGGGTCTGAATACTTTCCGTACCCACTGTAAGTAAACTTCTAGAAACTGAGGAAACTCAACACATAGTCATATGCAAAGGTTATCACTATATTATTTAATAAGTGTAAATAAGTGAACACATGCTCTACACCAGGGGTCTCAAACTCGCGGCCCGTGGGCCAATTGCGGCCTGCAGCACAATATTTTGTGGCCCGCTACTTGCAAGAAAAGTGCTAGTGCGCGTTTAGTATTTTTTATCACTTGTGGGCCACCATAGCTCAAGGCGAATTAGCAACGTTCGTCACTTGAAAAGTGATTCGGGAGTGGAGGGAAAGCATATGTTGGCACCCTGTGGAAATACTTTTTTTTGTCATCGAGTCATGTCTTTCTCAAAACCTGCTATGAAGAGAAAGGTTAGCGATGAGCACAGACAATATCAGGAGAAGTGGGAGACGGACTACTTTTTCATAGAGCACAGGGGCATCCCGACGTGTCTTATATGCACACATAAAGTTGCTGTGCACAAGGAGTATAACATCAGATGTCATTACACAACTAAACACGCTGAGGAATATGCAAAATATCAGGGAGAAGAGAGAAAGTGCCGTGCTGCCAAACTTAAAACATGTCTACTGCGGCAACAAGAATTTTTCAAGAAAGCAAGCAAAGAGAGTGATGCTGCTGTCGAAGTTACCTACGTGGTGAGTGAGATGATTGCTAAGGCTGGAAAGCCATTTAAAGATGGCGAGTTCATCAAAAAGTGCATGTTAAATGCTGCAAGTATAGTCTGTCCAGAAAAGAAGGGTCAGTTTAGTAACATCAGCCTTTCAGCCAACACAGTGGCAGAACGCATTTCTGACCTGTGAGGTAACACTTATGATCAACTACGTGAGAAAGCTAAACATTTCCATACATACTCTGTCGCTATTGAGGAGAGCACAAACGTCACTGACACTGCGCAGCTCGCAATTTATGTCCGTGGTGTTGACAGTTGTTTTGAAGTAATGGAGGAGTTGCTCACAGTGATTCCAATGCACGGCCAGACCACTGCTCAGGAGATATTTCGAGAGCTGTGCGATGCCATTGTAGATGCTGGCTTGCTATGGAAGAGTTTTGCTGGAATAACAACCGACGGAGCCCCATCAATGACAGGGAGGAAAAATGGACTTGTGGCACTTGTTCAAAGAAAACTGGAGGAGGAAGGTGTGGAAGAGGCTATTGCTCTGCATTGCATTATCCATCAGCAGGCCCTTTGCAGCAAATGCCTGAAGTTTGACAGTGTGATGTCTGATGTTGTGAAATGCATCAACCATATCAGAACCAGGGGCTTGAAACACCGTCAGTTTCGTGCCTTTTTGGGGGAAATAGACTCATCATATGAGGATGTGCTCTACTTCACAGAGATACATTGGCTTAGCAGGGGAAACGTCTGGAAGAGGTTTTTTGAGTTGAGAGCAGAAGTGAAAGCCTTCATGGAGAAGGATGGGATGGCTTTTCTGGTTGACATCACACAGGAGCTGAATGTACTGAACAAGAAGTTACAAGGCCAGGGGCAGCTTGTGAGTGCTGCCTATGATAACATCAGAGCATTCTCCACAAAACTTGTGTTATGGAAAGCCCAGCTTTCTAAGACAAACCTCTGCCATTTCCCAGCATGCAAGGCACTCATGGATTCGGGCACACCATTCAGTGGTGAGAAGTATGCTGATGCCATTGTAAAGCTGCAGGAAGAATTTGATCACAGGTTTGCAGACTTCAAGACACACAGAGCCACTTTTCAAAATTTTGCTGACCCCTTCTCCTTCGATGTGAAAGATGCTCCCCCTGTGCTTCAAATGGAGCTAATTAACCTGCAGTGCATTTCTGAACTCAAAGCCAAGTTCAGGGAGGTTAGTGGAAAAGCAGAGAAGCTTGGACAATATTTGAGAGAATTGCCCCCCACCTTCCCTGAGCTTTCTAGGATGTTCAAGCGGACCATGTGCCTTTTTGGAAGCACCTATCTCTGTGAAAAGCTCTTCTCCACCATGAACTTTAATAAGTCAATGTTCTGGTCCAAACTTACTGATGAGCATCTTCAAGCCAAACTGAGGGTCTCAGTTGCTTCTTCCCTCAAGCCAGATGTGGCTCAGCTGTGTAAGATGAAGTGCTGCTAGGTCTCTGGTAGCAAGGAGTAGGAGGAAGAAAGAGGAGCCAATGTTCTGAACTGTTCATGTTCTGAGTTGTTATTAATGAAGTTAGACAAGATTGGATTAGTTGTCCTTTTATTGTGGAATATTTGATGCGGCCCAGCCTCACCCAGACTCTACCTCCAACGACCCCCAGGTAAGATGAGTTTGAGACCCCCGCTCTACACATACCTCTATACGTTTTAAGGCATATATACTGTTTATTTGCTGAATTTAACACATTAGAGAAACAAACATTTAACAGAAAAAGTCCAGTTTTTTTCAAATATTCAATACTCAGAAAATAAATTAACATTGTGCAGTAAATATTGCAGACATAAGTATCACATTTGAGTTTATTCATCCCTCATTCGTTCACCCCGGATGCCCACACACACCAGTATATACATGAACTAAAGTAAAGAACAATAATCAAATAATAAGTCTACGCACTTCTGGGCCTGCATTCTGATTACCCTTCTGGGATCACGCTATAACCCCCCGGCCCCAGGGTCAGGCTTGTTGCAGATGGCGTGTTAACTTAGCACAGCGCTGTGATAGGCTCCTAGCAGGTTTTTCTGCAGTTAACAGATGAACGTTTTTCAGGGCCAGTCGGCTGGAGTCAGCGGAGTGCTACTGGTTTTCAAGCTGCTTGAGTTGATCATCTCCATCTGCACTTCTGCATTCGCCTGCAAGGCCACCTGCTGCGCTAGAGCTGTGGTCAGTCAGATGTTTCCATTCTTGTACTGCAACTGAGCTGCAATTTTCATGTAATCTAATAACTAATTGATGTTCTCTCTGTTACAGGCTACGAATTACAATGCTGAAACTCGCAATCTAGCAGAGCGTGTCTAAACTTTTACAGGAGTTTTTTCTATATTGATTTCTTTCATGTTTAAATTTCGGTCTGTTAAATTCTGAACCTGAGAAGTCTATCAAATCTGTTATTTCTTCTGAACTAAGTTCTAACAGGTTCTACATTGATCTCTTTTAAGTTGCATGTTCATTGCAGTTTAATTCTAAATTAATGTATTGCTTTTAAGTTGCAAATTGATTTCTTTTATGTTTTTTTCTTTATTAATTTCTACATTTGTTTCAGTCAAGCCCTTGATTGTGGTTACATCATTGAATCTTACATTTATCTTAGTAAAGTTACAAATGTATTTAAGGCCTAAATTATTTTCATTGTTACATTTTAAATGAACTGCTTATGAATTTCTCTTTATTCTCTTTAAGTTTGTTTTTCATATAAATTGGTTGTGGTTAAGACCTACATTTCTAAGTGTTGAATTCAGCTTTCTTCATTTGTGCTCTAAAGTCAGTGGTGCTAAGTTTAAATATAGTTTATAGGTAGTCATCACAGTATTGTGGCAGTAAAACCCTACACAGACAATTTTCACAAAAAATAATGTAGAAGACACAAATTAAGTAATTAGGTCAGTCAACCCCAGCCACCACATAAACTGTTCCATCGAACCTTGTAGCAGCTTCCTGCATATATTCATTTTAGTTGATAAACGTTGGCTGTACATCCCAACTGAGTGATTTCTTTTTTAAATTAAAATGCAAAAATGTGATTGTCATTAAA
Source organism: Megaleporinus macrocephalus (assembly GCA_021613375.1). Taxonomy (NCBI): domain Eukaryota; kingdom Metazoa; phylum Chordata; class Actinopteri; order Characiformes; family Anostomidae; genus Megaleporinus; species Megaleporinus macrocephalus. The sequence goes on along the minus strand of CM038704.1, from coordinate 36,554,043 downwards.
TCATTTTATTTAAGACAGAGGTGTTTCCTCCCTGTTCTTCAGGGACCCCTACAAAGCAGATATTATTTGGGTGGTGGCTCAGCACTGCAGTGACACTGACATGGTGTGTTAGTGTGTGTTGCACTGGTGTGAGTGGATCAGACACAGCGATGCTACAGGAGTTTTTCAACAGTCAGAGTGTTCTGACTGTTGAACAGGTAACAATAAAAAACGTATCTCCATTTTTGTTTATTAGCTGTTCTTTGTATCGTGTGAAAGTTTCATGATGAATGGACCAATAGAAATGCTTACAAATAGGTTGGAAACAATTCTGGTTATATTGGCTTATTGAAAGTTAAGACAGATTTTGTTCTCTCCTATAAAGTTATGATTTTGGAGATACTTCTTTTTCTTTTGACAGCAACGATATATATATATATATTCAGTGATCAAGATAGCAGGCAGGTCTTATCTAAACACATATAGTTCTCGTGGTAAACACAAGCACTACACTACGACCACACGGGCCAGCATAGAATAGCACAAGCAACCTTTACATCTTCAACTAACAGCTAATAACTACTTATGTACTGGCTCTGTCAGTAGCTGTATGCTACAATATATATAATACTGTAAATACACTGTGAACCCTAAACATTAAATCTACTCAATATATTAGCAGTAAATCATTGTCTCAAATTAACAAAGTTTAGAAACTCATTTTTTTATTCACCAAAATTATAAATGGAGTTAAAGATTTTAGTTTGACAAACCATAACTATACGGTTGCTGAACAGTGAGCTTCTACAGCAGGTTTTTATTTTACTTTTTCACAACAATGACATAATTGTAATGATCACAAACTCATTAAGAATTCTGGATAACCCAATGTATTCCCTTACTGCCTGTCTCTTTGAGTTTGTGCTACTCACTAAAATAAGTACATTTGAATTTTCAACCAGATGGAACAAACAGATAACAAGGATGAAGTTATATCATTTAATTGCCAGAAAATTAGTGTGCATACTCTACTGGTCAAAGGTTTAAGAACACTACCAGTCTCTGTGAATGCGAGCCTTCCTGCACTGAAAAAAATGATGTGTTAGATTTACTTTAAATCAAGGTAACGTTTTGCATTCGTTTTGCCATTTAAAGTAGATTCAACACGAAGGATTTTTAAGTAAGTTGAACCAAAATTTGTTTGCTGTACCAACTCAACTGTATTAAATTTATTGAACTTAATACAATTGAGTTGGTACAGCCAACATTTTTTTGCAGGTACTCTGTTAAGAAGTGTTTAATATTGACATATCTTCTATCCATTCAAATGTTGTTTCTAATGTTAATCAATGCATTCCTCTCATGCCGTTTTCTCTGGATTAAAGTGGCAGGTTGCGGCGCTTTTGAGATTAGTGGCCTCTTTTGGCATTACAGTAGTAATTAGTAATAATGCTACTTTCGGCTGTAGAAGCGGTCCTTGTATATTTAATTGTCTGTCTCAGGCTTTGTACAGGATCACTATTTAATATATATTGCAAGATGTCCTTCATTTTGCATTTGTCTGATGATTTGCTGCTACTTGACTTCATTCTATGGTTTTATGCACTTGTAAAAAAGAATATTTTATTCACCCAAATGTAGTTGCTAGCGTTAAGGAATGCATTCCTAACATGGTGCATGGTGGGCCGTGGCCAGAGATAACATGGTGCATTGTGGGCCCGTGGCCCGTGAACAGAATGCGTGTACATGGGACTACGTCCCAACAGAATGGAATGCGTGTGCAAAGGGCCGTGTCCCAAGCTAATAGAATGTATGTATAAGGGGCCTCACGCCCAAGCTAATGGAATGGATGTGTGGGGAGCCAAAGGCTTAAGCAAAAGGATAAGCAACAGGATGCATGCATGGGCTGAGACCCAAACAAAACAAATTGCATATATGGGCCAAGACCCTAAAGAAAAGGATGCATGTGTGGGCCGAGACCCTAAAGAAAAAGGATGCATGTGTGGGCCGGGACCCTAAAAACTCTACATAAGTTAATACGATGCAATATCACAACTTACTCCAACCTCACCAGCTCCTCACCAGTGATCTAAAACGTTTGACTGATAGTGTACTAAAATGTTTGACTGGTAGTGTTCTAAAACGTTTGACTGGTAGTGTACTAAAACGTTTGACGGTAGCATACTAAAACATTTGGCTGGTACTGTACTAAAACGTTTGACTGGTAGTGTACTAAAACATTTGACCGGTAGTCTACTAAAATGCTTGATTTGTGGTGTACTAAAACGTTTGACTGGTAGTGATCTAAAACATTTGACAGGTAGTGTTCTAAAACGTTTGGCTGGTAGTGTACTAAAACGTTTGACTGGTAGTGTACTAAAACCTTTGACTAGTAGTCTACTAAAATGCTTGATTTATAGTGTACTAAAATGTTTGGCTGGTAGTGTACTAAAACGGTTGACTGGAGTTGTAATAAAACTTTGACTGACAGTGTACTAAAACGTTTGGTTGGTAGTGTACTAAAACGCGTAACTGGTAGTGTACTAAAACCTTTGACTGGAAGTGTACTAAAACTTTGACTGATACTGTACTAAAATGTTTGGCTGGTAGTGTACTAAAACTTTGACTGATACTGTACTAAAACATTTGACCGGTAGTGTACTAAAACGTTTGGCTGGTACTGTACTAAAACCTTTGACTGGAAGTGTACTACAACTTTGACTGATACTGTACTAAAACATTTGACTGGTATTGTACTAAAACGTTTGGCTGGTACTGTACTAAAACGTTTGACTGGTAGTGTACTAAAACGTTTGACTGGTAGTGTACTAAAACCTTTGACTAGTAGTCTACTAAAATGCTTGATTTATAGTGTACTAAAATGTTTGGCTGGTAGTGTACTAAAACGTTTGACTGGTAGTGTACTAAAACGGTTGACTGGAGTTGTAATAAAACTTTGACTGACAGTGTACTAAAACGTTTGGTTGGTAGTGTACTAAAACGCGTAACTGGTAGTGTACTAAAACCTTTGACTGGAAGTGTACTAAAACTTTGACTGATACTGTACTAAAATGTTTGGCTGGTAGTGTACTAAAACTTTGACTGATACTGTACTAAAACATTTGACCGGTAGTGTACTAAAACGTTTGGCTGGTACTGTACTAAAACGTTTGGCTGGTAGTGTACTAAAACATTTCGCTTCTAGTGTACTAAAATATTTGGCTGATAGTGGAGTAAAACATTTGGCTGGTAGTGTACTAAAACGTTTGGCTGGTATTGTACTAAAATGTTTGGCTGGTAGTGTTCTAAAACATTTGACAGGTAGTGTACTAAAAGGTTTGGCTGGTAGTGTACCAAAATGTTTGGCTGATAGTGATCTAAAACGTTTGACTGGTAGTGTTCTAAAATGTTTGGCTGGTAGTGTCCTACAATGATTGACTGGTAGTGTACTAAAACATTTTACTGGTAGTCTACTAAAATGCTTGATTTGTAGTGTACTAAAACGTTTGACTGGTAGTGTTCTAAAACATTTGACAGGTAGTGTTCTAAAACGTTTGGATGGTAGTGTACTAAAACGTTTGACTGGTAGTGTACTAAAACGATTGACTGGTAGTCTACTGAAATGCTTGATTTGTAGTGTACTAAAACGTTTGGCTGGTAGTGTACTAAAACGTTTGACTGGTAGTGTACTAAAACGTTTGACTGGTAGTGTACTAAAACTTTGACTGATAGTGTACTAAAACGTTTGACTAGTAGTATACTAAAACCTTCGACTGGAAGTGTACTAAAACTTTGACTGATACTGTACTAAAACATTTGACTGGTAGTGTACTAAAATGTTTGGCTGGTAGTGTCCTACAATGATTGACTGGTAGTGTACTAAAACGTTTGGCTGGTAGTGTACTAAAACGTTCGACTAGTAGTGTACTGAAACGTTTGACTGGTAGTGTACTAAAACGTTCGACTAGTAGTGTACTGAAACGTTTGACTGGTAGTGTACTAAAATGTTTGGCTGGTAGTGTACTAAAATGTTTGGCTGGTAGTGTCCTACAATAATTGACTGGAAGTGTACTAAAATGTTTGGCTGGAAGTGTTCTAAAATGTTTGGCTGGTAGTGTCCTACAATGATTGACAGGTAGTGTTCTAAAATGTTTGGCTGGTAGTGTACTAAAACGTTTGACTGATACTGTACTAAAACGTTTGACTGGTAGTGTACTAAAACATTTGACTGGTAGTGTCCTAAAACGAAAAATGAATTTTTTTATTGTTGTTTTTGAATGTATTGTCTATTGTGCTGCTATGTTAGGTAAACATATGTCTAATTTCAGACCCTTTAAATGACTTATAGACAAGTGCAGTTTAATTCCTTTTAAATGTAGCTTGAAATTAAACTGTGTAAGAGTTGATATACTGCATGATAACAAGCATTAAAATTAAAACTATACCTCACTTCCTCTCATTTCAGCATTCAAACCGGATTCCAAAAAAGTTGGGACACTAAACAAACTGTGAATAAAAACTGAATGCAATGATGTGGAGGTGCCAACATCTAATATTTTATTCAGAATAGAACACAAATCACAGATCAAATGTTTAAACTGAGAGAATTTATCATTTTAAGGGAAAAATATGTTGTTTAAAAATTGAATGGCGACAACAAATCCCAAAAAAGTTGGGACAAGGCCATTTTTACCACTGTGTGGCATCCCCCCTTCTTCTTACAACACTCAACAGACGTCTGGGGACAGAGAAGACCAGTTTCTCAAGTTTAGAAATAGGAATGCTCTCCCATTCATGTCTAATACAGGCCTCTAACTGTTCAATCGTCTTGGGCCTTCTTTGTCGCACCTTCCTCTTTATGATGCGCCAAATGTTCTCTATAGGTGAAAGATCTGGACTGCAGGCTGGCCATTTCAGTACCCGGATCCTTCTCCTAAGTAGCCATGATGTTGTGATTGCTGCAGAATGTGATCTGACATTATCTTGTTGAAAAATGCAGGTCTTCCCTGAAAGAGATGACGTCTAGATGGGAGCATATGTTGTTCTAGAACCTGAACACAGTTCTCTGCATTAATGGTGCCTTTCCAGACATGCAAGCTGCCCATGCCACAAGCACTCATGCATACCTTCAGTGATGCAGACTTCTGAACGGAGCGTTGATAACAACTTGGGTTATCCTTGTCCTCTCTGGTCTGGATGACATGGCGTCTCAGTGTTCCATAAAGAACTTTAAATCGTGATTCACCTGACCACAGAACAGTCTTCTATTTTGCCACACTCCATTTTAAAAGCCCAGTGCAAACATCTGAGCTTGTGGAGCTTGCTTAGAAATATCCTCCTCTTTGCACTGTAGAGTTTCAGCTGGCAATGGCGGATGGCACGGTGGATTGTGTTCACTGACAATGCTTTCTGGAAGTGTTCCTGAGCCCATTTTGTTATTTCCTTGACAGTGGCATTCCTGTTTGAGGTGCAGTGACGTTTAAGGGCCCGGAGATCACGAGCATCCAGTAGAGTTTTACGGCCTTTACCCTTACGCACAGCGATTGTTCCAGATTCTCTGAATTTTTTGATAATGTTATGCACAGTTGATGATAATAACTTAAAAGTCTTTGCTATTTTACGCTGGGTAACACCATTCTGGTATCTTTCTGCGCAACAATGGTGGAATTGGTGATCCTCTTACCATCTTGGTTTCAGAGAGACACTGAAACTCTGAGAAGCTCTTTTATACCCAAGCATGTTGTCAGTTGACCTAATAAGTGTTAATTAGTCTTCCAGCTGTTCGTAATATGCTCAATTTCTTTTTTCCAGCCACTTATTGCTACTTTTTGGGATTTGTTGATGCCATAAAATTTTGGAACAACATATTTTTCCCTTAAAATGATGCATTCTCTCAGTTTAAACATTTGATCTGTGATTTGTGTTTTATTCTGAGGTTGGCAGCTCCACATCATTGCATTCAGTTTTTATTCACAATTTGTTTAGTGTCCCAACATTTTTGTCCTGAACAGTAAATGTGCCGGCCATATTTCATGGAGATGTAATATAAAATAATGTACAGTTGTAGTTGTGTTTATATCCATTTAAATTCAGAAGTGAGTGGTTAGTGTTTAGCATAGAAATCAGCATGAAGTGTATAAGTAAAAGACATGCAGTTGTAGGAATTAAAAGAGATATAAGGCAACAAATGGAACATTTAGGTCAGTCAGCCACATCCGACTCCCACAAAAACAGCTCTGTAGATTCAAAACCTGCAGTGGTTTTCTAAGGAGCGGTAAACTAACAGCACTAACGGAGTTCGTTCAGGTAAATTTGAGTTTTGTTTCCTTCTCTTTGGTTTTTGTCTAAATGTGATCTAATATTATTCCAAAGATAAAACATTTTCTGACACTGATTTACTGCTTGTGTGAGCATGTTTAAGTGAAAAACATGTCATAAAATACTTGAATCCTGAAAATACAAATTATATCCTTTAACCCAAATTCTAAATAAAACTAAAAATGATACTGTTGGGAAAATAAAAGTTTAGTCTGAAAATGTATTAAAAATGTTTCTCATCTTTTTAAATAGCAAATCCAATGTTTAAATAGTAAAACAACAACATCCAACAACGTCAGTGAAGTTGATGTTCAGGCAGTCATGTATTTGGTTAGATTTTTTAAAGTGGTTTTCAGTTGCTGATAAAAATTGGGGATGAAATTGAGGAATTGAAAGATCATATTTTTCACATATTTTTTTTTAGAGTAATTCAATTTACACGTGACAATGAAATAAATATTTACTATTACAAATTAAGTTTGTGATATCAAAAATAAAATTAAAAACAGATTTTTACTAGTATTTACTGGTTTTAAAAGAAAGATTCTTACTCGTAAAAATGACATTTATACCATTTTCATATATTTATATGGTAAAAATATCGTTCCTAATATGACAAGTAAATTAGCGCTAATAAAAAATAATTTTCTGAATTCATGATAACTAGTGAAAATGTAATGTTTGATAGACCCTGTAGATGAAAGTATTTAATTAAAAGCAATAAAATAATATTTTCTATAAGTAATAATACAATTTTTACATGTACAAAATGTATGTATTATTATAAGAAATTGTTCTAGTGTGCATTATTATAGACCTTAGCTAAATACAAAAAAATATGTGCCAAAACAAGAGAAATGAATATTATTATGTATTATATCTTTACAATCATCATTTAGAGTGGTGTAGCTGTTGGGAGGTGTTTCAATTCTATAATTTTACACTAAAATTCAACCTCTGATATTACACCAAAGCCCAAGCCCTGAATTCACTCTAAACACAACATTTACATTTTTCCCTGAGCCCTGACCTCTAACACCTACATTTACATTAAACTCTAACCCCAATGTTACACTAAACTCTAACCCCTACATTTACACTAAACCCTAAACCATACATTTACTCTAAAATCTAACCCCTACATTTACACTAAACCCTAACCCATATATTTACACTAAAATCTAACCCCTACATTTACTCTAAAATCTAACCCCTACATTTACATTAAACTCTAACCCCTACATTTATACTAAACCCTAATCCCTACATTTATACTAAACCCTAATCCCTACATTTACACTAAAACCTAACCCCTACATTTACACTAAAACCTAACCCCTACATTTACACTAAACCCTAACCCCTACATTTACACTAAAACCTAACCCCTACATTTACACTTCACCCTAACCTATAAATGTAGGGGTTAGAGTTTAATGTAAATGTAGGGGTTAGATTTTAGAGTAAATGTAGGGGTTAGAATTTAGTGTAAATATATGGGTACATTTACACTAAACCCTAACCCCTACATTTACACTAAAATCTAACCCCTACATTTACACTAACCCTAACCCCTACATTTACACTAAAATCTAACCCCTACATTTACACTAAACCCTAACCTATACATTCACACTAAACCCTAACCTATACATTTACACTAAACCCTAACCCCTATATTTACACTAAACTTTAACCCCAACGTTACATTAAACTCTATCCCCTACATTTACACTAAACCCTAACCCCTACATTTACACTAAACCCTAACCCCTAAATTTATATTAAACTCTAACCCCTACAATTACACTAAACCCTAACCCCTACATTTACACTAAACCCTAACCCCTACATTTACACTAAACCCTAACCCCTACATTTACACAAAACTCTAACTTCTATATTTACACTAAACCCTAACCTATACAGTCACACTAAACCATAACCCTTACATTTGTACTAAACTCTAACCCCAACATTACATTAAACTCTAACCCCTAAATTTACACTAAACCCTAACCCCTACAATTACACTAAACTCTAACCCCAACAGTACATTAAACTCTAACCTCTAGATTTAGACTAAACCCTAACCCTTACATTTACACTAAACTCTAACCCAAACGTTACATTAAAATCTAACCCCAATGTTACATTAAACTCTAGCCTTTACCTTTACACTAATTTCTAACCCCTACATTTACACTAAACTCTAACCCCTACATTTATACTAAACCCTAACTCCTAAATTTACACTAAACCCTAACCCCTACATTTATACTAAACCCTAACTCCTAAATTTACACTAAACCCTAACCCCTACATTAATACTAAACCCTAACCTCTACATTTACATTAAACCCTAACCCCTACATTCACCCTAACCTATACATTTACACTAAACCCTTACCCCTGCATTCACCCTAACCTGTACATTTACACTAAAATCTAACCCCTACATTTACACTAAACCCTAACCCCTACATTTACCCTAAACTCTAACCCCAATGTTACATTAAACTCTAAGACCTACATTTACACTAAATTCTAACTTCTATATTTACACTATACCCCTAACCTATGCATTTACACTAAACTCTAACCCCTATATTTGCATTAAACTCTATCCCCAACTTTACATTAAACTCTAACCTCTACATTTACACTAAACTCTAACCCCTACATTTACACTAAACTCTAACCCCAACATTACATTAAACTCTAACCCCAACGTTACATTAAACTCTAACCCCAACGTTACATTAAACTCTAACCCCAACGTTACATTAAACTTCAACCCCAACGTTACATTAAACTCTAACCTCTACATTTACACTAAACCCTAACCTCTACATTTACACTAAACCCTAACCTCTACATTTACACTAAACCCTAACCCCTACATTTACACTAATCCCTAACCTCTACATTTACATTAAACTCTAACCCCTACATTTACACTAAACCCTAACTTCTACATTTATACTAAACCCTAACCTCTACATTTATACTAAACCCTAAGCCCTACATTTACACTAAACCCTAACCTCTACATTTACACTAAACCCTAACCTCTACATTTATACTAAACCCTAACCTCTACATTTACACTAAACCCTAACCTATACATTCACACTAAACCCTAACCTCTACATTTATACTAAACTCTAACCCCTACATTTACACTAAACCCTAACCTCTACATTTATAATAAACCCTAACCTCTATATTTACACTAAACCCTAACCTCTACATTTATATTAAATTCTAACCTCCACATTTACTTTAAACCCTAAATTCAAAATTGACAGAAAATCCTACTCGCTCTAACCCCTAAACTTGCAAACCTCTTCATTTACACTAAGCTGTAATACCCATTTTTACGTTAAACCCCAACATTTACATTAAACCCCAACATCTACATCTCACAATAGCCTAAACTCCTAAATTTGTACAACACGTTAATCCCTAAACTTACACTAAATCCTATATCAGAAGTATTCAATTAGAATTCAGTACGGTCCAGTTAGAGGAGATTTCCTCAGGCCAAGGGCCGGGCCCTCATCATTTCAAACTTGTGTTATGATTCAATTCAGATCATCAGCAACTGAAAGACCAACACATTAATTGTTTTATTTATTGTTTTAAATGGTGAACCGAATGAATTAGCTATAAAACTTCAAGTAAAAACAAGGGCTACATTAAAAATGCATAAAAAATGCAGTGAGTGCAGTGAGTGTAGTGAGCACTATGAGTGTTGTGGGACGGGGCTCACGGCAGCCCCCGCTGTTCGCTGAGGACAGTAACTAGATATCATGTGTGTTCACCTCAGAGTCTCCAAACGTCTCCAATAACAATAAAAGTCTACAATAACACTAGATTTGTCAGAATCAGAATCAGACTTTATTTGCCAAGTATGCTCACACATACAAGGAATTGGTGTTTGGTTACAGAAGCTCACAGTGCACGATAACTGACATTACAGAAGTAGCACATCCAATCTACACACACACACACACACACACACACACACACAGTGACATACACGCACAGACACAGTCGCTAGTCGCTTTTTAAAAAAAAGTCGCTAGAGGGTCTGAAAAGTCGCCCAATATATATCGACAAAGTCGCTAAGTTGGCCACACTGCAATGGACTGGCGACCTGTACATGTCGTACCCCGCCTTCGCCCGATGATGCTGGGATTGACTCCAGCCCCTCCCAGTGAGATATATACGTGGCTGCTTTAATTTAAGTCGTTTTTAACCGTTGACTGAACAAGCCTTTCTCTCTGACTCACTTGATTCTCCGACTGCGGCTTCTCGCTTCGTACCTCGCCTGTGTGTGCGCCACACTCCTAAATTTGCACAGATCTGAGGAGCGCCTTTGATTATCTTACAGGAGCGCCTTTGATTAACTTCTAACACACGTGATTGGTCTGCGAGAGACCATAAACCATATAGACAAGAAAAGTTCCGCCGCTTACAATAAACACAGTCAAAATTAAATCACTCTCAATAATTTATCGCTTTGGGTCTGCATTGGACAACGTCAGGTTCCAGACCCAGACTGGGGTCTGGTTATTAATGACCTCTGCCCTATATGCTCACTAATCCCTGAATTTACACTAATGAAAATAATACATTCTCATTAGATTATATTCAGGTCTGTGATCAGGATGGACTCCAGTTTTGTACCTGTCGATAACACGAGAAATGGCTTCACCATCGTGACCCAAGTGGTGCCAGGAGGAACGGAGCAATATGGCCTTGGGACTGGAGGTGGAGTTTCCACTCAAGGCCCACTCAGTAAACTTCTGAAAGGAGAGCCGAAAGCACTCGGGGTAAGAAAGTCCTCGTCTAGTTTTCTTTATTATTCACACTGGGCATGTTTACACTCTGATTGTCTCTTGCTCTTCACAGACTGTTCAGATAATGATCGGGATTGTGACCATCTTGTTCGGCATTGTTAAAACCGTCTATGTTCCATTTGTGGGTGCCTTCAGTGGTGTCTTCTACTGGGGATCATGTCTTGTAGGTTCTCTTTTTGTAGCCTTTATATTTCTGCAGTTCTTAATTGTGGTTTTCATTCAAATGTTAAAAAGTCCCTTTTATTCTTCTTCTTCTTCTTTTTCTTCTTCTTCTTCTTTTTCTTCTTCTTCTTCTTCTTTTTCTTCTTCTTCTTCTTCTTCTTTTTCTTCTTCTTCTTCTTCTTCTTCTTGCCAGTATATCACCTCAGGTGCCTTGTCTGTTGCTGCAGGCAAGAAAGCTACTCGCTGTGTGGTAAGTATGGCACGTTGTGCATTTTTTTCATATGAGAGATTTTATAGTTGATTAATATATTTTGGAAAGATAATGTCATTGTATAATTATATTGACTGGACATTTTATTTGAAACCACTCCTCTGTAACTTCCACTTGCTGGTGCACAGTTAAGGACTGTACATCATCTGTGATCTACACAGTTTGTTGTTAATAAAGTGGCCAGTTGGTGGAAGTATAATGTAGGTGTTTCTAATAAAGTGGCCAGTGAGTGTATATTTAATAAATATGCTGCTACTCTGTAAACTTTGCTGCATGTTATGCTCCTGTGTTCTGTTCTTTTGTGTAGGTGATCAGCTCCCTGATAATGAATATAATCAGTGCCGTGGCTGCAGGAATAGCCATCATCCTGCTGTCTTTTGATATTACCCTACAGACACACCTTTCATATTATTACAGCTGCTACTACGGATATTCTTATAGAGGGTCTTATCCAGACAACGATCTGTGTGAAGCCTACAAACATTCGTGGGTGTGTATCGTATTAGTAACAATTCTCTGGATGTGCTGAAATGAATGGACTTTATTCAATAATGTACGCTCATTGCAAATGTATCAAATATCAAAGCACTTATCTTAACAGTTTGTTTTTTGTGTTATTGTTTTAATGTAATATAGTTCATTCGTGTGAAAGCTAAGTGAACATCTAAAAACTCAACACACAGTCATATGCAAAGGTTATGACTATATTATTTGATAAGTGTATATAAGTTAACACATGCTCTACACATACCTCTACACATTTTAAAGCACATATACTGTTTATTTGCTGAATTTAACACTTTAGAAAAACTAAAAAAAAATTAAACAGAAAAAGTGGTCCAGATTTCCAGCAAATAAATTAACATTGTGCAGTAAACACTGCAGAATAAAATATCACATTTGGGTTCATTCAATGCAGAACAGAGGTTCTTAACATTTTGTACAGTGTTACACTTTTTTGGGTTTAAAAATATTTCGGAACCCTTCATGTATCCACCCCGGATGCCCACACACACCAGTATACACATGAACTAAAGTAAAGAACAATAATCAAATAATAAGTCTACGCACTTCTGGGCCTGTATTCTGATTACCCTTCTGGGATCACGCTATAACTCCCCGGCCCCAGGGTCAGGCTTGTTGCAGATGGTGTGTTAACTTAGCACAGCGCTGTGATAGGCTCCTAGCAGATTTTTCTTCAGTTAACAGATAAACGTTTTTCAGGGCCAGTCGGCTGGAGTCAGCGGAGTGCTACTGGTATTCATGCTGCTTGAGTTCATCATCTCCATCTGCACTTCTGCATTCGCGTGCAAGGCCACCTGCTGCGCTAGAGCTGCGGTCAGTGAGACGTTTCCATTCTTGTGCTGCAAATGAGCTGCAATTTTCATGTAATCTAATAACTAATTGATCATGTGATGTTCTCTCTGTTACAGGCTACGAATTACAATGTTGAAACTCGCAATCTAGCAGAGCGTGTCTAAACTTTTACAGGAGTTTTTTCTACATTGATTTTCTTCATGTTTAAATTTCTGTCTGTTAAATTCTGAACTTGTTAAGTCTGTTATTTCTTCTGAATTAAGTTCTAAGAGGTTCCACAGTAATCTCTTTTAAGTTACATGTTCATTGCTGTTTAATTCTAAATTAATGTATTGCTTTTAAGTGGCAAATTGATTTTTTTAATGTTTTTTTCTTTATTAATTTCTACATTTGTTTCAGTACAGCCCTTGATTGTGGTTACATCATCGAATCTTACATTTATCTTAGTATAGTTACAAATGTATTTAAGGCCTAAATGATTTTCATTGTTACATTTTAAATGAACTGCTTATGAATTTCTCTTTATTTTCTTTAAGATTGTTTTTCATATAAATTGGTTGTGGTTAAGACCTAGATTTCTAAGTGTTGAATTCAGCATTCTTATTTGTGCTATTAAGTCAGTGGTGCTAAGTTTAAATATAGTTTATAGGTAGTCATCGCAGTATTGTGGCAGTAAAACCCCACACACAGACAATTTTCACAAAAAATAATGTAGAAGACAGCAATGTAGAAAATTAAGTAATTAGGTCAGTCAACCCCAGCAACCACATAAACTGTTCCATCGAACCTTGTAGCAGCTTCCTGCATATATTTATTTTAGTTGATAAACATTGGCTGTACATCCCAACTGAGTGATTTCTTTTTAAAATTAAAATACAAAAATGTGATTGTCATTAAATCATTCTAATTAAGATGAAGAGGTTTCCTCCCTGTTCTTCAGGGACCCCCACAGAGCAGATATTATTTGGGTGGTGGCTCAGCACTGTAGTGACACTGACATGGTGTGTTAGTGTGTGTTGCACTGGTGTGAGTGGATCAGACACAGCAATGCTGCAGGAGTGAACGTTTCATGATGAATGGACCAATAGAAATGCTTACAAATAGGTTGGAAACAATTCTGGTTATATTGGCTTATTGAAAGTTAAGACAGATTTTGTTCTCTCCTATAAAGTTATGATTTTGGAGATACTTCTTTTTCTTTTGACAGCAACGATATATATATATATATATATATATATATATATATATATATATATATATATATTCAGTGATCAAGATAGCAGGCAGGTCTCATCTAAACACATATAGTTCTCGTGGTAAACACAAGCACTACACTACGATCACACGGGCCAGCATAGCAAGCAACCTTTACATCTTCAACTAACAGCTAACAACTACTTATGTACTGGCTCTGTCAGTAGCTGTATGCTACAATATATATAATACTGTAAATACACTGTGAACCCTAAACATTAAATCTACTCAATATCTTAGCAGTAAATCATTGTCTCAAACTAACAAAGTTTAGAAACTCATTTTTTTATTCACCAAAATTATAAATGGAGTTAAAGATTTCAGTTTGACAAACTATAACTATACTGTTGCTGAACAGTGAGCTTCTACAGCAGGTTTTTATTTTACTTTTTTCACAACAATGACATAATTGTAATGATCACAAACTCATTACGAATTCTGGATAACCCACTGTATTCCCTTACTGCCTGTCTCTTTGAGTTTGTGCTACTCACTAAAATAAGTACATTTGAATTTTCAACCAGATGGAACAAACAGATAACAAGGATGAAGTTATATCATTTAATTGCCAGAAAATGAGTGTGCATACACTACTGGTCAAAGGTTTAAGAACACTACCAGTCCAAGTGTTCGTTTCTGTAAATGCGAGCCTTCCTGCACTGAAAAAAATGATGTGTTAGATTTACTTTAAAAAATCAAGGTAACGTTTTGCATTCACCATTTAAAGTAGATTCAACACGAAGGATTTTTAAGTAAGTTGAACCAAAATTTGTTTGCTGTACCAACTCAACTGTGTTAAATTTATTGAACTTAATACAATTGAGTTGGTACAGCAAACATTTTTTGCAGGTACTCTGTTAAAAAGTGTTTAATATTGACATATCTTCTATCCATTCAAATGTTGTTTCTAATGTTAATCAATGCATTCCTCTCATGCCGTTTTCTCTGGATTAGGCTTTTGAGATTACTGGCCTCTTTTGGCATTACAGTAGTAATTAGTAATAATGCTACTTTCGGCTGTAGAAGCGGTCCTTGTATATTTAATTGTCTGTCTCAGGCTTTGTACAGGATCACTATTTAATAAATATTGCAAGATTTCCTTCATTTTGCATTTGTCTGATGATTTGTTGCTACTTGACTTTATTCTATGGTTTTATGCACTTGTAAAAATAATATTTTATTCATCCAAATGTAGTTGCTAGCGTTAATGAATGCATTCCTCATGCAGTTTTCTTTGTATTACACTTCGTTAGACAATACTGTTCGGCTCAAGTTACGTCGCTTTGCTCAGTGAAATTGACTTCATGGTAGCTTTCGATATTATGCCTATTTATCCTCTTTTTTGGCATTTCAGTAGTAATTAGTAATAATCCCAACAGAATGGAATGCGTGTGCAAAGGGCCGCGTCCCAAACTAATGTAATGTATGTATAAGGGGCCTCACGCCCAAGCTAATGGAATGCATGTGTGGGAAGCCAGAGGCTTAAGTAAAAGGATAAGCAACAGGATGCATGCATGGGCTGAGACCCAAATGAAAAAAATTGCATACATGGGCAGAGACCCTAAAGAACAGGATGCATATGTGGGCCGAGACTCAAAAGAACAGGATGCATATGTGGGCCGAGACCCTAAAGAAAAAGGATGCATGTGTGGGCCGGGACCCTAACAACTGTGCATAAGTTAATATGATGCAACATCACAACTTACTCCAACCTTACCAGCTCCTCACCAGTGGTCTAAAACGTTTGGCTGGTAGTGTACTAAAACGTTTGACTGGTATTGTACTAAAACGTTTGACTGGTAGTGTATCTAAAACGTTTGACTGGTAGTGATCTAAAACGTTTGACTGGTAGTGATCTAAAACGTTTGACTGGTAGTGATCTAAAACGTTTGACTGGTAGTGTTCTAAATCGTTTGGCTGGTAGTGCACTAAAACTTTCACTGATAGTGTACTAAAACGTTTGACTGGTAGTGATCTAAAACGTGTGACTGGTAGTGTTCTAAATCGTTTGGCTGGTAGTGTACTAAAACTTTGACTGGTAGTGTATCTAAAACGTTTGACTGGTAGTGATCTAAAACGTTTGACTGGTAGTGTACTAAAACGTTTGACTGGTAGTGATCTAAAACGTTTGACTGGTAGTGTTCTAAATCGTTTGGCTGGTAGTGTACTAAAACGTTTGACTGGTAGTGTACTAAAACTTTGACTGATAATGTACTAAAACGTTTGGCTGGTAGTGTATTAAAACATTTGACTGGTAGTATACTAAAACGTTTGTCTGGTAGTGTTCTAAAACGTTTGACTGGTAGTGTACTAAAACGATTGACTGGTAGTGTACTAAAACGTTTGACTGGTAGTGTACTAAAACGACTGACTGGAAGTGTACTAAAACGTTTGACTGGTAGTGATCTAAAACGTTTGACTGGTAGTGATCTAAAACGTTTGACTGGTAGTGTTCTAAATCGTTTGGCTGGTAGTGTACTAAAACTTTGACTGAAAGTGTACTAAAACGTTTGACTGGTAGTGATCTAAAACGTTTGGCTGGTAGTGTTCTAAATCGTTTAGCTGGTAGTGTACTAAAACTTTGACTGGTAGTGTATCTAAAACGTTTGACTGGTAGTGTACTAAAACGTTTGACTGATAGTGTACTAAAACTTTGACTGATAGTGTACTAAAACGTTTGACTGGTAGTGCTCTAAAACGTTTGACTGGTAGTGTTCTAAATCGTTTGGCTGGTAGTGTACTAAAACGTTTGACTGGTAGTGTACTAAAACTTTGACTGATAATGTACTAAAAAGTTTGGCTGGTAGTGTATTAAAACATTAGACTGGTAGTGTACTAAAACGCTTGACTGGTAGTGATCTAAAATGTTTGTCTAGTAGTGTACTAAAACGTTTGACTGGTAGTGTTCTAAAACGTTTGACTGGTAGTGTACTAACACGTTTGACTGGTAGTGTACTAAAATGTTTGACTGGTATTGTACTAAAACGTTTGACTGGTAGTGTATCTAAAATGTTTGGCTGGTAGTGTACTAAAACTTTGACTGATAGTGTACTAAAACGTTTGGCTGGTAGTGTTCTAAAACGTTTGGCTGGTAGTGTACTAAAACTTTGACTGATAGCGTAATAAAACGTTTGGCTGGTAGTGTACTAAAACATTTGACTAGTAGTGTACTAAAACCTTTGACTGGAAGTGTACTAAAACTTTGACTGATAGTGTACTAAAACGTTTGACAGGTAGTGTACTAAAGCATTTGACTGGTAGTGTACTAAAACGTTTGACTGGTAGTGATCTAAAACGTTTGACTGGTAGTGTTCTAAAACGTTTGACTGGTAGTGTAATAAAACGTTTGACTGGTAGTCTACTAAAATGCTTGATTTGTAGTATACTAAAATGTTTGACTGGTAGTGTACTAAAACGTTTGACTGATAGTGTACTAAAACGTTTGGCTGGTAGTGTACTAAAACATTTTACTGGTAGTGTACTAAAACGTTTGTCTGGTAGTGTACTAAAATGCTTGATTTGTAGTGTACTAAAACGTTTGACTGGTAGTGTACTAAAACCTTTGACTGGAAGTGTACTAAAACATTTGACTGGTAGTGTACTAAAACCTTTAACTGGAAGTGTACTAAAACTTTGACTGATAGTGTACTAAAACGTTTGACTGGTAGTGCTCTAAAATGTTTGACTGGTAGTGTTCTAAATCGTTTGGCTGGTAGTGTACTAAAACGTTTGACTGGTAGTGTACTAAAACTTTGACTGATAATGTACTAAAAAGTTTGGCTGGTAGTGTATTAAAACATTTGACTGGTAGTGTACTAAATCGTTTGAGTGGTAGTGATCTAAAACGTTTGTCTGGTAGTGTTCTAAAACGTTTGACTGGTAGTGTACTAAAACGATTGCCTGGTAGTGATCTAAAACGTTTGTCTGGTAGTGTTCTAAAACGTTTGACTGGTAGTGATCTAAAATGTTTGTCTAGTAGTGTACTAAAACGTTTGACTGGTAGTGTTCTAAAACTTTTGACTGGTATTGTACTAAAACGTTTGACTGGTAGTGTATCTAAAATGTTTGACTGGTAGTGATCTAAAATATTTGACTGGTAGTGTTCTAAAACGTTTGACTGGTAGTGTTCTAAATCGTCTGGCTGGTAGTGTACTAAAACGTTTGACTGGTAGTGTACTAAAACGTTTGACTGGTAGTGTACTAAAACGTTTGACTGATAGTGTACTAAAACTTTGACTGATAGTGTACTAAAACGTTTGACTGGTAGTGCTCTAAAACGTTTGACTGGTAGTGTTCTAAATCGTTTGAGTGGTAGTGATCTAAAACGTTTGTCTGGTAGTGTTCTAAAACGTTTGACTGGTAGTGTACTAAAACGATTGCCTGGTAGTGATCTAAAACGTTTGTCTGGTAGTGTTCTAAAACGTTTGACTGGTAGTGATCTAAAATGTTTGTCTAGTAGTGTACTAAAACGTTTGACTGGTAGTGTTCTAAAACTTTTGACTGGTATTGTACTAAAACGTTTGACTGGTAGTGTATCTAAAATGTTTGACTGGTAGTGATCTAAAATATTTGACTGGTAGTGTTCTAAAACGTTTGACTGGTAGTGTTCTAAATCGTCTGGCTGGTAGTGTACTAAAACGTTTGACTGGTAGTGTACTAAAACGTTTGACTGGTAGTGTACTAAAACGTTTGACTGATAGTGTACTAAAACTTTGACTGATAGTGTACTAAAACGTTTGACTGGTAGTGCTCTAAAACGTTTGACTGGTAGTGTTCTAAATCGTTTGGCTGGTAGTGTACTAAACGTTTGACTGGTAGTGTACTAAAACTTTGACTGATAATGTACTAAAAAGTTTGGCTGGTAGTGTATTAAAACATTAGACTGGTAGTGTACTAAAACGTTTGACTGGTAGTGATCTAAAATGTTTGTCTAGTAGTGTACTAAAACGTTTGACTGGTAGTGTTCTAAAACGTTTGACTGGTAGTGTACTAACACGTTTGACTGGTAGTGTACTAAAATGTTTGACTGGTATTGTACTAAAACGTTTGACTGGTAGTGTATCTAAAATGTTTGGCTGGTAGTGTACTAAAACTTTGACTGATAGTGTACTAAAACGTTTGGCTGGTAGTGTTCTAAAACGTTTGGCTGGTAGTGTACTAAAACTTTGACTGATAGCGTAATAAAACGTTTGGCTGGTAGTGTACTAAAACATTTGACTAGTAGTGTACTAAAACCTTTGACTGGAAGTGTACTAAAACTTTGACTGATAGTGTACTAAAACGTTTGACAGGTAGTGTACTAAAGCATTTGACTGGTAGTGTACTAAAACGTTTGACTGGTAGTGATCTAAAACGTTTGACTGGTAGTGTTCTAAAACGTTTGACTGGTAGTGTAATAAAACGTTTGACTGGTAGTCTACTAAAATGCTTGATTTGTAGTATACTAAAATGTTTGACTGGTAGTGTACTAAAACGTTTGACTGATAGTGTACTAAAACGTTTGGCTGGTAGTGTACTAAAACATTTTACTGGTAGTGTACTAAAACGTTTGTCTGGTAGTGTACTAAAATGCTTGATTTGTAGTGTACTAAAACGTTTGACTGGTAGTGTACTAAAACCTTTGACTGGAAGTGTACTAAAACATTTGACTGGTAGTGTACTAAAACCTTTAACTGGAAGTGTACTAAAACTTTGACTGATAGTGTACTAAAACGTTTGACTGGTAGTGCTCTAAAATGTTTGACTGGTAGTGTTCTAAATCGTTTGGCTGGTAGTGTACTAAAACGTTTGACTGGTAGTGTACTAAAACTTTGACTGATAATGTACTAAAAAGTTTGGCTGGTAGTGTATTAAAACATTTGACTGGTAGTGTACTAAATCGTTTGAGTGGTAGTGATCTAAAACGTTTGTCTGGTAGTGTTCTAAAACGTTTGACTGGTAGTGTACTAAAACGATTGCCTGGTAGTGATCTAAAACGTTTGTCTGGTAGTGTTCTAAAACGTTTGACTGGTAGTGATCTAAAATGTTTGTCTAGTAGTGTACTAAAACGTTTGACTGGTAGTGTTCTAAAACTTTTGACTGGTATTGTACTAAAACGTTTGACTGGTAGTGTATCTAAAATGTTTGACTGGTAGTGATCTAAAATATTTGACTGGTAGTGTTCTAAAACGTTTGACTGGTAGTGTTCTAAATCGTCTGGCTGGTAGTGTACTAAAACGTTTGACTGGTAGTGTACTAAAACTTTGACTGGTAGTGTACTAAAATATTTGACTGGTAGTGTACTAAAACCTTTGACTGGAAGTGTACTAAAACTTTGACTGGTAGTGTACTTCAACGTTTGGCTGGTAGTGTACTAAAACGTTTGGCTGGTACCGCACTAAAACATTTGGCTAGTAGTGTACTAAAGCGTTTGACTGGTAGTGTTCTAAAACGTTTGACTGGTAGTGTACTAAAACGTTTGACTGGTAGTGTCCTAAAACGATTGACTGGTAGTGTATCTAAAACGTTTGACTGGTAGTGATCTAAAACGTTTGGCTGGTAGTGTACTTAAACGTTTGGCAGGTAGTGTACTGAAACGTTTGGCTGGTAGTGTTCTAAAACTTTGACTGGTAGTGTATAAAACGTTTGGCTGGTAGTGTACTAAAACGTTTGGCTGGCAGTGTACTAAAACGTTTTGCTGATAGTGTACAAAAACATTTGACTGGTAGTGTTCTAAAACGTTTGGCAGGTAGTGTACTAAAACGTTTGACTGGTAGTGTACTAAAACGTTTGACAGGTAGTGTATCTAAAACGTTTGACTGGTAGTGTACTAAAACGTTTGACTGATAGTGTACTAAAACGTTTGGCTGGTAGTGTACTAAAACGTTTGGCTGGTAGTGTACTAAAACACTTGATTGGTAGTGTTCTAAAATGTTTTACTGGTATTGTACTAAAACGATTGACTGGTAGTGATCTAAAATGTTTGACTGGTAGTGATCTAAAACGTTTGACTGGTAGTGTTCTAAAACGTTTGACTGGGAGTGTACTAAAAAGTTTGACTGACAGTGTACTAAAACATTTGACTGGTAGTGTCCTAAAACTAAAAATGAATTTTTTTATTGTTGTTTTTGAATGTATTGTCTATTGTGCTGCTATGTTAGGTAAACATATGTCTAATTTCAGACCCTTTAAATGACTTATAGACAAGTGCAGTTCAATTCCTTTTATATGTAGCTTGAAGTTAAACTGTGTAAGAGTTAATATACTGCATGATAACAAGCAATAAAATTAAAACTGTACCTCACTTCCTCTCATTTCAGCATACAAACTGGACTCCAAAAAAGTTGGGACACTCAACAAATTGTGAATAAAAATGGAATGCAATGATGTGGAGGTGCCAGCATCTAATATGTTATTCAGAATAGAACATAAATCACAGATCAAAAGTTTCTCAAGTTTAGAAATAGGAATGCTCTTCCATTCATGTCTAATACAGCCTCTAACTCACATGTGTCAAATTCAAGGCCCGCGGGCCAAATGTGGCCCACCACATCCTTTTTTGTGGCCCGCGAGAGTCTGAAAGGTCTTAGCGTCTAAAAATAGGTCAGAAGCGTGCTATGACCAAAAACTACATTTCCCACAATGCATGTCGATTATGTTGCAGCTTACTGCCACTAGACGACAGTGTAGTTATTGATGTGATAACGCGGCCGATCCCATAATGTTCAAAAAAAGAAAAGTTGATGCAGATGGACGGCTGTTTCAACAAAGATGGGAAGGCGAATACATGTTCTTGCTTGTTTTTCAAAGCAACATGTTGGTTATTAAAGAGACAATCTACGCCGGCATTTTGACACCAAGCACGGAGCTCAGTACGGCAAAGCTAGCCTTCAAGAAAAGCAACAGACTGCACAAGAATTAAAAGGCAAACTGAAGTCGCAGCAGAATCTGTTCATGAAAGCCAAAAACAATGCAGCAGTGAAAGCTAGCTTTATTGTGGCTGAAGAAATCGCCCGTGCTTTTCAGAGGGAGCGTTTTTGAAGCAGTGCATGCTGAAGGTCTGTGAGAAGGTGTGTCGTGAGCAGGTGTGTCCCGACCAGATTCACACTTTTAAAAATGTCTGTTTGTCAAGAAACACCATCGCTAACCGAGTTAAGGAACAAGCTGGCCAAGGAGTCCCGCAGCTACACAGCTTCTTCATTAGCTGTTGATGAAATCACAGATAGGTGTAGTTGCTGTTGTAATGTATTTAGTGTTTGCAGGTTTTATGTGTTTATTGTAATCAAATCATGTCATTATTTTGATGCAAGGCTGTTTTTTTATCTGTCACATGTTCTTAGCAGCTCTCAGTTTTTGATTTTCTACTAATTAAGCCTCATTTCAGTATGTCAAACATTTTGATCAAAGTTAATATTATAACTTGTGTTTGATGTTATTTTTTATTCACTTGAATAGTTTGATCCTTGATTGATGGAGTTTGTGAATTCCAAAACATGACAAATTAAAAGGATTTATGTTATAACAGTGCAACAAGCAAACATATTTTTTCCATGTAACTGTAATGTTTTAATTGAATAAGTAATACATTCAGAGTTATTTAACATTAAGGAGTAGTTACATTCATTTTATATTACATTTTGTTACATTTATAAATTAGATCTGGCCCTTTGAGGACAGCCATAATGCTGATGTGGCCCTCGGTGAAAATGAGTTTGACACCCCTGCTCTAACTGTTCAATCGTCTTGGGCCTTCTTTGTCGCACCTTCCTCTTTATGATGCGCCAAATGTTCTCTATAGGTGAAAGATCTGGACTGCAGGCTGGCCATTTCAGTACCCGGATCCTTCTCCTACGTAGCCATGATGTTGTGATTGCTGCAGAATGTGATCTGACATTATCTTGTTTAAAAATGCAGGTCTTCCCTGAAAGAGATGACGTCTAGATGGGAGCATATGTTGTTCTAGAACCTGAACATAGTTATCTGCATTAATGGTGCCTTTCCAGACATGCAAGCTGCACATGCCACAAGCACTCATGCAACCCCATACCATCAGTGATGCAGGCTTCTGAACGGAGCGTTGATAACAACTTGGGTTATCCTTGTCCTCTCTGGTCCGGATGACATGGCGTCTCAGTGTTCCATAAAGAACTTCAAATCGTGACTCATCTGACCACAGAACAGTCTTTCTTTTTGCCATACTGCCCAGTGCAAACGTCTGAGCTTGTGGAGCTTGCTTAGAAATGGCTTCCTCTTTGCACTGTAGAGTTTCAGCTGGCAACGGCGGATGGCACGGTACATTGTGTTTACTGACAATGCTTTCCGGAAGTATTCCTAAGCCCATTCTGTTATTTCCTTGACAGTGGCATTCCTGTTTGAGGTGCTGAGATGTTTAAGGGCCCGGAGATCACGAGCATCCAGTAGAGTTTTACGGCCTTTACCCTTACGCACAGCGATTGTTCCAGATTCTCTGAATCTTTTGATGATGTTATGCGCAGTTGATGATGATAACTTAAAAGTCTTTGCTATTTTATGCTGGGTAACACCATTCTGGTATTGCTGCACAGAGAGACACTGACACTCTGAGAAGCTCTTTTTATACCCAATCATGTTGTCAATTGACCTAATTAGTGTTGATTGGTCTTTCAGCTGTTCGTAATATGCTCAATTTCCTTTTTCCAGCCACTTATTGCAACTTGTCCCAACTTTTTGGGGATTTGTTGACGCCAAAAATTTTGAAACAACATATTTTTCCCTTAAAATGATACATTCTCTCAGTTTAAACTTTTGATCTGTGATTTGTGTTCTATTCTGAATAAAATATTAGATGTTGGCACCTCCACATTATTGCATTCAGTTTTTATTCACAATTTGTTTAGTGCCCAACTTTTTTGGAATCCGGTTTGTACTTTCAAAAGTCCTGGACAGTAAATGTGCCGGCCATATTTCATGGAGATGTAATATAAAATAATGTACAGTTGTAGTTGTGTTTATATCCATTTAAATTCAGAAGTGAGTGGTTAGTGTTTAGCATAGAAATCAGCATGAAGTGTATAAGTAAAAGACATGCAGTTGTAGGAATTAAAAGAGATATAAGGCAACAAATGGAACATTTAGGTCAGTCAGCCACATCCGACTCCCACAAAAACAGCTCTGTAGATTCAAAACCTGCAGTGGTTTTCTAAGGAGCGGTAAACTAACAGCACTAACGGAGTTCGTTCAGGTAAATTCGAGTTTTGTTTCCTTCTCTTTGGTTTTTGCCTAAATGTGATCTAATATTATTCCAAAGATAAAACATTTTCTGACACTGATTTACTGCTTGTGTGAGCATGTTTAAGTGAAAAACATGTCATAAAATACTTGAATCCTGAAAATACAAATTATATCCTTTATCCCAAATTCTAAATAAAACTAAAAATGATACTGTTGGGAAAATAAAAATTTGGTCTGAAAATGTATTAAAAATGTTTCTCATCATTTTAAATAGCAAATTTAATGTTTAAACAGTAAAACAACAACATCCAACAACGTCAGTGAAGTTGATGTTCAGGCAGTCATGTATTTGGTTAGATTTTTTTAAAGTGGTTTGATTTTTTTTTTAAAGAACAAAATTTGGGGATGAAATTGAGAAATTGGAAGATCATATTTTTCACAATGGTTTTAGTGTAATTCAATTTACACGATAACTTAATACATTTTTACTATTACAATTTAAGTTTGTGATATCAAAAATAAAATGTGTACTAGTCAATACTGATTTTTACTAGTATTTACTGGTTTTAAAAGAAAGATTCTCACTTGTAAAAATTACATTTATACCATTTTGATATATTTTTTTTGGTATAAATGTCGTTCTTAATACGACAAATAAAATTAGCGCTAATAAAAAATAATTTTCTGAATTCATGTTAACTAGTGAAAATGTTATGTTTGATAGACCCTGTAGATGTAAGTATTTAATTAAAAGCAATAAAATTATATTTTCTATAAGTAATAATACAATTTTTACATGTACAAAATGTATGTATTATTATGAGCAATTGATCTAGTGTGCATTATTATAGATCTTAGCTAAATACAAAAAATATGTTCTGATCTGCCAAAACAAGAGAAATGAATATTATTATGTATTATATCTTTACAATCATCATTTAGAATGGTGTAGCTCTTGGGACGTGTTTCAATTCTATAACTCTATAACTTTACACTAAAATTCAACCTCTGAAATTACACCAAAGCAAAAGCCCTGAATTCACACTAAACACAACATTTACATTTTTTGCTGAGCCCTGACCTCTAACCCCAACGTTACATTAAACTCTAACCCTAATCCCTACATTTACACTCAAATCTAACCGCTACATTTACACAAAAATCTAACCCCTACATTTACACTAAACCCTAACCCCTACATTTGCACTAAAATCCAACCCCTACATTTACACTATACCCTAACCCCTATATTTACTCTGAACTTTAACCCCTACATTCACACTAAACCCTAACCTATACATTTACACTAAACCCTTACCCCTACATTTACACTAAACCCTAACCCCTACATTTACACTAAACCCTAACCCCTACATTTACACTAAACTCTAACTTCTATATTTACACTAAACCCTAACCTATACATTCACACTAAGCCCCAACCCCTACATTTACATTAAACTCTAACCCCAATGTTACATTCAACTCTAACCCCTACATTTACACTAAACTTTAAGCCCTACATTAACACAAAACTCTAACTTCTATATTTACACTAAACCCTAACCTATACAGTCAAACTAAACCATAACCCTTACATTTGTACTAAACTCTAACCCCAACGTTACATTAAACTCTAACCCCTAAATTTACACAAAACCCTAATTCCTACATTTATACTAAACCTTAACCCCTACATTTACACTAAACCCTAACCCCTACATTCATATTAAACTCTAACCCCTACATTTACACTAAACACTAACCCCAACAGTACATTAAACTCTAACCTCTACATTTACACTAAACCCTAACCCCTACATTTACACTAAACTCAACCCCGTTACATTAAAATCTAACCCCAACGTTACATTAAACTCTAGCCTCTACCTTTACACTAAACTCTAACCCCTACATTTACACTAAACTCTCACTTTTATATTTACACTAAACCCTAACCTATACATTCACACTAAACCCTAACCCTTACATTTACATTAAAATCTAACCCCAACGTTATATTAAACTCTAGCCTCCACATTTACACTAAACTCTAACCCCTACATCTACACTAAACCATAACCTCTACATTTACTCTAAACTCTAACTTCTATATTTACACTAAACCCAAATCAATGAATTTACAGTAAACCCTAATCCCTACATTTACATTAAACTCTAACCCCAACGTTACACCAAACTTCAACCCCTAAATTTAAACTAAACCCTAACCGCTACATTTACACTAAACCCTAACCCCTACATTTATACTAAACCCTAACCCCTACATTTATACTAAACCCTAACCCCTACTTTTATATTAAGCTCTAACCCCAACATTACACTGACCCCTAAGCCCTACAATTATACTAAACCCTAACCTCTACATTTACATTAAACCCTAACCCCTACATTCACCCTAACCTATACATTTACACTAAACCCTAACCCCTACATTTACCCTAACCTATACATTTACACTAAACCCTAATCCCTACATTTATACTAAACCCTAACCCCTACATTTACACTAAACCCTACATTTACACTTAACTCTAACCCCAATGTTACATTAAACTCTAAGATCTACATTTACACTAAATTTTAACTTTTATATTTACACTAAACCCCTAACCTATACATTTACACTAAACTCTAACCCCTACATTTACACTAAACCCTAACCTCTACGTTTACTATAAACTCTAACTTCTATATTTTGCACTAAACCCTAACCAATGAATTTACAGTATACCCTAACCCCTACATTTACATTAAACTCTAACCCCAACGTTACACCAAACTTTAACCCCTAAATTTACACTAAACCCTAACCCCTACATTTACACTAAACCCTAACCTGCACATTTATACTAAACCCTAACCCCTACATTTATACTAAACCCTAACCCCTACATTTACACTAAACTCTAACCCCAACATTACATCAAACTCTAACCTATACATTTATACTAAACCCTAACTCCTAAATTTACATTAAACCCTAACCACTACATTTACATTAAACCCTAACCCCTACATTCACCCTAACCTATACATTTACAATAAACCCTAACCCCTACATTTACCCTAACCTATACATTTACACTAAACCCTAATGCCTACATTTATACTAAACCCTAACCCCTACATTTACACGAAACCCTAAACCCTACATTTACCCTAAACTCTAACCCCAATGTTACATTAAACTCTAACCTCTACATTTACACCAAACCCTAACCCCTACATTTACACTAAACTCTAACCCCTACATTTACACTAAACTCTAACCCCTACATTTATACAAAACTCTAACCCCTACATTTACACTAAACCCTAAGCCCTACATTCACACTAAACCCCAACCCCTACATTTACACTAAACCCTAGGCCCTACATTCATACTAAACCCCAACCCCTACATTTACACTAAACCCTAGGCCCTACATTCATACTAAACCCTAACCTCTACATTTACACTAAACCCTAACCTCTACATTTATATTAAACCCTAACCTCCACATTTATTTTAAACCCTAAATTCAAAATTGACAGAAAATCCTACTCGCTCTAACCCTTAAACTTGCAAACCTCTTCATTTAGACTAAGCTGTAATACCCATTTTTACATTAAACCCCAACCCCAGCATTTACATTAAACCCCAACATCTACATCGCACAATAGCCTAAACTCCTAAATTTGCACAACAAGTTAATCCCTAAACTTACAATAAATCCTGTATCAGAAGTATTCGATTAGAATTCAGTTCGGTCAAGTTACAGGAGATTTTCTCAGGCCCAGGGCCGGGCCCTCATCATTTCAAACTTGTGTTATGATTCAATTCAAATCATCAGCAACTGAAAGACCAACACATTAATTGTTTTATTTATTGTTTTAAATGCTGAACTGAATGAATTAGTTATAAAACTTCAAGTAAAAACAAGGGTTACATTAAAAATGTAAGTGAGCACTATGAGTGTTGTGGGACGGGGCTCACGGCAGCCCCCACTGTTCGCTGAGGACAGTAACTACAGATAATGTGTGTTCACCTCAGAGTCTCCAAAAGTCTCCAATAACAATAAATGTCTACAATAACACTAGATTTGTCGCTAGTGGCTTTAAAAAAAAAAGTCGCTAGAGGGTCTGAAAAGTCGTTAAGTTGGCCACACTGCGATGGACTGGCGACCTGTCCATGATGTACCCCGCCTTCGCCCGATGACGCTGGGATTGGCTCCAGCCCCTCCCAGTGAGATATATACGTGGCTGCTTTAAATGAAGTCGTTTTTAGCCGTTGACTTTTCAGAGTACGCCGTCTGAAAGAGCCTTTCTCTCTGACTTGCTTCATTCTCCAACTGCGGCTTCTCACTTCGTACCTCACCTGTGTGTGCACCACACTCCTAAATCTGCACAGATCTGATTGGCCTTTGATTATCTTACAACACACGTGATTGGTCTGCGAGAGCCCGTAGACCATATAGACAAGAAAAGTTCCGCCGCTTAAAATAAACACAGTCAAAATTAAATCACTCTCAATAATTTATCGCTTTGGGTCTGCATTGGACAACGTCAGGTTCCGGACCCAGACTGGGGTCTGGTTATTAATGACCTCTGCCCTATATGCTCACTAATCCCTGAATTTACATTAATGAAAATAATACATTCTCATTAGATTATATACAGGTCTGTGATCAGGATGGCCTCCAGTTTTGTACCTGTCGATAACACGGGAAATGGCTTCACCATCGTGACCCAAGTGGTGCCAGGAGGAACGGAGCAATATGGCCTTGGGACTGGAGGTGGAGTTTCCACTCAAGGCCCACTCAGTAAACTTCTGAAAGGAGAGCCGAAAGCACTGGGGGTAAGAAAGTCCTCGTCTAGTTTTCTTCATTATTCACACTGGGCATGTTTACACTCTGATTGTTTCTTGCTCTTCACAGACTGTTCAGATAATGATCGGGATTATGACCATCTTGTTCGGCATTGTTAAAACCGTCTATGTTCCATTTGTGGGTGCCTTCAGTGGTGTCTTCTACTGGGGATCATGTCTTGTAGGTTCTCTTTTTGTAGCCTTCGTATTTTTGCAGTTCTTGATTGTGGTTTTCATTCAAGTGTTAAAAGAAACAGAAAGAAACTGATTTTCAGTCCCTCTTCTTTTCTTCTTCTTCTTCTTCTTTTTTTTTCTTCTTCTTCTTCTTCTTCTTGCCAGTATATCACCTCAGGTGCCTTGTCTGTTGCTGCAGGCAAGAAAGCTACTCGCTGTGTGGTAAGTATGGCACGTTGTGTATTTTTTTATAGTTGATTAATATATTTTGGAAAGACAATAACTTTGTATAATTATATTGACTGGACATTTTACTTGAAACCACTCCTCTGTAACTTCAACTTGCTGGTGCACAGTTAAGGACTGTACATCATCTGTGATCTACACAGTTTGTTGCTGTTAATAAAGTGGCCAGTTGATGTAAGTACAATGAAGCTGTTTCTAATAAAGTGGCCAGTGAGTGTATATTTAATAAATATGCTGCTACTTTGTAAACTTTGCTGCATGTTATGCTCTTGTGTTCTATTTCTTCTTTTGTGTAGGTGATCAGCTCCCTGATAATGAATATAATCAGTGCTGTGGCTGCTGGAATAGCCATCATCCTGCTGTCTTTTGACATTACCCTACAGACAAAGCGTTCATATTATTATAGCTGCTACTACGGATATTCTTATAGAGGGTCTTATCTAGACAACGATCTGTGTGAAGCCAACAAAAGTTTGTGGGTGTGTATCGTATTAGTAACAATTCTCGGGATGTGCTGCACTGAATGGACTTTATTCAATAATGTACGCTCATTGTAAATGTATCAAAGCACTTATCTTAACAGTTTGTTTTTTGTGTTATTGTTTTAATGTAATGTACTTCATTCGTGTGAAAGCTAAGTGAACATCTAAAAACTGAGGAAACTCAACACAGTCATATGCAAAGGTTATGACTATATTATTTAATAAGTGTAAATAAGTGAACACATTCTCTACACATACCTCTACACATTTTAAGGCACGTTTGCTGTTTATTTGCTGAATTTAACACCTTAGAGAAACAAAAATTAAATAGAAAAAGAAAATAAATTAACATTGTGCAGTAAACATTGCAGACAAAAATATCACATTTGGGTTCATTCAATGCAGAGCAGAGGTTTTTAACATTTTTTACAGTGTAACACTTTTTTGGGTTTAAAAATATTTCGTAACCCTTCATGTGTCCACCCCGGATGCCCACACACACCAGTATATACATGAACTAAAGTAAAGAAGAATAATCAAATAATAAGTCTGCTTACTTCTGGGCCTGCATTCTGATTACCCTTCTAGGATCACGCCATAACCCCCCGGCCCCAGGGTCAGGCTAGTTGCAGATGGTGTGTTAACTTAGCACAGCGCTGTGATAGGCTCCTAGCAGGTTTTTCTGCAGTTAACAGATGAACGTTTTTCAGGGCCAGTCGGCTGGAGTCAGCGGAGTGCTACTGGTATTCATGCTGCTTGAGTTCATCATCTCCATCTGCACTTCTGCATTCGCCTGCAAGGCCACCTGCTGCACTAGAGCTGCGGTCAGTGAGACGTTTCTATTATTGTGCTGCAAGTGAGCTGAATTTTCATGTAATCTAATAACTAATTGATCATGTGATGTTCTCTCTGTTACAGGCTACGATTCACCTCTACAATGCTGAAACTTGCAATCTAGCAGAGCGTATCTAAACATTTTTTCTACATTGATTTCCTTCATGTTTAAGTTTCTGTCTGTTAAATTCTGTTAAAGTCTGTTATTTCTTCTGAATTAAGTTCTAACAGGTTCCACAGTAATCTCTTTTAAGTTGCATGTTCATTGCTGTTTAGTTCTAAATTAATTTCTTGCTTTTAAGCTGTCCTTTTCTTTATTCATTCCTACCTTTGTTTTAGTTAAGTCCTATCTTTTTAAATTGATTGCTGTTACATCATACAATATGGACCAAATCATACAATTACTTTAGTAAAGTTACAAATGTACTTCTTTAAGATAATGTAAAAGATAATCTTTAAGCTGACGTAAAATGTTTTTTTTTTTTTAAATAAAGTTGAAATTGGGTATCTAGGTCAGTCAACCACAGCCACCACACATAAACCGTTCCATCAAACCCTCTAGCAGCTTCCTGAATACTTTCTTATTTTCATTCAAATTAAAATGCAAAAATGTGATTGTCATGAAATCATTCTGTTTAACTTTCTTCCCTGTCCTTGGTCAGAACCCCCACAGGACCACCAAAGAGCAGGTATTATTTAGGCTGTGGGTCATTCTCAGCACTGCAGCGACTGATATGGTGTGTTAGTGTGTGTTGTGCTTGTGTGAGTGGAGGTTTTTTTTAGCTGTTCTTTGTATCCTGTAAAAGTTTCATGATGAATGGACCAAAAGAAATGCTCAAAAATAGGTTGGAAACAATTCTGGTTCCATTGGCTTATTGAAAGTTAAGATTTACAGATTTTGTTCAGATTTTGTCCTGTGAAGTTATGATTTTGGAGGTACTTGTTTTTCTTCTGACAGCGACGATATATATACTCACTGACCAAGATAGCAGGCAGGTCTCATCAAAGCACACATTCCGTTCTGGTGGTAAACACGAGCACTACACTACGACCACACGGGCCAGCATAGAATAGCACAAGCAACCTTTACATCTTCAACTAACAGCCACAACTACTTATGTACTGGCTCTGTCAGTAGCTGTATGCTACAACACGTATAATTTATAATTAACTGTAACTACACTGTGAACCCTAAACATTAAATCTACTCAATATATTAGCAGTACATCATTGTTTCAAATGAATTGTTTCTAATTCACCAAAATTATAAATGGACTTATATACACTTTAGCAGACAGATAAGTTTAACAGATAAGTTTAACAGACCATAAACTATGCTGTTGCTGAAAAGTGAGCTTTTACAGCATGATTTTTTTTTCACAACACTGACATAATTGTAATGATTATAAACTCATTAAGAAGTCTGGATAAGAATTTCAGAACCTTTAAATCACTCATAGACGAGTGGAGTTACAATGCAGTTTAATTCCTTCCAAGTGTAGTTTAAAGTTAGACTGTGTAAGAGTGGATATACTGCATGGAACAATACCTCACTTCCTCCTTTATGATAATGAAGTGTTGACTTGTTCAAAAAATTCCTGGGCAGAAAATGTGCAGACCATATTTCATGGAGCTGAAAACAAAGCGATTCAGAGTGGTTTGGTGTAAAATGATTCAGATGTTCTTTACAGTGGTGGTACTGGGAATCTGAGGTCACCATGTTTACAATACAAACATTGACACTTACTATCTAAACCACCATCACTTGATTCCCTTGTTTGGAAAAAAAACAGAATGTAATGATGTGCAAATCAATAAAACTCTGTTTAATTACAAATAGTAAAATGTGTCAAATGATGCAACATATATTTTCCTTCAATTTATGCATCACAATATATGAAAACTGGTACAGGTTGATGTTCACCATTGTGTTCATCACTTCTTTATTTAACAGCACTCTGTAAGTGTTAGACTGTAGATCTGTTGCTGTGGTTCTGAAAGTTATTTCCCATTCTTGTTTCACACCAGCTGCTCAACAGTTTAGGGTCTCATTTCTTCAGTTCACATTTTTTTATTCAGGACCCTGAGTCTCTTACTATAGAGGCATGCTGTTTCAGTGCATGCAGAATGTGGGTCATTGCCCCTCCCTAAAAAACATACTGTCTGCAGTATGTTTGCTCCAAAACTCTTCATCATTCAGCATTAATAGAACTTCACAAATGTGCAAATCATCCCTGCCATGTACGATAATGCACTAATGTTTATATCTGGTTTATTCTTTGCATGCTAGAGTTACAACTTGCATTTGAAGAGCAGTGACAAACTGTATTCACTGCTGATGCTGTTTGGAAGCATTTTTGAACCCATGCAGTGATTTCACTACAGAGTTAGGTTAGTTTTTAATGCAGGGCCCAAAGGTCTTGACCATTCAGTGCTGGTTTTGGTTTTCTGGATTCTATGTATATATATAAAAATCACACCTCCAGTGGTGACTCAGTGACCAAGACAGCAGGCAGGACTTGTCTAACCACACCTTCCGTTGTCATGGTAAACATAAGCGCCGCACTACGTGCCAGCTTAGAATAGCACAAGCAACCCACCCACACATCTCTAAGCTAACAGCCACAACTACTACGTACTATGAAATTCAGTTTTTTAATTCACCAAAATTATAAATGGAGTTAAATACACTAATTTACTGATGTTATGCAGTGCATATGATGATATCTCCAAGTTCTTATCTGGTTTACATTTTTACACAGTGCAGTCACAAATCTTTGAAAATCTCTTTTATATAGTGTTATGTTACTGACCTGTTTCTAATTAACCTTATTAGTTGTGAGATTATTTCACCAGGTGTTTTTACCGGGTGTTGTTATGTTGTCTATCAATTAAATATAGTAATAATTGATTTCACATCGTTCAGTTCTGTGTTTATTTACATTTTGCACAGCAAACCAAGGTTTTTGAAAATGGGGTTGTAAGACGCAACATGTCTTCACAGTTAACCAAACATTGTATGTTTTGTTGGCTCTCTGCAGAGAACACACTTAAATTTGCTGGTGTAGAGCTAAACTTTGCACACTCCTGGCCAAATCCCAAGCTAACACATACTCAGAGAACATGCTTAAATTGTGTGTTTTTTTCTGAAATTTTTTTAATGTAAGGTGTTGGAAATACCTTAAATAAAAATCTGCTCTAAAAATCTAAATCTAAAATATAACAATTCCCAATATATTAAATTCAGCATATTATAATAATAATAATAATAATAATAATAATAATAATAACAAAATAATAATTTACATCTGTTCTCTGTAGAAGATGTGTTAACTTGTGATTAGCTATGGGTAGGGTGACCACCTCCAGAGAGACAAAATGTGGGACAAGTAGCAAGTTTAAGTGGGACAAAGTGGGACAGACGTAATAATTTTAAGCTTAAAATATAATCTCTATCTAATTTATCAAGAAACATTTATTTTTGCCCTTTAACCCCACTGATCAAAAGATTAAGACCCAAAAGATAACCCAAGGTTGCTACAGTTTAAGGCCTATACAAGACAAAACACTAATTTTGCAACACCTTTTTTTTTTATTGGGACTATCAAATTAGTCAACTGTCCAAAGGACCAATTGAAGGTATGTTCTCAGTTTTGATCAAATTCAACTTTGATCAAAAAATATCAGCCTAGCCTATTTAAGTTCAACAAAATATTAGGCCTAGCCTAATTTCAGTGCAAATAAGGTAAACCAAAATCATTTTCTTTGCCATCTCAGAGTCTGGAAAAATTGGGTAATTTTGGGGTAAAACGGGATCATTTGTTATTGCAGTCGGTAGAGCAATATGAATGAATATGTTGTACTGTATGATAAAAGCGCATCACTTCTGCTGCAGAAATAGTATCAAGCGGGGGTCTTTTGGTTTAATGAGAAACGATGTGCATGTATGTTGCGGTCCATTCGCTACTTAAACGGCATCTTTTTCGGCTGCCTAACCTGACGGAACTGCGTGCTCTCAAATTTGAAATTGTTGACAATGTTGAGGAGGCGTTCGTGTACGTGTGAATAGCTTGATGGACATAAGATTCAGCCTGTCGACTACCGCTTTTTTTTAACAGAAGTGAAGAGCAAGCCTACCCACAGACATGTCTGTGTTCTATTTTCAGTTAAGTAGGGGCAAATGAAAAAGTGGGACGAATGCTCGATTTGCGTGACACAGGACAAGGCGTAAAATTGCTGTACAGTGCAACGTAAAGCGGGACAGGGGGTCACCCTAGCTATGGGTGTGCAAAGTTTTGCATACTATTGTTTTGACCCTAGGTGAAGTTCCTTATTTTGTCCAGCAGTAGGTGCTAGAGCACTGTCAGCATAAATACCT
Source organism: Megaleporinus macrocephalus (assembly GCA_021613375.1). NCBI lineage: Eukaryota > Metazoa > Chordata > Actinopteri > Characiformes > Anostomidae > Megaleporinus > Megaleporinus macrocephalus. The sequence continues at coordinate 36,518,702 of CM038704.1, read as the reverse complement.
TCCGAGGGAGAGTAGAAAAAGTATATACATACTGTTATAGTCAAGGTCCTCCCGTCGTGCCTGTAGCGTAATCTTAATCAACATGCTGCTGTCTGTCCACGTTTTAATCTCATATTATTGCAGTTTATATGAGTTACCATTACTCTGAAAATGCTTAAGAACTGAAGAAACTGTTCAGTCTCAAAACATTGCGCAACATTTTTCTAGGGTTTCTGTTTTTAATTATATGTTTATTTAAAACGATATTTAATAGGATTTGAGGTACGTGTTACCCAATCCGCAGCGGTGTGGGAGCATGGCAGTGGAGCAGCCAACATTTCCACTCCTTGTTTCTGTAATCACTCCACTTTAGCTCCACTCTGGGTCTTCTTTTGCTCAAGCCTCACTCACACGTCAGAGAAACCACTCTGCTCTGTGTCCACTCCTAATTGTCTCATGTAAAATTTTCTCATGCAGAGCTGTTTTGTGATTTATGAGAATTTCCAGCGTGCTGAACAACTCGGCTGCATGGACACTGTGCATAAATGGCCAGCGTATGTGAGCTGTTGAGTCACTGCTGCATCGCTCATGTTGCACAGAGTGTAGAAATAAAATGAGAATATAATTTAGCACACAGCGGAATTTGACCTCCTCATTTAATCCATCCATGCAGTGAAACATATACACACACTAGTAAACGTACACACTATGTGGCACTAAGCATACTTGCCCAGAGTGGTGGGCAGCCCCATCCACAGCACCTGGGGAGCAATTGGGGGCTATGTGCCTTGCTCAAGGGGCCTAACTGTCTGAAAAGCTGCTCTGCATTCTGGTCAAAACCCCAGGTTTTCACTTTGCACCGTCAACATGTTCTGGGATATAAACCTCGCACAGAAAGTGATGCAACAGCTTTTCTAACACTGCACTAAAACTAAAACCAGAGGAACTACTTACAATTTTACGAAGACAAATAAATAAATTACTATTTACTTGATATACCTAGCAATTATCTTTTATTTTTATTGAGCAAACATATAGAGTTATCTTTTCTTATTATACAGTATATCAGAATAATTTAACACTAGGAAAGGAGATTGCATTCCTGTTTCTCATGGCCACATGGTTAGCTGTTATATACCACTTCCAAGTACGTTAGAATTGTCACTAGTGAAATATGCAAGTAAACTTTTGTGTGTCTTTTACTAAAAACTATTATAATTGTATATGTGCAGCTGTTCAGAGCTGTGTTTGCTAGTCATGTGCTAGATAGCGTTTTTGAGTTCTGCTACGGAAACATGTACAATACAGTTCCACCTTGTATACCTTGTAAACTTCTGCATTTAACCCATCCATGCAGTGAAACACCCACATACATACATGCTAGTGGGCAGTAAGTACACTTGATCAAGGTGGTGGGCAGTGAAACGATTTTCAACAGGATTTGAGGTACATGTTACCCAAACAGCAGCGGTGTGTGAGCGTGGCAGTGGATTAGCCGACATTTTCACTCCTTGTTGAAATATGCTAAAATGGCTTATGAATACAAAACTGAACTAAAAAAGCAGGTCATTATTATTTGTGAAAAAAAAAAGTTATGGGAGGCACGGTTGTGTGGTGCTTAGCACTGTCACCTCACAGCAAGATGGTCCGTGTTGGATTCCTGGTCCTGGGCTGTTCTGTGTGGAGTTTGCAGGTTCTCCCTGTGCTTAAGCCAGTTTCCTCTGGGTCCTCCAGGTTCCTTAAATTTCCTTTTGGTATCAATAAAGTATCTATCTACCTATTTATCTACTCTGGTTTCCTCCCACAGTCCAAACAAATGCATGTTAGGTTGATCGGTCACTCTAAATTGTTCGTAGGTGTGAGTGTTTGTTGGCCACGCAATGGGCTGGCGACCTGTCCATGGTGTACCCTGCCTTTGCCCAATGACAATTTTTTAAATACATTTTTATGAAATTTATCATTTATATGTCAATGTCATATATATATATATATTCTTCTTTTAAATACAGATCCATTTTGGCCATTTACATACATGGCAAAATATATTTCAATACAACATTGGTAATATATATTTTTCCAAATAGGTTTGACTATGGGAGTTACTGCAAAAATATATTTGATTATGTTAATTAATTAAAATTATATTAATTAATTTAATTTTAGTTCCAGTGATGACGGAGCCAGTAGCAGACCTGCAGTAAGAAGCTCCAGCACTTTGACATTTTGTAACTGATTAAAGTGCTATACAAATACAGATTATATTAAATAGAGCCAGTCTCTTTCTCTCTCTCTCTCATGCACACACATAACTATATCTCAGGGATTCCTTTATCAGTTTTTTCCTTTATTGACATTCATTCGTGCCACCTTGGGCTTCTATTGTAGCACAGCAGGCTGAATTACAGCCTTGTTTCCCAAAGGCGAACCTCCACTGGCCTTCACTGCTGAAGGTTATGCAGCACAGTGAGGGGTTCAGCTGCTGCCTTTCTCTTCCCTTGCTCTCTCTCTCCCTTTTTCTTTCTCTGTCCTTATCTTCCACACTGAATAATGCAGCAGCCCCCAAGGCCTGAGTCTGGACCCCACACAGCCCAAAGCTCTGTTTCCTCATTAGTGCTGAATGGCTGCTCCAAAGGTCAAAAGAGGTTAAATTGAGGAAAGTGGAGTGAGTTCATTTGTGTTTCTCGGTTTTCTGTTCAGCTTTCATTCAATCGGGTGCTTCCTGATGTTTCTCTGCTTTTCATTTTGTTGCAAATTCCAGAAGAATGAAAGGAGACATAAAAGAAAGGAGATATGCTAATGCAAGGTGCTGGTTCATTAACATAAAATTAGTGTAGTTCAATTATATTAGCTTTTTGCAAGTTTCTAAGAAAACTCAGAGCTTGTAACTTCACCAAAAAATAAGACGGGCAGGCCGGGATTCCACCAGAAGTAGTGCTCTTTAATATACATCAGCAGAAATGCACATACAGTGCACTGGACTATCCTCACGGTGACCAACCCAAAACACAAAACACCCTTGGTGGAGGCGTGATAGCCAAGAAACCAGGGGAGCCTGGTGGAGATATCCAGGCGGGCAGACTAAGCAGAGTGGAGGGGTTAACAACAATGGGCCGTTACCCAAGCTCGGACTGGAGATTCCAGGCGTTGGTTTACCGTAAGAGCAGTGGTTAGAGCAGATTCCTTCAGTGGAGTTTAGTTCCAGGAGATAATGTCCTGTAAGAGAGGAACTAGAGCAGAAATCCTATGGAAAGGGCAGAGCACGTGTGTGATAAGACACAAAACTGGCTCACTGGCTGACACTGAGTGTGGCGTGGAAGCATACAATTTGCCTGAAATGGCATGACTGGGTAAAGCTTGACTTGGCATGGCGTGGATAGAGAACGGGTGGCTTGACTCGGCCGGACTTGGCTTGACAGAACTTGACTGGACTTGGCTGGGTTTGGCTAGCGTTGGCTCGGCTTGGTGTGGCGTTAGCCTAGCTTAGCTTAGCTTGGCAGAGATAACGCACACTGTGGTGTGGGTTTGAGGGGTATATAAAGAGAGAGGATGATGAGAAACAGGTGGCAGTAACAAGGGGCAGGTGCATGTGTTTTAGGCTACTAGTATTCAGGACAGGGACCTCTGTTGGTGCTGAGCAGGAGTGCTCACACTTATATGTAGTCCAAACACCTAAAATTTATCATTTTCAGTTTCTCATGTCACCATTCCAGATGTTTATTACCTATTGAAAGGTGTATTATTTTATTGACAGATAATAAAGTTTTTTTCTCGAGTATAATTTCTTATGTTAAATAATAGACTATATATAAGGGGCTAAGATTTTGCTTGTTGCAGTACAGAAACATACTTCATTAGACCTCTATTGGTATTTCTTATTTAACATAACCATAAGCATTTCTTTAGCAGTGTGGTGTGTACCCTCAATGTGGGCACATGTTTACATGGGTCATAACCAACAATAAAGGCAACACAGAGCTACAGTCATAGGAAACTATGTCCCAACATCTCCGGAGCAGATTTTAGTTAATTAAAGGTGAAAATTTCTCTAACGTAGGCTTAATGGGGAAGAGTATTAATTAGCAGACTACATATTTAATTATGGTGGTTCTTTCCAATACAATGCTGCAAAGTTTCGACTTTTACCCATATTGTTGCATGTATTTCCAATCCCACATCAGTTCTTAGATCAAATCTTCAGTCCACAACATCAGTTATACTATCCATCCAATATTAAACCACACAGTAGGTTCACTGTAGATGCATCAACTAGTTAACAGTTTAATTGCAGTCCAGGTTCCATATGTACCTGCACCAGATGGTGTAGATCATTAAGCTGAATGTATAAGGAGCTTTATATGTAGGTATTGTGATATGAACTGAGTGTGCAGTTTCTCATAAGGCTGAATGTATATCTCACTCTAAATGTAGGTATTGTGATATGAACTGAGTCTACAAATTCTCATTTGGTTGAATGTATAACTCACTCTAAATGTAGGTACTGTGATATAAACTCAGTCTACAGTTTCTCATTAGGTTGAAAGTATATTTCACTCTAAATGTAGGTATTGTGATATGAACTGAGTCTACAGTTTCTCATTAGGTTGAATGTATAACTCACTCTAAATGTAGGTATTGTAATATAAACTCAGTCTACAGTTACTCATTAGGCTGAATGTATAATTCACTCTAAATGTAGGTATTGTGATATGAACTGAGTCTACAATTTCTCATAAGGTTGAATGTATATCTCACTCTAAATGTAGGTATTGTGATATGAACTGAGTCTACAATTTCTCATGAGGTTGAATGTATAACTCGCTCTAAATGTAGGTATTGTGATGTGAACTGAGTGTACAGTTTCTCATTAGGTTGAATGTATAACTCACTCTAAATGTAGGTATTGTAATATTAACTCAGTCTACAGTTTCTCATTAGGTTAAATGTATAACTCACTCTAAATGTAGGTATTGTGATATAACCTGAGTCTACAGTTTCTCATAAAGTTGAATGTATAACTCACTCTAAATGTATTGTAATATAAACTGAATTTAATTCTATACTTTCTTATTGGGTTGAGTGTATAATTCTCTCTTAGTGTAGGTATTGTGATATAAGTTCTACAGTTTATCTTTAGATGGAATGAATAACTCTAAACTCAGTAAATGTGGAATATATTTGGAGTTCTGGATGCGTGATGGGTGATAGTCTATCTCACCCTGAGGTCACTGTAAAGCAGTGGACTGGGAGTTTTTTTTATAGAGCAGCATATTTGCCAGTCCATCTCACTATTATTTCTATAACTATTAAGGGGAGTGTATGTTGAGAGTCCATAGTGCTGCTGGGAAAAAAGCCCAAGCAAGTTTATGATGGAGCATTTGCGTTGAAATTGTGCTGAATGAGTTGCGGTGCTGAGGTCACTAATCACTCCAGCTCCAGATTCTGTTTCGCTGCTGTATCTAACCACCACCAGATCTCCTTCATTTTCATGAATTGACTATTTTAATGGAGTGTTTTGCTCTCTCCCTCTCGTTCTCTCTCTCCTTAAATAAGAAATTGTGTGGCTCACATCAGTCCCCTGTGCAGCCAGTTGCTAGATTGTGAAATCACATTCGCATTTAATTAAAAAAAAATAATGTTTGACTGCCAGCCTGTTCTTCCTGCTAACCGGGGATTCGTATGTTATGCTCATTTGGTGTCATAGCAGATGTTTCTCTTGTAGATAAACACAGACAGCGGCACCTGAAGGCAGCTGTGAAATCACAGCATTGTGCATTCGCGTCACCCTGTGTTGGATAACTCTCTCTATTGTGCAAAAGTGACAGTGTAACAGTGTGATAACATTAGCATTTTCAATTTTACAGCCGCAGCAGCATTTTCAGCCCACTGTTCTGCTCATTTGGTCTGTATAACCAGAAAAAGTCCTCTGTGTACCTTCTATAATACATTAAATAAATATCTAGCCAAGTGAAAACATTTTCAGCGCAGGCAGTATGTTCAGTATGATTTATTGTAAGGCTGTTGGAAGATTATATTGTAAGATTACTTTAACATTGTTTAATTTATGCTGCCTAATGACAAATTTGGAGTGAATTATTTCAATAACATAATGTTCTGATCTAGAGATGCTCTTCTTTCATCTGTTTGCTGTTTTTGTTGCTCTGTTGTCATTTCTGCTGTGTCCTGTGTTAAAACTGTGCAGGTCACATCATTCAGCAGGGACAGAAAGAAAGAAAGAAAGAAAGAAAGAAAGAAAGAAAGAAAGAAAGAAAGAAAGAAAGAGAAGGATGGAAAAAAGAGAGAAAGAAAGAAAGAAACATGAAAGAAAGAAAGAAAAAGAAAGAAAGAAAGAAAGGAAGAAAGAAAGATGAGTGAAAGTGAGAGACAAAGTGAAAGACAAAAATGAAGAACATAAAGGATGAAAAAAGAAAGATAGAAACAAGAGAAGGAGAGATCAGAAAGAGAAAAAGAAAAAAAGGAAAGAAAGAAAGAAAGAAGTATGGAAAAAAGAGAGAAAGAAAGAAAATGAAAGAAAGAAAGAAAGAAAGAAAGAAAGAAAGAAAGAAAGAAAGAAAGAAAGAAAGAAAGAAAGAAAGAAGAATGGAACAAAATAAGAAAATGAGAGAAAGAAAGAAACAAACCAAGAAAAAGGGTAGAAAGAAAGAAAAAAAGAAAGAAGTGAGAGACTGTGAGAGACAAAAATTAATGGATGAAACAGAAAGAAAGAAAGAAAAAAGAAAGAAAGAAAGAAAGAAAGAAGAAAAGTGATAGAAAAGAGGAGAGAACAGAAAGAAAGGAAGAAAAGGAAAGCTAGAAAGAAATGAGGGAAGTAATTGAACAGAATAATAGGATGGTAAGAATCTTAATGTTTGTGTGTAAATGTATAGAACTGTGCATTTCTTTATTTACATAGAGTAAAGAGAGTAATAGAATATATTGTGCTGGAAATATTCATACTTTACAGAACTAAAGTGATTTGTATCAAACGCTAACTAATAAAAGTTGTGTTGTTGTGATTAAATGCGGTGTGTATATTGTGTTTATCTGTCAGAAATGCTTGATGAAGAAAGCTGCATCTTATCTCAGCTGTCTTTGTGAAGAAGTGTGAATAGTTGTGGAGAAATCTCTGGATTTTTGTTCACACTGGTTTAACAGGCTTGTCAGTTCTCTAGCCCAACTCTGAGATGCGGATTGAGATTGAGGATGTAGTGTGAATGTCATGTTAACAGACAGCCAGACGGAGCAGTAGACAGACCTCACTACCTCTGCTGCCTCTCGCCTTTTCTGGCATAGCCTAACGCATGATTACAGCCTCAGTCTGAGCCCAACAGCTCCTTTTACACGCTGATTGTGTGTGTCAGAAGCAGACAAGATGACTCTGCGTTCCCTGAATTTTAATCATTATCTCCACAAAATCTTGATGACTTTCAGTGGAAGGAAAGTCTTCTGTTTGTTCTTGCTCAGCAGGAGGTCAGTGGGGGTGGTAGTCATGTTTCATCAGTGAACAGTGAGCCAGTGAGGTGCAGCCAGAAACGCCTATATGAAACCTTTCATGCCAGTCATAATAAACAGATGATTTAAGTCACCATGTGTGGCCAGTACAGGCTGAAACCATTTGATTAGCTGTGCAGTGATCAAGGCGGTGACTACAAGGAGGGACAAACATGCAGTACTGGCATGAATAAACATTTTAATTAATAAAATTAAATGCAATACATGTGTTCTTCATATCTCTTCTATCAGATCAACCAGGACTATGTGGTCTTTTTGTGTGTAAAATGTTGCTGCTAGCAAGCAATGAGGGTGAAAAGGGAGGTGGGTGAGGAGCACCTGCTGTGAAAACAACTCACAGCTCTCCAAGAAGTTGGCCGTGCTGAGATAAACATAGCAAACAGACAGCTTCTGTAATATCAAACAATCCTGCAGAACATTAAAATAAGCCTGTAAATACCAGTGAAACACTTTCATCCATGCTGACTTACCTGGAATCGCAGGTCATATCCTTTAGATAATAAATTTTTAATTGTTATACATTCCATCAGTATTTTAATGGAGGAAGCTCCCTTATAGGCAGGATGTGTTTTTGCAGCTGTTGATTTTTGAGTAGCTGTTGATTTTGCAGCTACTGTGTTTATTTGGTTGAAATATGCAAAAGAATTCTACTTTAATACTATACATTAACAAAATCCAGGTTTGTCTTTCAGTTTGTATTTCATTTGGTAATAAGTGTGTTAGTGTAATACAGCTCATTCTTGTGAAATGTAAACAGAACCACGCAGAGCCGCGGTAGCGTCTAATAGTGTTGGCAAATGATACCGATGCTTCAGAGCTTGTGTCGGAGGAAAAGCTTCAACGCTTTAAGAGGCTTGATCTGGCCATCACTAGCGTCTAATGAGAAGAAAGTCTGGATAGTTAGCAAATATAGCCAAACTAACTTCTCATTAGATGCTACCGCGGCTCTGTGTGGTTCTGTTTACATTGCGTTGTCGTATATGGTCCCACATCCTTTAAGTGTCCTCCAGAAACTCTTCCATTGTGTTGTGGATGGTTTTGCAGCGCGTTCATGTTTTTGCAGCGCGTTCATGTTTTTGCAGCGCGTTTGTTAAATGTAGTGCACATGTTGCCGTTTTGATGAAAGTGTTTTCGGTTTGCAGCGTGTGTGTGAATCTACAGTGCGTTTGTGAATCTACAGCGCGTTGAGAAGGAAAAAAAGAGAAGGATGGAAGAAAGAAAGAAAGAAAGAAAGAAAGAAAGAAAGAAGTCAAAATGAGAAAGTAAGGGAAGAAAAGAAGTAACAGAATGGAAGGGATAAAATTTACAGATAAAAATTAGAGAAGAAAGATAGTAAGAAAAAAAGAAAGTGACAGACCAACATTAAAAAATAATGAGTGCGAGACAAAAAATTAAAGAAAAGAAAGAAAGAAAGAAAGAAAGATTCCAAGATGAAGAATAAGCAGCATATCAGAATGATAACTTTGTGTTGTTTATCAGGGATGCAGAAAGTCGGGGAGGGCAGCTGTAATGTAAGCTAGCATAGAAAACGCACTCTTAACGCCACCACTGAAATATCTAGATATGTTTTGCACATGCAGAGAACCATGTGTTTATTTATTTTTATTTGTTTGTTCATTTGTTCATATATTTATTTTTGTCTTCATGCGCTTTGCCATGTCAGCCATGACAACAAGCAGCAAACACAAAAGCACACGCTGTCTCCACTCCAGAGAGCAGATGATTGCTAGAAGGAACACAGGTCAGATCATTCCTCCCTTAGTTCCTCTCCTACGCTGTCCCTTTCACTATGAATGCTTGAATAGTCAGGGGTCATGTGTCAGATTTCTGCTGGAAACAACAGCTATGAGGATCCTGGTCTTTATCTGATAAATATAACCAGTATTTAATATTCAGTTATAACTCTAAGAGTAAGAATTTTGGAGTGATTATAATCCAGTATAAATCTGCAGTGTGTGTTGTTTTTACAGTCTGGTAGTAGTACACTATACTGCCAAAAGTATTCGCTCGTCTGCCTTCACACACATGTGAACCTGAGTGACATCCCATTCTTAATCCACAGGGTTTAATATGAACGAGAAGGCCTGACTCACAATCTCCATTTTAATTCATCCCAAAGGTGTTCTGTTGGGTTGAGGTCAGTCAAGTTCTTCCACACCAAACTTACTCCTCCATGTCTTTATGGAGCTTGCTTTGTGCACTGCTGAGCAGTCATGTTGGGACAGGAAGGGTCCGTCCCCAAACTGTCCCCACAAAGTTTGGGAGCATGAAATTCTGCATAATCTCTTCATATGCAGAAGCATTAGGAGTTCCTTTCACTGCAACTAACGGGCCAAGCCCAACTTTTGACACCATACCCCAAACCATAATAACCAACAAACTTTACACTTGTCACAATGCAGTCAGACAAGTACCGTTCTCCATTCCATGAAGATCTCTACTGATTGTTCTAGCTAATCTGAAGCCCACATGAAGTTTGGAGGTCTGTAGTGATCTGCTGACCCCACTCTGTCATTTTACGTGGCTAAAACTTTGTGACTGAGCTGCTGTCGTTCCCAATCACTTCCACTTTGATATAATACCACTGACAGTTGACTGTGGAATATTTAGTAGTGAGGAAATTTTATGACCTGTTGACGGTCTTGTTGCACAGGTAGAATCTTATCACAGTACCAGGCTGGAATTTACTGAGCTCCTGAGAGCGACCCATTTTTCCAGTGATGTTTGTAGAATAAGTCTGCATGCCTAGGTACTTGGTCTTATACACCTGTGGCCATGGAAGTGATTGGAACACCTGAATTTAATGATTTAGATGGGTGACTGAATACTTTTGGCAATATAGTGTAACTGTGAAATAGTTTTACTGAATGTTTTTATTATATTTGTATGAATCTGCAGTGTGTGTATTGTTATTGTAATTGTTATTTGGTGGGTGCAGTAATGCTGATATTTGTTTTCTGGCCTCGTGTATCTGAGCTATCTGTGAGGAGTTTAGTACATTACAATCATTGTAATCTCTGTATTGTAATTATGATTTTCACTTCCAGTCAATCCAGATTTCCCACAATGCCACTTTTGAAACTTCATATTTTTACTGGCTATGTTGATATTTACCAAAGAACAGGTTATCTGAGGTTGTCTTGCCCCCAAAAAGTTCTTGAAGGATACTGATTTTTATCAACTTTCAAACAATAGAAGCATTTACAAGAGGTCTTATCTCAAAAATAAGGCTCAGTCATGCTCTGATCGTTGTGCAGATTAATCCCAGAAACCTGGAGACAAGCTTTCATGAAGGGAATCTAAATTTCAGTGGACATCAAGTGACAGGACATTTTCTCTCATGAGGTATTCTAGAGTAAGTGTCCTTTAACCATATGAATAAAAAGATCTCTGATCATCAGGGCTCAAATACAAACAGACCGTTAGCTTCTTAATGGACCACAGATTTAATGGACATTGCAGTGTTTTCGGGGACATGGCACTTTAGTTTCACTTTTCAAACCGCAAGTCGTTTTTCCAGTTTAGATATAAAAAGAATCTTTATAATTTATACAAACACAACATTATGTAAGTTCTACACCAATTAAATGTCTTCCGATAAAACCAATTGTCCAGGCCAAAGACTATTAAGCAATCTTTGTTTTTAACATTGTGGGCTGTTAGAGGAAGACCTACCAATGGCTTTGTGAATTACAATATATTGCCAAGAGTATTCGCTCGTTTGTGTTCACAAGCATATGAGCTTTAGTGACATCCCATTCTTAATTCGTAGGGTTTAATATGATGTCGGCCCACCCTTTGCAGCTTTCACAGCTTCATCTTTTCCTGGAAGGCTTTCCACACGATTTAGGAGTGTGTTGATTGGAATGTTTGACCGTTCTTCCAGAAGCACATTTGTGAGGTCAGACACTGATGTTGGACAAGAAGGACTGGCTCATAGTCTCCACTCTAATTAATCCCAAAGGTGTTCTATCAGGTTGAGGTCAGGACTCGCATGTCTTTATGGAGCTTGTTTTGTGTGCAATGGTACGCATGCATGTTGGAACATGAAGGGACCATTCCCAAACTGTCCTCACAAAGTTGGGAGCATGAAATCTCTTGGTTTGCAGAAGCATTAAGAATTCCTTTCACTGGAACTAAGAGACCGAGCCCAACTCCTGAAAAACAACCCCACACCATAATCCCCCCTCCACCAAACTTTACACTTGGCACAATGCAGTCAGACAAGTGGCAACCGTTAAACCCAGACTTGTCCTTCGGGTTGCCAGATGGAGGAGCGTTATTTGTCACACCAGAGAACACTCGAGTCATTATTATAGCATTATCACATTACACATTATCCTGCTACATTATAATGTTACATTTTTATGCGGCTTTCGTGTTTTGTGGCATTCTCTGGACCTGCTCATCCAAGTTTTGGGTATAAACTCAATCGTTTTGGGTATAAATCCATCCTTACAGATCACGTACACTCATACTTGCTGATTGTCTTCCCTGGGGCAGATGGGATAGCTGTGTGATGGGACACGTCACATGGCTAGAAATGTCCGACATAGGTTGGAAGAGCATAAACAAGACATCCAAGTCATTCCCTGGACCCCTAATTCCCCAGACTTGAAACCAATTGAGCATCTTTGGGACCACCTTGATCGTCATGTTCATGCTATGGATTCTCCCCCATGCGCCCTCCTGCAGTTCTGGGATGCACTGTCAACCTAATTGAGTCTACCAGTCCGTCTATCTGCTGTCTGTGCTGCACACAGCATTTACTCTGGATATTTGTCATAATGATAATATATATAATGATATATATATATATATATATATATATATATATATATATTTATATATATATATATATATATATATATATATATATATACACTACCGCTCAGGAGTTTAGGATAACTTTATAATTTAATTTCATGCAATTTTCATGCAATTTACAAACAATATTGTCCATTTCACAATTATTTAAGTGTATCAGATGATTTTTAAAGAATAAAATTTTTTGTATTAAAGCCTATTTTTGTATAGAAGCTTATTTAGCATATAGTTCTATTATCAGCAATTCTCAGTCCTCTGCCTAAATCTCCTGGTACGGCCGCCAATCCAAGTTAAGGATGTTGTTGGGCTAATTGGTTGTTAGGACACCCTTCCTCAATTGTGATACACAGCTGATAAACATTCTACTAATAAGTGAGCATAAAATGCAGGATCACTTTGTAGTTCCACAGACTGACTGTAGTTTTTCTGTTTTTCTGTATATTTTGTTGCCCTGTTATTCAATGGTCAGGACCCACATAATGCAGGTATTATTTGGTTGGTGGATCATTCTCAGCACTGCAGTGATGCTGTCGTGGTAATGATGTGTTAGTGTGTGTTGACCTGGTGTGAGTGGATCAGACACAGTAGTGCACCTCTGTGTCACTGCTAGACTGAGAATAGTCCACCGATCAATACCCAGCCAATAGCATCCTGTGGCCACTGAGAAAGGACTAGCAGATGACCAACACAAACTGTGTAGCAACGGATGAGCTGTAGTCTCTGACTGAGTGTGAAAATCTGAAGCAGCACTACTTTTTAAATTTCTGGGTTATATAACATCATACTTACAGTTCTGACCCACCTTAGCCGCCCCAACAGGTAAATATAAATCCCTGGAGCAGTTAACTCAGAGAAAATAATGTAATACTCTAATTTTGACTCATACAGACTGCTTCTACAAACAGTTGTGAAAGAATGGGTTGTTCTTAGGAGCTGGACTTGCTGGTATCGTGATAGGACGGTACCTGTGCAAGTCCAGTGGTGGAATTTTCTCGCAACAAAATATTCCACAGCCAACTGCCAGTGGAAGTGACTGGGAAAGACACCGACTCAGCTCAGTGGTAGCCCCGTAAAATGACAGAGCAGGGACAGTGGATGCTGAGGTGCATAGTGTGCAGAGGTCACCAACTTTCTGTGGCCCTCAGATTCAGAGCTTCATGGAATATGTTTCCATGGCCGAGCAGCTGCATCCAAGCCTTACATCAGTGCAATGCAAAGCGTTGCAGAGGTGTAAAGCATGCTGCCACTGGACTCTCTGGAGTGACGAACCACACTTCTCCGTCTGGCAATTTGATGGACAAGTCTAGGTTTGGTGGTTGCCAGGAGGTACGGTACTTATTTGGCTGCATTGTGTAAAGTTTGGTGGAGGGGGGATTACAGAATAGGGTTGTTTTTCAAGAGTTGGGCTTGGCCACTTAGTTCTAGTGAAAGGAACTCTTAATGCTCTTAATGACGGACCCTTACCTGTTTCAACATGACTGAGCACCAGTGCACAAAGCAAGGTACATAAAGATGAGCGAGTTTGGTGTAAAAGAACTTGACTGACCTGCACAGAGTCCTGACCTCAACCCGATAGAACACACTTGGGATGAATTAGAGTGGCCTTCTTGTCTAACATCAGTGTCTGACCTGACAAATGCACTTCTGGAAGAACAGTCAAAATTCCCATAAACAAATTCCTAAACCAGGGTATACCTACATTGTATTAAACCCAATGGATCAAGAATGGGATGTCACTTAAGTTCATATTTGTGTGAAGGCAGACAAGAAATACTTTTGGCAATATAGTGTACATTCAATCTAAGGTAAACATCACCAGTTCCATTCATTTTCACTGAATAAAGCATTATATTAATTACGTATTCTGAATAATTAGCAAATTCTCATGGAAAACTTACTATAGATAACAGAGGTACAATTTACTGTTCATTTATGTTCTGTATAAGCTTGTCTCCTTCTAGCAGTGAGCAGTTTCAACTTCAGCTCCCTTACTTCCAGTTAGCAGAATATCTTAATGCATATTTTAGAGTAGTGAATTATTCATACATACAATTAAAGTTAATCCACTCTTAATGTTGGGATTTTTCTCACCCAATAATGGTGCAAAAATGTTCTTTGCATTGATGATATACAAGTTGAGCATTTGATTTTCTGAAGAAGCTTTTAAAGAAGGGGTCTAAAGACATAAATCAACTGAACATGCGCTTCTGGAAGGTTCTTCAGGGAATCAAAAAATCTTTTTCGACACCTTTAGTCTGCAGTACTTATGATAAGGTTAAAGGAGAATTCCACCCACTTTTCAAAAAAATGTTGCATTCATGGCAGATTGACACGCGTACAAAGTCATTCAGAGTGGCTTGGATAGAAACCCGACATCTGAGGGAGAATTCAACTGATCCTTCAATCACTGAGGTGTAAACAAACAGAGGTTTGATGTGAAAACGAAGGAAATTTAAAAGAAATGAGCCTTACTGACTGTGGACCTACACATGTATTTTAAATGAAATGTCAATGATGGTAAAATTATAAAAAGCCTGGAATAATATGTTTTCTTTGGGGACAGTTTTGTTTGCATGTGGCCCTCCAATAAAAACAAACAAAAACATGCTTCTGATGTCTGCTTCCTATCACCACCACTTCTTATCAGTTTGCCTAGAACAGGGACTCTAGGCACAGTTCTAAAACGGTGGCTGAGTTGGCAAGAACCCTCCCTGAAATCTGATTGGTCAGTGCAAGTAGTATTGGTGAGCAGTAGACACATTCCTATATAACCGGCAACCCCCGCAAAACCCTCTGGTTACACGTTAATAGGGCCACCCTGACAAAACTCCCTGCCATCCCCTTTGTCACCCCTGGTATATTTCTACTGCCACTGCCAGGAATTATTCATCAAACAATTCTGAATGATTTTGTTTACATCTTGAGCTTTCATGAATGCGGGTTAGTATTTCTCCTTCAACCGTAAAGTTAATTTCTACCATAGTCATACCTCTAAACGCTGCCTCAGTAAAAATGATTGTATAAAGTGGTTCTGCATATTCTGCCTGGTGTCTGAAATTTTGTTTGGTTGAATATTTAAAATAAACCAAAATTCTAGCGATGTTGTACATGCAGGATGTTGTGAGGCAAAATAGTCCCCAAAGAAAACATTGTTTTTTCTGATTTATGACTATTCAGATTTATGAATGCTATCATTAGCATTCCATATAAAAGGCAAGTGTAGGTTTACTGGTGGTTTTGATAGTAAATAAAATGGCCATATTCATTCATTTTGATGTAGACATGGTGTAAAGAACATCTAAACCAGAGGTCACTAATAGGTGGACCGCTGTCCAGTTTCGGATCCAGAGGTTGTCCAATGTGGACCCAAACAGATAAAGTATTGAGAGCTATTTAATTTATATGTATATATATATATATATATATATATATATATATATGTTTTATTTTAAGCAGCAGAAATTACGGTATACGGGCTTTGCGGTGCAGTAAACTCAAGGACTACTTACGAGTGTTGTAAGGTTACCAAAAGCACTCCTCAGCCAATCAGATCTAAGCAGATTAGGGAGTGCGAAGCAATTGGCCCTGGCATAGAGGTACGAAGCAATTGGCCCTGCCATTTTTGGCTTAGACCGGCCCTTCATAATTAGCGGAGCACAGCCAAAGGTGTCGTATGTGGCTGCCAGAATTTGGGTAGTATGAAAATACCAATAAATACTGATACTAATCAATTGCCGTTACTCATCATTCTCATGTACCAGAGCTAACGTTACCTCTATCACCTGTTATCCTAACATTACTACCTGCTTACGTACTACACTTTCCCGCTCACTCTGTCCATCGGGTTCCCTGTCCACAGCCTCTGCCTGCCTGCTGCTGCTGTCTTCACCTACAACCTGCTGTTGCTGGAGCGCTGCTGTCACAGAGGACGTGGAGGCTACAGCAGTGAACATGTCTGTGATCTTAGCACATTTTGCAGCATCTACAGTGACACTCTTCATCTACAGTGACACTCTTCATCTACAGTGACACTCTTCAATCTTTTTGCTCATAACTTCTCCGCACCCCCTTTCTGCAGCTTCGGTTTCTCCATGTTGCCTCTGCTTTAACACACATGCTCAACACTGAAACTAGAGGGAGACAGGAGACCACGCAGATAAAGGGTGGGGCTGCCCCCCTCTAAATTGTGGGCAGGTCTCTTAGAAAAAAAAGGAAGAAAAAAAATCCCTGGTATGCCAGATTACCAGTCCAGCCCTGATACTAGGCTACTCCTGTATTCAGAATACAGCACTGAATCATGTTAAAAAAATTATGATGGTTTGGACCTCTATTTAAATACCCCTGATCTACACTATTTCACACCAAACAACTCTGAGTGACATTGTATCCAGTGAATTATGGTGTGTTAGTATGTGTAATGGTCAGTATGTGTAATGTATGTGACCAATAAAGACTCACTTATGCTCAAAATAAACACATCAGTGGCCATAACAGTCAATGCACACAAACTTTCATGTGTTCTTTACACTGGCATGGATGTAAAGCAATATATCCACTAGAGAGCAGTCCAGAGTCAAACATTCCTAACAACAAACATGGTGCTTGGGCAAAAACAAATTTCCCAGTCATAGACATACATCTGTGGTCATGTCTTTCAACTACTGGCTACACTGCCCCCATGATTTCTGGTGGTATTGCTGCATTTCATATCCAAAAACACTAATATGGATTAAATGAATACAGAGCACAGATGATTATATGTGATTTATGTATTTTGTGGTTGCTGTTTTTTATTTCAATGTATGTATGATACATCTACTGCGAGCACAGTAACTTTAATGTAAACAAAAGCCTTGTTCGTTACTGCCCCCTACAGCACAGGCACCAAAACCTGCTGGAAACTGAAAGTTCCTTTTCCTTACATGTAGAGCGCACAGAGCCTACAAAGGCCTTCGCTGTTTATTTCTGGCGTAGGCACTCGGGGATCCGAACGTGTAGTGTTCCGTGTAAATGTAACACAAAAGGCCTTTCACTCACATCTTACAGAGGAAGAGGAGAGATGAAGGAAGCAGCTTTGATCTTCCGCCTCATGGTTTCAAGATGTTGAAGGGCTTTCAGGAACCTGTGCAGTGCTGCTTTTCATACAGCACTCCACTTCCGAGAAAAACAAGAACTTCTATCAAGGACGTTTGTGTAAAGGTTAATATATGAAAATCCTGAAACATGAATGAGAAGGTTCAATTAATGAACTCTGTCAAATGAAAGTGCACTTCAAACGCTGCAGGCCTGCTTCTGTTCGGGCTGTTGGAATCTTCAGTGCTGAGAAAAACATGCTGTAATTTTGTAGTTGTGAATTATTTCTGATGGTTTTAGCTACAGTATGGTTGCTGATTTTTTTTTATTACAGTTCTTATATTATTTGCTATATCTGATACTGATTCTGATTGAAATTCTGATTCTCAGAACTAAAACTCAGAGAACACTGCTTTATGACAGCCTTGGTTCTTCAACTACTAATATCATTCCTGGGTGTGATTTGGGTGTGTTTGGCCTTTTCTATCCCAGAGTGACGCAGAGAAACTCGTTTATGCATTTCTTACAAGCAGCTGATCACTGTAATGGTCTTCTTACTGGAGTTCCTAAGAAAACAATCTATCCTCTACAACTCCTGCAGAACACAGTAGCTCAGATCCTAACAACAACAAGCAAATAAGCTCATATCAGTCCTGTTTTAAAAGAGCCGCACCAGCTCCCTGTATCTTTTAGAATAGAAAAGTTCTGTACTTGTCTATGAATCTTTAAATAATCTAGAACCTGCTTACATCATAGAATGTCTCTCTGTTTATGTTCCCATTTGAGATCTTGATCTGCAGATACTGACCTTCTGTACATCCTTCAGTAAAATACAGAAAATATGGAGAGACTCTTTCAGTTACTTTACTTCTAAACTGGAACTCAATTCTAGTTTTCAATAGACAGTCAAGCTCAGTGCTCACTGAAACAATTAAAAACGTGTCGCTTTATCTCAGAGTTTACTTTGCTAACAAGTTTATGGCATTATTGATCAAAACTGTCTGCAAAGTACTTTAAGCTGTTTCTGATATAAAACGTGCTCTATGAATGAAGATTTTAATATTTTGTTATGAGTTTATAAATGGTTTAAAGTTAGTTTATTAAGGGTCATTAGTTAGGTCCTTAATATTCAAAGTATCAATAAGCAGTCATAAAAAGTGCCCCTTTTAAAATATTGTATTATGTCTTTTGTTGGGGTGCTCAAATATGGTTTTACATGCCAATTTACACCCCATTATTTGGAATATCATTTTCCTGTAAGCATTAATATTATAAATATTTTGTTGGACTGTGTTCTGATTTGCTGATTCTACACCTGGGTCTTCCCCACAATGACCGTGCTACTATATAGCTACACCAATCTGTGTGTGTGTGTGTGTGTGTGTGTGTGTGTGTGTGTGTGTTTTCTTGTCTTGCTATATAAGTAAGAACCACATGCCCACACAAGTATAAGACATAGGAGATTTTTATTCAAGTAAAGACTGGCCTTGCTGGTCCTCACTTGTGCAGGTGTTGTTTTCATCACAAATCACATTTTTTGGAAAATCTAATGGAGATGGAAAATTGGACTTTTGGATGCTGGAGTAAGAGTTGGGTTTAGGTGTAGGTATAGTATTATTTTTGCTACAGTAATGTGAAATTAATAGAAACCTATGGATGTCCTCACAAATATTTAAAAAAGACAATATATTGTAAAAGGTTGAAGACTCATCAGGCTGCAATTCACTGACGCCACCTACTGGGAAAACACTTAACATCTCAAACACCTCTTATTTCACATCTGTAATTCTTAAGCCCTGACTTTCAAGAACCAGGAAAGTTTGTTCATTAGTCGTTACTGGTGAGAAGTGTGAATTAAATATAGTATGAATAGTATGTGTAGTTTTTACAGTCCTACAGTAATAACTGTGGAAAGATGTGTGCAGACGTTGTGTAGTGAGTTCAGTGTGCTGTAGTGTGTTACTTAACTCAACTAAGAGAGAATTCTTACTTGTGGCATTGCCTTTAGTCTTCTATTGGTTAGGAGGAGGATCTGACTGCACTCGTCTAATCAGTAAATAGCTGGACCTCTGTAAGTGACCGTAGAGCTGTCCGTTCAGTGCTTGTGTCTGAAACTGAAGGCAGCTGGCTTGCTGCTCATACTGCATACGTCAGAATAATTCAGTCACTGACTTGTAGAGTCATTAAAAGCAGATTAATGTAAAATGGATAATTGCAAAGGAACTTATAGTATCAGATTTCTTTACAGGGTCAGAGTTAAAAGGAGTCAAAGATATATATTTGATATTTACAATGGTTTGGTAGCCAGCATGCCCAGCATATGTTATAAATGCTGGTATGCTGGTGAGCCAGAATGGCCAAGCTGGGTGACCATATAAACTAGCACCAGATCAGCACTAGACGAGCATGAACCAGCACAGATCAGCTTAGACCAGTATGAAATAAATGTGTTTTTTCAGCAGGGTAATTCAAATGAGTTTGTGTCTTACTGGAAGCCCCATTATTCGCATTATCACCCTGGGGTGGGATGTTAGATGCAAGATGAGTTTAGGGCAACAGGCGTGACCACAGTCTCACTGAAACATAACGCTCTTAATTTCAGTTCATAACTGATGTTTAGTAAATATTAATAATGTTTTAGGAATTAAAAACTGAAGGAAGTCAAACTGAAGTTCCTGGATGAAGGATCTGAATTGAAATCAATGATCATTCCATCTTCTGTGTAGTGGATTTGAAACTGCTGTAAATACTAAAAAATTCCTGGAACTGTGTTGTGTAACCGACGTTTTGGACAAGAGATGTGGGCTTTGTGATTGGTCAGGGGAATGCTTACAGAAGCCTTACCCAAGATTTTACCCAGTTTACCCAGAAAGGACAGACATATGGTGAAATACAGCAGATGTTTATTAGATTTTGGTAAGATATGTATTATATAGATATGGGGCAATCATGGCCTGGAGGTTGGGGAAATCAGCCTTGTGACTAAAATGTTGCTGGTTCAATCCCCTGAACTCATAAGACATGACTGCAGTGCTCCTAGCACCTAACCCCCAATTGGTGCTGCGGATGGAGCTGCCTACCACTTACTTGCCCCGGGTTCAATTCAAGTTTATTCTTAAAGCGTTTTTTTACAATGTTGTCACAAAGCAGCTTTACAGAAGTTTGAAAACAGACAGTTACAACATATATATCCCCTAGTGAGCAAGCCAGAGGCGATGGTGGCAAGGAAAAACTCCCTCAGACTGGAGGAAGAAACCTTGGGAGGAACCAAGACTCACAAGAAGAGACCCATCCTCCTCTGGTCAAACAGTATTAACAGTTTAATAAACTAAATACCAAAGAAAATCTGAGAGAATCTCTGTTTGAAGTCTGTATGGTAAAAGCTTTAGAAACTGCACTGGTAGAGGCAGTCTCTGACTGGGGCAGTCTCTGACTGAGGCAGTCTCTGACTGAGTCTTTATGTAAAGTGGGAGTGAACTGATACTGTCTCATCCTATCTCAATGCTGGTACATCTGGATGGCACAGTGATGTAATTAATTGAGGGTGTAGCAGTTGGCACAAATGGACAGGAGAGCTGGCTGGTGATAGGTGAGGAAGAGGCCCTGATGGTCAGCCCTCCAACAGCGTTCAGCAGGATGGGAGGACAGTCATCATCTCAGGAAGAGTAAAGAGAGTAAATTAGTTCTGCTCAGGAGTATAACTGTAGAGAATCTGAAAGAAATACACAGATAAAAAGAATTTGAGAGTGTGGCTGGCGACTCCGGCAGATCTAACTATAACAGCCCATACTAAAATGAGAGGACCAGAAGGTAACATAGATATAAGAGCACCCTGTAACACTGGGATCCCCCACTTCACCATCAACAAACCTGTGTGATGGTTGGACAACAGCACCAACATCTCAGGTGTGTGTGTGTGTTTTATTGCACAATGTAGAAATCAAATTCCTCTGTGTGCAAGCAACACTGTGTGGTATTGTATTGTATATAAATTCAGGTTCCCTGTGACTTTATTCCAACCAAATCCAAACATCAGTTTTCCTCTCTTTAACACACCACTTTCAGAAGCTCTTTACAGTTACACTAGGACGGAAGAAACAGAAGACCACACTCAAGGCCAGCTTACAGAACAGGGGCAGGTGAAACCACAGGGCAAGTTAACTACTCTAAAAAAGCATGTATGCTTTATACTACAGACTAGGGGGCTCGTGCTGAGCATCCAAACCTGTCTTGAGATGTACCCACCTTTGTAGACTATAAGCATACACAAATCTATAGTCGTAGCATCTATTTACAGACACGCTCACCACATTTATTTTTGGTCAAAGTTCAAATGCCAACCACATGGAACATAACTATTTTGGTCTCCATACCTCACCACTAACTGTCCACATTCAACCATGTGAACGATTCAATTTGACACACTAAACAGCAATTTAACATTGTTAACTTCTTCTCACTCTTTTTTTCTGAAGCTACATGTTTTGTAAGAATAAAATAACAGATTTTCTGGCAGCAGACACTTTTTAGCAGGACCTTGCTGGCAGGACATTGCTGGCTGCCTATAGAACTACCATGTGCATTCATAGTTCATCCAGTTACAGACCCTTATCTATCAGCCAGTATATTCAAATGTTTTTACTGGTACTGGTCTGCAAGTAACTGGACAGAGAGGAAAGTGTAAAGTTTCAGTTTGTAAAGTTTCATTTTCAGTTTGTGTCACCCTGTAAAATGGTGTGGTGTGATGAAGCTTCAACTGAAAGATAGCCAGATGACTGAGATATTTTCCAGGCAGCCCACTGGTGGTAAAGCAAAGTGTTAATAATGCCACTTTCAATCATTCATTTGCTATTTACTGTACAGTTTGATTGTTTTTCCTTCCTCGCTATTGGATTAAACCAAAAAAACATAAGCATTTTGGTGCAGTGAACAAGCCAGCTAACTCATAAAACCACAAAGCAAACACAACTAAACCACAGAATGATACTCAGAGGAGCATATAGTGACCACCAGTGACATGGTCGATGACAGTGACCAGTTGAACTACATGAGTTGAACATCTTGTGAGATCAATCAAAATTTGCTTGCTCTGGGGGTCACAGTGTAAACCACTGAGTCTAGTGCGTACAGAGAACATGTGGTAAACAATAAACATTACCAAAAAATGCTAAACTAAACTATACATTAGCTTTATCTCACTAGGAAAGTGAAGCCATTCTCTCAATTAATTCTCTGCTGTGACAGGAATCCCCTCTGCATTAAAAACTCAAACCATGGACAAAACTTCTTTTTGTCCTTACACTTTTTGACACATTTGACAAAACCAACCAGAGGATATTTCCAAAACATTGATTTTGAAGAATGAATGTGAGCTAATTATAGCATTTCAATAGCTAGCCTGCATCATTTTATGGGTTGTACTTCGTACATTAAAAGATTATAGACTAAAGGTCATGCCACCACTTAATCTTTAACATGATTCATATTCCTGATCACCCTGTTCAGTACAGCTTGTCTGTGTTAGTTCTCTCGGTATGTATCAGGTTTCCTGCCAGTCAAGTCACAGTGTACTAACCTCTAACCATATGAAGTTAAATCAGTGTCACCAGAACCTTACCTGAAATAATGTGTGTAAAATTTGATGTTATTGTTAGGTATTTAAAATTCTGGCCTAAGATGGCATCACATTAGTGTCAAAACTCGAGCGTGTAAAAATGTGGGGTGAAAAATATAAACCTGCAGTTTTCACTCCTGAAGGTAAATGTGAAACTCGCGAGCACATGCAGTCTTCATACCGATGAGCTTAGAGGTATTTTGTTATTGGCCAGATGCAAGTTCGATTATGTCTGCGCTTGTTTGCTCGTCCTGAGTAGCCCGGATATTTCCCTGGATTTCACAACCTGAATTTTTGGTAACTGAATTATTATTAAACTAAAATTCCAAGACCTGAATTTCAAATACCAAACATTTTGCAGGTCAAATTTTCAATAACACCAAATTTCACTCACTGGCCACTTGTTTTATAAACAAAAAACCTCATAAATGTTTTATGTTAAGACATAGTACACTATGCTTTTGTCATATACTCCATTAAAAATGTTGTTTTAGGCAAATAACCACACAATTGCATTATTCTATTGTCTTTAAAAAAAAATTGTGCTCACCATTTAAACACTTTAAAGTGTGGCCAGTATGGGGTGCAGTGTTATTTTATTGGTTCCTGACAGAAATATCAGCACGAATTAGGGTGTGCTTCCTGTATGACATGTAAATAAGTTGCGGGTAGGCTGGTGCTTGATTTCATGCACTGCAGCTGATTCATCATTTGCGCTTAAACATCTGTATTCACTTAAACTGTAAATGGAATTAAAGTATAATGTAACAGTTAAGCAAATGAAACAGGGGTTCATAGTAAATATGTAACATTTATAGAACCATTTCCACTTGGGGATATATATACTATATAAAAAACATTCCACGTTTTTCCTTATGGCATTCCAGTATTGTGTGCCATACTCGGTACTTCATTAAGCTAAATCAAGTTGAAGGAGTTGAATAAATTCATAAATTCATGTCTGCTACTTTTTATTGTATTTCATGCTTATTGTTTATGCTTATTTATCTGTTCTAATGCTATATGGCGGTCTAACTGTTGAACATATACAATGGTGCTTGTCTTTGGTCCTGAAATCACAGGCAAAATACTGGCTTCAAGATTTCAAGTACCTCTAATTTTATCTGTGGTGCAGCACTATCAGCATGCATTTATAGAAAAATAATTATTAATTAATAATAATAAAAAAAACTACAACTACATAATGCATATCAGTAGGATGAGGGGGCTTAACAGAAAAAGCTCTAGATGAGGATTTAAACCTCCAGAAGTTATAAATTACAAAAACTGTAAATCTAAGAAACGTATGCTTTACATGCTGAATCATCTTGAATTGGCATACACAGCATGCTATTTCTGGAATTTGCTCATTTTTCCTGCTTAACATTCCTGAATTCTTGCAAAACATTCATGCTTGCCTGTTAGTGAGATAATAATAATAATAATAATAATAATAATAATAATAATAATAATAATAATAATAATAATAATAATAATAATAATAAATGCTCCAGAACAGTATTCATAAAAACACCAATCAGCCAAAGCCACCTCCTAGTTCATCTGTTACTCTGTATACTTGGATACCCTGTTCTTCAATGATCAGGACGCCCAAAGGACCACCACAGAGCAGAGATTATTTATTATTTGGGTGGTGTATCATTTCTGACACTGCAGTGACACTGACGTTGTGGTGGTGTGTTAGATTGTGTAGTGCTGGTACGAGTAGATCAGACACAACAGTGCCGCTGGAGTTTTCAAACACTGTGTTCACTCACTGTCCACTCTATTAGACATGCATACCTTGCTCGTTCACCGTGTAGATGTAAAGTCAGAGATGATAGCTCATCTGTAGCTGCACAGTTTATGTTGGTCATCCTGTAGTCCTTCATCAGTGGTCGCAGGGCACAGTTGGCTGGATATATTATAACAATAAGCAATATATACAGAGAAACAGATGGACTACAGTCTGTAAGTGTAAAACTACAAAGTGCTCTTATATGGTAGGGGAGTTGTGTGTAGGTACAAGGAGGTGGTTTTAATGTCCTGGCTGATCCGTGTATCATCGTCATGATAGTCCCCAAAACTGAGTGCCGTCTTCTAGATTTACCTCTAAAGCACTTCATCACTGTCAGCAAAAATGTGTAGCAAAATTGTTTATCATAAGTAAATAATTTCCATATAAAAGAATTATGTTTTTGCCCTTAATGTCCAGCAGATGGCAGTGCTATACAACTCACTCTTAATATATTATACGGTATAGTGCGGTCCTGTATGTCTCTAACACTCAGTTCTATACAATAAATATTGCTTTGCAGCCTAATGAGAATTCCCTGTCGATTTCTGTGAGGTCGAGGTGGAGGCGTGGCCTGTAATAAGGTGAGACACACCTGGGCGCGAGAGATATGCTGAAAGAAGCCCTCCCTCCTCCTAAGGATCTCACTCCTGATTGGATTGCTGCGCAGTAAGTGGTGTGAGCGGAGTTAATCTCGTGCTGCTCTTATTAAGCGCTTCTAAATAAGGAGGACGGTCAGTGATCAGGTTCACCTGCTCTTCTGTGTTTGGCTTGGTCTGAGGAGATGAAAGGTCTTTGCTCTCTGAACCTTTTGCCCTAAGTCTGCTTGACTTTCAGGTGTGGTCTGGTCTAAAGCAAGAGTTACTGTGTTGTTGTACACTGCAGCTCTACTGGATGGGACCTAGATTATACCAGGTGAGGTACTGAGATGTCTCGCCTGGCAGTTTCAGGTGTGAGCATATATTTAGTTGTTTGGTGCTCATGTATGATGCTGCATACATCTTTTGTTTACTTCCAGGCTGCATGCTTTGTTTTTGCTAAAATCCACCAGAATGTCAGCTGTGGGGACTGTAGCTGTGTGCAGTTTAGCTCAGTGTGTTGTTTAGATTGAGTTTCATGAGATCATTTTTCTAGTTGTCCTGGATTTCCTGGAATCCAAGCCTTTTCATATGCTAGTGTTTCCTCAGGTGATAAAAAGCAGGTGAAACACTGTAACAGCCCTTGGGCGTTCTCTGTTCTCTGTCCCAGTGTTTCTCAAGCCTGGTCCTGGAGGCCCACTGCCTAGCATTTTTTCCCCCTTGCTTAAAAATCCCACTTTCAGCTCAGTATGGGATTGTTAAGGAGTTGGATACTTGGATCAGGTGTGTTTTGGAGCAGAAAAACACAAGCCTGTATAGAGCAGTGGGCCTCCAGGACCAGAACTGAGGGAAGAACTGCTCAATCAACCTTGCAGTAGATACGTCTGCTGAAAACAATCATCGAAACGAATAAAAGTCTTATACGTTCCTGATGGGTTGATCTCAGGGTAAAGGACCCATATGGTTTAACAGGTGTGAGGCAAGTGATGTGTGTGTGTGTGGCTTCCTAATTTAAAATAAATGCTTCCTATGGAAAGCTAGTGGTCTCCATTAAGCCAATTACCAAGAAAAGCAAACCCTTTAGGTTTTAATCCTATTTTGACCCAAAAGTAGGAACCGGTACTTGAAGTAAGTGAATCCCAGGACTCCACAATTTTATTTTATTTTTAGACATTTTATGCAAATACAGCACATGATACTGTTTATTTGCACTAACAATATCCACCCTTTAATGTGAGGTACCTCCATGTTTTAGCTAGTTAGCCTGCTAGGTAGTTGCCAACTTCTTCCCAAGGACAGCTTTCCTCTAGAGGAGCTAAGAGCTCCTTGCTAGGTATATTGAAAGTAAAACCTTACCCCTTTGACAAAAATTAACAAACTTTGCCCAAGCATCTACCCTACCTGTGAGTTCATGTTGTTACTCTGGTGGGGCAGGTAAAGGGTCCTCAGTGCTGTGTACAATATGAAACATTTTCCTTCAAGTTTGCTTAGCTGGCTAATAAGCTCACTGTGGCTAACCTAGCCAAGGTAATTGCATTACCCCTTAAAAATACCTTACACCAGCCATGAACTTCACAACCCTTTTACAGGTCTCTTTAATGTAACATTGAGGGTCGCTGTGTCATAAAAGCTAGATTTTATTCCTTTTGCTTAAACTGTTTGGGCACTTCCGAGTTATGAGTGTTCCTGATGTTCTGTCTGGAAGTAACACTTTCCGCTTTAGGTGAAATGTGTTGATCAGTATTATTTTAAGTACTGCAGATGCACCATTTAGACTAGTGCGGCTAGTGAATATTTTTATTCTGGTTAAATTCAATATTTTAAATTCTTGGAGGCTATGTTAGCAGAAATGCTCCACTCATGGAAAGTTTCTTGGTAAAGTGTTCATCTGCTTATGGTTTTGTGAAAAACAGTGGAATGTTCCATCTGCTCTAGCCTGAACTCATTCCCCTTACATTGGTCCAGATCATGTTTACACAACGTCAGCGTTAGTTTCCATCCTTTTGACGCCATTCAGAGCAATGTAAACGTGGGTGGCTTCCATCCAAGTGAACTTTTACTCATGAAGCAAGTCAGGGCTTTTAAATACCTTGGTGACAAGGTTGGTCATAAGTTTTTTATCCTTATTTTTCTTAAAAATTTGTATAATTCATTTGGTGACATGTACGGAAAAGAGTGGTTTGGTATGAAATGGTTGATTGTAGAGATTTCTTTACGGTCTTGGTGATTAAAAACCAGAGGCCACAATGTCTACAACAATAATATAGACATTTTCTGTAGTGAACCTATGCATGCCTTGAGTGTTTATATGGAACATTGATGATTAAAAAGTGGAAAAAAAAAAAAAAAAATTCTTTGGGGATTATTTTGCCTCACAACATCCTGTATGTATCCATCCACCATGAATGGAGTTCAAGACCAAAATCTTTTCAAGAATTCCATAAAGTGCTTCAGACATAAAACAGCTTATTCATCTTATATAACGTTCTGTGGGGGAGCTTTTAGAGGTGGACGTCTGGTTCCATTCACCATCACTATTAACAATTCTGACACTCTTGATGTATTAGAAAGGTAAACCTTTCATGTTTTAATACAAAATAGCCTGTGTTCTGTACAGCAGAGGCTTTGAAGTTAGTCTAGCAGTGCAGGTGCCTAAGGCTAAAACTAAACTGCAGTCTGGAGCCACACCTATGAACAGCTGGTCTGAAAAACAATGATTTTGCCTATGTTTATTTTGGATGCTCAGGTGAGTCAAATATGATTTTTCTTTTCAGGACTATTTGAACACATCAAATCAGACCTTTTCTAATCAGATTTGAGTCACTTTCATGTGTGGTCCTAGATCGGATACGGGTCCCATTTGTGGTCATGTGAAGCGTGAACATTCAGATCAGTTTGTGTGTCTTTTTGTCCGTACGTGTTGGCTCATGGAAAGGAACACCAATGGAGAGAGGATCGGCAGTGACAACAGCCAATGGAAGGATGAAGTTGGCAATTTGCTTGATATTTGGGCAAAACAGCAAAAGCAAGCCGGCTGGCTTTTTTTTTGCATTCTCGGCCTGAACCTCAGTGTTTTCTTCTTTTTATTACAATAAGTGAATGTTTTTTGTTGTTGGTGATGAATGCAACATGCATAAATGTACATATGTGCTATTTTAGGGACAGATTTGTTCACACCACAGACAAATAAAGGTCAGTTTCATTTATGAATGTGAACTATTAAGATGGCCAAATCCAGTCTAAGCAAAACTGCCTAATGAGGCTTGTAATGTGAAAATAGCCTTTCACTTTCATTTTTAGAATTTACAGTTGTTAATATGGCAACAACCAGCACATGTCTATTTACATTTAATTCAGGAAATGCAATTTGGTACAGAATATCCCAGTGGTGTTGTAGTGCTGTCCTTTTAGGCCTTGTTCAGACTGTCAGCCCACAGCAATCCACGCGGATAAGATGTCTAGACACACAAATCCGACCTGAACACTTGCGAATAACATCGCAGACCATCATCTCAAAACATCTGAATTGACAAACATATCCAATTAGGCTGCAGTGAAGACAGCTTTACTCTGCTGTCTTCTGTGTGAAAGGTGCCTTACGCTAAGCAGCTTTTAATTGTACCACACCTGACTGAGTTTATGGTCCTTTGGAAGCGCCTGAATAGAGGAAGCAGGTGGCTCTGATTAAAGCTGCAATATAACTCTGCAAGAGAATCAGCAGGCCCTAAACTCATTAACAGGCACTTACTGTACATACTATTGGTGCACACACTGAGACAATCCTTTTTGTTCTGTGAAAGTAAACTGAATTTTGTTTGTGGCTTCTTAAAAACACACACATTTTGATGTTTATGACATTCGTGCTTCTATCTAGGTCACAATATAAAAAACTACATACCAGCAGACTGAGGAATGGTGCAAATGTATTCTGGAATGTTGATGCACCATTGAAGTTCTTTGGATTATAGCTGGAGTATCACTGGACATCTGGATGAGTTGAAGTGATGTCACTCTTATGAACTCTACTGAGCACTTCTGGAATGTATTGGTGTTATTATACTTTATGGAACTTCTTTGGATTAGGTGATAATCTCTTCAAATGATCCTTAACTACTTACCCAATATCAGTAACTGGCCTCACTAAAGATCTGTTGGCTGAATGCAATCAAATCCCTACAGCAGTGTTTCCCAGAAGAGTAAAGGCTGCTGCTGCAGCAAAGGAGGAGAGACTCCTTGTTAATATCTTCATTTCAGAAGAAATAATAATTGAGTGGGTGGTTAAATATAAATCGTGGTTAAATATAAATTGATTTTCAAATACAAACACAGTGCCGAGCTAATCTTAATCTATGTCCAGGACACTGACCCATACAGCGATTTACACCATTAACATCCTTTTCATGATTCCATTTACACTTTCAACTAAAACGCGTCTGCAGTGCCACCGGATAAGATCTGATTGTACTTGTTCCACGTAAGAAGTATGTCAGCACATATGCAGTTTCTGTTTAATGTAAAAACTAATATCTTGGCAAGTAAAGTGATTTTCAATAGAGTTGCTATATCTTCTATAGCATTCGTAAGCGAATTGTAATTGTAATGTAAACTAATTTCTACTCATTTTTACTTGTTTCAATTGATTTCTATAAGACGAGTGATCTCACTATACTAGCTAATAATCTAGCTTTTCTCAAACATATTTCTTAGAATGAACTAAATTATCTGTCAGTATAGTGAAATATTGTTTGTAACCACCCAAAATGATTGCATAATTAAAGGGTGAAGATGTAAACAAAGTTGTTCAGGACAATGTGAAATGAAGAATCAGAATTGTTCACAGTGGTCGTGATAGGAACCAGATGCCAACCAAGTCAATATTATTAGATACCATCTCATTATTTGAGATTCTACATCATTACACTGAGATTTAAAATGCCATTATTTTGGGGGTACCAACTCAGTATTTTGAGATACTATATAATTATTTTGACATGCTTAGTCATTAGTTTTCAGATATCTTCTCATTATTTTGAGATACTAAGTCATTACTTTGAGACGGTATCTCATTTTTTTCAGATATGAAGTCATTAGGTACCATCTGATTATTATGAGATACCATGTAATTATTTTGAAATACTAAGTCATTATCTGCCAAATAATATCTCATTAATGTTAGATGTCATCTCAGTATTTCAAGATACTAAGTCATTATTTTGATCAACGTCCTGATTATTCTGAGAAGCGTTCTCATTTTGAGATGCACACTGAATGTCCACCTATAAAAACTTCCTCACATTGCATTATTACATTATATAGTTATGAATACAGTAGCCGATGTCTGTAACGTTGTTTTGTGGTTGTATGGTTATATATACATATGTGTTTTAATATGCGGAGAAGAGGTAAATGCAGAGCGTTGTGAGGCAAGATAGTCCCCAACATTCCATATAAGACTCAGAGGAAGGCTATATTTGTGTTGTAAACTAGGTGACCCTTGGTTCCCATCACCACCACTGTAAAGAGCATGTAAAGAATAGTCAACTATGCCATTTATAATAGATAAATAAATACATGAATTAATAGTACATTTTGTTTACCTTGCACCAAAACAATTTTGTACAATTATTCTTTAATAAAATAAGTATATTACTACAATACTTGTGGAGTGTGACCATAGAAAGCTTGACCAGGTCCCCCATGTATTCAGTCAAACTCTACAGGGCAGAGCTTCTCCAGGAAAACTGTTTGGCGCCAATACTGGGTGTGTTTTCTGCCTTGTTTCCTTTAGACGAACCCTCGGCAGTGCTACGAGCTGGGATATACCACCATTATGTAAGAATGTGAGCAGAAATTTTCCATGTGTTGGCTTTGATGGAGTCTGTTTCATAAGTATAAACAGGATGATCACCAAAGATGTGGGGCATTTTAGTGGCTGGGAATTTGGCCTGTCTCAAGGCCACGATGAGCGCCTCCATTATTAAATCTGGTGTGATTTAGTGTGCTTGTATGTGTTCGTGCTAATGTTAAACATCATGATCTCCACAGGAAATCACACCAATGTGGGATAATCTTATTTGCGTAGTTCAGTGAAATTGAACATTCCAGTAATGTTTTTAAAACAGATTAGAGCGCCGAGGCAGATGTCGGTGATCTTTTTTTTCCTCCCTCTTTTTTTCACAGCTTTTCCTGGTACGTTACATAAAAATGAGGTATTAGCCAACAAGCTTGATGTACATGTGAAACTTAGGGCAAGAAATGTTACAAAGTCATATTAGTCGTAGGGTTATTTCTTTATTTTTTTTACACAGAAAGGATATTTTTCAGAATCACAGCAGTATTCACAAAATTCTTCATATTCTAATATATCATAGTTGTGCTTTTGCTGTACTTTGAAAGCACATGCCAGCTAAAATAAAAAACTTAACCATCTGTTGTAGACAAGCCTGTTTGTATCCCATAGTGAAGGAGCAACAGTCCATAGACTGAGATGTTCTGAGATGTCCTGCACCCACCACTCCCCCCATCTGATAATGCACCTTGAAGGTGTTTTTATATATGGTGAAATATTTGGAAAGCAGAATATTTTGTAGCATCAGTAAAGAAGACAGCACAGGACACATTGCATTTCCAGTGAATGCTCTTTTACTAAACACAGCAGGAGGTGAGAACCATCGGTCAGTTCTGCTGAAATGGCCAAGAAGTAGGCAGGTCAAAATCTCCCTCACAGGAGCAACGACGTTGAGTGCTTTGTGTGCCATTGAAATCCCAGCTGCGACAATCCTGACACTCTGTCTTTACCGCCTGACCTCACTGCATTGCTTCTTCTTTTGCTGTCCTCAGCCAGACACTGGCCGCTCTTCAGGTCATTCTGGCTCTACTCCTCTCCTGACCAGCCTGGGGGACCATCCTGTCCTTGACACCAGTGGGGCATTGGTGCATGAGACGACAAGAGCAACATTGCGCTTCAAATTACGGTTCTGTTATTTAACATTTCAGCAAGTTGAGTACTACAGCTCAGTGCTGCTGAAAAGGCCAGGATGTAGGCGGGTCACCTATAGCCACACAGCTTTTGCACACGGCTGACAGCAAACCCACACAAACTACCACACAGCCTGTCACAGAATAGCACACGCGGCACGTACACATCTTAGCCTAAACCAAAGCTACTCATATATATATATATATATATATATATATATATATATATATATATATATATATATATATATATATAAAAAGGTCTCTCATACCGCAGCTGCATTGTCTCCCAAGAGCCTGTGCAAGCCTGTAGCAAGACATAACTGTCTTCATGATATCAGTATAATGGACAGAATGGATTACTCAGACATCAGGAGTGACTTTTCAGATGAAGAAGACAACAGCCTAAGGCTAAAAAAGTATAGCTGGTCACCATCACATCTTGACATCATGCTGGGTGACAAGTTAACCTGCACCAGACCAGTATAGCAGTGGCTGTGGCTCAGTGGCAAGCCTAGCAGTCAGAAATGATCATATCATTATTTTGAGATACTTAGTCATTAGTTTTCAGATATCTTCTCATTACTTTGAGATGTTATCTCATTATTTTGCGATATCAAGTCATTAGATACCATCTGATTATTTTGAGATACCATGCCATTGTTTTGAGATACTAAGTCATTATCTGTCAGATAATTATCTCATTAATTTTAGATGTTGTCTCAGTATTTAAGATATTTTAAGAAGTCATTATTTTGAATAATGTTCTGGTTATTCTGAGAAATGTTCTCATTTTGAGATGTACACTGAATAATGAAAAAATAATAATTGGGAGCTTTTTTTATTGTATGGGCTTCCATACTTTACCACTCAAAAAAAACAAACAAACAAAAAAAACATTATTCCCTACAATAATGCCTTGCAGCTACGACCTTCAAAGTCATTGGTATGAACTTCCACTGGGGACTCGAAGGCATGTAGTGTTTGCGTGCTGGATATTGTAGTGAAAGAATATTGATAAACAAAAACCTGCAAACTAAGATTATAAATTCTCTCAGTATGTTAAGGCTAAGTAATGCTGTGCTACAAAATGCTGTATAATATTATTACGCAACAAATATCATTAAACTCTAATTTTACAGCAGAATGGCTCCTTTTAACATGCTGAAGCTTTAAATGCAATGACCAAGTATATGAAAAAGTTTAGCTGTCATATCCGTTCATATCCGTAGTGATATCCAGTTTGATGCTGTCTGTCTGAGACGGCAGTCATTTATAGCAAAGTCTGTGTGAAGTGGTGGAGAATGTAAGCACTGCTCTGAGTCCTATAAACATTTATACGTGTGTGAGCCTGTTACATAACATTTAGCACAATTACTGTCCTGCCTGATCCTTGGCAGTACTGCAGTAGGCCAACACCGTGAAGTCTCTCAGCTTCAGCATGTCCCACGTTTCTGTTTGGCCAGTTTCTTGAACATGGATTTAGCTTGTGGACTAATTAACAGTATTGATGTGGAGCTTCCAGTAAAAATCCCACAATGACAAGAAGTGTGGTGTGACATTGAGTGTTTATTGCAATGCTATCCCAGGCTGATTACAGACAGGGCTGTGAGATATACTGTTTGCTTATCATTATTGCAAAATCAGCCTATGCAGTGCAGATATTGCAAAAGGCTGCAATATGCAGAAGTGCTATTTTTTTTACTGACTACTGTAAAGGGGAACTCCATTCAGTTCTTGAGATTCTTGAAATGTAAGTCATTCAGAGTGTTTGGAAACATTTAGTTCTAGAGGAATTGGTGACAGTGGAGAAACCAGGTGTCCTCCCTTAAAGCTCCCTCACAGAGAGTTCTTACATTACATGGTTATGAATACACTGCCTGATAGACTGTATTACAATAGTTTTCAGAAGGATATTCATTCACTGCTAATTTGAATGTGGCAGGTTTAACCAATAAACACACCAAAACAGAAGACTCTGGGACACCAGAATGAATGACTAGGCTTAATGTTACTTCAGTGAGACATACACACCCTCAGCACTTCATTAGATACACCTATTTGTTTCTGGATTCATGATCAATTTTATCAGCTCCATTCACTATACAGGGCACTTTGTAGTTCTACAGTTAGTGAGTATATGCTGTATGTACAACAATAGTATAATATGTAAATTCTTTTTTTTCAGTTTTGCACATACCGCTTGTATAATCTCTGTAGAAAATAAGTAGACTATAATGGGATGCTCTGGAGCAGCTAAGGTCACCAACGCCCAATGCCAGGCTTGGCCTAGAGGGGTTTAAAGCCCCCAGCACTGGGCTGTGGTGTTCTCTGCGCTAATAGGACTCCATGCAGTACCTTTGTGACAAGTTGGAGTGATCCAGGACTAATCATCCAGCATCAACACCTGATCTCAATAATGCTCAGTCAAATCCTCACAGCTATTTTCAGCATCAGTATCTGACCTCACTAAAACTCAATCGAATGCTCACAGCAGTTTTCTACATCAATACCTTACCTCGCTAATACTCAATCAAATCCTCACAACAATGTTTAACATCAGTTCCTGACCTAATACACAGTCAAATCCTCACACCAATGTTCAACATCAGTTTCTGACCTAATACGTAATCAAATTATCACAGCAATGTGCCCACATCTAGTGTAAAGCCTTCCCAGAAGAATACAAGCTGTTACTACAGCAACAGGGAGAAAACTCACCTTTAATAATTCTGAAGACACATAAGATACGCATGCATCTACAAACCTTAGACATATCTTCTGAATTGGATCTGCTTTCCAGCTTTCAGGCCTAGGATGGCTGGAAAAAACAGGAGAAGATATGCTGCATGGTTAGGTGGGGTGGGGGGCGCGCTGGCGACCATTTCTTGCATCAGCCAATTGCTTTCTTTGCTCTAGCCTGTCCATCAAACCGCCGGCATTTTCAGCCCATAAATAAACTATTGATGAAAGACTGTTTAATATCTCAATGGAGTAGGAAAAGAGGGGCGGGTGTGTGCGTGTCTGCGTCGCCATTGGCTGCACTGTGTAAGACGCAGGAAGGAGTTGCAATCTGATAGGCTGGTATAGGCTTATGATTGACAGCTGCCCCGCCCCCACACGCCTCTGTAGTGCCGGGCTGCGGAGAGGAAGAATATAAACTTGTGCTGGCGAGGCAGCGCGGCACAGCGCAGCGAGTCTGTCTGATATCTAAAAAAAAAGCCCTGCGGAAAACGCAGTGGTTTCATTTTATCATGAATAAAAGACCCTGTCTGGCTTTTGTAGAGCTGTGAAGAGTGTCATAGAACCCCTGAATTGTGTTTTTAGTCGAAAAAACTGAGCAATGATGCGATAAATGCGTTTCGGTTCAGAAGCTCGGCACAAGGCAAGACGGACCGCCATCGTTCTGGATGATATTTGCAACATAATTTTTCTCTTTTTTTTGACCGGTGAGTGATTATTGACTGCTAACATATCGAAATTGGGGCTACTGGGACTGGTTTAGTACGTTAGGCTGTTCGCGACGTTGACCTGGTTAACGTCAGTGATGTTATGGTTAGCGTAGCTAGCGATAGCTAACGAAGTTGTCAACGGAATGTCATGTCAGTTAAAATAGCCTGGTATATGTGTTATGTTATTCCTGCTTTCATTCTCCCGAAATTAGTTGCTCGTAGTTAACGTTAGCTCTTTAGTAATGTGGGAGAGCCAGTCCTGTAGCTTTCTGTTAGTGTTAGCGAGCTGGCTAGTTAACGTTAGCACACGTAGCCACGTAGATTAACATGCAGTGTTCCTCAGTAACGCTTAACGTAACGTTATGTATTTATTTCAGTCACATCTCAGGGTTTTTTTGTGCTGTACCAATCCCAGGTTGTGGTATCTTGATTAGGAGAACGCAGATACTTCATTCAGTAGACAAAAACAGCATACCAGTGGTCCTTAATTTTATTCCGGTATTTAATTATATCCCCATGTACTGTGAATTGACTTCTGCAGTACCATTAAAGTTACCTGTTACACGTATTAGCTAGCTCGTTACTAAATGCTTCATCGGGCTAAACGAGGGGGTCAGACAAGCACTGAAATGTGCAATGCAGGAGGAACTCTAAAGCAAGACTGATAAATCTAGCTGTGTTTTTCAGCTGTCTTGCACAGTTCTTATGTGTAGTGTTCACAGCAAATGTCCGGCTCTTATAAGCTCCATCCAAAGCAAGAAAACCACTAAAATGTATGTTTTAAAGTATGTGTATAGGGTCAGAAGTGGGAGGCATTGACCTGTAAGAGTAGTTGTCAACCCTCATCATAGCTTTTTGTCTATTGTGGGCTCTAAAATACCTGACATCAAGTTGAATCAGCTGTTGTGTTTGAGTAGAACAATTCAAATATGTCATCAGTTTAGTTTAGCCATTAAGCCTAAATGTATTCAGAAGCTGAATAACACAACAAAAAGGCAGATAACTGTAGAAACACTGTTAGCTAGATGGCAGATGTCATTGTTCTTCTCAGTCCAATTCCTGCACGTTTTGTATTTTTCTGCTTAAGTACACTTGATTTGGCAATGATTTTGGCAACTTTGATATGTGACAAATGACTTGAAATCAGGGCTGTTGGTGCAAAAAAACACTCCATCTCTCTCAGTGTACTCTAAACACTAAAGTTGATGAACTGTCTCTTGTGTGAATTGTGTTTATATTAGATTTCTGTTAGCATTATGTGTGATGTAAGTTTAATCAGTTTCTCGTCTTTCTTCATTGCTGCCCCTTTTAGCACATCACTGCTTCAACCATGCTGGTAACCGAAATGTATTAGAAAATCATAGTTAGTTGTTTTTAAACTGCTGTAGTTCGGAGCTGTAGGTTAGATTTAGAGAGTAGACGTAGATCTGTACAGTGGCCGTACTTTGGGGACCCCTTCATATGAGTAAACAACATTCTGATGAGGACATTTCCAGATGTTCCTATGGCTGCACATCTGCTTGTACAATCAGGTACCAGAAAAAAAGGACCTAGAGCACTAAGAGGAAGTGGGATTCCTGGAATGTTTTTCCTCTTTTCTCATTTCAGACTGGAACCCACCTCACTTTCCGTTTTTGTTTATAGTATGATTTCCAAAGTATTTTCGGCCCATGCTTTAGGTAGGACTGTGAACCCAACACAGGACATTATGCACATACAGCAAAAAGCAATGTAATTACACACATTTTAACTGACAGTTACTTAATTACACTGGATGACTTCATAAAATAAGTGTTTTCCTTCTTGATGGGTGTTACAAAGTTTGATATTGCCAAAATAAGA
The DNA here is from genome assembly GCA_021613375.1 of Megaleporinus macrocephalus. Classification (NCBI taxonomy): domain Eukaryota; kingdom Metazoa; phylum Chordata; class Actinopteri; order Characiformes; family Anostomidae; genus Megaleporinus; species Megaleporinus macrocephalus. The sequence goes on along the minus strand of CM038704.1, from coordinate 36,481,055 downwards.
CCAGTAAAATGTATAAAATGATGGCAATGAGTTAGTCCTGTGCAGATTCACCAGACAGTTAGCAGTAGAATTGGGATCTGCAAATGAAAATGAAATGTTAGATGTGCCCAGAAAGATAATCAGAGCTTTAAAAGATACAGAGACATCTATTCAACTATGTGAATTTAGATGCAATAAAAATAATATCCAGAATTCATCATACGTCAGTGATGGAGATCATAGAGATCTGAAACCAGATAGCTTATTTAAAATATGTAATTCTACTGTATTACTTCTGTTAATCACTTCTTGTTCTCATAGTTCTTTCATATTAAGTAAGTGCAGTATTTTAGAAGTTGTTGTTATTGTATATGGGAATACAGTGCATATGTGTTGATGTGGACGCAGAACCATTTATGGTTTATTGCTGTTCATGTTAGACCATGTTTATCATTTGACCTCCTTTTTTTTTAATCGTCGTAATTGATTATTAATACATAATTAATAGCAGCTGCCCAAATTTTATAATTATTTTCTGCTGCGTGTTTGGTGCATCACAGTTGCTCCACTAACCACTTACCTTTCATCTAGTTAGTGCCTTGGTGTAGTTTTGTGTTACTTTTCTCAGGGTTTTCGTCACTTTCCCATGTCTTCCCTTCAGCAGTTTTAAGAATGAAAGCCTCTGCGGCATTCTTTTTATGGAGCGCTTCGTTTTTATTGTTGATCGATTGAAAAGGAGCGCTGTATTTATCAATGAGACGGGCTCCTCCTTCCTCCTGCTCTCCAGTGCCTCTCTGCAGTATTTCACTGAAGCGGCTAAGCTGTAGACACTCCGGCTCTTTGCCAGACATGGGCTGCCTCTCCGCTGAACCTGAGAAGCATTTCAATGGCCTGCGAAACTACCAGCGCTGCCCTTTGCTACTACCTGTCAGATCCGCCTCTCCCTTCCTGTGATTTGCTGGGTGTTGTTTTGGCCGTACAGTGTCTGAGGATGTGGTGTTAAGCCTTGCAATTCCCAAATGCATAGCTGAGCCTGCCATTGCTGGGTCTAACATAACTTGAAGTAGAATTGCACAATATACTGTTTGTTGTTAATTGTTATTGTGGCATATCAGCTTTTGCTGTACTCATATCAGGAGGCTGCAATATATAAAATCTCTAACCAGTATATTATACACATAATTTTCAGTAGGGCTGTCTAAATCGCATTCTTTATGCATTTTGTTTACTTTACCACCTTATGATTAAGGCCTGTTCACACAATGTTTTGGACCACATGTGATACAATTTGAATTGTAGTTTGTGCAGCATAAATTGCAGTAGGCTTAATGTAGGCTTAGTGTTAAAGTTCTGTGTGAAATGGATACCATATTTGAATGATCTAACATATAATTCATTTGCAAACCGTTAATTGTTTGGTTAATTGTAGGCTTGGGTGCAACCAAGAACATAGAAGAAACACATTTTTGCTTATGAATTTTGCTCAGTTTTATCTGCAATCCCTGATGTTATTAGCCCAGACACTTCAGAACAAGGTGGTAGATGTTCTATAGGAATATTGTTGAGGCGGCATGAGCAGTGGTAGTAGTTCTTAGGTATTTTTACTTTTAAGTACTGTGTCTTAAATGCATCTCTTTGTACTGGAAAAGCCAACAACATTTCATTCCACCGTTCCATCACCTTATACTAGTGATGCAGATCTTCCGTGAGTGATCCGAAGGTGTCATATATCAGTGCGTGGGCTCTGTGATGATAGGCCTTTCCTTGTGTTTAGTAAGTGCACCCATTTCCAAGACCTCACACTTATTTCTGGTTTTAGCCACACCCATGTTTAAACCTTAAGAGAATATCTTGGAGAGAAGGATTCAAGAGGCAGATGTGTGTTATTGACTTTTTTTTTTTTTAAAGGTACAGAGCCCCAGTACTGTGAGCATGTAGTCATAGTTCTAAAAGGTTTTTCGTTTAATCAAGACAACAAAACTAAACAGTAATGCTAAAGATAAATGTTGCGCAATCCCTTTTCCCATTACTCCAAAGCTTTCTGTAGTTGCAGTATGTAGCAGCATAATCGCAGTACTAGTAGTTTATCTGTACGGTGCAGCCCTAAGGGTGTTTGTTTTTGGTGTAATTTGCTCTCTGTCTCTCTCATTCTTTCTCTGCCTTTGTTTTCAGGCTGGCACAGACGTAGGCTCCACAATGGTGCAGAAATATCAGTCCCCCGTGCGCGTGTACAAACACCCCTTTGAATTGGTCATGGCGGTAAGTGTGCCCTTTTCTAACCATTTATTGTACTCTTGTTTTTGGAAGCAGTGAAAAGGTCGTGTCATGTGCCGGCCGCCTGTTTTGGCCGCTGGAGGCCATAAAATAGAAACCATGTCATTTCTTATAAATCCAAAACTTCTGTGTAAGTGATTGCACTTTTGAAAAGCCCTGAATAACCCCAAGACACACAATGTGTTTAATGGTCCCACCCCTGACCTTGTTATCACACTCGTCATCTGAATATGTGATGGACTGCCGGTATGTTTTACAGCAGTTATGCTGCAGAGTGCCTGCTGGTTCCATTTGCAGGTTTAAAAATTCATTATGCTCATAGCGAGCACGCTGCTCTGTATGGTTTCTTCCAAGCTGTGTTAGAAGAAGCAGCAGGTGGAAAAATCTTGAGTCTCGAAGTGCTGATGTTGCACTGAATTCTGTGGCTGATGATCTGGAACATTAGTCCTTTTCCAAGAGTTTGCAGATTCATTTGGTGTGGCCTGAGGGATATAAAAAAATTGTGACCTGTAATGATTTTAACAGACTTAAACTGTGCTTTATTGACAGATATTAAGCTAATGCCATTTTAACGTTTTGTTTTTTTGTTAAAGGCTAAGCATCAGCTAATATGCAAATGTCAAACACATAAGTTTGACAAACACAGAAAACATTTTGTTTATTACAAAGTCAAGGAATACGGCTTAAAAAGCTGTTGTTTAGCCCCGCCCGCTGCTCTGAAACTGCTGCAGGTGTTATGCGTGTGACGTAGATGGTGGACAACAACGCTAGAACATGTACTTACGGTGATGCAAAATGACAGAAAGATGTTATGTTTGGCTGAAATAATTGGATGTACAGCGTAACCCCTGTGCACAAACGGCCCAACGATCCCAAAATGTCCAGAAAGTGGACTAAATTTGTCAAACCAGCGAGAGGTGTTCAAGAGCCTCCGTGTATGTGGAGGTAAACCAGGTAAGCGCAATTACTTTGTCTGTTTTAGCTGATGTTAGCTAACATTAGCTTCACCTGATAAGTTTGTGGCTCAAGTGTTACTAAGCTAACGTAGTTGAATTATGAAGATTTATAGTGTAGTATGAGCACGAGTTCGACTTTGATCATATTTTACAACAATAACTGCACCTCTATATCGAAGTTTAGCTGGTTGCTATGCTATTGTCATGAATAATGTTGGTTATTTAGCTAGATACTGTTTACACTCAGGATGAGCTGCATTTGTGCGTGTGGTTTGACTAAAAGTCTCAGGACAGAGTGATATTTTGGTCTATTTCTACATTACACACTGTTTCAAATTCAAATTCAGAAATATCATTAGACTCTGAAGAACCAGCTTTGGAAAATCCTAGTCAGTCATAATGCTGTTTTACCGCGCCGCTGTTCACTGTTGTCCACCAATGACGTCACATGGTAGCGTTCAAGAATTTCTGTAGTTTTCTGTCAATTTACTTTAAGTCATCTATTTTTGTGCAAATTAAGCAGCAAATTTCATTTTAAGTCATGTTTATGGGTTTTCAGTATCTTAAACAACATGAAATCACTAGGGTGTCACTAGGTGTCCATAAGTGGTGCTTAACCTTTAATTGCCACCACAAAAGGTACCTAGATAAAAGGTACTTTGTGTTATAATGCTAAAGTTTTAATGATTTGGGGAAATGATTGAATTGTATCGTCATTTAAGTGTGATTATTTCTTTTATTATTAATTTAACAAAAAAATTTAGCACATTATTTTTTTCTGAGGCTTGAAATGCTGAATACTAATTTTCTCTTGTAATCAAATCAAATAATCTAGTCACATGTTATGATGTTTACGAATGTTAAATGAAATGTTATGATGTCAAAGGTGTGTCTGTTGTTAAACAAGTGTAAATTTGCCTTATTTGTCCAATTAATGCTTTTGTTGTGTGGTGATGCACATTATCCGGTGTCAAAAGATATGGTGGGCCGGTGATTATTTAAGCTGTACCTACAGTCTCCTTGCTGTTTCATATACAGATGAATTAGATATTTCTCACATTTTTGCAAAGCCTCTAAGCTCTGCGAATAACTGACTGATCTTAAGAGTGAGAATATCATCTGAGATCAGTTTATGTAACGTGTCTGGACTTGATAGTTCCAGTAGTTGACGCGAAATCAACACAAACACACCCAGAGTTAAAGCTGGAACTCCACGTCTTCACCTTCAGGCGACTCCGGTAGGGCGTGTGTATGTGTGCAGTACACCCTGCGTGTGGATATGTGTTCACTAAAATAGCTCAGTACCTGGAGGGGCTTAGGAAGGACGAGGCTTTTGCTGCGGGGAGGGTCACCGCTGTGCGAGGCGCTAACTGGGACAGAGACCAGCTAATAAACGCATTTAAATACATGGCTGTGCATTTGCTTCACCATGGAGAAAAAGTGGTATTTTGCTTGATATTGATAATTGTCTATTTGTCTTAATTGTTCCACCAGTTCAGAAGAATTGTTTTATTGCAGTTTAAGTTAAAAGCCTTATCTTTCCTATTGTACCCAACCGTGTAAGCCTGTAGTCCCTCAAATGTGTAAGTCCTCAGATAGTGTAAATGCTCCAGCAGCAGGGGACGGAGCTAACCAGGACTCTTAATGGCTATGTTTGGGTTTTGGTCCTGTTATATTTGTTACTCTGTGTTATGAGAGTGGTCAGAAACCCTGCTCCTGGTGATCTACCTTCCAGCAGTCTTCCTTAATCCAATCTGCTCCAACATGGGTGGCTTACTAACCCTCATGGCTGTCTTCCTGAAGTCATTGCTTAGCTGAATTAGAGGTGTTAGAGTAAAGGAAGGTAGATTTTCAGGAAGAGAGTTGGTAACCACCATCCCTCCTCCTGGAGATGCTATCATTTATTAAAGGTTTGGGTTCAACAAAAAACAAATTGTTAATGAGTTAAGTGAGTTGGCAGATTTGATCATTATTGGCGAGCCAGTGTGTTGGTCAGACTTTAATCCTTGGACACAATCATTCTTATACTGATGGCGTGGAAGCAGTTCATCATTTAAAGTTGGCACAACTTTGTATGTGCCTAGCTCTTCTTAATGTAAGGAAACTGATAAGCTTATGTTACTTCATACATATCAGTCTTAAAATCTAAACAGCGCTCATTTCTCTTATTTTTTTTTTTAAATGCATATTACATTTTTAGCAGACTTCATTAGTCTGTGTTTAAGTGAGGAAGATATGAGGAAATATGATTGCGTTTCAACCTGAGACTGCTGTTGGATGGTGGGTGGGGTTCACAGTTCTGCTGTCATGAGTGCTTTTATTGGTCCATGCAAACGTGCGTGAAGTTAATGAACTGTTAAGTTACATTACACAGATGATGCTTCTGCACTGATGCTTGAGGACAGAGCCTCTCACCATATGTGGTTGGATACAGTTCTGCTGAGTGTAAAGGTTTCGGTTGTTACGTATCTTCTACATACCCATGAAAAGCCTGGCTGCTCATTACACAGAAGTTGGCACAATTACAATGTTTATAGTTATATTGATAACGTTATATCACACATTGTATACTGTGCAATTGCATAGTTTTTTTTTCCTGCCAAGACAGACTTTACGTGGTCTGCGTATTGATGTTGGAGTAATATCAGTATGACCCAGTGGTGCTACGCTTTTCAAAAATACTATCCAAACTACAAACACAATAATTTCTATTACTGTTATTATATCTGTTACTATTATTTTTCTCTCTTTGTAATAAAGCATGCAGTAGGCCAGTGGCAATACATTCAAGAAGAAATGGTATTTACTGTATTTTGACATAATTGATCATGTCATATTGCCCAGCCCTAGATGTTTGTTTTGATAGTGTTGCTGCTTTTTAGGGCTTGATTGTCTGCTCTAACTTGAGTTGTGTGAAAACATATGGCAGAAGTGTCCAGTCTTTTCTGCACAGGGCTACAGGTTTGGCTACAGCTTTTTATTTCAACAAAGCAGGAACTCACGTGATTATTTGCCTATAGACTGAGACCAGCTGATAAGCTTGCAGTATCAAGCGAGCTTCTGCTTGTTTGTAATGAAAACCTGCAGCCTCATCGACTCTTTGCGGAAAAGAATGGACACCCGTGTTATTGTATACCCGTGAGATCACACACCCCTGCTTTTGCGGCCCCTGAACTTTTGATGACTGGACAAATAGAATGGGTCCAAAACAACTTGGAATTGAATTCCAGCACGTTCAAGCTAAAGACATTCTCTTTCTAGATTTGTTGACACTTTTTGTGTAAAAGTAACCCACAGTGTGTCATCTTTAACCAAACATATAGCTGTTTAACACATTATGCTTTCATATGTCGAGTCCCTGTAAATGTGTTGTTTTTTTTTCTCTGTTTTTTAAGTTCTGTGAGAACTAACGAGAACCAGCCTCATCAGTCAGTGTTTTGCTTCCACGTCTCTTAAATGAGACTGTCAGTGAGACCACATAACACATGCACAAACCATTTCAACTGTGTTTTTGTGGCTAGAGCACCAAAGCAGTGCATTCCTCTGCTGTCTCGCTAACCACCTTCCTCTTCAGGAAAATACGCTGCTTAACAGGCTCCAGGCAACAGAAAAAAGTGTTTTAGTCCGAATATTTTAGCAAAGTGTCTATCAGCTGGGCTAAGGAATGTTCTAGAACGTTGTTCTAGCGTGCCTTCCAGCATTCTTATCTGAGCGTCTATCGCTGGTTATGTCAGCCTTTTTTTTCTTTTTTTTTCTCTCCCCCTTTTTTCTGCATCTGTTTTGTTTCTCCTGCACTTGGACCACCTTAAGTTGAACTTGCTGACCGTCAAATCCGGCTTTCTATTTCACCTCTTAAATCTTGCGAGAGTGTGTGTGTATGTGTGGGTAAGAGAGATTATGGATATGACTGCCGTCTGTCATCTGAACGCCATCTGTCTTACGCCACCCTCGAGAAAAAGCTCTCAAACTCAATGGGCTGTGCAGAGAAGTTGATGAGAGCAGAGAAGCCGAATTCTGCAACTTCCTTATTCCTGAGAACAGAAATGCTGAGCTAACAGCACAACAGAAAGGGAAATATCTCTGCGCAGCCACAGCACTGCAGTGACGATAAGCCTTTTTCCCTGAACTCTTTTAACAAATGAGGAATGAGGTGGTTATAATAACTGTGAAAAGCGCATCCAAATTGAGTATCTGTAAAAACAAGCATCAGATTGTTGCCTACACCTGTCAGTTATTCTAGAATCTCAATTATTTAAGCTGAGTGATTACTTTTTACAGTGATAATGTATCTCGGTCATATGTTTGTCGTGCGGTGGGTTGTCATACTATGGCTTAAGGCAAAAAAAAAGGAAGAAGACACGTCATTATAAAATCGACCTGAGCTTGTTTCAGTCGTCTTAGAGCTTGTACAGACTGCCAGCCCAAATTTAGATAGTGTCCAGTTTTTTAATAGTCTGGATATCAGAAGATCTCAGACACATTTGGAGGTTGTTTGAAATACAAGTTTTTTACAGATGCGTCTCAGTCTGGATGCTCAATTCGGATGTCCAAATGTCTATAGCATCAATCAAACAACCCTGATGCAAATTCAAAGTTACGAAAGGGCAGGGATTTGTTACGTCGTTATTACAGCCACCCATGCAGCTAAGTTGGTGACGTCGGAAAGCACAAATCCAACCTGATCACTTGCAGATAATGATGTGAAGATATGCTCAAACAATCTGATTTGAGAAACTGATATTAGCCGACAGTTAGGAAACATAATAGCTAATCAATCAGTTTGATCACTTTAGGCTTGCTTACAATGAGCTGTTAATCACAATTATTTATATTGGGCAGATAATTGTCAGCTAAATTTTTTTAACGTTTCTCATTTACTTTTAATGTTATGATAGTCCATTGCACTTCCAGCCCTTTTTTACAGCACCTCAGGCTAGGGCTGGGCGATATGGGAAAAAATCTTATCACGATATTTTTTTTCATATCAGTCGATATCGATATATATGACGATATAAATCATATCAATATTTCCTTTTTACTTTAAGTGAGATATGAAGATAATAAAATTTAAATTTTTTAAGTTTTTATCCTCTAACTTTTCAGACAAATAGACAAATGTACTATAGAACATTACACAACTGTATTAAGCACACACACACACACACACACACACACACACATACATACATACATATATATATGGGGCGGTATTAGTATGAACAGTATTCACACACAGACTGTGTTAAGCAGGCTGTTGCTGGCCCTTTAAGTTCGGGCTGAGGAAATAACTCGTAGCGGTGAGTCGACTCTGTCGGCTCAAATGGGGATTTGGTTTAGCGGTTCTGTTTTCGGTAAAAAATAAAATTTCCCTCCTCGGGATTTTGGTTATAAAGTCAACTTTGCCTCAGCGTTCTCACCCAAACTCCTACAGTATACGTATTTATCTTTATCGATTACGAAATTATGTCGATTTGCATAGCGTGCGTCGATGCGTTGCCGCGTCTACTGAAAGCATGGATTTATCCGGAGCGCAAGCTGCAGCTTGTGTATCTAAAGTTGTGGGAGTGTTTCACACAAAAACACAACAGTGTGGTGCTCTGTCAGCTCTGCACAGTGGAGATAATCTAACTAATCTAACTAACTATACATGAGTACTTGAAGCTCAAACACCCCGTAGCGCTTTGTCAATACAGCAGCAGGACAGCACCTGTTTATCTTATTTTAGCAGATTATTTTAAGATTATTAACACGTGTAACATGTTTCTTTCAGTAGTAGTTACGTTTTCTGTCGTCATTTTCTCTTATTTTATTCTCTCTGCTCGACTGTGACGCCTGCAGTAACTTATTACTAGCACGTTGGTTAAGGTGCTGCTATGTCTCTCAACCAAACTGATTGGTTTGGAGTGGCGCTATTCTCTTTCTCATTGGCTGTTCGTGTTGTCTCTCAAAACATGGACGGAACTTCTGTCGACTTTCTATCGACTACGTCTTATAGTTTTATCAAGAAAATGTTATTTCGCAATAATTATCGTTTTATCGCCCAGCCCTACCTCAGGCTCATTTCTGGTTTAAAGCTCACCCACTTTTGGTTTATAGTTTAAACTAATTGGAAATTAATATCAACACCAATACATCAGTTTTTGGCATTGCTAGGTAAAATTGTTTATGTATAATCATTGCTTTACTGTAGAAAGAGTACTGTGTGTGAGCTGAGTCATAACATTTTTTAAACTATGAGAACAGATTTTAATCATTTCAAGGGGTCAAACACAAAAACATGTAATGCGTCATAGAGTATATGTTAGCTTTGATATTATTTAAGTCTCTAACTGAACAGATTGTGAGTTTAGGCTCTTTTGATTTGTTCATAGACATTATATTGAATAACCTAGCCAACATGGCACATTACAGCCTGCTGTCTTTTGGATGCTTTAATTAATAACTGTATTTGTGTAGATGGTTCATTTAGTAGAGCTTCACTTTTGAATAATTTATATGTAAAAATGTTATTTAATTATCTCTCTGGGAATTTAAGGATTAATTGGTAGCACATTACTGATGTAACTTGCAATCCCCAGTTTTTATTCCAGCCAACTACGTTCCTGCATTACTCAGAATATGGCAGCATTCCCAGTTTGTGGTGTACGCATCTCCTTTTTGGGCTGTTGAGACTAAGGTGTTCCAACTTGATCAGATGCAACATTCTGCTGTCTTAGAATAGTGGTGGACATGTATGAAATTTGATCATAGAGGTTTTATGTAATTCTGCAGTCTCCTTTCAATAATTCAGTCAAGTTCCTCACAATGTTCTTATTTTGAGTGTAATGTGGAATACTGCTTTAAAATCCTTCCTTGTGTAGCCAAATGCCATCACTTGGAAATCTGAACACAAGTTAGTTGTTATGGCCCAACCATGCAAATATATCAGAACATGGTCATTTCCAGTATAGGCTTTTGTTCACAGTGGGATAGTAAGAAGAAAAGCAACAGTAGGAAAGACAGATTGGTATTATGCTCTAAGTGCTCAGTAGACCTAAAGCACTAAGACGGAAAAGATGTCGAGCTGTAACAGCAGAAGTGCTCTGTCTTTTGGGAGGAAATGCACTGCTTTTGTTTTTCCAGGATCCACTGTAGCCCCTGTATGCCCCTGTTTGCCAGGGACAAAACCCAGTTCAGGCTTTGCAATGCGGCCTCTATATTACTGCAGTAAATTTTCAGCAGTAGTTGTGTATGTTAGGCAACGTGGGAGCTGCCAATTATTTTGTGGATTAACCAGCTAATTGTGTTTTTTAAGATGATCCAAAATTACCATTCTGTGATTCTGAAATACTATTGGAAAGACAAACTAATTAAAACATTAAATCTGGGGCTGTTAAATATATATATATATATATATATATATATATATATATATATATATATATATATATATATATATATATATATATAAATAACCATTTGTTGCTATGTATTGGCACTGTTGGATCCATACATTTACTGATATTTAGGTATACACATTTCATAAACATTTTGTTAGATAAAACTTTTTTTTTTTCCCTCAGAAATTATGACTTATCTATTGGGATAATTCTGTGTCATGGGTCTCTGAAGTTTCAAACCCTTTTAAAAACCCTTTTGTGAAGCTAATTGTGGTTAATCGTGTTTATTTGCACAAATGTGAACGAAAGACGACAAACAACTGTAGAAAAAATTGTATTAGCCTTTGTTTCTCAAAAGGAAGAAAGAGCTGTAGGACGATTTAAAATATGCATACAAATTGCCAACTTAACCGTGTTAATTGAAATGTCTGTTTTTCGATTAATTTAAAGCATTATTATAATTCATTTCAATTAATTAGCTAGTAGTTGATTAATCATAGCAGCCCTAATGCAGCTCCACAACAGAAATAGAGTGACTTTTATTACAATTTAGGAAACCAGCTTTTGCTGTCTTACTAGTTACACTCCATTCTTGGTATATCTACTCTATTCAGCTTTATCTGCCAAAGCACTTGGTGACCTGTAAACCAGTGGGGCCGCAGAAGGCTTGAGAAAGTCATGTGACTGAATATGTAACACACTTCAGTGCTTCATTACACACCAAAGCAGCCCTGCCCCAGCGTTTTCCTTGAGAAATGCCATCCTGCAGCATTACTACAGCACCCGCGATCCACCTAATCAAGATCTACAGGATTATATAAATATTTAAGCTTGGTGTGGTAGATTAGGTTCAGAATTTACATCCTTTGTTAATTGGTGTTGCGGTGTTGGCCTTTGCTGTACAAGAGTATGCAATATGGCCTTTTTTGCCAGTCACTGTGTTTTGTTTTTGTTTATCAGTCAGTTTTGTTGTTTTGTTCATCTTTATTAGTAGTTGATTTAAAGTAATACGGCATGGAGCTCATATAGATGTCATACATACATATAAGTGAATATATCATATTTATTATACATACACATCATAAGGGGATGTATTTTATATATATATATATATATATATATATATATATATATATATATATATATATATATATATATATATATATATATATATATATATCTCTGAAATAAAGCTAGTGCTTCAGCTCCTCCATGATTGTATCCTCTCGCAGTCATTGGTACAGCTGGTGGATTCTTGTTAGAATGGAGGATCTTGACTGGAGCTGTTGCTTTTGTTAGTTTGTTGCTTGTTTATTTATCGATAGTCTTTTCTCAAGCCCTGTCCAGCATAGTCTGAAGGAGAGCCTGAAGATGTTGTTTTCAAAAACTGGCTTTTTAACGAAATAGGTACCAGTTCCAGGATTCTATCATTGCAACGCCTGGACTTCAACTTGCACTGCTGTGTTCCTTGTTTAATATATTAGATGGCATATGACCGTCGCAGTGGAGTACCTGTTAAACCTGCTTTATTAACTCTATATGAACATGTAGTCTTTAAAGCAAGACCATGGTGTCCTTGCAGAAAGCCCTTCGACTCCTGCTCTGCGTCCACAGAAGAGAGAGCATTAGCACGCTAAGCCTGATTTACCCATTGAAACAAGGCTGCAGTAATCCGCGGGGACAAAGCACCGCTGGCTGCGGTGTTAATGCTCTCAAGTACAGGATGTGCCTGCCTGCCCCAAGCTCAAAACATCAGGGGAGGGGTGGGATCAGATCTGTTCTGTTCCTGTCTTTCAATCAAATGCTTCCATCTCCAAAGTCCGCCCAGATTGGGAGAGGTGCTCTGGCATAAGGCCTGGGAGATAACTCACGTTGACATGTGGTTGGGTTCAGAACCCCCCAAAAAAAAAACAGAACTCTTGCAATATGAATGTACCTAAAAAGGGCAGTTGGCGTTGGTTATCTGAGGGCACAGACAGATCAGAGAGAAGCGAGAAGAGAAAGCCATGTTTTCTTTTGTTGTTTGGTTATTTTTTGTCTTGCCTGCACATTTGGATATGCAAAAAGAGTTTTTTCTGGCTTGGACATGCTGCTTTGCGTAAGATCACACCATGTACCTGGTACAATGAAAGGAAACCAGCCCGTGTTGAGAAGTTCTCTTTTGTGAGCACGGTGGAGGAAGTGGTCGTGGTGTCTGTTGTTGTTTTGAGCCGTAAGATCAAACGGTACTCCAAAATCGCTCTGCGTTCTACACTATGCTCACTGTCTACTGTTCTGGAATGCTGACATCGGGCCGAATGCCCTCTGATTTTCTAGAACGGGGTCAGATGTTTTCATTCGAATCCCAAACAACAGCAGCAGCGCTCGCGTTCATTCTCCGCATTCTTGTTGACATTTGCCGCAGCAGCCCAGCAAAAAACAGCTCTGTTTTTATTGTGATTCCCGTCCTGTGGATTTTTTTTTCTACACAGTTGCTTTGTTCCCTGTTCTAGGATTCGGTTCTCTCTTTCTCTCTTTTTTTACCCATCTGTTTACTCATTGTTTATAAAAGCTGTCTCTGACCTGCTTTGTTATGCCAGGTGTCAGTGTGTCTGGGTTTCCAGACAAACGCATCACAAGCCCGTGTTCGATAATGGTGACCGCTCGCCCCCTTTGCTGTGTCTGAACTGGAGCAGATGTTTTGGGCTTTCTGTGTTCCGGACTGTTCTTTTTGATCACTCTTTCATCTCCTCTGCTTTAATCCCTCTGGCACGTGCTGCATGCTTCACCTGTAACCTACTGTGCTGTAAAATATTTCTCGGCTCTTTTATCAAAGGAACCCAGGCTGATCCTTTGCTGTGACCTTAGAGACGGCTGTATGTGGCCTGAATTATTGTACACTCATTTTGTTTAAAATGAAACTGAATAATTAATCTGAATGTCTTAATAAGCATTGATATTTTGAAAGTTGATGAGTTTTAGTATATGTCCATGTTTTGCATCCACTGGTTTTAAACCCTGTTCATTGTTCCCCCTCATTCATAAACATAGATGTGGAGTAGTGTAGTACAGACACATCTTGTCCTGGCTCTGGCAGGCTGCTGCTGCTGACAGGCTGCCAGTGAGCTCCGAGTTCGATTTAGAAATGCAATGGCGATGTTGGGAAGGATGCGTCAGCAACAGGCTGCGGAGGATAATTCTTTCAGATAATTCTTTGTCGGGGTGGGTGTCCGCTGTTGAGGAGAGGGGGCCCAATTACCTTATGCGTCTGGGCCTGGCATACATCTGTGGACTCTTCTTTTCATATAAAACATAATCTACCTTTGAATACATACATACATACATACATACATACATACACACATACAGACAGATCCAGTTTGATGTGATTCTTATCTTGTGCTCTCCCACATTTGTCACCTCTTCTTTTAAAACAATGTAGCACATATATGGAAGAAAAAAAAGCTTTGCTTTTAGTGGGACAAACAAATGTAAAAATAATCTAAAAAAATACCTTTGATGCCAGCTGCACATGATTTCTGTGTGTCTTGCTCATTGCAGTAAGTGTACATTCAGTATAATAGATGTAAATCATATGTTTACATTAGTATAATTAACTTTTCTTGCATCTCCATAATCAATGTTTCTCTCTCGCTCTCTCTTTCTCTCTTTTTTTCTCTCTCTTTCTTTCTCTTTCATTTTCTTTCTCGCTCTCTCTCTCGCTCTCTCCTGTCATGCATGGCCTTTCGCCCACTCTCCTTTCCAGTAAAAGAAGTGCGTAATCACAGTATAGCCACAGCACCTCCGCCTGTAAACCTCTAGCTAAACCAACGATTCAGTTATTTTGCTGCATCAGGAAGGATTTGGGAATTAGCAGAGTGCTGAAAAGCGTGAGATGTTTTTTTTCCACCTTCACCAGGCAAAACTGTCACGCTTGTTATTATTCCAGCTTAAGAGTTGTGCTGCAGTGATCGCGCTAAATATAGGCTGTGCTTTGGTCAGAACAATGCCTGCGCCCAGTGAATGCTCGTGACCTGGCAGCTTTGTGTGCATGATATATTTACGTTTACTTCTTTTATGTATTAGATATCAAGTAAACCGGCCGCCTAAAGGTGTTAATTAACAGCTCAGTGGTGTTCTAAGCGTTCTAAACTAACTATTAAATCTGAAAACATAAAATTACTGCAGCACTTCCAGCCAATAACAGGGTGTTTGTGATGCTAGCCTGCAATCAAGCTGCAGATGAGCCTCAGGCTGTCAGAGACTAACTTCACTGCATCCCCGCAGAGAGCTGCAGGAGTGTGATCACACTGTACCCTGAGGTTAGCTAACAGCTTTGGTCAGCAACTGAAAGCCATTTCTGCTTTTCAGAGAGCTGCAGTCTTCTCAAGACTGATAGTTGCTTATTATCACCAACAGACCTAGTTTAGTATTAGAGTATTGATGAGATAAGCCAGGTGCCGGGTGATAACTACAGATAATACAGGGCTACTTCAGTGAGAGGATTGGACACACAACGCACAAAAACAAGCACTTATTGGGTTGATTTATATCTAACCAAACCTAACATGTGTAAACACAGTCTAGAAGTATGAATGTCTTTGGCCATGCTGACTGGGCATGCTGGTAGTGCAAGCCACTGTACTGGGCTGTGGATTGATTGATACAGCTAATAAGAATGAGGAGTTAGCATATCTGCTTAAGTCCACTCATTATTAGCAGAAATATTAGGATTAATATTATTATAATAGCTTTTATTAATATGCCTTTGCTTAAATCATTATGTTAAACATAATCACGGCACTAAAACAGTGAAGAAAATCACTTCGTGGGGTTTGATGATCGGTTGGGGGGCGGTTCTGTGTGTTGTGGTATCATAATCCTGGGCAGGTTGGGATCCCGTGGGCATGTTGGGCAGGTTGGGATCCTGTGCTCTAGACAAATGTCTCTCTTCTTTCTCCCTGTCTCTGTATTGTATTTAAAGTAACACAGGCCAATCTTTATTCAATAATCAATGTTTTTAATATACTGCGTATATGAAGTAATATGAAGTATGCAGTGTTACATCCAAGCATTTGTTTCTGTTCTACTTGACCTTTTTTGCCACAATTTTCTCTGCAGCTGGCTTTCAGTGTCCTGTGGGGCGGGACGTACTTTCCTTTTGTGTAATTGTTGTGTGGTTTTGTGTAGTTTTCTTACAGAAGTACACGCCTCGAGCTGTTTAGAGATGAAGTCACCCAACCTGTTTAAGCAGAACTGATGTGTGTGATTCCATGTGGCAGGGAATCTCCGATCTAGAAAGCCTGAGCCTTCAGTAAACACTCTTTTTTTCAGAAACACTTTGTTTTCCTGGACACAGAGCAGAAGAGTTTTCCCACACAATTCAGCAGCACTGCAGTCTTGGTAGTGCAGTATAATTGCTTCTTTTCATCTTTGTCAAAGATCCAGCATCACTAGTGGCTCAGTTTTCAAGTTTTAAGGCAGTTCTTTGTTAATACATACTGAAAATGAGCACCAGGCATGTACTATTGTAACATTGCTTGTTCGTGTAAAAGCATAACAATGTTCAAAAGCAGATAAATCCTTAATTTAGAAAAGTTAAATGACATACGTTAGCTGACTATGCTAACTACATTGGTTACTTTGGCTTGAGTAGTGTGGCAGTCGAGAAGAGCATGTGGCAGTCGAGAGCAGGCTTCTGTACAGCTGTGAGTATGTTTTGTGGATTTGGCCCTCACCTGTCTCTTTAGACAGTAGTTTCAACAGAGGCTAATGCATTTAAGAAGTCTTTTAGGCTGGATGAGCTGTAGTTAAGTGTTTCTAAAGCCAGACTCACACAGAGTGATTTTAGAAATCTTGTTCTTTGTTGACTCACCATAGAAAACACTTCATCCATTATGCTACATCAAATGTAGCCCATACAGATTGTAGCTACAGCCTATTCCTGTTTCATTTAAAATAACAGCTGCATGCCGAGTACTGAGAAAACACTCTCAGGAACTGAGCTACAGTGGTGATGCTTGACTCCAAGTTTTTAAAAAGTCAATTCCACTTAATTTGAACCTGGACAACACCAGAGCTGTTGGGAAAGAGACACAACGGATATTAAGACATCTTAAACTCTTACCTAGTTATAAAGTGGCTACAGTTATAGTAACATGATGATATATTTAAGTATTGCTTTATTCAAATTAGCTATGTGGGGATTACCAGCAGGAACTGAGCAGGGTGAAACGTACTTCATCTTCGCCACTGTCAGTCAATATGTACCCGTTTTTGGCTTTTAGATATGTATTCCTACTAGAGATAAAGGAGCTTTGATGCTTGGGAACGCAGGGTCAGGGTCATTGCCTGACACTCGCACCTGTTTAAGCTGAAGAATCATCTAAAGAGTACCTAATAAAAGCTCAAGCTTTCATCGATTGCATAGATTCCTTGAAAATATTCCATAGACCCATGAATATGAATTGTGGGTAGGCTAGTAAAAAATTTTTTTCTTCCCCCAGCAAACGAGCTGACATAAATCTGCCTCATGTTTTCGCTTTCTCACTTCAGTATTTTCCCTGTTTCCTCCGATGAAGCAGCCTTTCAGTATTTTTCCTGTTGACCTACTTTCTGAGTTTGTTACATCATTAGAGGCCTAAAATAGGTCTGAAATTGAAACTTTGTTATCCATAATGTGCAGTTATTCTGTTGAACACCTACTAAAGCGCAGCCCTGACCTCCTTACATGCCGCCCGTGCCTCTGTCCACTAATAATCATGTTGTATAAGTGATTGCTGTGTGAATAATCTCTCAGTATGAATGAAAATGGGCTTCAGACTAGCTGACTGGTTAAAAGCTTGTTGTAATTTGCTATTTTTTTGCAGGCTTTGCCCTTCCAGCCTTTATAAGTCAATGTTACTGTGACTTCTCTAGAGATATGGCGATATTACCTACTCTTCCAATATCAATACTGAAACCCAAAAAAGTATTGAACAATGATTCCAATGATCATAATGATACCAGGCCATTTTTCTGACTTTTAGTTTAAAGTATTGCAAAATTTGAACAGAATGTGAAGGAACAACTTTGATGACGTGTGAATATCGTTGATGTATTGTGTTACAGAAATATCTACTGAAGTTAGCATGCTAACCAGTAAAATCAGCCTGTCTCGTAATACTGCTTTGTACCTGACGAGGTGATAAAGCTTGTCAGCTCTGCAAGGAAATACTACAAAAATAGTAGCAAAACATCATTGACGACAATAAACTTTAAGGCCAAGTGAGGAGGGGGAGGGGAGACTGTGTGTGTGTGTGTGTGTGTGTGTGTGTGTGTGTGTGTGTATATATATGTGTAAAAATTAGACACACTGGCCTTTGGTAGCCTCTCTTACTCTCCTGGACTCTCTTTGCAGGTCAACTGTTCTTGTTCAAGAAACACATACATGCCAGCCCACAGAACACCGCAGCGTGGGTGTCAACATGATGCGCTGATAAATTCAGAGAATGTTACTGTTTCTCATCATGACTCAGACCGGAGTGACTCTATAAAAGGAACAAATGGCAACAGCGTGTCAGACTGAGACAAAGACACTGCATAATAGTGAGAATACTAACATTAGGTACCCCTTTATTAAAAAAGATGGCTGTTTAGTGAGGAAAGTGGTTTTATATATGCCTGTGCTATTTATTCATGTCTTATTTCTTCTTTCCATGGTGAAATGCAGAACCCTATAACCCTATAATAGTATATACAGAACCCTTTTTGGGGCCTTCCAGGACCATTTTCGAAAAGGTTCTATAGTGTGTAATGTGTAATCACACAATGTCCAACCATTTATTTCATTTAATTTTCTTCTTCTTCTTAGCTCTCCTTGATTCTCTTCTTCTTAGCCTTTTTGTCTTCCATCTTATTTACGTATCACAGGTTTTCTTAATTGTCTTAAATTTTTCCCTTTCCCTTTTTATTTTTCTAAAATTTTATAAAAATCAACGTGTCTCGTGGGAGAACCAAGACAAAGACATTTAACACTACTATTCTGATAGGTCACTGCACAAGGCTGAATACAGTGAGTATCAGCAAACAGCAGAGCTAGCACGTGCATCTAGCACAAAACAAACAACCCAGAACACAGTGCAGAACAGATCTGACTGGTACGAACAGTACAACAGCAACAATTCAAGATCTACATTTAATGATTACAGATTGTCGTTTAAAATAACCAGAGTCTGCGTTTAATGACTGCAGTTTTTGTATTTAATTAGTTGTTTTGTTTTTTTTTTTAATTAAGGGTCTAAATCGAATGATTGCAGTATTGGGGGTGTTTGTTTAATTTACTTTGTTTATTTACTTTTAGATTTTGTTAAAAATATTATGCTGTTTCACATGAGCTCATAAAAAATGTTTTATAACTTGCTTGCGCTAATAACTATATGTAGCCCTGCCGTGGCGCATAACCCCGCCCTCTATCATTATCAGCTATCGTCCGGTCGCGCTCAAAGGTGATCGGCGATTGGAATCGGCCTCAAAAACCCTGATCGGTCCATCTCTAGTGGAAATTGTTGGTACTTAAAGTACACAGATTTACTTCTTTTTTTTATTGCACATTGAGCAAAATTAATGCTGTTTTATTTACTTTAATGCAGTGAAGTTTGTAAAATACTGAATATTATTGTAGTTGTAGGATTATTTATTTTTTTTACTTATGTTTTATGAGAAGCTGCAGATTCTGTTAACTTTTAAAAAACAGTAAAACAAAATATAGTAATGTATGTCATGTATCATCATGTGCTGTTTTTGCCAAACCACCCACCCCCCAATATTTAATGTATGGTATTGGCTTTTATATAAAATGTGCATGGTGCTGTGTAGTTTGCACCATCTTCCCAGAACGTGATGTGAAAGCTCTATAGTAGCCTCTCTGTCCTGAAGAACACAATGAAGGCTTGAATCCAACTGTGAAATGAACGATTGTTTTTTTTTTTTTTCTCTCTCTCTCTCTCTGTACAGCGTGCACGCCATTAGAAACACAGAGATAGAGACTGGGTTTGTTAAATGATGAAATGATATTCTAACAGATACTGGTTCAGGGCCAGCAATCAAGTCTCTTATGTAAGAGACCCCAAAACGACCTTACTCTGCCCTCTGTCACTTTAATCTGTTTTTGTGTAATACTTTATCTGCTAAAGGCACAAAACTGAAGATCTTAGGGCGAGAGGGTCATTCTGTGTCAGATGCCTTGTTCACTTGTATTAAATTATTTTTTTATTATTATTATTAGATTAAGTTTCACAACAACAGACAGGCAGTGTACACACCCACTTGTTATCTCTCTTTTATTTATTTTTTCTGTCTGTATCTTCAGCTAACCGCCGTTAGTCGTGTCTTTGGCTGTTGCTGGTCAGAGGCTGGGCTTATAAATAGCCTCTGACCTTTGGCAGCTTTCAGGATTCGTTAAATTCCTGTTGGTGTGATTGGTGTTTCCTGGGCTTAGCTGTTGGGTTGTGTAACCCATATGCCTGGTTCATGCTAAATAAGGAGCCTCTGAGGCTTGGACATGGAAGGACATTTTCTGCCTTGTGAAGTGTTAGAAGTTATACAGTGAACTTGTCGCAATAGGCTTTAAACTGATGGTTTACTCTACTCTTCTTTGGCGTTAAAAAGTTCCAGTCATTTTTAGGATCAAACTTTTAATGGGTAACGGAATTCCAAATTTTAAGTATAGCAGCAAAGGCTTGAACTACCCTAGGTGGTAGTATGCGACTTTTGAAGATTTTTGTGTATAGCTAGCTATTTTTGAAGATAGCATTGATATGCATTATTTATTGATATTTATTGATTATCAGTGATATGAAATTATATCAACAAATTGTTGTGTAGAGGTTCTTGAGGTGTTTAACATGCCATGTTCGTAAAACGCATGATGCAACATATGTAGGAAATAATGGCAAATGCTCAAAGCTGAAATAGGTCAAGCTTTTACACCAACTGGACATGAAGTGGTTAAAGACAGTGAGATTTGCATGCAGTGTGCTGGTAAAATGATGAGCCCCAGGTTGGGGAGGGAGAGAAGTCACAGCTGGCTCTGATTTCTCATTTCCCTAAGTGAGATGGTTCTCTCACTCTCACATTTGCTATGTTATGTAATACCGGCAACACTTTGCTTATCAATTTGTGTTGTGTGCTTCAGCTATATAGCCTCTTCACAGTAATGCATGAAAAATGGTGTCGATTCACTCGCTGTGAGTTCTGAAAACACCTATTTTAATCCAGGTTTATGGAATATCTACAAGGCCGGCAAATAACGGTAGAAATTACTTCTATAATTGATTAACTAAATGGATGAATGGATGGATAAATGGATAGTTAGGTGGATGGGGGAGGTGTTGATGGATAAGGATGAATAAATGAATGGTTTGTTGGTTAGATGGAGGAATTGATGAATTGATAGATAAATGGAAACAATTGTCATACAATATGATCACATCATGTGGAGGGTAGGACAACTAATTGCTCAAAATGTTTCAAATGTTTCTGTGTTGAGGACTCCAGTCACGATGGTAACTGTTTACAAAGAGAATGAAGAGGGAGCGTGAGAGATGTGTAGAAATTTCTAGCACTGGAGAGGACAATGAGGCAGAAGCACAGAAACGCAGGCAAAGCGGGAAAGACTGGGAACAGTAGCCGGAGGGGGGAGAAAGAGAAGAAAGAGGGAGAGATGTAGCTGTATGACCTTGGCAAGGGCACTGCTGCTGTTGTCAGTTTAACATATTGCATCTGCAGTCTGCTTCAGCCAGTGAATCCTGCAGTTTGTATATGCACCGATCACCAAGAAATCCACCTCCTTGTTTCTACACTCATTGCTGAGTTTATCATCCCCACTTTGTAGTTCTGTGGTTACAGACTGTAGTTTCTCTGCTTACTTTGTTACCTTTTTCTTCATTGGTCAACCACCACAGAGAAGATAGTATTTGGGTGGCAGGTGCAGTGAGCACTGCAGTGAGGCTTGCTGGTGTGTGTGTCGTGCTGGTGTGAGTGGATCAGTGCTGCTCTTTTTCCCCTGATGTAATTGATAAATGTTTTTGCACATTCTTGAGTAGCTATGGTCTGAATCTTTTTTCTGTGTCTAATTCTGAGATTAGTATTTGAATGAATACATGCCTCCGCTGTCTACATTAGATGGGTATTAGGATTCATGTGTACATATGCAAAGTCAGAAGTAGTCTTTGCAGCATGTCTTATGTATTTAGGCATGTTTGTCAACCCTGTGTCACTCATGGGGTGATATGCCGATTTGCCGTGAGGTGGCAGTTAGTGTTGGATGTTTTCTGTTTGCTTATGTGTAGACTGGCTGTTCTCTTAAACATCCTGAACCAAACCAGGTCCTAAGCATGTTTACAGAAGCAGGAGGAAAAAGTCTCATATAAGAAGGATCTATTAACCACACTTCGCTTGACTTCTCAGCTGGCCTCAGGCCACCGTTCCTGGAGTCGTTGCCCTGCGTTGGTGTGTTGATGTGGTTTGGGTCTGTCCTGCTGTTTCGTTTCCATAGCAATCGTTTCTATACACTTGGGCCCTGCGGGGAACAGCTGATCGCTCTGTAGAGCACGTTTTTTCTCACAATGGGAGAAACTTGTATCCCATGGCAAAGCTAAAGTCTTGACTGTGTTCCAAAGGCATTGGAGAAATCGGGTGAATCTTAAATTCTGCAATTTGGCTACATGCAGTTGTATATGGAGGCACACTGGGACTAAAATAAAAGCATGGTTTGTAAAATGGCAATAGATTCCCTTGTTTTAGTTCCCTTCTCCCAAACGTGTGTGCGCACTTTTGTATCTTCTGGCATTTCTCTTACTTTGTCTTGTCACTTTGTCCTCCCTCATTTATGACTTCATTCTTGTTTCTTTTGAAACAAGTGGTTTTGTTTGTGGTGCAACAAAATAGTGTTAGCCCCCTATTCCTCCTGAAGTGTATTACAACCAGAATGACAGTGTAGATCATAAGAACGTTATAAAGACACCATATCGCCCCCTATATTTCCTGTTATGTATTACAATCTGTCAAAGTGATTGTGTGGATCATAACACTTTTATAGCATTTTATAAAAAAGGAACCATAGAAGTCAAATGGCCCACTACACCTCCTTTAGTGTTTTACAGTCTGTCACAATGACTGTGTGGCTCATATCAACATTGTAGATGGGTCAAGTGATGCTAGCCAGCCCTTGCCAAACCAGTGCCAGCCTGCAGAATCAATATTAATGCTGTTGGGACGACTGGTCTGCTCCACTGGCCGAGTACACACTGGGGAAGTGTGGGAACCACCAACTGAAAAGCTCGATGAGCCCTGCAGGCTACACAGTAACTGACACATATCCAAACCGGGCACAGTGCGTTAAAACATAGATACTATTGAAGACGATGTTTGGAAATTATCCAACTTTTTTTCTCCCAGATTCTAGTATCTGAACTCAGGGTATCAGCTGATACAGTAGTTCAGTATCATTGCACTGTTAATGCAAGCAACCGTTCAGAAATATTTAGTCACACGTGGTGGAGTAATTGTTATTCAATAATAGTAATAATTATAAAGTTCTAAAACATCCATTCATTATCCTACCTCTGCTAAGGTTCCTAGAAAATGACCAGCCAGTTAGCTACTAACTTTACACCAACGATGATGAAGGAATGAAGATGTCGGCGCTAATTAATAAAGCAAACTATTTGCACTGAAACAATGGAGATAAAGTAAGCACAGGCAGGTTTATAATAACGTCCTTGTTGGATGGGGTTAATTTTACATGGGGAGGTTATGTAACTTGCTACAGAACTACTGTCAAATGTATGACTGGTTTACAGGGAAGAAGAACTCTGCAAATAAACGACTGAGATGATAGTGGCTGCTTGATTTGCCATCACCTCTACAAAAAACTGCATAATACATGGCTGCACAGAGCGAACCAGCAGTACTGTTTTTAAACACCTTAGTGTTACTGCTGGACTAAAAATAATCCACCAGCTAAAAATCTAGTCTACAGTGTCTTGTGACCACAAATAAAGTAGAGGATTATGATCTTACAGCCCACTTATTACTGACATTTTAGTTTGGCAGGCTACAAATTTATAACATGCATGTAGACTTTAGGCTATGCTACAAAATGACTTGCCTAAAGCTACCAGAAGCTTCGCACCTTGGGGTTTGAGTGTACAGCACCTGAGGTTTGTCACAGATTTAAACTATCTAGGGTACATGAGCTGTGCATGGTAAAACTAAATGCCTTCTAGAGGGTCTCCAAACTTGAGAAAATTGTGAAACACTTGTGTATA
The DNA here is from genome assembly GCA_021613375.1 of Megaleporinus macrocephalus. Taxonomy (NCBI): domain Eukaryota; kingdom Metazoa; phylum Chordata; class Actinopteri; order Characiformes; family Anostomidae; genus Megaleporinus; species Megaleporinus macrocephalus. The sequence continues at coordinate 36,457,178 of CM038704.1, read as the reverse complement.
TTTACACAAATGTAGGTTATGTTTGTGGCAGAGTGTTACAGATTCCACAATCAGAATTGCTTAATCAGTAAAATGACTGACAGTGCAATTAGACTGGGTAAAAATCACTGAGAAGTGCAAATGATAATTGCACCTCCGCAAGTAAAACGAATCTGGTCCGAATAGAACTTGAGACAGTTTTCTTGAAATTAGATAAAAAAATAAAATACAGAATATATTGCTTTGCTTATGGTATCGCAGTATATAGAACTCCTCTTTCATGACCTGTATCATATCGCCAAGTTCTTAAGCCCTATTGAATGGAAAGTTTAACATTAAACACTTTGGTTACACCTAAACATTGATTTCCAGTGGGGTTTTTTTTATTAGATTGTTATTGTTTTTGCATTGAACAATTTTATAACAGTCTCAACTAAGAAACTGTATTGAACATGGATCACACATGGATGGGCTGTTCATGACAGTTTGTTTTGTTTTGCGGGTTGATAGTTTTGTTAGATTGCTTTGTGTATCATTTGCTGGCTGCACACGGAGAAGCGTTGTGATGTGTGGGCGGCTTCTGTACGAGCCTGTTTTGTAACGAGCTGTTTTTATTTCATGCCAGGTTTGAGGACATGATCAAACGTGAACCTTTAAATATTACTCCATCGGGGACGTGTCCTTATACACCCTCACTTCTCATTAATATAGCATTACAGTCCAGGACGCTAATCCATACACTTTTTCTTAATTTGGTTCGGGTTACTTGTGTTGCACTGTTAGCATCAGGCTTGTGTGACACAGAAAGCTCTGAAAAGGCCCATGTCCCTAAGGAACAAGCATAGGGCAACAGTAGTGAGGGAAATATCCCTGAAAAGGTGCCAAGAGGAAACTCGTGAGAAGCCAAGGGAGCGTACTTACTGCTGCTCTGATTAAAGGAATAGCATGTAAAATCAGATTACAGCGTTTGTCCACATTAGCCCTGTTGATTGGCCCAGACATTTTTGGTGTCTGGTGTTTGCTTTTGTAGTTTTCCACTAAAGTTATGAAGCTAATGTAGTTAACAAGAGATGGAAGCTTGTATCCTTCCAATTAGCATTTTGAAAAATTTGTGCTTTAAGTCATTTTAAGTTTCCCAGTGATTTACAAAGTCTGCAAATTGCCATCTTTTGAGCAACGTTGAATCCAAACCAGCTCCACGCGAGAGTTTCTTCCCCTGGTGCAGTGTGTTCACTCACTTTCAGCTTTAGGTGTGTTGTTTAGGCAGTTATGCTAGCTTTAGCCTGCGCTAGCACACAGTATGGGCACTCTCAATGCACACTCAGCAGTCATGGGAGCACGATTAGACACTTCACCAGATGGTTCAGTGAGTTTACAGTTGTTTCTGCAGTCACACTGTGCTGGTCATATTTGCATATCATATTTAAAGTCAAATAGTCAGCTGTCACAGGAAGCACGTGTGCACACAAATGATAAAGAATGAGCACAAAACGTCTATAATGTTTCAATGCATAAAACTGCTCTATTGTAGGTATAGAGGTTAATGCAGGACTCAGCATGCTTACTGGGTCAGTAAATGTTATATGATTTATAAAAATTTCAACTGAGAGGCATTAGAAGAAAAAAATATTATCTGTTACATTAGAAGAAAAAAATATTATCTGTTACATTAGAAGAAAAAAATAATTGCATTGTTGTGCCTAACAGTGTGCGTGCCATTACCTATACCCAAGAAATATACAGACTACTGGTGTATCAGCGAGTCCCACAGTGTCAGGCAACATGTAAGCAAGTAGAGTTGAGATCACTCCATGCTTTCTGAAAAGCTTGCAGTTGGCCTGATACTGATTACACTAATGGTATTAGACGTTGATCAGGGCTACAGCTCTGACTGAATGAGGCCTGGCGTCAGTGTCCGAGCGCACAGGGTCAGAGCATTTCTCAAACGGTCACGCTGGCGTGCGAATCTGTTCAGACAATAGCCCTTGAGGGCTCACAAAACCAAAGTCATTTCAACATGGTATTTCCCTTGCATGGACACAGCATTCCGAAAGCCTGTGTCATGTCCCTCGGAAGCCCGTTCCCTCTTCCTGGTTTTCCTGTGTTTGTGTGTACTTTGTTGTTGTTTGTTTGGAGTGTAATGGGGAAAGTGTGAGCAGTGCTTTCGACTGAGACTGAACTGGCAGCCGCAAACTCTATTATCGAACACTGTATGAGGCTTTACCCTCGTAGCCCGACCGATTGCGACCGTGGATATGCTGTGCTTGGTGCACACAAACACGCCCTGCTTGTGGTCTGGTGCAACTGCCAAAGCGTTGTTCAGGGATCCATAGGACACCAGTAGATCAATCCAGACTTGTTCAGGAATGCACTTGAAACACAAATGCACATACCTTTGTGGGTACAATGACTCTTTATGTAACATACACTGCAATTTTAAACCATGATTTATATTTATTTTATTTGCACTACATTTTATGTAGTATTTTCTTCACCCTGTAGAGATTCTGTAGAGATTGTGTTGACTTAACTCTACAAGACATACAATTTGACCATTGGTGCTTAAAAGTTTTGGTACGACTGCATATTAAATCTGACTTTATGTTCCAAATACAAAGGTTTTCAGATGCGTTCTGATAAAAGCAAAAGCCAAAATTTATCAATGAATGTCTTGCACTCTACAAAGTGTAACGAGGTGATTTTTTTTTTTGTATTCGTTTTCTGGGCTGTACCACCTGGGTTAATGGGGATTCTGCATCTAAAAGAGAGCAGGGCTGGTTATTTTAGCTCTGTGTTAAAGTGCCTGATCTGGCCTGATGTGGCCCGCTCGCTCATTTCGAGTCAACCTCTGTTCTACAAGGGCTCTTATCACATATATCCCCTTAGTATGCATATTCTCCCACCTCATACCTCCTGAGAAAGCACATAGAATTATGCTGCAGGGCCAGACTATATATCAAGTATTTGCAGTATATATATATATATATATATATATATATATATATATATATATATATATATATATATAACAAATTTGAATAGTGCAGTTTATTCACATTCTATGCAGATTTATGCACAGTTGAGTTTCCTGAAAACTATTGCAGTCCCTTATTGAACCAGTTGCCATTTATTTAATTTATTGAAAACAGACCTTAATTATATATATTTTTGAAGTGTTGCTACTGTAGTTACTGTAACTAGTTCTTACGGCAGTTTACATTTTAAATCAACTTGCCAAAGGTTTGTTTTATTGTAGCATCATTGCGTTTAAAAAAGCTGTTTCATTGGAAAACAGCACATTTTATATCAGTATTGGCAGATAATGGCTTAAAAACATTAGCATGAGGCAGAGGTTCTCAAGCTGATATTAAATGACATATTTATTTTACTCTAAAAGGTACCAGGATGTTTAGTTGGGTATCTGCACTAAAATGTCTTCATTTAATTTATGAACCAAATATTAAATTATTAATACTAATTTAGATGTAGTCGTGGTTTCTGCATTTTATAAATATTTTAGTATTGGCAGATATTAATACTATTATTAAAATTAGTAGGTATTGAAATTGGCCAACAGCTGACATATCGCCCAGTATGTCCTGTTTATCACCAAAAGAGAATAAGAAACAAGGAAAAATACAGAGATCTTATCTAGATTCTTATCCAAACCTGTTGGATTGGGTTTATTTGAAAAACGTGTTGAATGCTTTGTGTTGTTTTTGTACACTCCGCTTTGCGAACACACAACCATTCAGACTCCTACTCAATCTTTTGAAACACAAAAGCTAAGCCACAAGCTGAACTGCAGTAGCTTGTGAAGGTTAAATTCGATCATGTGTGTTTAATCTGGTCCATTCTGTAGATTCTAAAGGTTTGCTGACTTGAGGTCAGTCATGTCTACTGCATTCTAAGGCCTGAAAATCATCCAGAATGACTGAGCCTGCAAGATATGGGTGATGTACTTGTGTTGGAAAGGGTTGGAGATATATATCACATGAAACTTTTTATATATTATAGGAAATTTAAATAAGACAGAATACACATCACTGTATCTAGTTTTTTCTTAAATGAAACAGGCAGAAATGCTGAATGCCACAAAGTGTTTGACATGCTGTACTGCACACAATCCAATTGAGCAAGCCTAATTACCCTTCTTTTTAATCAAGCATATCGGTCAGTTAATTACGCACTGCGTACATTTACTGTATCTCCACTTAGAAAAAACATGCATCTTCGAAATAGCAAGTTTACAGGTGACTTAATGTAAGTTAATAGAAAGAGGTTTTATTCCAAGTAATTTTGTAGCATTTGAAATGTAAAAGGATGTAAAGAGCAGCTAACATGTAAAAATGATATACAAAATAAAAATCAACAAAAATGGAGATACAAATTTTTTTTGCGACGATATAGTCAGATAAGCTTCTTATATCGATTTATCTCAATTTATTTCGGATAAATATTGTTATTGTCCAGCCCTGAAATGTTACTGTTCTGCAACTTTCATTACATTGTATTTGAAGACATATGCGTAGATTGATTACATGCTGTGAGCAAACATCATTTGTCTGGTTCCTTAATGAATTTTACCCACTAAATGAAGCTAGTCTAGATGCTCACAGCTAGAGACCTTTACAAATAGCAGCATTGTGCTAATGAATATTAAATGCAGCATCTCTGCCGAGATTAGTTTTATAGACCCGCAAAATAGTCCAGACCAGTCTGAGATCTGTGTCTCTGGATGAACCGGATGAAACCTCACCTTTTGAGGTTGAACCAACGAGACCTGCTCTAATACCGTTTGAGCCACCTCCCTTGGGATCGTCTTTTAAGCTGGTCTGAGACCTGCGCTGCTCAATTTGGATTGAGTTTTCATCTCTGAGGGTGCAATTTAAGCTGATCTGAGACCTGCCCTTAAGTCCTGTCCTGAGGGAGACGTTGTGTAACACAACTGCAGTGATCAGATTTAGAGCGATGACAGATAAAGGACCTGACCCTCTACACAGTCCTCTGTGAGTGCTTACTGACACTCTCCAGCTGAGTCCTGCGTGAGACCCTCCCCCCCCATTCAAGGTCGTCCAGAGTGCTTGTATCCAGGAGCATTTGTGATAATAATAAAGCCCATCAAAGCCCACCTACGTCTCTGTGCCTCAATCAGTTTTCGTCTCATGCCAACGGCTTTGTTGTTTATTTTCTTTTTATCTTGTTTTTGAAATGTGAGAAATTGAACTGAAAAAACTTGTTTTAGTTCAGTGTGTAAGGGCTCCGACATAGACTTTTAAGGGGGAAGTCTGATTTATTGTGTAATGAAATCATTAAGCCGCGTGGTTTGGTCTGAAATAAGTAATTCCAGTAAAACTTGGACTCGGAATTGTTCAAGGTGATGAGAACCAGACAGTGCTTCATGCCTTTAAAGGCTCTCACAGAAAGCTGTTACATAAAATGGTTATGAATACACTGCCTGATGCCTCAGACATTGTTTTATGGTTTGTTTTGAGAAGATTTTGGCCTAAAAAGTCCTTTCATGGTGGAGGGATACATGCATGCAAAATAGTCTGTTAGGGTAACTGGAAAATGAGCCATAGTGTTTAATGGATTAAATAAATATTCACTTTTGAGCTCAAGCAACTTCTGAGAACATATCTGGCAAATGAAATTTCAGGTTTTCTATATATACATTATTAGGTGATTTAGTAGGAATGTTTCTACTGTTCAGTGATTTAGCTACTTCTATGAAGGCTTACTAAATTGAAAGCATCTCTCTGCGTCTCTCTCAGGCCTATGAAAGAAGGTTCCCGACGTGTCATCTCATCCCCATGTTCGTGGCCAGCGACGTAATTAGTGAGGAAAAGAGTGATGACAGCTCTACACACAAGATCGAGAGGAGGTGCAAGCTGGATGTAGATGCCCCACGCCTTCTGAAAAGGGTAAAGCAGCATTCCCGAGGCCAGAGTTCCCACATTCCAGCATTAGCTATGCTCTACCCAAGAACTTGTTTGGTTACAGTATGCTTTGAAACAATGGATTTGTTTGGGTTGAGTTGGATTTTACACAGCGTTCTATAAAGCTTGTTCAGCCTTACAACAGAATGCATTTGTGGGCAGAGCATGCGTGGGTCAATTCCAGCATTCCATAGTCAACAGTTGGCTTCAGGAATTCCAGCATTCCAATGTTAGCATTTGGTTTCAATAACGTTCTTAAATAAGGTTGTGTGTTATACCGCCATCTGTGACCTACAGTTTATTTTTGGCATTTGCTTTAGTCACCTGTTTTGTAATATTTACCACAATGTTGTGAAAGCAAAGCATTTCATTTTCCCCTGCTTACAAAAGACTACAGGCTTATTTCCACGCCCCCTGCTGTGTACAGTTTATGATCCATTGGCTAAAAATGCTGACTACATGCACACTGTTACATTTAATATTGTGCGCAGCATTCTTTTGTGGCAAGTAGAGGCTGTAGAACACCATTTTAATTTCATGGTAGTAACACTGATGGAACACTGAGGAAAGTCTTACTATAGGCCAGTACTGTCGCACACACGTGCATGTGTACTTGAAGTGCTGTGTTTGTGAGGACCACATATGCTTACAAATATAGGACTAAATTAAATATGTGGTAAAGTAAGGACATTATGCTGGTCCTTGTGCATGTGGACTTTTCACTGATAAAGCAGAAATAATCATAAAAACTGAGGTTATGGTTAGGTTTAGATACTGATACTAAGCTTAGGTTTATGTTTGGATACTGAGGTTTAGGTTTGAACAGGTTAACGTCAGTGTCGGGTTCAGGTTTGGATCCTGGGGTTAAGGTCAGTCTTGTGTTCAGGTTTGGATCCTGGGGTTAAGGGCAGTGTCGGGTTCAGGTTTGGATACTGGGGTTAAGGTCAGTGTCGGGTTCAGGTTTGGATCCTGGGGTTAAGGTCAGTGTCGGGTTCAGGTTTGGATACTGGGGTTAAGGTCAGTGTCGGGTTCAGGTTTGGATCCTGGGGTTAAGGTCAGTCTTGTGTTCAGGTTTGGATACTGGGGTTACGGTCAGTGTTGGGTTTAGGTTTGGATCCTGGGGTAAGGTCAGTGTCGGGTTCAGGTTTGGATCCTGGGGTTAAGGTCAGTGTCGGGTTCAGGTTTGGATCCTGGGGTTAAGGTCAGTGTCGGGTTTAGGTTTGGATCCTGCGGTAAGGTCAGTGTCTGGTTCAGGTTTGGATCCTGGGGTTAAGGTCAGTCTTGTGTTCAGGTTTGGATCCTGGGGTTAAGGTCAGTGTCGGGTTCAGGTTTGCATACTGGGGTTAAGGTCAGTGTTGGGTTTAGGTTTGGATCCTGGGGTAAGGTCAGTGTCGGGTTCAGGTTTGCATACTGGGGTTAAGGTCAGTGTCGGGTTCAGGTTTGGATCCTGGGGTGAAGGTCAGTGTCGGGTTCAGGTTTGGATACTGGGGTGAAGGTCAGTGTCGGGTTCAGGTTTGGATACTGGGGTTAAGGTCAGTGTCGGGTTCAGGTTTGGATACTGGGGTTAAGGTCAGTGTCGGGTTCAGGTTTGGATACTGGGGTTATGATGAGGTTTAGTTGTGGATACTGAGGTTAAGGTTAGGTTAGAATAGGTTTATGTTTGAACACTGAGGTTGAGGTAGGGGTTATGTTTAGGTTTGGAAACTGTGGTTAGGGTGAGGTTTAGGTTTGGGAACTGTGGTTAAGGTTACATTTAGGTGTGGGAGCTGGTTGGTGCTAGGTTTAGGTTTAGGAACTGTGGTTAGTGTTGTGCTTAGATCTGGGAACTGTGGTTAGGGTGAGTTTTAGGTTTAGAAACTGTGACTTTTGGCTTTAGCTTTGGCAGTGACCTCTATGTAACTCTATGTAACACACATTTTGTGTATTTGTGTTAAGATACTGATACGCTTAGAAAACCTCAGTATACTCAGAGATTAATGGATGAGAACAACTAATGTCCGTGTTCACTATGTACAGATTGCAGGTGTGGACTATGTGTACTTCATCCAGAAGAACTCTCTGAACCGCCGTGAGAGAACCTTACACATCGAGTCACACAACGAGACCTTCTCCAACAGAGTCATCATCCATGAGCTCTGCTGCTACTCGGTGAGATGCACGTGCTGTATGTGTGGGTGTGTGCGCTCATTAATTGTTACTGTATAGGTGACAGAATGTTCATTCCAGGCTCCAACGGCCAGAACTGCTTGGCTGAGGAACATTTACTGCGTGTGCAGTATGTAGCAGTGGGGGCACTTTATGATCTCAGCTTGTGTTCATATTCCATCATCCAGACCTAAATCTTTCCCACATGCACAGCAACTAATCATGTGCACAGCAAGGCACTGACAGTTACCACAACACCCCCCCACCTCCCCCAACACATTCACAAACACTTTATGTACTGCAGCCCCATGTGCAGTGTGAAGGAGTTTCGTTAACCCAGTACCTTTCCTGCTCTCAGGCAGACCTTTGGCAAGATCTTTGGCTGTGTTTGGAAATTAAGCTGTCCAAGGCAACATTCCGAATGTGTGCAGTCACTTTATGACCATGACCTCAGTGCTGCTCATGGCTTTGGGATCAAAAAACATGAAATACATTTTCCCTAATAGTCTACACTCATAGCAAAGTCACCGCCAGTGTTGTCAAGACCCATACCAGATGTTTTGGTTATTGTTTAGGTATTTCCATTTAGTTTGCATCTGAAAATGATGTGGAATACATTGGTTTCTGCAGACTGTAAACAACCATCTACACATCACACTGCAAGTGAAGCGCTAGTACAACACAGACGACGGGCAAAGTTTTTAGAATTGTTATAATGGATGTAGAGTCTGCCAAATTTTGTACTCGTTGCCCTTTTGAAAATTGTAGTTGTATTTTAACAACTTGTCTACATAGGATTTACTGGCTCTATTGACTTGTGTTGAAAGTTTAGATGGTTTTTGTCTTCACCTGTAATGTTACTATTTTGTTACTATTATTTTCATTGGACAGCGACGATATATACTTCAGAAATATGTGAAGACTGACAATTGTTCACTCTAATCTGATCGGCTATGCTGTATAAAAAACAGTTCAGTCTGGAACACTCCCTATAACTTCAGTCTGAATGGGCACAGCTGAATAACTGTATAGTGCATGGGTATATACACATGAATGAGGTGCTTCTTATGACATCACAGCAACAATGAATTAAACAAAAACAATGCAAAAGCTTTATTTTTTTTAAAATTCTCCTATAAAGTGATTTTTTTTTGTAGAAATTGTGGTTGTTAACAATAAACACTATTAAAATATGTTCTGCAATTATGAACTACAATTGATGTAAAATTGTAATAATTTGAAATAAACCTTTGTATTTGCATTTTTGTAAATACAGCCCAAACTTCCATGCGTCTGTGAGCCCTCAGTGCTGTAATGGCATAGTGCTCTGAATGAATGAGGGGTGAGTTAATAAGGCCATAGCCTCTAAAGGCCTTCTAGAGGTTTCTATTTCGGGATGTGCGCAGAAGAATGGTCTTCACTGAAGCGCATGGCATCGCACCACTGCAGAAAGAGGCTCCTGGGGTCAGCTGTTGACCTGAGCTGGCTTCTTATTAAAAAGCTGCGCAATTACACAGCAGATGCAGCATCTGGTCGTTGGCAGTGCAGTTTTATTGTCTTGGTTTTAGCAGCAAGTGAATGCTGAGGATGCTGTTTGTTGTGTTCTGCTGATGTCGGCTATTCTTCGCTCCCTACTTTTGGTTTATTAGTCACCTCGCTTCTTGAGTTATTTTCTAAAAACTGTGGATCATTATTTATGTCAGGGCAAAACAGCTTTAGCATTTAACCTGGCCTGGTTCTATTGCTCCTTCTTTGTATTTAAATATTCTTGTAGTATAGAGTTTCATTAATAATTGTTTTTGTACATTCACCATCAAGTGTTCATGCAGTCATGTGTGAAAGTTGGGGTGTTCCTTGCAGGTCTGAGGTTTTGTTCATTTCTAAAGCATACCGTCTACAGGTTATTAAATGAATTTGTTATCCAGAAAATAGCATCAAATAAATAAATAAGTAAAATGTGGCCCGTGTACAGGGATAGTCAATGTTTAGTGTACACATGATGCAGTTCTTCCTTTATATGAATCACATTCTGTGTCAATCCATGCTGTTCGTTTTATTGCACCAGGCCCTCAAAAAAACGTTACCTTTGGGCTTTTCTGTGTGTGTGTCTCGTGACAGGTGCACCCAGAGAATGAGGACTGGACGTGTTTTGAGCAGTCGGCCAGCCTGGATATCAAGTCATTCTTTGGCTTTGAGAGCACTGTGGAGAAGATTGCTATGAAGCAGTATGCTAACAGCATTAAAAAGGTATGAGAACACGCTTGTGATGGCTTCAACAGTTCATAAGAATTTATAAGATAAACACTGTTTGATCTTACTCTTAAACGGTTACAGCTTTTGATATTATTGCTTTTTCTATATTTAGCTGAGGGACTATTTGATATTTTCTTTCACTGTACATGCCCTAAAGTTCCATCTTCCTGTCTATTTCTCAATTATTTGTTAATAAACTCACACATACCATTATCTGCAGGTTCTTGTACACACATTGCTAGCTTGCTTGGCTTTGGCAAAACCAAAAAATGCTTTTCAGGGGTTCAAATTATATTAATGGGAAGAGAATATGGAGTGAATTGAGTCTTTGTGTTTACTGCACTTGTTTCTGATAAATGAAAACTGTGTGTTGTAAATACTGTGGATCATAAAAGTTAGATGCAAAATTAAAGTTTGTGCATAGTTTTTGTCTGTGTTTCATTGCTATGTAAGTGTTCCTTCAGTTACTTTTGAGTATTTTTAAAACATAATTGGTCTCTTTCTTCAGGGTAAAGAGATCATTGAGTATTACCTGCGGGAGCTGGAGGAGGAGGGTATCATCCATGTGCCCCGGTGGAGTGCCAGTCCCGCCTCGCCTGTAAAAGCTGTCCTTCCCATCAGTCGCCCTGCGCTGCCCGCCACGCCTGCCATCACCATCGTACCGCCTACAGAGAGCGCTAACGAAACTCTGGCTGTTAAAGACAGCAGCAGCAGTCAAGTGGGCAGCCCCACTGAGGCGCTTTCTGCCACGCCTGACGGTGAGTACTAAGAACGTCAGTCTAAAAGTGGTAATTCAGCTACGTTGATTTTTGGAGTATTCTATTATAATCAATTATTTTTGTTTTAACTTATTACTTTTTATTTTGAATCTGTAATGAAATATTGAATCATAGTCTTAAACTTTAATGATACAGTGAATCAGTAACTAAATAATCATTATTAAAGGTGTTATTAAAAGAGTTGTTTTTAATGCTAATATAAGACGAAAAAAGGTAGTACAAAGAAATTGTCCCAGAAGGCTCCTATTATTCTATCTGCACCCATAAATTCTTTTTGTTTTGTTTAACCTATCAAAGTAAATGCAGTAATGGCCCTGAGAAGCCTTGTTATTGACAGAGAAATCAGTATAAAACGGCAAAAATAGCCACTTTTGTGTGTTTATTAGGGTGTTTCCCACATTTAAGTATAAGTGTTTGTGTGTTTTTGTTTTTTAGACAAACTGGACGCTGACTATATCAACCGTTACCTGGGCGATCTCACACCTTTCCAGGAGAGCTGCCTCATACGGCTGCGCAGCTGGCTGCAGGAAACACACAAGGGCAAGGTGTGCAGAGTGTCTGTATTTTTTCCGGCACTGTTTCAGAGTGTGTTTATGTGTCTTTTATAAACACTCTGCTGATGTACAGATGTCTGCTTGCTGTCTTGTCCAGTGTTTCTCGGCCCTGCACAGTCCCCGTGACTCTGAAAGGGCTTGTTAATGAGCTTATAAGTTAAATCAAGTGTGTTGGGAGCAGGGATGGCGGTAAGATGTGCAGAGCAGTGTGCAGGACCAACTTTCAGAAACGCTTTATTTAGTTCCCTAGTTATGACACTCAGTCAAGTCCAACAGATGTGTGTCTTCTCTGAGGAAGTCAGTCACACTTTAACACTTGGGATAGTTTTCACAGCAGACTAGGACGAACCTTTTTCTAAGGTTCAAAACTTGATGCACATTGACTTCTGTGGTCCTGAACTCTGTATAAAACAACTTGCTTATTAGCATACAGAGATAAACCAAGTGATTACTCAATTCAGCTGTATTTGTATGGGCCATTTTGTGCTCTACAAGTAATATAATGCAGCTTCATGCAGTAAACACTATACAGCAGTGATGCAATACCATAAACTGCAGAACAATTCAATCTAATCCCATATGCTGTGATACAGTGAGATACAATATAGTATCTGATATGGTAGAATACACTATCATTCATTACAATGTTATATAGGCAATATCACTTTCACTCTGAATATCAATACACAGCCCTTGCATTCAAATGATGGAGATGTATGTTTTTCTTTGGACAGTGCACTATTTCATTTGAAAGAGAGCATAATTAGCCCTGTTCACTTGAATTTAGTGCGGTTCAAAGTGTAGAATATTGAAATCATTAATTGGATTTACAGTTTTAGATGTTCCCATTTTTTAAATTGGGTCTACTTCGTTTGTTCTAATTTAGCAGATGTCAGACAGAATAAATACTGAGTATCATTAAAAACCCAGACAGACACACACGGAAACGTTAACTTACGCTTTCACCTCAGATCCCAAAGGATCAGCACATCCTGCGGTTCCTGCGCGCACGTGACTTCAACATGGACAAGGCGCGGGAGATTCTGTGCCAGTCACTCACCTGGAGAAAACAGCACCAGGTTGATTACCTGCTGGACACCTGGAGCTCACCACAGGTGCTCCACGACTACTACACTGGAGGCTGGCACCACCACGACAGAGGTATGTGGCACTGTGGATGAATCTGGGGGTAATTTGTCAGCTCTGTGGTGCTGTGGATGAATCTGGGGGTATTTTGTCAGCTCTGTGGTGCTGTGGATGAATCTGGGGGTATTTTGTCAGCTCTGTGGTGCTGTGGATGAATCTGGGGGTATTTTGTCAGCTCTGTGGTGCTGTGGATGAATCTGGGGGTATTTTGTCAGCTCTGTGGTGCTGTGGATGGATCTGGGGCTATTTTGTCAGCTCTGTGGTGCTGTGGATGAGTTTAGGAGTAATTTGTCAGGTGTAAGTGGTACTGTGGATGATTTTAGGAGTAATTTGTCAGGTGTGTGTAGTACTGTGGATGAGCCTCACGGTAATTTGTCGGTTATATGTGAAACTGTGGATGAGCCTGGGGGTAATTTGTTGGCTCTGTGGTGCTGTGGATGTGTCTGGGGGTATTTTGTTGGCCGTATGTGGAGCTGTGCATGAGTCTTGGTTGGGGATTGAGTGCCATGCTGTGTGTGTGCGTCACAGTGTAAAGAACGCCATCTGTGTGTGTGTGTGTGTGTGTGTGTGTGTGTGTGTGTGTGTGTGGGCTCACTGCTATGTCAGAATTTCACCTTGAACTCACAGGGGCACAGACGTTCATTCATGGGCTGGTTACATAACGTAAATTCATGAAATATTCAACATGCTGAAGCGGACACTAAATACTATTTAAATAGCACCAAAAACTAAGGTAAAAGATATCTGATGGTTGAGCTGTTTTATTTTTCTTTGTGTCTTAGGCTGATGTAATTTGTTTGAGGTAAAGAATCTGTATATTGAAAGATCCATGTCTATTGCTATTCTGGCCTTTTCAGTTTGTGTCCCAACTGTGGGTGCATGTGTAATTTTGTTTATGTGAAATAAGGAAACTGTCTGAACTTCAGCTTCCTCCCTGTAGACTCACTGTTTCTGCAGAAGAACACAAGGAACAAGCAATACCTCTAAATTCTAAATGTAACCACTTATAAATCAGTCCTGATGACCGTCCATGTTTGTGTATTAAACCTGTTTCTGTTCTCTTTGTGCAGATGGCCTCCATTAATGTGTAATAAAGCTGTATGTTTGTAGTATGTGCACAGAAGGCATCGAGTTTTGTAGGTCTGTTACATTCTAGGATGCATATGTTTGTGGATGTAAATTTCTGACCAGAGCAATTCAGTTCTAATTCTGGGAAATAATTCAGCGCATCTTGAAATCTAAAAGTTTCACCAAGATTTGATTTCTGTGGTGCAATTCGGAAATATTACTAAAGGAATAGTTTGACAGAAAGTCAAATATACACAACCTTCCCCTCACACCAACTGTAGTCAATCAGAAAGACACGTTTAAACACATTAAGTTCTGTAGTTTAGCACTGTGTATAAGGCTATTGTTGCTAACAAGCACTAGATACTTTACTTAAGACATCAGGGGCTGTATTAACAAACCCCTTCAATGCTGATCTAGAATCAGCTAGTTTTTGGTTCAGTGACGGTCACAAATATATTGTAAATATCTGAAAAATACCTGTAAAGTCTGAAAGGCTGCCAATAAGGCTGCCTACTCTGCCTTGTAGCTCCAGTATAAGGAAAAAACTTATTAACACCAAACACACCTTGTCTTATGGGCGACAGCTGGTGCAATGGAAATTTCTATTTATTTATTTATTTATTTGATTTTCTTTTAAAAACTATTTCTTTAAAAATATACTAGCAACACAAATGTAACTGCTCGACGGCCCAGATGGCCCCAAAAAAACACCGCTCAGAATAATTTCATATTATATGTAATTTAAAACACCAATTGATTACAATCCAAGATTGATGCAGTTAAATAACCACTTTCAGATCGCAATGAATCGATCCATTATTACGCTTGCACATATTCTGTGTGTATGTGCGTGTGTATATATCTCGCTCATAATCCTGTCTTGTTTTCTGCAGACGGCCGTCCTCTCTATATTCTGCGTCTGGGACAGATGGACACAAAGGGACTGGTGCGCGCCCTCGGGGAGGAATCTCTCCTACGACATGTAAGGACCTCATTTCCCAGCACACTTCTCTTTCAGTGTCCTCTTGCATCCCTTTTCATATAAGTTGTAAATACTAAATTAGCCTGCATGCCTGTGATTGAATGGTTTAGGTGCTGTCTATTAACGAGGAGGGCTTGAGGAGATGTGAGGAGAACACCAAAGTCTTTGGCCGGCCAATCAGGTACAAGATTCCCTTCCCATGTGCATCCTTATACTTGAGCTAGTTTTTCTCTTATCTAATGTAATAAATCATTAGAAGACACGTTAAGTTCTGCTCAAAAAGCAGTCTCAGACCAGCAGAACTGTTCAAGCCCCTGAGGTTCAGCGTTGTGGGTTTAAACGCTCTCTCACTCTCCGTCTCTACCCCAGTTGTTGGACGTGTCTGGTGGATCTGGAGGGGCTAAATATGAGGCATCTGTGGCGTCCAGGTGTAAAGGCTTTGCTGAGAATCATTGAGGTTGTGGAAGCGAACTATCCTGAAACTCTCGGCCGCCTCCTTATCCTGCGTGCGCCCAGAGTTTTCCCCGTGCTCTGGACTCTGGTGAGATACTGCACTCCCCTATTTCTGAATTTAACAGCCAAGCAAGCTGTGCTTCCACAGGGGGCTTAAAGTGTCTAATGTAGGTTCAAGAAGTACCAAAAGTTTCTGTAGCACTCTTTTTACGAGATTAAGCTTTTGATAAACCACATCTGTGGGGAAAAAAGTGATGGTACAGTTCTCTTTTGCACTTTTGGCCTGTAAGCACCTTTAGTGTTCTTCCTTATAGATTATTGCAGCAGGCAAATGAAGACTCATGCTGTGTGGTGTAACTGCTGCCCCCTTGTGGTGTTGTTAGAAAGCAACACAATCTGTTTTGTCGTGCTTTGTAGTGTTTTGTTTGTTTTGTTTTTTTTTATTTTATTTCTCCGTAATTAAATGGTTGAGATGTATACAGTCATTCAGAGCCATTCATTCTAGAGTCAGACTTGATCACAGTGGTGGTGATAGGAACCAGATGTACTCCTCCAAAGGTTCCATCACAAAACCTGAATACATGATACAGTTATGTACACGTTGCCTGATGTTCAAGATGTTTTACAGTGAATGTGTTTTTTAAAACATCCGGTTATGGTGAAGAGGCACATGCAGGGTTTGTCCCTAAATAAAACATTAGTTCAGATGTTCCTCTATTTGACCATCATCTACATTCCATGTAAGGCCTAGAAAACACGTATCTGGTAGTTTTGGATAGTAAATAAAATGGCTGTATCTGTATCTGTAGACATGATATTCACACTGTAAAGAAGTTTGAAATCCTTGTTTAACATAACAACATCTATTTTACATCATCACAGTGAATAAAGAGTGATCTGTCATGCTCTGGCATCTCACAGTAGTTAGTGTGTTCTTTATTGTTTTTATCAAAATCCAGGTGAGTCCCTTCATTGATGAAAATACACGTAAGAAGTTTCTGATCTACGCTGGAAATGACTACCAGGGTCCTGGAGGTCTAGTAGATTACATCGACAAAGAGATCATCCCTGACTTCCTGGGCGGAGAGTGCATGGTGAGCGTGCCAGAGTTATGAAAACCCATGATAGCTTCATGATGTCTCTGATAAATGTTGAGAATATTAATCTTTCAGCCCTTGTAGTTAATTTTTCTCTTGCATCCCAGTGTATCTGAAGTGGTAGCTTTGTGTAAAAGGGTTGGGCGCGACTGTGCAAGTATCTTTTGCATTTAAACTTTCGAACATGACTGCATGTAGTCTGTTTTGTCTGTAGTACATGTCAGTAGGTCTGGGCAGTATGACTATATTTATTATTATGTATGCCATCACGCTATACCTTTCTGAGCTTATCACTGATATCAGTTCTCTTAAAATTAGCTGCATGTTTTGTTGCAAAGAGAGCATAATTAGTCTGTTTAACTGAACTTAATGATGCACAGCATGTACAAATGGGATACATTTAATAATAATTTATAATCAGTACAAGTTTTTATTTACAACATATGTAATGTTTGTTGGAGTAAACGTTTATTTTGCTGTGTGGCAGTGTGAGGTTCCTGAGGGCGGCTTGGTGCCGAAGTCTCTGTACCGAACACCAGAGGAGCTGGAGAATGATGACATCAGGCTCTGGACAGAGACTATCTACCAGAGCGCCAGTGTCTTCAAAGGAGCTCCACATGAGGCAAGATGCTCACGTGTACTCACCTGATCACACCTGATTCATAACCGTTAAAACATTTAAAGCAGCAAGCTTTTTGCCTTTTCAAGATGTGGATGAACTATATTGCATTTGTATTTACAGCATCACACTTTAAAACGGAGCCTAGTTAATACTGGAAAATGGAAAACATGAAAAAACTAATGGTAAAAGAATAAAAATATAAGTTTCTGTATAAGTACATTTTAAGTTTTGTTATTTTGAGGGTAGTTTTAAATACCTCTATTCAGTGGACAACCAATATTTTGGTTAGTACCTGTTCCCTATGTGCTGGCGCCTGGTTTTGATATCTATTATTGTGAAAAGTGAAAATATTTCAAATAATGAATAACCCGTTTAAAGGCAAGTGTCTTGCTGTGCTTGCTGTGCAGCTCAGTTTCTGGGCAATTGTTGCATCTATCATAGCAACTATTGGTTCAGCGACGTTGCTGTGGGTGTGTCTGGGCTGAGAAAACCCTCGGTTCTGCAGTGCAGTGATGCTCCAGGCTTGGATTCCCAGAATAAGCACCTCAGATGGTATTCTTTGTAAAGGTTGCCCTCTGGTGGTGATAAAATGCAACCTCACTTTTTACATTTATCTGTATTTATTTCCTCTCGTCTGCTTCTCCTTTACAGCTTTTGATTGAGATCATCGATGCCTCCTCAGTCATCACTTGGGATTTCGATGTGTGCAAAGGCGACGTGGTGTTCAATATCTATCACTCCAAGAGAGCACCGCAGCCGCCTAAGAAGGACCCGCTAGCGGCTCACGGCATCACGTCACCCGGAGGCAACAATGTGCAGCTGATCGACAAATCATGGCAGTTGGGGCAGGATTACAGCATGGTCGAGTCGCCCCTCACCTGCAAGGAGGGCGAGAGTGTGCAGGTACGCCCCCTACTGGATTTATCTGCTCTGCACAAAGTATTTTCTCTGCTTGTGAACATCAGACAGTAGTTAGCTGAGGAGTTGAATCAGGAGGATACACTGAAATTACAGTGATGTTTGATGTTTGACTCTATCCATCAAGAGGAAGATGCATTAAAAGATTTCTCAGTAAAATGGATAATTTAGGCTCAAAGAGAAATGGCCCTGACATTCAACAGTATTTGCTTTAGGATAAATTAATTTCTCCCGTTTAATCTTTGATACTACAGCTATTTATTCATTTATTTATTTATCATTTGTTGCAGGTCTGTTTGTGGAAAGCTTACATGCTAATGTAAATAAGACTGAAAATAACTTAAGTGAGATCTTTTAAAATCAATGTGAAAGGAAGTCATGACAAATACCCCTTTGGTATCAAGTTTTATATTATATATACTATTCATATATTAATATGTATAAGTGAGGTATTCACTTTTTTCCCGGCTCTCTTAATGGAGTCATTACATGTTGTAAAACAGCAAAACAAGAATGAAGGTTGTTTAAATGACATCACATGATGAATTGAGCTTAATAATAAAGTAAAATAAAGTTGACTTTAATTTGGGCACACAACCTTTTTCAGTGCATCAGACCTTTTGGGTTGGACAGTTTCAAGTGCAGTGAACTACTGTAGTAGTTCACCCCCCCCCCCTCTCTTTCTTTCTAGGGATCTCATGTGACGCGCTGGCCTGGCTTTTATATCCTGCAGTGGAAATTCCACTCCATGCCTGCATGTGCCACCACTAACCTGCCGCGGGTGGACGACGTGTTGGCCACGCTGCAGGTGTCTTCTCACAAGTGTAAAGTCATGTACTACACTGAGGTCCTGGGCTCTGAAGACTTCAGGTGAATATATATAAAATATTTCAGCTGCTTACTGCTGCGAGCCCTCAGTCTTGTATGCCGATACAACAGCAGGAGAAAAGCCGTCAGCTATCAGTGTGCATAAATAACAACTAGGACATTTAATTGCTGTAGGTGGACACTTTGACTGAAATGTACGCTTCAATAAATTGAATGTCTTAATGCTTAACATGAGCTTGGTTGCTTTAATCATGATGTGTTGTTCAGTTTGTTTTTGTTTACTTGTGTTATTACACTTCATTTTGTTTTCTTTTATCACAGCTGCTTTGTAAAGGGTATCTGCCCATCGGCATAGTGTTAGCCTTCAGTACACTGTCCAAGCCTGCTGCCTCTCTCTCTCTCTCTCACTCTCTCTCTCTCTCTCTCTCTTTCTTTCACTCTGTCCTACTATATATATAAATATATATATACATAGATGTCACTACCTTTTTCTCCTTTCTACGCTTATCTCCTTACAATTTCCTTTCCTTTCTGTTTCTCCCCGTAAAGAACGGCTTGCTGCGATGTGCAGAGTTTGTAAGTGATTTTGTTTGTCGTTAGCCTAGCTTTAGCGCCATGCTAACGAAACTGTTGTTCTGCAGTAGCGCCATGCTAACAAAGAGCTTTTTGTTAGCGTTAACAGCACGCTGTGAAAAGCACTGTTAAGCTCTGCTGAACACATGCTTGGCTTGGGTGTCGGATAACTCACCCAGGGGAGACAAATTTGGGTCCCAGAGGGTCAGAATCCAGCACAGTGTGGAGATTTTTATGTGTAATCGCAATTAAACCTGGTTACGGGTGGTCTTTAGCACACAACAGATCTTCAATAAGGCCGACTTAATGGCTAACTTATCATTATATTTAGATGGGACGGTCACACAGAGTTCTCACCAATGAAAGTATCTAAAACAGTAACCATAAGCGGCAGGGGTGGGTGATATCACAAACATGTATCATATATTCATATATATGCAACATTGTAACTCACTTGCAGTCATCTGATTTATCTCCTCCATTCCAAAGCACATTCCACATTACAGAATGTTTTTCCACACACTATGTGTAACTACACGTTTTTACCCTCGGAGTCTTTATATTCCCAAATCTTACATAGTGTAGCTTTAAGTGTTGACAGTATCTACAGTATGCACAGGAAAGCATATTCACATAACCACAATAACAGTATTGTCATGTTACCCACCACTACCAAGCAAGGTCATTAACATGATGAATATTTTAAAACAATAAAAAGTAAATAAAACATACAAGTGATAACAGATGTGAAATTTAGGGCATCCTGGTGAGTTCAAGACCCCCTAATTCTGATGGATCCCTGAAAATAAATGTGCTGTTATTCTGTCAGTTAGAGAATAATAGAAGCTCAAATACAAATTCAGGGAAAGACCACTGTATTCTTAATTAGAGCTGCATCACTGGTCTGCCTCAGGCCGGCACTGTAGCAGATTGGTCCATCCAGTTGGTCCTTTATAGTCTGTAACTATGGTCGGGAGACTTCTGACAAACAGTACAGTATGTGACAGCATGTTTATAAGTCTGAAAACCCATTTCACAAAAAAAATACTGGTAGAAAGAATGAATTGTTACTCCTTTCTCAAACAGAAAGCAGAGCAGGAGATGATCTTAGTTAAAGTGAAGAAGACCTACCGAACTAGAAAAGAATAGTTTGCTATTGAAGCATGAGGGACGCTATGGCGAGTTAGCAGTTGGCCAACATGGGACCTTAAATACCAGGGAATATTTCTCACGTTAATGCCTTCTATAAACATTTGGATAGGACACAGGACAGAAGATGATGTAAGATGTAGATAGGGTACATATACTTCTGGGTAGACTTTGTTTTCACACCTGGTCTTATGAGCGAAGTTGGTTTGTAAACAGTTGGCGCAACAGTCTTAAAGCTGTCGCCGGATGCCATCTACAACCAAATTAGCCTACAACCAGACATAATCTCTGTTTGTGCAACCGGTTCCAGGAAATCACGGAACTGTGCTGGACTCCATCCCTGTAGAACCACAGTTGGGCTCCCCTGATCTAGCTGTTCAGAGCATGTAAGCCTATGTAAGACTGTTTTGTGAGATAACATAAAGTCAGCAAACATTTGCAGTAGGCCCTCACCACGAAGCAATTTAATAAGAATTCACAGTTTAATATGACCAAGCATTAAAGCATCTGTACAACTTTCATTATACATTCAGTACCTTGATTTTTCGAGCCATCTTGAGGGCCTGATGCAAATGTTATTAGAACCTTATGTGCAAGAGACTAATGTGAAACCTAAAACCTTAATGCTTTAAAACATGTGGAAAAAAATAATCCTGTTCGTTCTACTAACCTCATCTCGGGCCTTCTCTTAATTACTAATACTGCTGGAATTGTTTGAGTGCTGACATGGCTGATATATTCTAGGATTTTTTGAACGCTTATTGAAAGCAGTTCGACTTGTATTGTTAGTGTTAGCTATTTCTATTAGCCATGCTAGCATGTCAATTTGATCCTGATCCAACTGGTTGCTTTAAAGTTTCCCAATTTGCTTACACACGTTGCACAACTTTTAAGGAATGGTCTGGCAAATTTATGCATTTTCCACTCAGCCCTGATTTAGTCGAGCAGCCAAAATATGTCAGGGTTCAAAATGATGCTGCTTTAGTTTAGCACTGGAGCTAACAAACACTAGAAAGCAGTAGTCACCCAAATCTTTTAGGGAATACATCCACAAAACACCACATCCAGGTCTTCACTGAGGTCGTGCAGACTTGTTGACATGGTTCAGGACACAATATGACTTATTTTGGCACCCCACAGAGTTTCTTGAATTCTTAATTTAATACTAGAAAAGAAACCACTTCCAGTGCTTGTTGGCAATATCTTCCAGTGTTAAACTAAAGAAGGAAAACGTGTCTTGGCTGGTCGACCACATCAAGACGATCATTTTTGTGGAATTTTTGTTAATTACATTTTATAGCCAAACTGTTCCATTCGGTTAGTAACTTTGGGGATTTTTTACCAAGTATGGTTGGACATGGGCACAGCACTTGTCTAGGCCTTTCACTTCAGGCCTAACTGTTGATTTGAGGCTGGTGCGATTGGCTGGTTATTATTTTTGGTATTATTTCTGTTTTGTTTGATTTTTTTTTTTTTTTTTTCCCCTTTCTTCAGTGATCACACTCACAGCACTGGTCACATCCACTCTTATCAGTTGTACTGCCTGATCTGCTTTCACTAATGTTGTGAGATGTCTGCTCAATCAGGGAGCGCTCCTGTAGTAAATAAATGAATAAATAAAAAAATAATAATCAGAAATGCTTGATCCAAAAATGCTTATTATTCTAACCATAATGAAAGCTAATAAGCTGATGCACTCTTTTCTTCTTTGGCTACCAATCAATTTTCTTGCCATGCCAGCATTTTTGGATGAAGTGTTCCTTTAATTTGGTGGTGGTCCGTTGCAGGCCTCGTGCCCAAATGTACGGCACATGTTGGGATTTTTCCTGCTGTAACGCGTCTTATCCATGAAAATCTTTTCCTGATTAAATAACTTGGATGTGTTTGAAGGAAGGAAAATGGCCAAATGTGCAAAAGTGCTGGGATTGAGAACTCAAACTGTAACGCCTTTGGGTACGGATAGTGGTGCACTAAGCGGCTAATGTAGAGTGGTTGCATGTTGTGCTGAAGCTGTAGGCACGGGACTGGGCATGGGATACACCCTCAGTGGGACGTTTGATAGTTTGGTGAAAAGGAAATGACCCAGTTTCTCCTCTTACCTTAAATGTAGTCCATCAGCTGAGATGTGTTTTGATGTCTGAAGTTTGAAGTGCTTCATGGGTTTAGCTAATGTAGCTAACAAATGTATAGTAACCTATGTACACCAATTAGCCTTGTTCAAACTAGTCTTTAGGCAATTGGTCATAGTATCATAGTTATATCTGTCGCTGTCAAGTTGGATTATTGAACCATCCATAGGATGCACTGTCCACAGCTTTAAGGTGCTCTAAAGTACTCGTATTTGTTTTGTCATCTTTGTTTTCTTGTTTATTTGAGTCTAAATATGTTGTGTGGCTCCAGAAATATTTATTTATTTTAATAATTATTATTTTAATATTTATTTATTTATTATTATATTTATATTTATTATTATTATTATTATTATTATTATTATTATTATTATTATTATAAGTAGAGTGTAAACATGGTTTCACATGGTAGACTTTAACCCATGGGGGCAGAGTTTTTGTGGGAGGCCAAAGAAGATTAACTAATTTACAAATAAGGAAGGTAGGTAGGTGTCAGATTGGGTTTTAAGACACATTATGTAAGATAACACAATATTTTGTTACTAAAATACTTAGAAATCTAACATTTCTTTACATTTTAACAAGATAAAGATAAGTATTTCAGTGTAACTTTCAAGTGGGTCAAATCAGCTGCCTTCATTAACCACATCAGGCAGCCTAGGTTTTTATTATTTTAATGAGAAACACTTCATAGGTTGTACATGCAGAATTTATTAAACCTTACCATAAACCATACCATAAATTCTCCCTTTATAACCAGAACTAAATTTCTCGTCTGCCTGCAAACATCCCCCCTTTATTACCTTTGTTCGGTAATATCTAATAAACATTCCGATGTTGTTTAGTCCATGTTTCGAGAGAACACTGAAATACAGGTCAGAGATTTGAGGTGAATGTAATCGTTTAGGCATGCTAATTAGTACTTAGGTGTACATATGCTACTTGTTAGCTTGTTAAACGTTGCAGGACAGGTGCAAAAACTTCAGACAGTGAAGGTCTTGGCTGATCAGCTATTTGAGGAAACTTGAGTGAACTTGACTTTTTGCCAAACTATTGCTGTAACCATAGAACTTTAAATTGATCTGGCTTCTTTAACTGGATGTGCTGGTGTACTCCATCAACTGTAATGTCTCCTTCTCTATCTCTCTCTCTCTCTCCTGTCTCGTTCTCAGGGGCTCCATGACGAGTCTGGAGTCGAGCCACAGCGGCTTCTCTCAGCTCAGCGCCGCCACAACCTCCTCCAGCCAATCGCAGTCCAGCTCCATGATCTCCAGGTAGATTCTAGAGGGAGGGGCGTATAGGGTCAGGAGCATCTCCGCAGCGTTCTGTCAGAAGAGCAGGACTCAACTGTCGAATCAACCCAAAGTTTGTTCCAACCTCTCTACCCATGAACCCTCCGACACTTTCACAGCGAGGACCTCCTGAAAGCATGCTCGCACAACAGAAGATCAGAGAGAAAAACAAAGAGATAAAAAAGCATATGTTAAAGCAACATGGTTGTGAGTTTTATCCAAGGGCTTGGATCTGCGTTGCCATAGCGCTCAGCTGGGCTGCAGGTCAGTTCACGGGCAGGATTCTTTTTTTTTTTTTTTTTTTTTTTTTTTTTTTTTGTGCTGTTTGTTTTGTTTTCCTTCCAGCTACAAGTTGGAGAGACATGGTTTGCGAAACACATCACTGATGGCCTGAGCAATACGAGGTGGATTTAGAGAAACTGAAAGCGCTGTTCCACACAAATGAGTGCACAAACACAGCACACAGAATACTGTATATATTCAATTATGCCATATCACTGGGAGAGCGTCCTTCCGGTGAAGCGTTTATAGGTCAAAGCGCGGGTTTCTGAACATGGCAAGGTGTCCGCCCAAAGCAGCAATAACTTAGGAACATTTCTACCGTTTGAATTTGTATTTATCATTGGACTACATAGTTTTGGAGACGAATTCGGAGTCTTCTGGGTGCTATGTGCTCTGTTAGTGCTTAGCTGTAGTGTGTGGCTACTGAGCTCGGAGTCTAGACATCCAGTGCTTTGGAAAGCAGTAGAAGCTTGTGGTGAAATAAACAATTAGAGCTGCCTCTAGTGGTTGTTACACGTGTCGCTTGAGTAGTTTGAATTGCGTGGAAATGCCTTGTTTGTCAGAGTTGCTACTGATCAGTTCCTATGCAGTTAGCCAGATGGCCTGAGGGTCGTTTTATGTTTTAGAGGTCAAAATAGATTTTTTTTTTTTTTGAGTGATGAAACAATGAATATGAAAACTTACAGCTACAATCAGTACAGTTTTAAATGACCCACTTGCATGTGAATTGAATAGCTATGTTTATATCAATATAATATTAAATTAACACATCATAAAAAGACTAGCTAATGCCCGTCCCCAGATGCTGTAGCATCTGTTCTGTATTTATTCAGACTAAAAAATGTCCAACGGTAACACGTTTAACAGTTTATTACCAGAATGTACTGGTTGTACTTTTTTTTGTTTGTTTTTTAACCGATAGGTCATGTATCGCGATTGATCAGGTGTTTTCTATATTTCTTCATAGTTTCTTTGAGATGAAGACTTGAAGTGAGTAAGAGTTACAGTGTAGTGCATTATTACAGAAGGGTCACAGTACTTTGAGAAGGTCACGACCTCGCTACAGCTCGTGAATGTTTTGTTTAAGTTTTACTTGATGATCAGTTTGGTGTGTAGATGTAAATAGATGGTCCCAAATAAGAGACCGGGACTTAAGTTTTACAATTAAAACCTTCACCTGGCCAGGTGCTTTTAATGAGCTCATGAGCCATGGTTGAATGTCTGTTACGTCTAGTAGGTCAATAACGGCACTCCTTATCAAAGCAGCGCACCAACAAATGAGTTTCTGTTGGAGCTGGATGTTTAAACTGGCTGTTGCGCTCAAATCAGTCCTTCTTGTTTGTTTGGTTTAACCAGGTCACATTGGAATTCACCCTCGTAGACCACCTCACTTACGTATTGGTTTTACAGTATCTACTAGGTCTGGGTTCAGAGATTTCCGTTATCGACACTAGGGATGTGCATTCTAATTAACTTCGATATTCAAGCGTTGATATGAGTCAAGAGCATGAATTCAGTTCACCGTGGAGAAGGAAAGCAAACACATTTCGACTGAAGGTTAATGTAACCAATTTGGCATCAAATGCATTTGGAAACATGATTTAGTGTTATAGCAGAAACAGCTGAGGGAGATCCGCAGGTTGTAGATGGTCATGGAGACTCCTCGTCTTCTACAGGCGTTCCAGTGGACGATGGGCCAGCATGTTGGTTTGTCAGAGAAATGTTTCAGCCCAAGTATCAGCCCAATCTGTTTAGCAGTAAAAGCTACGCCTTCTCAAACACTCACGTGTCGAAGCAGGTAGGTTATGTACTTACACCACAAAAAAGTGGGTGTGGTTTTAACCAGAAAAGAGAACAAGAAGGTAGAAGAGGGTCTGCTTTTCACAAGCTATTCAAGCAGCGCTAACGTTAATAACGTGTATGGAATGCAGGTCAGTTTAAACAGCCTATCAGCTGCTAGCATGCTGAAGTTAATTGATCAATGAGATATTGTTGTGTCACGATTTGATAATTTTTTTTAGTGCAGCAAAAAACAGGTTAAAAATGTGCCTTATGCTTAAAGGCTTGTCTTTGTTTATTTAAAATGTTTATCTGTATAAAAAAACTATTTAAAACAAGAGCTGTGCTTCATACTATCCTGGTCTAAAGCTCTAGGCACACGGTAATATGTTAGCCCCACAGCTCACACACTAGCCACAAACCTGCATGCTAGTCACGATACTATGACATATTACTATACAAGTCGATATATATTGTTTGATCCCTAGTAGAATTTCAGTACTCTGTGGTCCTGAAGTAGTCAAATTTCAGTACCCAGTCCTAGTATTTACTGAATAATTTACTGTAGTTACTATATAACAAGGGTTGAAGTGCGACGAATAACCAATGTGATCTGAAGTGTACTGAAAACTCATCAATGTTTAATAAAAGCTCACATATTCAGACTTGAAGGAAAAGATTTGCAGGATAGCAGGACATGTGCTTCTTTGGGTTCAGGCCACTTCAAGAGAGAAAGCATGGTGTGGCCTGGACTGTGGATTTGATAAGGGGGACTGAGTGCAGTTTAAAAGTGATCTTTACATTTTTCCTACACGTTACTCTCAATTCCCCAAAACCTTCTGGAGCACAGATTCAACAACCAGAGGATTTGAGGAGACATTTCTACAAGCTGCCATTCAAGTGTGATTGTGAAATCTGATGGAGATGTTTTTATGGTTTGCGGTGGGGGGTGGGGAAGTCTGCAGGACCGTTTGGGTTTTAAAACATAAAAACTGTTATCAGGTGAGCCATTTGCATACATTGAACAGTGGATGTGAAAAGACCATGATTTGGCAACCTGGAGCAACAGGCTGCAACAAGCTGGTTAACGGCCAGGTTTTGAGAACTGTAAAAGAAGACGTAAGCACTCCGGTTCAGCCGCAACAATGTTTTTAACCTGTTTTCCTCAAAGGGGTTGTTTTAACGTCGAAAAACGAGTATCCTCAAGCAAACGTTTGTTGAGTGTTGCAATAACCATGAAATGCTTTATTGTTGGAAAAAAAGATTATGACGACGACAAAAAAACAGAGGGCTGTGTTTTGTATGTTTGATCGAGTCTGCTGTCCTGAAACTCCGTTTCTACGTGTTCGTTTTTGAAACCTACTCCTCTGTACTATGCTAATGTTGAATTGTTGTCCTCGACACAGCATGCTAACGCTAGACGCCGACGCTGTGCTTGTGCGAAGCTGTTCCTGTGTGAACTAAACTCCCGGGTGTTGAGATATGCACATGTCCTTTCCTCAACAGTTTACAGCTAATCTGAAGCAGTAGACAAGGGCCTCAACCATGGCCTCCACCTTCTCAACCGTCTGTACAGATTTATCTTGTGTTCATTTTTGACTCGCACATTAGTAAAGGAGGCTTAGCACAACCGCAGTTCTGTGCTCACAACTGTCGCAAGCACCAAGTTCTATAGTGCTCACAAATGCCCAGCAGACCTAACGAATAGAAGAAGTCTTTGTTAGGTCCGTCTGGGTTGGGTGGGTTTTACAGCACGGCTGCCAAAAAACATGATCCAGTGCAATTTTTTTAAATTTAATTAAAGAGAATTTATGAGCTAACAAGTAAACCTACTTATCCTTATGCTCGTGGGTTATAAACATCTAGCTTCCTAATGGAAGTCTATCAAATCTGTGTAGCATTGTTACTTCTGCACCTTAGCTCCAACTACAGATGAAAATGTATTGCTGAAAGGTTGCCACAGCCAACAAGTAGGCGTACATGAAGAAACCGTGCTAAATTGAAGGTTATAGGCTTTTGTTACATGTTAGTTGCGTTAGCATTGTAGTTCTGGTCAAGACTAAAGAAGCAAACTTAATGCTTTACACTAATGTATCTAACAAGTAGGCCTAGGGAAAGTGACGGAGCCAACCTGACGGTTACAGGCTACTGTTAGATACATTAGCCTTGTAGTATAGTCTGCAATACATTAGCATCGAGACTAAAGAAGCAAACTTCAGACGCCAGTCAGTTGGACTTGCTTGATCGACTGGAACAGTAACTTGAAGTTTGTGAAAGTTTGGTTTTTGATTGAGCTATTATTTTAATTCCAGTGCATTTTTTAAATAGCTAGAACGCATGGACATCTTTCAGATAACAGTCAGGATATTTGTGCATCCGTGTTGTAAACCCATACCAGAGATCCAATCTGAGCCGCCTTTTTGCAGCGCATGTCAGTTGAAGCTTAGCTTAGAAATCTCAGCCTCTGTTTCTTGTTTGGATTAATGTTTCTCTTTCCAGAGTGTTTGGTCTCATTAGCGTATGAGGGCTATAACTGTCTGTTCGTCTGTCTCCCCTGTGTTTGTCACTGTGTCTTGTTCTCCATCAGCACATACTGTACTCTCTATTCATAAAACACTGCATATCTTTTCTCTGAGGAATTATTATATGTGTACAAATGAATTTTTGGAATTAATATACAGAATAGCGCCTTTACATTTTTTGAAACTATTAAACTTGAATTATGAGACGTTGAAAGTTTTGGGTCTTTCTTTCCTGGATGTGATGTTTTGTGTGTAACATTTCAGAGCGTTCAGATTCAGTTCCTGAATATACCTTGTTGCTGTCAGAATAAGTAGTGTTTAACTACACGGCTTAGCTGACATTTATATTGTGATCATTTTCAAAAGAGACACTGTAATTGGTTTTATTCCAAAATTACTTGGAATTAAATTTTGTTACATTAACGCACATTAGTCAAAGTTGTTTCCTTTCTGTTACTTTGAGGGATGCCTTGGACAGCTGCACTACATAATCTGTGCCACCAGAGGGCAGTCTGGACAAGAAAACCACTGATACCAGAGAATACGTTTATTATTTCTAGTGGATACACCATCTCAATAATGCCAGCCAGTCAGCACTCAGTAGCAGTAATGCTAACTAGTCAGCATTCCATAGCAGCAATGCCAGCCAGTCAGCACACTGTAGCAGTAATGCCAGCCATTCAGCACTCGGTAGCAGTAATGCCAGCCAGTCAGCACACTGTAGCAGTAATGCCAGCCAGTCAGCACACTGTAGCAGTAATGCCAGCCATTCAGCACTCGGTAGCAGTAATGCCAGCCAGTCAGCACACTGTAGCAGTAATGCCAGCCAGTCAGCACACTGTAGCAGTAATGCCAGCCAGTCAGCACACTGTAGCAGTAATGCCAGCAAGGTAGGTATGCTTTCATTCCTGGTAGATATGCAGACACACCTAACTTCCACACTTTCCAACACAATATAGCATAAACAACAAATTCACTAATACCACACCAACAACAACAACTATTTACAATAAAAGTTTCTCCTACTGTGAGTGCAGCTCTCTGGAGAGGCCTAGCTCTGCATGGCCACACACGAGTCAGAAGCAGGTTACTAAAAAATTAAGCGCTACTTATTAAAAATGGAAAGAGACGTGGGTTTGGTGTTTTATATTATGATGTTATAACAGCACCAAGGTAAGTGTTACATTATGATGTCACAATGACACTAATACAACCAAGAGTTTGGAATATTATATGATGATGTCATACCATCACTAATGCAACCAAGAGTTATGAATATTACATTATGATGTCATAATGACACATGTAATTTTTTCTGAGCCAAGTAATTACAAAGAAGAAAAAAAAAAAGTCCCAAGAAAATAGAAAATGCAAAGACAAGGATCTCCAGGAGGGCAGCTTTACAGTAGCAGACAAAAACTTTCTTTACTTTTTTACTACTTTTTTCTTTACTTTTTTACTACAATGTAAAAAAATTGACAACAATGGGGATGTGTGGTGTTGTTTGGACAGGGACAGGTTTAATTTGTTATGTATTTCTTTTTAACCACAAATCAACCACAGACTCATTGTGTTGCTGAAGTGAATAAAAACCTGCAATTTCGTGTGAAGTGATTTTTTTATATGGAGTAATAATTAGATATATTCGATAGATTGGAACTCTACCTTGGAATGGTCGCCGTGAGCGTGCTCTCTGTGCAGTGCCCTATGTAGGCTGCCTATGCTCGGATTGGAGCGCGCCCGGTCACGTTGCGGAAGCGGAGCCGAATGGGGGATCGAGACCAGGAGCTGGTGCAGCGGTGGGAAAGGTTTGAGTCTCGCGAATGTTATAGTCTTTGTTTTGTAATGTTTGGTTTCGTCGACACTGTCAGGTTGTGAAATGATAAATACGCGATGACTACAAGTGAACAGTACTTGTAGCTTTTTGCTAGTTTTTAGTTTCACGTGGACATGTAAACAAAGCATGTGCGCACTCGCTGTCCACTTTATCAGAAACCCCTTCGGTGTCGCCCACCGTCCTGGTGTACTGTCATCTGGTGATGCACAAGTGATGTAAGCCATTCTCTAGTCCTTCTTCAGTGGTCAGTTTCTGACTTGTTTCCCCCTCATCCCCCTTTAAAGAAAAATAGCATAATAAGCTGAAATGAACTGAACTATGAGTAAACATTCAGACTCAAACATTCATTCTTTTTGGTGTTATTATTTTGATTTTAAAAATCCATAACGAAGAGTTCTGATTACTTTATCATGGTTGCGCTAATGCAACCAAGAGTTCTGAATGTTATATTGTGATGTCATAGCGGCACTAAAGTAACCAAGAGTTCTGAATGTTATACTGTGATGTCATAGCAGCACTAAAGTAACCAAGAGTTCTGAGTGTTATATTAGCATGTCTTGAAGGCAGTACTACAACCAAGAGTTCCGGAGGTTATGTCATGATGTCATAATGGCACAAATACAACCAAGGGTCCTGATAGCTTTATTACGATATCATAGTATTACTAATGCAATAAAAAGGGCTGAATGTTATACTATGATGTCATAATGAACTATGAGTAAACATTCAGACTCAAACATTCATTCTTTTTGGTTTTGTTATTTAGATAATAAAAAATGCATAACAAAGAGTTCTGATTACTTTATTATGATGTCATAGTGGCAGTACTGCAGCCAAGAGTTGTGAATGTTATATTATGATGTCATAGCAGCACTAAAGTAACCAAAACGTCTCAGCGTTTTATTATGATGTCATAAAGGCAATACTACAAAAAGAGTTCTGTAGGTTGCACTATGATGTCATGATGACACAAATGCAACCAAGGGTCCTGATTGCCTCATCACGATATCATTGTATTTCTGATGCAATAAAAAGGACTGAATGTTATATTATGATGTCATAATGACACAGATGCCACCAAGAGTTCTAAATGTTATAAGTCCTGAATGCTTTATTTTGATGTCATAATAGCAGAAATGCAATCAAAACTTCTGATATTTTAGATTATGATGTTATGATGACACTAATGCAATAAAGTGTTCTGAAGATTATATTATGATGTCATAATATCACTAATGCAACAGTGGAAAATGCTTGGGGTACCACCGAGGGTTCTAAATGTTATATTACAGCATCATCATGACACTAATTCAGCCAAGAATTCCAACCTTGTATTACAACTACATACCTTCTACTTCCACTAACTGGCCACTTTATTAAAAACACCTACCTTGTATGTCCACTAATAGGCCAGTTTATTTAAAACTCATACCTGGCGCTTTCATTCACTGGCCGCTTTATTAGAAACACCTTATAGACCCACTATGTAGGTTTACAGCAATACACCACTGATGATGGTTTAATGGCTGACACCAACTGTCCGTCAACAGATGTACAACAGCAAGGTGGAGCGACAAGAGAGGGATGTTTCTGATAAAGTGGACAGGGAGCGTACTCTACGGGGATGCATTGGTCCAGCAGCACCTTTTCTCTGAGGGCCTGATTAAATATTAGCTAGATTTCAGATCAGTGAGAACAAGCAGTCGGGGGCCAGAGAGCGTGCTGGGAGACCTTTCTCTCTGCACCAGCGGGAAAGCAGTGTCCTGCCAGAACACAACAAAGCTGGTCAATCAGTTGGCTGTCCGTTCTGAACTTGCCAACAGGGAAGGAGCAACAGTCAGCCGGCTGCTTATCTCTCAGCAGTTACAGTCACCTGTTGATTTTATTGATTTGTTCCTCAAGAGCTGTTTGTTCTCATTGTGTCTTGGTGAGTTTCTCAGCCTGCACTGTGAGGCAATGGTCTAATTATTGGCATTGTAAACTGTCTGTGTCTGCAGTCGACTCTGCAGTAGCGCCTCCACAAAACCAACAATCAGAAACACCTACCTTATACTTCCACTAACTGGCCACTTTATCAGAAACACATACTTTATACTTTTACTTACTGGCCACTTTATCAGAAACACCTGTCTTTTACTTTCACTAACTGGCCACTTTATCAGAAACACCTACCTTATACTTTCACTAACTGGCCACTTTATCAGAAACACCTACTTTATACTACCACTAACTAGCCACTTTATCAGAAACACTTACCGTGTACTTTCACTAACTAGCCACTTTATCAGAAACACCTACCTTGTACTTCCACTCACTGGCCACTTTATCAGAAACACATACTTTATACTTTTACTTACTGACCACTTTATCAGAAACACCTGCCTTTTACTTTTACTAACTAGCCACTTTATCAGAAACACCCGCCTTTTACTTTTACTAACTGGCCACTTTATCAGAAGCACCTACCTTATACTTCCACTAACTGGCCACTTTATCAGAAACACCTACTTTATACTTTCACTCACTGGCCACTTTATTAGAAACACCTACCTTGTACTTTTACTTTTACTAACTGGCCACTTTATCAGAAGCACCCACCCTATACTTCCACTAACTGGCCGCTTTCTCAGAAACACCTACCTTGTACCTCCACTACCTGGCCACTTTATTAGAAACACCTACCTTGTACTTCGACTCACTGGCCACTTTATTAGAAACACCTACCTTGTACTTCAACTCACTGGCCACTTTATTAGAAACACCTACCTTGTACTTCGACTCACTGGCCACTTTATTAGAAACACCTACCTTGTACTTCAACTCACTGGCCACTTTATTAAAACACCTACATTGTACTTTCACTTACTGACCACTTTATTAGAAACACCTACATTGTACTTCAACTCACTGGCCACTTTATCAGAAACACCTACTATGTACAGTACTTCAGCAGAGTGTGTGTGTGTGTGTGTGTGTGTGTGTGTGTGTGTGTGTGTGTCTGTGTGTGTGTGTGTGTGTGTGTGTGTGTGTAGGGAGCAGGAGTGTCTGAAGCAGCGTTTGGTGGAAGAGGACACAGAGGCCTGGCAGAAAAACCCAAACTTCAGTGGTCTTGCAAGGGTAGGTGGGGTGGACCTGTCCTTCATTAAAGGAGATGAAGTCAACGCCTGTGCTCAGCTCGTCGTGCTCAGCTACCCAGATATGGAGGTAAGAAAGCTTCCTTAATGGTGAATCTAGAACTTTTATCACCAAATTACCATCACAAGTCTTCTACAGCACCAATCCAACACTGCCCCTCTTCCTACACTGGGGAGTCTCAAACACCTCCCTGCTCCCTACATAGTGCACAATATGGGAATTTAAATAACTCCTGCTTAGTGGGGATGCAGGAGTTAGTATTTAAATTCCCATATTGTGCACTACATAGGGAGCATGGAG
The DNA here is from genome assembly GCA_021613375.1 of Megaleporinus macrocephalus. Taxonomy (NCBI): domain Eukaryota; kingdom Metazoa; phylum Chordata; class Actinopteri; order Characiformes; family Anostomidae; genus Megaleporinus; species Megaleporinus macrocephalus. The sequence goes on along the minus strand of CM038704.1, from coordinate 36,423,414 downwards.
GTGTTTGAGACTCAGCCTGAAACTGAAGGAAGTTCTGACTAAAACACAGACATTCAAAGTGTGTAAGATGTTCGAGTGACGTTCTTTTATACTGCAGTTTTACAGTCAATCACATTGTAAGTACTTTGATTTAAGCTTGTGTTATTAATGATAAAGTTGTTTAGCATGTTTGCTGTCTTTTGGCCTGTTGGCTAGCTGACCAACCAAGTTCTAGATAATAAAATTTGCTTGTCAGTTTAAATAGGTAATCTTCTCTCTATCTATCTTGTACACTGGGAATTTGTAGTTGATACACAGTGTGTGCCCATTTTTAATGAGAACTAAAAGTCTCTCTTTCTCTCTCTCTCTCTCTCTCTCTCTCTCTCTCTCTCTTTCTCTGTGCAGTTGCTGTATGAGTGCAGTGAGATGGTGACCCTGAGTGCCCCCTATATTGCTGGGTTTCTGGCCTTTAGAGAAGCTCCGCCCCTTTTACAGCTTCTACAGAGACTAGAGAGAGAACAGCGCAGCCTTATGCCACAGGTTACACACATGTTTACATTACTTGATTTGCAAGGACTTTCACTGACTCGTATGATCCTAACCTGAAACTTAACCCCAGTAACCAGAAGGTGCAGTTATTCTGAAAATAGTTACACTGAAGAGAAAACAGCAGTTCTTCTTCTCAGAGTGAGGAAATGGTCCAACACTACAGCAACAGTTTCTTAAGAAAAACTTCCCATCATAGGAGAAATCACTCATAGAGCAAAAGATGTGTTTTAATGAGTGTGTAATAAATATGACATCATGTCTTTGATTGAAAATGACTGAGAGATGAAAAAGAACCAGAATATTGGGTAACACCTACCTTATACTTCCAATAACTGGCCACTTTATCAGAAACACCTACTTTATAATTCCACTTACTGGCCACTTTATCAGAAACACCTACCTTATACTTCCACTAACCCGCCACTTTATCTTAAACACCTACTTTATACTTCCACTTACTGGCCACTTTATCAGAAACACCTACCTTATACTTCCAATAACTGGCCACTTTATCAGAAACACCTACTTTATACTTCCACTTACTGGCCACTTTATCAGAAACACCTACCTTATACTTCCACTAACCCGCCACTTTATCTTAAACACCTACTTTATACTTCCACTTACTGGCCACTTTATTCAAAACACCTATCTTATACTTCCACTAACTGGCCACTTTATCCGAAACACCTACTTTATATTTCCACTAACTGGCCACTTTATCAGAAACAACCACCTTATACTTCCACTAACTGGCCACTTTATCAGAAACACCTACTTTATACATTCACTCACTGGCCACTTTATCAGAAACACCTACCTTGTACTTCAACTTATTGGCCACTTTATTAGAAACACCTACATTGTACTTCCACTGAAGAGAAAATAGCAGTTCTTCCTCTCAGAGTATTACAGGTTCTTTTTTCTGTCATTACAATCATAAAATTTGGTCCTCACGCTACAGCATAAGACCACCCATCATTTAGCATTTTCTGATTCTCACCATTCAAGTAATCCCAAACACCTTCAGTAATGTTATGGTCTGGTCTGAGGTGGTCAGTCTATTGTTGTGAGAACACCAGCAGCTTCTTTGTTTGGTGTATCTGTATCTCCTTTACTCTGTGAGTGATTCAGAAGCTATTTTAAGATGAAAGTCTTACATAACGTTGCTTTAGTGTCTGTTTTGACTGGATATTAGATTAATGAATGGTGGTCTCATACAGCTATATACAGTCTCCTGCAGTGATCCGGCTACTCTTACAAAACTGTGTAAAATCATGAATTACATAAAGGAGGAAATGTGAAAGAGATTTTCTCCCACACGCTCTCACACTGCTCTGCTCTCCGGTCACTTATTCAAGGTTTTATAGGAGATCTGACCACAGGGCCCGAATAAATAAATAAATAAATAAATAAATAAATATATACAGTGACCCAGCAATTGTTTCACATTCCCACCAGTAAAACTCTGACTTGTGACCTGCTGTGAATTAAATCTCTCTCTCTTTTATCTATTTCTCGCTTTCCTTTCCTCTCTCCCTCCCTTCTCTCTTTTCTTTTCTCTCTGTCTCTCTCCCTCCACTTTTCTGTCCAGCTCTCCTTTCTTTTCACTACTCTTTCATGCATCCGTTTCTGTCTCTCATCTCTCCCTCAGTCTGTTATCTTCCTCCATCCCTCTTTCACTCTCTTTCCCTTCACTTTCTCTTCTCTGTCTGTGCTTTTTCCTTCCCCTCTCTTTTCCTTCCTCCTTGCATCTCTCCTCTCTATCTCTCTTTTCAATATTGCTCTTACTGTCTTCCTTTGTATCTCTTTGTTTCTCGTTCTCTCCCACTCTCATATTGATTTATGCTCTCAGTAAACTCTTTCTTTCTTCTTAAACTCATTTTTCCTCCCTCTTTCACACTCAGCCCACATAACACTCCTACACTCATCCTCTCATTCTCTCTTTCCTTCTGTCACTTGTTTGCTGTTTGTCTTTCACATTTTTCTCTCTGCTTCTTCTATTCCTCTCTCTCTCTCTCTCTCTCTCTCTCTCTCTCTCCCAGCCCTTTTTCCCTTTAATTCATTTCAGTTCAATTCAAGGTTGTTTTATTGGCAAAACTTGAAGGGTTTAAGAACCACATAGAACAGTAATAATAATAATAATAATAATAATAATAATAATAATAATAATAAAAATAGCAACAACAGGTCAGTTTAAGAAAATAACATTAACAGTAAAATGCTTGTAGGTGTAACTGTCTCCCAGACTGTGTCATGCTGTGCTGCTTATGTTCTCCTATTTTGTATGGCAGCTTCTCTGTGTTGGGAAGATTCTTAAATAAAGGAGTGATGTTGGAGACTTTCGGGAGTGAATTTGATACACTCAGTTAAAAAGTGCAGCTCCATCTCCATCTTTCTGATACAGTCTTTGTTCTTTGGGGATCTATTGTGTCTCCACTACCAGGCGGTGTTGGTACTTCATCGAGGTGGATCTCAGCATTGAGTCAGTCAGCATGCTCTCTTTCTCTCTCCTTGGTTAGATTTCTTGGTTCCTCTCTCTCTCTCTGTCTCTCTCTGTCTCTCTCTCTCTCTCTCTCTCTCTCTCTCTCCCTCCCCCTCCCTCCCCTCACATGTCTCTCCATCACTTGGCCATCTGAGTGTTCAGGATTCTTGGACTCGTGCTGTGTTTGTTCGCTGAGATGACGCATGTTTTCTGGAGTTTACTGTCTAAATAACGGTTTGTCGGCTGTGAATAAAGCTCTGTCTCTTTCTGCTCCTCTGCAGGTGCTGCTGGTAGATGGTAATGGTCTTTTTCACTACAGAGGTGAGCGAGGAGTTTGACTCATTACTGAACATTACTGAAAAGAGGGACACTTTTTTTGGGTGGTTTTCTGTAGATGTTTGTCATGGCGGTAGCAGTCTAAGCAGAGAAACCCAGACTGCCCTCTCCTCAGCCACCTAATCTAGCTCCACCGGGGGGATACCGAGGCATTCCCAGGCAAGCCGAGAGATATAATCCCTTCAGCGTGTCCTAGGTCTTCAACAGGGAGGTGTCCAGGAGGCCAGCTGGTTCCTCTCAACATGGAGAAGTAGAGGCTCGACTCTAAGCCTCCCCTGTATAATCGAGCTCCACACTTTATCTCTAAGGGTGAGGCCCGACACCCCATGGAGAAAACTCATTTCGGCAGCTTGTATTCATGATCTCGTTCTTTCGGTCACTACCCAAAATTGTGACTATACAGGTGAGAGTAGGAACGTAGATTGACCGGTAAATTGAGAGCTTTGCCTTTTGACTCTCTCTTTACCAGGACAGACCGGTACCCGCATTACCATGCGCCAATCCGCCTGTCAACCTCCTGTCCATCCTTCCCTCACTCGTGAATAAGACCCAGAGATACTTGAACTCCTCTACTTGAGGCAGGAGGTCATTTCCAACCTGGAGAGGGTTGTGCAAAATCCTGTAATAGTATTCTATCTCTTCAACCCTGCCCCCTGTTCTCAGGGCTGCAACTGTTAAAAAGAAGTTCAGTACTGTGAGCTGAAAAGTGTTGCCTGTTTTGGAGGTGTGTCGCTCAAACACCCGCAGAGTCTATGCAGAGCTATAGATCAGTTCTGGTGCCTAAAGCCACCTAACACTGTTTCTTAAAACATCTTTCATTATAGAGAAGTTTTTATCCGCTGTTATATGTCTAGGTCAGTGTGCGGTTCAGTGTTACATCTCACCCTTTGGCTGTGACACAATCAGTTACCCCTCACATATTAACAATCTGATTGATCATCACTCAGTTCATTTGAATATAGTCTATTCAGATCGAGAGAGCATTGTTGATGTTGATGATGTCGTCTATGATTTGATGTGTCAGTGTTAATTCACATTGAAAGTGTTTAAAAGTGTCAGTGTTTTTGTTCTCTCTTGTAAAGTCACTATTTTGGAGAGTGATGATATGCTGCTTGAAGTTTTAGCACCCTTTAACGTAAACCTTTTTCTGTGTACGGTTGTCCATGAGGAGGTCAAAGTGTTTTTAAAGTGTTTACAAAAATGGTGAAAAAGTGAATTGCACGCCACAGCTGTAGGGGGAAAATACTAATAAAAAACTAAATAAATAAAAGAAGAAGTATTAAAAAAAGAAAGATTCTGCTCATTGACTATGTTGCTCATAAAGAGGTTAATTGAAGCTCATATTCACATGTACTGTCACTAGGAAATCTACATACAAAGACATTCTGAAAAATGTTTCCTTAAATTACAAAAGAATCCAATAGACAACCTTTTAACCCCACAGTGTACGCAGTTAAAACAGAATTTCTGTGTGTGGATTTAGAAAATATCAGAAAGTGTTGGACTCAGATTAACACTGTTCCTCTGTGTGTTACAGAGTTTGGTTTGGCCTGTCATCTTGGAGTGCTGTCAGACCTGCCCTGTGTGGGCGTGGCTAAAAACCTGCTGCAGGTGCAGGGCGTGGCCAAAACTGATGAACACCTGTTGCAGGTAGGAGACACTAGAAAAGGTTTTGATCTCTGACTGCATTATTGTCCAGGTGGTGCAATACTCGCTCATTGTGAGCTCAGTTACGTTGTTGCGTAACTATCGAGTTCTCAAAATCCCAAATAAGTTAAAATATGTTTGGTAAAAGTGGAGGAGAAACAGTGTAAACTAAATGTTGTACAGAAATATTCCTGTAATTAATCTACTGAGAAGGTGTGTAAGCTCTGGCTGTATAAGCTGGAGTGAGTTCAGATTTCATGTGGGTGAGTTTCTTTTTTACTATATCTAGACGTGTGTGTTTCATGGTGTTGCGTCACTCAGAGCTTCCCCGCTCGACGCTGAGGTGTAACAGGTGATTCCCAGAGAGACGATCGAGTGCTATGTTAGAATGTCTGGAAGAAACTGAGACAGAGAGAGCAAAAATAAAACAGACAGACAGATAGACACATAAATATATAGAGAGACAGATAGACAGACACATAGACAGACAGACAGATATATAGAGAGACAGATAGATAGATACATACATAGATAGATAGACAGACAGACAGATATATAGAAAGACAGACAGATATATAGAGAGACAGACAGATAGATACATACATAGATAGACAGACAGACAGATATATAGAGAGACAGACAGATATATAGAGAGACAGACAGATAGATACATACATAGATAGACAGACAGACATATATAGAGACAGACAGACAGACACATAGACAGACAGACAGATAGATACATACATAGAGAGACAGACGGACAGATAGACAGATACATACATAGATAGACAGATATATAGAGAGACAGACAGACGTAGAGAGACAGATAGATACATAGAGACAGAAAGACAGACAGACATATACATAGACAGACAGATAGATACATACATAGATAGACAGACGGATATAGAGAGAGACAGACAGATAGATACATACATAGATAGACAGACAGATATATAGAGAGACAGACAGACACATAGACAGACAGACAGATATATAGAGAGACAGACAGATAGATAGATACATACATAGATAGATATATAGACAGACAGATAGATACATACATACATAGATAGATATATAGAGAGACAGGCAGACAGACATAGAGAGACAGATAGATACATAGAGACAGAAAGACAGACAGACAGTTACATAGACAGACAGATAGATACATACAGAGACATACAGATACATGGACAGACAGACAGATAGACACATACACAGATAGATAGACAGATATATAAAGAGACAGACAGACAGACAGATACATAGAGAGACAGACAGACAGACAGGTAAATAGATAGATAGATAGATAGATAGATAGATAGATAGATAGATAGATAGATAGACATGCATAGAGAGACAGACAGATGCATAGAAAGACAGACAGATACACAGAGAGAGAGACAGACAGACAGACAGATACATAGACAGACAGACAAACACACAGAGAGAGGCAGACAGACAGATACATAGACAGACAGACAGATACACAGAGAGAGAGGCAGACAGACAGATACATAGACAGACAGACAGATACACAGAGAGAGAGGCAGACAGACAGATACATAGACAGACAGACAGATACATATACAGCCAGACAGATATATAGAGAGACAGACAGATAGATACATGGAGAGACAGACAGATAGATACATGGAGGGACAGACAGATACAGAGAGACAGATATATAGAGAGACAGATAGATACATGGAGAGACAGACAGATACAGAGGGACAGACAGATACATAGAGAGATTGACAGACAGACAGATAGATACATAGACAGACAGACAGATACATAGAGAGACAGGCAAACAGACAGAAACATAGAAAGACAGATAGATACATACATACATAGACGGACAGACAGATAGAAAAACTTATAGATAGATGAATAGATAGACAGACAGATAGACAGACATACAGAGAGAGACAGACTGACAGGGTTTTTAAATACTCCTGGATGTGTCACGGTTTCTAATTACAAATAGCACCTGTCAGGAGACACTCGCACAATCACACACCAGCGTTTCACTGTGAGAGACACTGTTTCTACCCACTCCTACTTATCCCTGCCTGTCTCTACCTGCCCCTACCTGCTTTTAATTGTCCTAACTTGACACTAGCAGTGTATACCTCCCCTCGTCTGCCTGCTCTTGTTTGTGCTGTCTGGTCAGGAGTCTTTTTCTGATTTTTACTCTACTGCTGGCATTAATTTATAAGGCCCATAGAAACATCAGCTCTGTTCAAATAAAGAGATTTTCTCTCAGTCATTCACTTGTTTCCTTTTTTCTCTCTACTTGCCCTCATTTGGCCCTTCTTGGCTGTACTCACATACTTATTTACCACCATTATCCCATATTGAATTAATAAAGTCCAATAAAAGCCTATTTTATGGAGACACATGAAGAGACATTCCTTCTCTCATTTTCTATATATATTTATATATGTATATATTACTAATTACTTGACCCCTCTTGCCTGTAACTGACCTGCTTTTACTTGCCCTTACAAGCCTTTACTTGCCCCTACATGCCCTTATTTGCCCCTTGCTGCCTGGTCTGCCCCTCCTTCTGTTTCCACAGCTGAATATCCCAGTTACTTCACATGCTGGCGACAGGCAAGATGATGTAGAACCATCTAGAATTAGAATATTAATATTAACAACACAGTAAAAACTCAATTTATCGTTCTTCCCGCTCAACTCTCAGGGAAAAGGTTTAAGAATCATTTTGTGTGGGGGTAGTGGGGGTGGGTACCCATAATTCCACTGAGACTCAAAGAAACACCATGGCTTCTTTTTCTTCCCCTCTCTCTCTCTCTCTCTCTCTCTCCTTCTCTCTCTCTCTCTCTTTAGATCAGTGCTCTGAAGAAAGCTGGAGATGCGTTTCCTTTGACTGCAGCTTCTGGAAGAACCCTTGGGCAGGTGTGTTGCAGTGAGGTTTTAAACTCAAGTCTTTGGGGTCAGTTTTTTACAAGCTGTACGTGAGATCAGTAATCAGCAACCTTCACATTACAAGCCTCGGTTCTCAGTTTCGTTTTCATGCTCATTTTTGATCTACCATGATGGTTCACATTCCGGCAGGTAAAGGAACTCATATCTGTCATTTATGTGTCATTTATGCACATCCTAAATATCATGTGAATGAATCAGGAGCGTCATGAACAATAACAAGGGAACTAACTATCGGATGTAAGTCATTGTTGCAGAGATCATTTGAATTGAGCAGCTCTTAACAAAGGTTGAAAAAAGTCCAGGTGATTTGCTTTTGCTGTGCATTACTGGCATTGACTAATAAAGTGGAGTTACCACGTAACTAAGTTTTGGGAGCTGGACCACGCCCTAATTACCTCTACCTACTATATACTATATACAACCCCATTCTCGCTCCATTCCCGTGCCGAACAACATAGCACCCACCACCTCCTCATCTCCTCCCTACATTTTATCTTTATCCCAAAGACCCGAAGGGGGTGGTCACTGTTCACGCATAAGCACTAAGCCACACGGAACTCCAGCCCAAGCCCTCCCCCACACCCTTTTTATCGGCTCACTTCTGAGCGTGGTCCATGCTAGCAAAGTTCCTCTTGGCAAGTATCTTGGTGAATGAAATCATCGTATATCTGTGAATACATCTAACAATCTCATTTTAAGTCTATTCTAAGATCATTTAACTTCTTATTATTTTTTATCAACCAAAGCAGTTCAAGAGATCACTTAGATAAGACTTGATGAAATAAAATTCTTTAAGTAAAAATTTGTTTAAAAAATTAATAAAATGATTTCAGCTGCCAAGATAACAATTTTGCAGTGTCAGAGTTTTGCAGCACTGTTACATTAATGCTGAGTGACGGTGTATGTGCAAAGCAGTCACTTTCACATGGCTATGAATCAGATATGTGTCTCTTCTAGGAACACATATGAAAGTAGCTTAGATCTGATTAGCCAGATTTATATGTCCGCGTTGTTCTTAAAACATCAGATCTCATGTAGAAAATCTAATTTCAGTGTGATAATATGAACGTAGCCTTACCTACACAAACGTAAACAATAGAGTTAGAAAGATCAGACTTGAACCAAAAATCTCAATTGAGCAACAAAGCTTGTGAACAGATTCAAAGGTTTATGTGTACACACAGTCCCTATTACTTAGGCACTACCTTACCAGTACTACCGACAATACTATTCAATACTACTTACACAACACTACGTATATGATACTATTGATACAATACCACCAATACAATACTACTGACACAATACTACTGACACAATACTACCAATACAATACTAATGACACAATACTACTGACACAATACTACCAATACAATACTAATGACACAATACTACTGACACAATACTACCAATACAGTACTACTGACACAATACTACTGACACAATACTACAGATACAATGCTACTGATACAATGCTACTGACACAACACTACCGATTGTCACACCTGCGCGTCCCTCGCCTGTTTATGTCCTGTCAAGTCCACGTGTGCCTTTGTTTACATTCCGTCCATGTGTTTCTGTTTTGTCACGTGCTCCTCGCCTCCGCCCTTGCCCCGCCTTGCACACCTGTTCCGCATTGATGTTCCCTCTTGTTAGTCCATGTATATATACCCTGTGTTTGCCCTTTGTGCGTTGGTCATTGTCTTGAGGTATCTGTGTTCATCCTATGTATCCGATCTGTTTGCCGTTTCGTTTTTGTTTGTTTATTAAAAGTACTGTTTATTTTTAAAAGCTCTGCACCTGTGTCCGAATCTGCTGAGCCCCTGACACCGATACAATGCTAGAGTACAATACAATACTATTGACACAATACTACAGATACAATAGTACCAATACTGACACACTACTGCCAGTACAATACTGCTGATACAATTCTACGATAAAATACTACCGATACAATACCACAGATACTCTTCCGATATAATAGTACCAATAAAATACCACAGATACAATACTAATGATAAAATACTGCCTATACAGTACTATGATACAAAAATACTGGTACACAATACTACTGATACAATACTACTACTTTTTTTGGCATTGCCAACATTAAGCATGACATTCGTTTGTCCGCCAGGTTAAAGTCGCACAAAACTGATATAATCTTGTGAGACTGAGAGCAATTTACATCAAAATATCAAATGTGTGTCGCATTAAGACAAGAAGTTACAGGCTAGTCCAGCGTAGTAATGTGAACACTCCCTTACCTACACAAATCGAACCGCCATGTTACAAAGTTCACATCTGAACAAAATATCCGAATTGAAGAATCTTGTAATGTGAGTACAGCCAAAATCTCATTAAGGTTGCACTCCCAAATCTGATTCCTATCTGATCCAGGAGCACACATAAAAGTAGCTCAGGTCAGATTCGTATGACCACACTATGCTGACCCACAACATTAGAGCGAACAATCTGATTCATGCCTGGTAATGTGTATGTGGCCGCAGAGACAAACGGAGTGTACCTTGCGTAAAGTGATCCCCCAATTCGCCAAAAGTGTTACTTCAGTGAGCAAATTATTTAGTAAAATTAGATGTATCACATTTTCAGAGGATGTGTCATCTCAGTGAGTAAAACCAGTCACACAGGAGTGTTAGAGCTCCTGTGTGACTCCGCTGTTGTGGATTTATTCCTTGCTGTCTTTACAGTCACCACCGGAAGTGCTAATATAATAATAATAATAATAATAATAATAATAAGTTCAAGTGTGTTTGTGTGTTCTCAGGCCCTCCGGAGTTCAGACAGCAGCACTAAACCCATCTATGTGTCTGTGGGTCATCGCATCAGCCTGGACACAGCTGTCCGCCTCACGCATTCCTGCTGCCGCTACCGCGTACCTGAACCCATACGACAGGTACACACCCCCCCTTTCCCCCCTGTACACACAGAGTAGAACTCTTTTCCACCTCTTTTCCTTCAAGTCGGCTTCCTATTCAGCGACTTCTTATCCATCATTTCTTATTAATTATTTTATGTTTTACCATAAACGTGTCATTTACTCCATTTTTAAACTGTTTTTTTTGGTGAGGTAATTGGCTGATTGGCTGGTTTACAGTGAAACACTGTGATGGTCACATAGAAACAACATGTTAAAACAGACACAATGAAATGAACCTTACTGTAAATAAACTTGTTCCTTATTGTATGTAGTTAGCTGTGCTTGTTACTTGGAGCGTAGCCAGTAGCTAACGGGTTGCTGTTGGAGTTGTAAAACTGCTTTTCTCTTCCGTCTATTCAGAGTGAAATGTACAGACATTGATTTAAAGTTGTTCAGAATGTTGTATGTATTGTTACGTCTGATTTTGAAATTGGCCTGTTTTAACATTTTCTATTTGAAAGAGGAACTACAGTGTTCAAGGGTCCTACTGTGTACCGCTCTGTGTTCTGATTTCTCTTTATTCGATTATTACAATGTCAATATAGTTTTTTACATTCTGTGGCACCTTTAAATTAATTGTAATGAAACTGCTGCACCATTTAAGGTTGAACGAAAAAAATATTTGTGGTTGTGGTGGGAAATACAGATATTATCATAGAAAAAAAATGAAGGAAAAAGAAACAGAGAAAAGGCAGAAGGAAGGAGGAATAAAAAAGAATTTTAAGAAAGTGGCTCAAGCTGTACTACTTGCATCAGGATAGAACTAAAAGCTAAAGAATGTTAGAAACAACTGTATACCTGTTATTGTACTGCAGGCACTGTGATAAAAAGCTGGTGAATCAGAAAGTAATTTCAGCCTCACTTCAGGACTGAATGCAGCAGAAAACTGTAAGAACTGGCCCTCAATGGGTTGCTAACTCTTTCTGACACTAGGGGGAGTCGTTCTGCTACAGTATCAGTAACATTTCTGTAAGTCCTTATTCTGTACACTCTCTCTCTCTTTCTCTTACGTTGCACCTGTTTCTGCAGGGCAGTCGTGATTTCTCTGTAGTCATAGTATGGAATACACACACACACAGCTCTGTCAACTGCCTGGAGCCACCCCATCACTCCCCCCAGTAGCTGACCCTCAGAATACCACATTACTCTGTGCACCTTCGTCACGACACTTGTAGCAATAGGTGGGGGGTGGTGGTTGGGTGTGTTGGTTTGTGGGAAAAAGCTAGCACCTGATGTTGTTGGCTCAAGATTATAGCCTGTTCTGCAGCTGGAACTGCTTTAGTGGGTAAAAATGAACACCTTTGAAAACAATAAATGTAAAAACAATTAAAAGCTCAGTTTATTATGTAATATGACTATAAGTACTAATATTTTAATAATATTAATGCAATAATATGTTTATTTAGGAATACATGATAATAACACCAATGGGGTCACAGGTAAGGCATTAATAACATGCTAACCCATTTTCCTTCACCATTATTTCACCATAGTTGCACGCTGTTGGTATGACTACAACCATAGCTTTTTTTGGTTAAATACAGCCCCAGTTTCCAAAGCAGTTGGGACGCTGTGTAAAATGTAAATAAATGTAATTAAAAACAGAATGCAAATCTCATATTATATTCACAATGGAACATAAAACACATATCTGATATATATGATGAGACATTTTAACATTACATGAAAATGATTAACTCATTTACAATTGATGGCAGCAACACGTCTTAAAAAGTTGAAAAAAGTTAATAATTTTCATGAATGGAAAACTAATATGCGTTCTCTGTTCTATTGTGAATACATTGTGGCTCTATGGGATTTGCAAATCATTGCATTGTTTTTTTTATTTACATCTATTTACATTTTACACAGCATCCCATGTTTTTTGGAATTGGGGATGTTCATCTTTTAAACCAATAGTTCCACTGATTGCTCAACAACATTGATTTTCAGCTGCAACCATGAAGCGAATTTGAGTTTGAGTAGAAAGAGTATTCATTTACTTACTACAGGCCACAGCAGAACAAAGATTTTTCATAGAACTGCAATCTTAGAGATTAATATTTATCAGTTATGTAATGTTACAATCAACTATAATAGCCTTATATTCAGTAAAGCAGAAGGAAAAGCTTCTGCTCCTTCAGTAATGATGTCTGGGAACTACATGTTTGTCAACTGTTATACTTGTTGTATTTAAACTCTGAGCTGAAGGTTAGGGATTCGGTCTTGTGACTGGAACGACGCCGGTTCGATCCCCTGGACCAACACCACACGACTGAAGTGCCCTTGAGCAAGGCACCTAACCCCTAACAGCTCCCCGGGCGCCGTGGATAGGGCTGCCCACCTGTCCGGGCCAAGTGTGCTCACTAGTGTGTGTGTATATATGGGTGTTTCACTGTGACGACAAATAGAGGAGTGGAGGTCAGTATGTGTGTGGATTAGAGGTTGGGGTTGTGCCCTGAGTGAGTACAGGTAGTTTGGTGGCTGTAGTTGATTGAAAGCGCAATGTTTGGGTTCAGCAGAAAATGCATGGAATACTTTGGGAGGAATGAGGGATGAATAAACGACAAATAAAGAAGTGCGGGTCAGTATGTCTGTGGATTAGTGCTTGGGGATCTGCCCTAAAAGAGTACATGCAGTTTAGAGGCTGTAGGTTAAATGAAACCGTAAGTTTGAGTGTGAGAGAAAATGAATGGGACTCTATAAGGAAAAAATAGGGATGGAAAAAAACGACAAACATAACATAAATCCTTTTAATTTGTCATGTTTTGAAATCCACAAACTCCATCAATCAAGGATCAAACTATTCAAGTGAATAAAAAATAACATCAAACACAAGTTATAATATTAACTTTGATCAAAACGTTTGACGTACTGAAATGAGGCTTAATTAGTATAAAATCAAAAATTGTGAGCTGCTAAGAACATGTGACAGATAAAAAAACAGCCTTGCATCAAAATAATGAGATGCTTTGATTACAATAAACATATGTCTGCATAAACACATAAAACCTGCAAACACTAAATACATTACAACAGCAACTACACCTATCTGTGATTTCATCAACAGCTAATGAAGAAGCTGTCTAGCTGCGGGACTCCTCGGCCAGCTTGTTCCTTAACTCGGTTAGCGATGGTGTTTCTTGACAAACTGACATTGTTAAAAGTGTGAATCTGGTCGGGACACACCTGCTCACGACACACCTTCTCACAGACCTTCAGCATGCACTGCTTCACAAACACTCCCTCTGAAAAGCACGGGCGATTTCTTCAGCCACAATAAAGCTAGCTTTCACTGCTGCATTGTTTTTGGCTTTTGTGAACAGAATCTGCTGCGACTTCAGTTTGCCTTTTAATTCTTGTGCAGTCTGTTGCTTTTCTTAAAGACTAGCTTTGCCGTACTGAGCTCCGTGATTGGAGTTAAAATGCCGGCGTAGATTGTCTCTTTAATAACCGTCATGTTGCTTCATAACACAAAAGGCATACCGGTCTTTCACCTTGAAGCACGAACATGTATTCACCCTCCCATCTTTGTTGAAACAGCCGTCTATCTGGATCAACTTTTATTTTTCTGGACATTATGGGATCAGCCGCGTTAACACATCAATGACTACACTGTCGTCTAGTGGCTGTAAGCCGTAACTTTAGTTTTTGGTCAAAGCACGCTTCTGACCTATTTATTTTTAGACACTAAGACCTTTCAAGCTCTCGCGGGCCACAAAAAAGGACGTGGCGGGCCACATTTGAGTTTGACACATGTGCCCTATGGGAAAAAAATCTATAGCTTTCTGGAATCCGTGCATTTGATCGAAAAGCTGTATACAAGCCCAAATCACACAATCAGACCAGACAATCTGTTGGAACCAAGTTGATATCCCTGTGGGACAAGTTTTACAATGAAGATCTGACAGAAAGCAGAAAAACAATAACAATAAGCCATAGTCTAAGCAGGTTGTGTTTAGTTTTTAGGAATGTAGAACAGCAGCTCTTTGCCACAACTAAAGAAGTCAATGTAAAACTAATAGATACTGGGGAAAGCATGGGGAAAGACTTCAGATGTGACAAAAGTCATGAATAAAAGCAGAGGAAAAGAGAACAAGTGACTTAACAGCTCCACAGGCCAGTAGAACATGTCCAACATCCTTTCCAACAAGTCCATGATATTATTGCTAACCTTCAGGGAACTGGAGATATCTTGCAAATTTATGTCTGACTTGGCCTTGACGGCTTCACCGAGACGCTCACTTTTGGCTGAGGTCCAGAGAGCCAGAGAAATTTAGAGTGCCATAAATTGGCAAAAATAACAGTACAGGATTACAGGGCGTTGTGCTCCCTCTCCAACCGCACATGACTTTTATCGTAGTCTTCAGGAAACCGGAGATAATGGCATTCAACATTTGATTTCTGAAGTTCTGTGAATCAGTGGACAATTGTTAGAACAGGTCAGTAAAGTGTGATGTGACCTTTTCAACGAGCCCTGGATCTGCATTGGTAGCCTTCAGGGCACGGGAGATACAGACCCCAGTTGTGTTCTTTGAGGCGTTCATGTTGTTAGTGCCATAATCACATGATCAGCGACTAGTCAGCGTGGAGCGGAAATCGGCTTTATCAAGCAGTAAAGCAGACTATGCAGTCTGTGCAACCTGATAAAACCCTCAATATGGGAACTAGAATGAAGGTGTTTTACTCATATAGTCAGAGTAAGACCAGATTGTGTAGTTATGCTTTGTTAAGACGTATCATATTGAGCTTGCACCCAGATCTGTTGGCTGAGTCTCTTTTAGCATGCCGCAGTGCCGTGTTTCTTTCTGTGAACTTATGTCTTTGTGGGTTTGTAGTAAGAAGCACAACATAAATCTCACAGCTGTTATCAAGGGTCTCTACAAAGGGCCAGTTTGGCTGGGTGCTAACATTAGCTAAGTGAGACCATTTGCGCTAAACTTTGAACTTACCTTATAAACTGCAACCATTTCCTCTCCTCTTTCTCATCTTAAGGAGAGCACCAAAATAATAATTGAGTTGTGTTTCAGAGTCAGATCTATTCAGCCAACAAGGAACATACAACTGTAGCATGTTGAAAAGGTGGGAGCTGCCGCCAGCACAGTAGAGAATCTGACCCGGCCATCTTAACAAGCAGATCTTTTTAACCCTCAGTGGTGTCTCAGTAAAGACCTGAAAATGGCACGGTACCATACTTGTATTTACATGTACACGTGGAGAGAAAGTATTTTCTCTTCAGTGTAAACTTTCTGGCGGAGGTGGCTGTTGTTCCTCCTTGACTGTAATGCAGTTGGCCTAATGGAGCAAACTAGCGAACGTGCGGACCGAACACGAGGAAGGCTCTGAAAAGCTTGGAGCGGAGGGAATTCGTCTAAGCAAACAGGTGCACAACAATTAAAGCCTCCATAAAGGCTTTCCACTTTCATATCGCCGAGCTGTGGTGGACACGATTTTCTCATTACAAACAGGTTGGGGAAGAATTGGCCAATTTGACAGCCACTGTGGTCGTTTTTCAGCCAAAAAGCACACACACTCATGTTCACCCACGCGGCAGACGGAGGAAGATGTGTTTGAGCACTCAGTCCACTCTCAGTTTCAGAGAGGAGAAGTTAAAGCGATTTAAGGAGTTTATCCCCAAAACTGTTCCCCCTCGTATCCCAAATGTGAACAGCCAAAACATGGTTGGTATCCGAAGGTGCATCTGTTAGTGCACAGTAGCAGTAACGCTAACCAGTAGGTGTTTAGTAGCATTAAAGCCACTCAGTCAGCAATCAGTAGCAGTAATGCTGACCAGTCAGTGCCCAATATCAGCAATGCTAATCAATCAGTGCTCAGCAGCAGTAATGTTAATCAATCAGTGCTTAGGATCAGTAATGTTAATCAATCAGTGCTTAGGAGCAGTAATGTTAATCAATCAGTGCTTAGGAGCAGTAAAGCTAGCCAATCAGCACTTAGTTGCAGTATCGCTAATTAGTCCATGCTCAGTAGCAGTAATACCACCCAATCAGCATTCAGTAGCAGTAATGCTGACCAGTCAGTGCTCAGTAGCAGCAATGCTAATCAATCAGTGTTCTGCAACAGTAATCCTAACCAGTCAGTGCTCAGTAGCAGTAATGCCACCCAATGAGCACCCAGTAGCAGTATTGCTAACCTGTCAGTGCTTAGTAGCATTAATTCTATCCACTCAGCGCTCAGTAGCTGTCATACCAATCAATCAGCTGTCAGTGGCAGTAATAAAACCCAAGTAGTAGCTGTAATGTCAGTCAGTCAGCATTCAGTAGCAGTAACACTAATCAGTCAGTGACTATTGAGAACCAGTCAGTCCTCAATAGCAGTAATGCTAACCAATCAGCTCTCAGTAGCAGTAATGCTAACCAGTCAATGCTCAATAGCAGTTATGTTATTCATCAGTACTTGGTAGCGGTAATGCTACCCGGCCAGTGCTGAATAGCAGTATTGCTAACCAATCAGCACTCAGTTGCAGTATTGCTAATCAGTCAGCAATTAATGGCAGCAGTACAAGCCAATCAGTGGCTTCAATGTCAACCAATCAGTGCCCAGCAGCAATAATGACAACCCATCAGCGCTCAGCAGTAGTAATGTTAACCAAGCAGGATTCAGTAGCTGTAATGTTAACCAATCAACATTATGTAGCAACAGTGCCAACCAGTAAGCACTTAGTAGCAGTAATGCCAGCCAATCAGCACTCAGTAACAGCAATGTTCACCAATCCCCCAATTTATTAAGGACTAGCTTCCAGACACACTCTCGTGTTTTGCCTCACATCTCCAGTGCTAAAAAAAGAAAAGGCAAACATCAGATAAACTTCAACAAAGGTCTGAACTGGTGAACTACACTTGGTCCTGAAGGAGGTCTGATTCGGGTCGAACTCTTCTTGTTCCAGACAGTGTTTGCAGATGTTTTCATTATCTCTAATTGCCACAGTACCAAAATCAGAAAGCTTTTAAAACTGTAGCAGCCCAAGGACAAAACATTGCAGCACACAGAGGAGGCAAAGAGAATGCAAGAGAGAGAGATAGAGAGAGCTCAGAACAAATATAAATACCATTGTCTCGCCTCATGTACCAAATATAAATATCGCAGAGAAAATTATTCCAGTTCAATAAAAAACGTACATCCCATGATATGAATATTTTATTTGTTTATTCTTATTTTGTTCCTTAATATTATCCCTATTAATATTAAGCATTCTGCTCACTGGTTTGGCAGTTCTTAGTTATAATTCATGCCAGTAATATTTACATTAGAATTTGTGGAAAGAGAGGAGGTAAAGAGGAGAGAGAGCGAGGGAGAGAGAGGGAGAAAAAGGAGGAGAAAAAGTGAGAAAGAGCAGGAGAGAGTTAGTGAGACAGAGAACCATAAAGAGGGAGTATGAGTAAGAGAAAGGGAAGGGATAGACAGGGTGACTGAGGAAAAGAAAGGAAGGGTGAGTGACAGAGTGTGAGAAACAGAGGAGGGGCTGAGTGAGAGAGAGAATAAGAGAGTGTGATTGCGAAAGAGGAGCAGAGAGAAGGAAAGAGGAGGAGGGGAAGTGAGATAGGAGGTGATTAAGAAAGGAGCAGAGTGAAGGAGAGGGAGGAGGGGAAGTGAGAGATAGGAGGTGATTAAGAAAGGAGCAGAGTGAAGGAGAAAGGAGAGGGGAGAGAAAAAAAGAGTGGGGAAAAAGAGAAGGGTGAAGACAGAGGGTGAGTGAGAAAGGAGCAGAGAGAAAGAGAGGGAGGAGTGTGAGAGGGGGTGATGGAAAAAGAAGCAAATAGAGAAAGAGGAGGGGAATGAGAGAAGAAAATGAAAGAGCAGGGGGAGTGAGAGAAAGAGGAGCAGAGAGAAGGAGAGATGAGAGAGGAGGAGAGAGTCTGAGAGAGGGGGGGAGTGAGAGAGAGGAGGTGATTAAGAAAGGAGCAGAGTGAAGGAGAAAGGAGGAGGGGAGAGAAAAAAGAGTGAGGAAAAAGAGAAGGGTGAAGACAGAGGGTGAGTGAGAAAGGAGCAGAGAGAAAGAGACGGAGGAGTGAGAGAGGGGTGATGGAAAAAGAGAAGCAGAGAGGGAAAGAGAGTAGGGAAGAGAATGAGAGAAGGAATGAGAGAGCATGGGAAGTGAGAGAAAGAGGAGCAGAGAGGAGAGATAGGAGAGGAGTGAGAGAGAAGGTGAGAGTTTGAGAGAGAGGAGGGGGAGTGAGAGAAAGAGGAGCGGAGAGATAGGAGAGGAGTGAGAGAGAAGGTGAGAATTTGATAGAGAGGAGGGGGAGTGAGAGAAAGAGGAGCAGAGAGAAGGAGAGATAGGAGAGAAGTGAGAGAGAAGGTGAGAGTTTGAGAGAGAGGAGGGGAGTGAGAGAAAGAGGAGCAGAGAGAAGGAGAGATAGGAGAGGAGTGAGAGAGAAGGAGAGAGTTTAAGAGAGAGGAGGGGGAGTGAGAGAAAGAGGAGCAGAGAGAAGGAGAGATAGGAAAGGAGTGAGAGAGAAGGTGAGAGTTTGAGACAGCAGGGGGAGTGAGAGAAAGAGGAGCAGAGAGAAGGAGAGATAGGAGAGAAGTGAGAGAGTTTGAGAGAGAGGAGGGGGAGTGAGAGATAGAGGGTGATTGAGAAAGAAAAGGAGAGAGAAGGAGAGATCAGAGAGAAGTGAGAGAGAGGAGGTGATTAAGAAAGAAGCAGAGTGAAGGAGAGGGAGGAGGGGAAGTGAGAGATAGGAGGTGATTAAGAAAGGAGCAGAGTGAAGGAGAAAGGAGAGGGGTGAGGAAAAAAAGAGTGGGGAAAAAGAGAAGGGTGAAGACAGAGGGTGAATGAGAAAGGAGCAGAGAGAAAGAGAGGGAGGAGTGTGAGAGAGGGGGTGATGGAAAAAGAGAAGCAGAGAGAGAAAGAGAAGGGGAATGAGAGAAGAAAATGAAAGAGCAGGGGGAGTGAGAGAAAGAGGAGCAGAGAGAAGGAGAGATAGGAGAGAAGGAGAGAGTTTGAGAGAGGAGGGGGAGTGAGATAGAGGAGGTGATTAAGAAAGGAGCAGAGTGAAGGAGAGGGAGGAGGGGAAGTGAGAGAGAGGAGGTGATTAAGAAAGGAGCAGAGTGAAGGAGAAAGGAGGAGGGGAGAGAAAAAAGAGTGAGGAAAAAGAGAAGGGTGAAGACAGAGGGTGAGTGAGAAAGGAGCAGAGAGAAAGAGACGGAGGAGTGAGAGAGGGGGTGATGGAAAAAGAAGCAGAGAGGGAAAGAGTGTAGGGAGGAGAATGAGAGAAGGAATGAGAGAGCATGGGAAGTGAGATTAAGAGGAGCAGAGAGAAGGAGAGATAGGAGAGGAGTGAGAGAGAAGGTGAGAGTTTGAGAGAGAGGAGGGGGAGTGAGAGATATAGGGTGATTGAGAAAGAGAAGCAGAGAGAAGGAGAGATTGGAGAGGAGTGAGAGAGAAGGTGAGAGTTTGAGAGAGAGGAGGGGGAGTGAGAGATATAGGGTGATTGAGAAAGAGAAGCAGAGAGAAGGAGAGATAGGAGAGGAGTGAGAGAGAAGGTGACAGTTTGAGAGAGAGCAGGGGGAGTGAGAGAAAGAGGAGCAGAGAGAAGAAGAGATAGGAGAGGAGTGAGAGAGAAGGAGAGAGTTTGAGAGAGAGGAGGGGGAGTGAGAGATAGAGGCTGATTGAGAAAGAGAAGCAGAGAGAAGGAGAGATAGGAGAGGAGTGAGAGAGAAGGTGAGAGTTTGAGAGAGAGGAGGGGGAGTGAGAGATATAGGGTGATTGAGAAAGAGAAGCAGAGAGAAGGAGAGATAGGAGAGGAGTGAGAGAGAAGGTGACAGTTTGAGAGAGAGCAGGGGGAGTGAGAGAAAGAGGAGCAGAGAGAAGAAGAGATAGGAGAGGAGTGAGAGAGAAGGAGAGAGTTTGAGAGAGAGGAGGGGGAGTGAGAGATAGAGGCTGATTGAGAAAGAGAAGCAGAGAGAAGGAGAGATCAGAGAGGAGTGAGAGACTCCTCAGTTAAACAAATAAACCACAGTTTGTTTGAGGGTCTCGGTGGAATTGTGGGTACATCAGGAAAACATACACACACACACTTACATCATCTATCTGCTCCTGAACGCTTCTCCCAGATCACTGAGCAGAAATAGAGATAAATGAATCTTCACTGGGAGAATATTCATATCCTGCATTGTGTGGTTGCTGCAGGAGGGGTAACCAGAGAGATTCAGGGTGGTTTGGTGTGAAATGGTTCAGATGAGCTTCACGGTGGTGGTGATAGAAGACAGTGGTGAGCAGGTCTACAACACAAGTATAGAAACTTTAGTTACCAGTGAGCATGCATCGTCAGCGTTTATATGGAACGTTATGTTGATGATGGTGAACATATTGAAAATAATATGATTTGGCGCACGGCAGCCTGCATGTATTCCTCCACATGTTAGACGAGGTTTAACAGTAACCATTGCCTGAATGTTCTGGGCCAGTAAAACGCAATGCCATGACAGCAGTACGGAGACTGACCTGCCCAGTCAGACATATTCATGTTGGGATGGACGGCAATGAACAGTACGACACAACTGAGGCTAAACTCAGCTCACTTGAACATTTACAATTTTTTTTTTTTTTTTCGTTCATGCATTAAAGCATTTCCAGGAAGGATCATGCGGCTAAAAGAGAAAGAGGTTTTACCGACTAACCCCATAAGACAGACCTTTTAATTAAAAATGAGTTTGGTAGCCAGTACTGCATCTGTGTCACACCCTGCCCTGTTTCCTTGTCTGCATTCTCTGTTTACATTCCCTGTCTTTGCCATGTGTGTTTGTTTATATTCCCTCATGTTAGCCATGTGTGTCTGTTTGTTTTGATCACGTATCCGTCTCCGTCCCTCACCTGTTTCCCTTCTGTGGCCCCGCCCATTGTGCCCAGCTGTTACTCATTTCCTCTCATTAGTCTCTGTATATTCATGCTATTTTCCATGACAACACTGGGGGTGCATCTTTGTTTACTTTGTGTTAGTTCCGATGCGACCGCGGACACGTTGATACTAATTACAAGCAAAACGACAACAAACACATAAAATACCTAGCATAACATGTTCAGTTAGAGGGAGTCACAGTAATTGGAAGACGAGAAAAACTTGGCTGAAACAACAGTGTTACAAACACAGCACAGAAAGATCAGAGTGTTGTAAAGCCGCCTTCCAAAGAAGAGGACCTGCGTCTATGACTGAAGGCGCTAAATTTAAAACCTCCACCCAAACCTCCGTATGTCTGCTTCTACCATTCTGTGGAGGAGAACCAGCATCAGAGCATCCTTATCCAGAGAAATGGCTCGCTTATTAAGCTCTGAGGAAGCAGACGAGTCGGGTGCCGGTGAGGCTATCAGTTAAGTAACTGTTTTCTGATCAGTGTCCACCGCGCTAGACTATCTGGGCTGTAACCCAAGCCGGGCAGCTGGCTTGACTTGGGTTTACACCGCGTTTCAGAAATATAAACTCACCGTCTTTATGTAGGAGTACACGTCCGACCTTCTCACTATGCACGTACTGATATGCTTCAGTCATTTTATAGTTTTTCATTGCCGAACCATCTACACCTTCCGAGAGTACAAAGTAATTTAAAACATGTAGCCATATGTAAACTCAGGTCACCCTTTTATATCATTCACCCGCTGTGTTATTAACCTTGGATGAGACAGTGTTGTCCCATTCAAACTTCTTACTGTCTCTCTGCTCTCCTCCCATGTAACTGTATTCATTTTGGTTTGCTGACTGGAAGTTCTAACACAGAGGCGGAAGAAACACACGCTTAAAAGTGGGTGTGGCGAAATACGATGAATAAACCCCGTTTTCCCTTTGTGTTCGTGGTTCATTGTGGTTTATGCCATTTCCTGTTTCCGGCTTGTTTGTGTTTGTGTAATATGCTTTGTGTTTAGTTTTTTATTTCTTTGTTTATTAAAAAACTATTTTTGGTTCGTCCGTCCTCCGTTCGTCCTGCCTTCTCCTCGTCTGTTCCACACACTCTCCAGTCTGACAATAGACATGGCTTGCAGAAGATAATATTCTTATGCATGCAAACGCCAGCCCTTAGATTATTGATAGCATTAATGTGAAATGAAAGTGAAATGTAATTGGTAGAATCTGGGCAGGTTAATTAAAAACACTGTGTTATTCGTGTTTACCAAGCGATCTGTGTTGTTTTATGTGAATCTTGTCTGAAAGAGCTCCACTTGTCCGACTTTATTAGTATTCTGGCTGAAGCGTCTTCTTATAAACACTTGGCTTATTTACAGCAAAAAGAATATAAGTCAAGTGAACGTATATAGTAAGGATGTACATTTAAGAGTAAATAAGCTGAACTAAATACAAAGACAAATTATTTACACAGTGTCCCAGCTGGGTATGTATATTAGATATTTTTGTGTTTTTATAAATAATAACAAAAGATTTTTTCAGGACAGTAGAAATTAGTTTTGTTTCTTTTTTTCTATTATGAAAACTATTATGAAACAGTCTCTATGAATTGCTTCAATGCAGTCAATTTTGAGCTGAACACCTCCCTTCTTTTCATCCATCTCTCTCTCTCTCTGCTTTCGTCTTGTCTTTCTTTTCCCCTCCCACTCTGTCCTCTGAAGCAGTGATGTTTCTGTTCAGAGTGGTTTAGATCAGGTGGGGGAGGCCAAGGCCAAAATACAGTAGCTGAAAAGAGTGATAGTCTAAATTCACATCCACATGAATAAACTGCACTGTGTCCAAAAGTCTGCAGACAGAGTTTCTTGTGAAATTAAGGTATTTATGGGGTTTTCGTGTTGCAGTAACAGTCTATATTTTCCTAGGAAGACTTTTCACTAGATGATGGAACATTGCTTTGAGGATTTGATTGAGTATTGATGTTGAGCCTTGTTTTGAGGGTTTGACTGGACAGTTATTGCAGTGATGTTTCAGCTTATAACAATTCTTTTAACACTAACTGATGGTGTGAACAGCTTCTAATTTCTTAAACTAGCATGTGGGAGCATGTGTCGTCTACATGGAAAAGATCTTACTATGTTTCAGAAGAGTCAGATAATTGTCCTGCATCAAGGAAAGAAAACAGCTAAAGGAAAGTTGGAATGTCTGGAACTGTAAAGACAGTGAAGAACGAGCAACTTCATAGTAAAGTCAGATGGTAAGAAATGAACAGTAGAACTATGTTTAACAATGAAATTAAAAGCATTACCACACAACCAGATCTAAATAGCTTTGTTAACATAACATCACTTGTTAGTGGAGCTTCTTACATACTCAAAAAAGCTGCTTCAGTTTGATGGGGATCATAAAGAAGCAGAGAAAGAACAATGGCTAAGAGGTCATCTGCTCTGATGAGTCCAGACTGATCCTATTCCATGGGAAGAAGTGCCCACTCATAGTTCCCACTGTACAAGTCTCTGGTTTTAGTGATATGATCTGGTGTTGGGCTCCAGTTGGTCAGGTCTAGGCTCAGTGGTAATGAAATGAAGTCAGCTGACCACCTAAATGTACTGAATGAGCAGGATGACAGTGCGGAGATTCATCAGGCTCAGATTGTAAATACAATGGTTCAGGGAGCATGAGGAGTCATCTTTATACATAAACTGCCCACCACAGTCCTGGGCTTATTCCCGCTAAAAGACAATAATACAAGATCTGCTCCCAATGTACCCCATATATGTTATATATAATATAATATAATATATTTATTTCAGCTACAGTGGCGAAATGGCCACTAGGGGGCCATTGTATTTGAATTTGAATTGTGAATTGTATTTGAATTGTGTTTACTACACCACCACTAAAATATGAAATGGTTGTATATTGGGTTATTCATGTACAATTGATTTGCATATTTGATTCAAGCTATTCCATATCATCATTTTTTTCACTGCATGAACAAATGCAAACAGCCACAATGCTTTTGCTTCCAGCACACATTACACAACCATAAGCTATACTATGAGTTGCATTAATAAACATTTATACCAATATTTTACTTAGCAGTCTTTAGCTGTCCTTTGTCTTCTCTTTCCCCACCGTGTGCGGTTTTAAAGGAGAAGTGTGTGGCAGGTGGTGTGTGTTTTTGGAGCATGCGGGGGTTATTAGTCACCGTTTGGCTGTGTGAGGGCTTCCTGTGGACACCAGGAGATACACACACATGCACAGGCTTTCACTATAGGGCTACATTCTTGTATTCAGTTGTTTGTGTGGGTTTGTGTACTGAAAACAATCATTCATTTTTTACACAATCTTTTTTCCAGCCTTTTTATTATCTCTTAGAATTAAACAGGCTGTTTTTGTTACTGTTACTTTAAGCCTAATTTATGTAAATGAGCTGTATTCCAATGGGCTGCCCTGCATTGTGCACTCTTTGTAGCTCCAGAGTGAGCAGGCAGGGCTAAACTGCTGCAGGCTGAGTAGGTGAATGTACAGCGGAGCCCAAAAATCTGAGAACACATTAAAAGTCAGTTGTGTGTGTGTGTGTGTGTGTGTGTGTGTGTGTGTGTGTGTGTGTGTGTGTGCGCAAACCTGGAAATGAACAGAAACATGATTAGAAGAAATGCTTCTTTATTTCTAGCTAACTTATAACTTATATGTCCAAAACTAATAAAATGTAACATGTAAACCAAATGGAAATGTATTATTATAAGTTCCTCTACTAGTAAGGCATCACTAGTATTGATGATGTCATATGGCTGCAGTGCATTGTGATGATGTCATATGGTTGCATTGAAGGCAGTTCTACAGAATATAGTACAGTCTAAGAAGTTCTCTTTAATAATGGTCTAGCTAAAGCTGGAAAGACTGGATGATACATTAGGGTTAAATGGGATGTTTAGATGGGGATTTAGTGTATTTTTAATAATAAAATTTTTTGCTTGTTTTCGGTGGTATTGAACATGTATGCTTCTATTTGGGCTTATATGTCTTACAGACAGTCTTTGTACATGAAGCTCACAATGTTTTAAGTTCAGAAGAAACTTGTTAGCTATTATTAAAGCATATCATTAAAGCAAAACAGGGACATAAATACTGAAATACTGAAATTCATACAGAGATTAAAAAGCGTAGCGTCCCGCTAATGGGCTATGTTGTGCACTGGGCAGTTCCTTCAGCGACAGCCTGCTTCACCTCAAGCGTGTGAAGGAGCGGTATCGCAGGTCCTTCCTTCCTGCTGCTGTTAGACTCTACAATCAGCACTGCTCCCAGCGAACCACACATACACAGCGGACCACATACACACACACTTAAACACTACACACTTACAGAAAATATATATTTTATTTGTGTAATGTAATGTGCAATATTTTTCCATTGCCCCTGTGCAATTAAGAGGCAACATGCAATTATTTGTAAATATAATCTTAAGAGTTCTTGACTTTTTATTGTTTATATTGTGTATATAGTGTACTGTTTATTTAGTGCCTTGATATCCCTTTGCGGCTGTAACATGGTACATTTCCGCTACTATTTAGTGCTAAACTATTTAAATATTAGTAATGAAACTTAACAATGGATTCTACAGGCAGCCAGTGGAGTGAAGCTATAACCGCTATATTATTTACTATATCTCGCTGCTGCATTTTAGAAAATTTGTAGTTTGTTTGTTGTCCTTGTATGAGGTCCATTCTGTGCTGCCTTAATATTTTAAGTTATTTTCACTGGGCATAAAATGCAAACTCTTGTTTTAATAACTCAAAATTTTGTACACCAACTTTGTTAAAGTTAAAACAGCTTTCCTTTTTTACAGTGTATGAACAATAGACTGCAGTGGTGGAGAAAAAAACAAAAGCGTGGATCCGTTTCTTAGCATACTGCTAAGAAATATTAGTAATATTATTAATACGTGGTTTAAGTTACTACATTTTACTCAAATAATTGTGCTGCTAGTAGAATTTGCAGTGAAAAGGTTTTATTAAGTAAAGCAAGCAAAATAAAAGCTTTTTTCTTCATCTCAGACTTTTCAGCAATGAGCATGTAAAAATAATTCAAAACAGTCTGTTTTTGCAGCGTCGTTTCCATGTATAGTTTGTATTGTATGTGTGAAAGATTACTCAGCGAGGAGCATAAAAACAGGCTAAAATACAGTGTGCATATGCTGCTGTGAGTCAGAGGCGTAGAGTGTTTCACACAACTTCACATTTACATTATGGTCACATGCACAAGTTAAAAGGAAGGTCCATCTTAATGTTTAGGTCTGAAATGACCATACTGAAGAAGATATGACGACAGTAGTAGATCATTTACTCAGATGGCATGTTCTTTTGACTGAGTTCTCTTTGAATTCTCTTTCAAGAGAAGCACAACCCACATTACGAAATGTTCTTCCACACATGCAGTTGCATATTACCACCAGAGATGTTACCAAAACCCCAAAACTTCAGTAGTGTTAACTATGCTTACAATGTTTTATTTTTTTAAAAATCCTATTGATTTTCCTATATACATGAAATTACAGACGCATAAACACACACAGAAAGCTGGTGGCATTTTATTCCATTTATGCAACACACACACACGTTTGTGACGGTGTGATAATGCTGAGTCACAAACCTCCCTCTTTCTCTCTGTTTGACCGCACTGAGTCACAAACACCTTGTAGGACAAAAGCTGGATGAAAGCCGAGCGAAGAGCCTTCAGTGGGTTTTGGAGGCATTTCTCCAAGCTTTCTCACATGCGCACGTTGGTGTTTGATCTGTTGGGGGTTGTTACGCAACACCAACAAACTGCACCGCCCTTCCCCTCAGTGCAGAGGACTGAAGTGTGCAGGAACGGGAGAGAGGCCTGAACTTTGCTTAGCAAACACTAACGTTATGTCGCCTTTTAGTTAGGCCTTTTATTCAGAGGCAGTTTTACTTTAAATCTGAATTAACCCTGCAGGCGTCTTGCTCAGTTATCATTCAGGAAGTACTGTAAATAAATGGGTAGGTAAGGGTATACCACCATAAACTATTATGACAAAGTCCTAAAAGCACTAATGTTACAAGAGTTCAATTTTTGTATTTAACTGTGTGGTACAGTTAAGGAGGAGGGAAGGAGGCAGGAGGGATGGTAGCAGCAAGCATTTCGACGTTTACTTCACACTTCACAAATCTAAAAACCAACAGAAATCCTAAAACCAACAAAGCAACTTTGCCTTGACCTCTAGCTAGACATCTCAGGTACTAACCAGAAAAGTGCATTTTCTGAAGGAAACGCAGGATGGTTGTGTGTAAATGACAAATAGAGGAGAGGAGGTCAGTATGTCTGTGGATTAGAGGTTGGGGATCTGCCCTGAGTGAGTACAGGCAGTTTGGAGACTGTAGATTGAACAAAACTGTAATGCCGAAAATGAATGGGTCCCTGTGGGAGGAACAAGGGATGAATAAACAACAAATAGAGGAGTGCGGGTCAGTATGTCTGTGGATTAATGCTTGGGGATCTGCCTTCAAAGAGTACATGCAGTTTGGAGGCTGTAGGTTGAACGAAACCATGAGGTTTGGGTGTAATCGAAAAAGAAAATAGGACTCTATGGGGGAAAAAAGAGACGATAAACACTACAGTCTTGGTCCAGGGTCTGACCTGAGTCAGTGTATGTAAAATGGTGTCTGTTGAGCAGAAGTTCAATAGATTGGTGTGCACTTTTCTATCCTATTCATTCTCTATGGAAAAAAAATCAGGAAAAATCAGTAGTTTTCTGGAATCCGTGCATCCAGTCAAAAAGCTGTGTACAAGCCCAAATCACACAATCAGTCTGGATATCTGGCAAAAGCAAAAAACGAATAATAATACAATTGCAATTGCAATTGCAATTGCTGCTCCTCATCCCTCTTTCTCTATTCTTTCCCTCTCCGCTCCTTGTAAAGGCGCCCACACTTCTGAATAAATATCAGCATCAGGTGATTCTCATTAAGGGGCACCGCAAACCCCTGTGTCGAGAGTGAAAGAGTTCGCTGCTCCACCTCGCCAGCTTAGCCACCAGGAGATGTCAGGCATAGTACAGTAGCTGCACTGAGAAACAGGAGGAAAGGGCTTGGGACATCATCCTCATGCCTCTCGTTACCCTCTCTTGCGGTTATTTTCCTCCACCCATTGTCACTCACGGCTGTCATTGGCATGCAAGGTTCAGCCACCAATGAGAGAGAACGGTCCTCCGCCCAAACAATATCTGATCAGTAGCGGTGCTGTGTCAGAAACTGAACAAAGATGAAGGAGGTAGAGGAGAATTAATGAAGTTTGCAGCAACAGATGGGCTACAGCCTGTTACTGTGCATATACATAGTTAAGCTATAAGGTGGGTGTTTCTACTGGATGAGGACGAGGTAAGTGTTTCTTATAAAGAGACCAGTGAAAGTGCAGAATTTGGTATAAAACTACATTCAAAGGATCCCAAAAAAAAAAAAATGTTTTTTTTGTTTGTTAGCGATCTCTTGAGAAAATAATAATAATTAACACCATTAAAAATGTTTCAAGCTGTGTTGTCTTTGTTTTTTCCAGGCCGACATGCGCTCCAGAGAGTACCTGCGGATACATTTTCCTCCCACCAGCACTGAATAGAAACACACACAAGTGAGTCTGATACTGAGACAGACCTACGAGACAGACCTGCATGACAATCTCCCCCTGCTCACCTCATGAGCAGGGTTCGCTCTGTCAGAGAAGATCTGACTGACTGTTAGTTTAAGCATAGCCACTGATAACCTGGACTGGATGGTCACAGCTCTGCTTTCACTGCTGTTTAGGCACCTAAGCTTCCTGTTTAACACCTGTGATTTTAGCAGTATGTGTAAATTTACCTGTAAGAAGACCAGATATCATTAGAACGGATGTAAATAATCATAGAAACAGTGCAAAGTAACATGAATATCTTATTTTGAGAGATGTAGATAATATTTTGTGCGCCAGTTTGAATAACAATGTTTAGTTCCAGATTTCTCCTGGACACCCCAGACATTGTATGAATTTATAAAACTCCTTTACCAGCAATCTTGATTTAGCTTAATGAAGTACTGAGCAGTCAAAGCAGGTATTAGATGAGAACTGTAAATAATACTGGGTTGTTTCCATGAGGAAAAGCTTGGAAAGGGTTAAATACACACTGACGTGTAAAAGCACTATATTCTGTATTAATACTATTTGAATATTTTAAAAATAAAGTGTTTTGCTGAGGAAATACAAGCTTCCTGTCTGGAAAAAGAGTTTTTAAAATATAATTATGTCCCCAAGTGCCTAAAACTTTTTCACAGAACTGTACTGGGTAACAGTAACAACACTGCCATGTGTATTAGCAGGCTTTGTTATTGCGTTAGCACACTGTGAATTGGAAAAGGTCTTGTATCACTGCGAGAAGTCCACAATTATTTGTGTCAGGCTGTAAAAGCTGCACACGCTGCAGATTAAAATTGGATACAAATCAAGGCTTTTATCAGCTATTGCTTAAATTCTAGTAGTTGTGGCTGATGTGGCTCCGACAAGGCTTCAGAAAACCCGAACGCTGTCGTTACTGCCATGCAGTCTTTTGATGTTTATCAGGGAGAGAAACCTGATGTGTAAAGATGTGAGTCATTTTGGAATTCTGTTTGATAGTCTTCTTTTTTTCTCGCTGCTGTTGGCGATCCCCTCAGCATCACTTCAGAGCAGTCGGAAATGCGAGCATGTGTTTATTATGCTGTTGTGGTTCAAAACCGCTGATTACTCACAGCTAATCGACTTCAGATTCATTAATGATGCGACGGAGAGTTGCTAGTCTTGTCTGATGGTTAGACGTGCCAGACAGACTTAAAGAACTGTTGTGTATAGAAGAGACGTGTAAGGTCATGTGTGTAGGAGAGAGAGAATAAACTCGTATTGGGAAATTATATGTAAGTGAAGATCAAAAATATTCAAGTTGATCCACAGTTGGGTAGAAGAGGAGATTTTTTTATCATGATAGTCTTATCAAGTCAAGTCAATGGGGTTTTATTGTCATTTCAACTACATACAGAGTACACAGTGAAACGAAACAACTTTCCTCAAGGACCATGGTGCAACATAGACAGTGCATACAAGACAAGTGCAACACAAACAAACAAGTGCGGACAGACAACACAACATAGTACAGACAGAGAATAATAAATAACTGCCGGTAGTGTGCAAATTGTGCAATGTGTAATAAATAGAGTCCAGTGAGGTAGTAAAGTTGTCAGTGCAATGCTTTGTGCAAAGATGCTTCCCCTTTTTATATCTGGGGTAAATGGTTGGAGAGAGAGAGAGAGAGAGAGAGAGAGAGAGAGTGAGAGAGAGAAAAAGAGTGTACATGTACCAGAAGATATCAGTTCAGACGTTGAGTTGTGTTGAGAAGTCTGATGGCTTGGGGGAAGAAGCTGTTGCAGAGTCTGGTCGTGCTGGACCGGATGCTGCGGTACCTTCTTCCTGATGGCAGGAGGGAGAACAGTCTGTGTGAAGGGTGGGTGGGGTCATCCACAATGCTGGTTGCTTTGCGAATGCAGCGGGTGGTGTGAATGTCCAAGACGGAGGGGAGAGAGACTCCGATGATCCTCTCAGCTGTCCTCACAATGCGTTGGAGGGACTTGCAGTCAGAGGCTGTGCAGGTCTTAAACCAGGCAGTGATGCAGCTGCTTAGGATGCTCTCTATGGTTCCACTATAGAAGAGGGTGAGGATGGGTGGAGGGAGACGGGCCTTTCTCAGCTTCCGGAGGAAGTAGAGACGCTGCTGGGCTTTCTTGGCTGTAGAGCTGGTGTTCAGGGACCAGGTGAGGTTCTCCGCTAGGTGGACACCAAGGAACTTGGTGCTCTTAACGATCTCCACAGAGGAGCCGTTGATGTTAAGCGGAGAGTGGTCCGGTCTTGATTTCCTGAAGTCAACAACCATTTCCTTGGTCTTCTCTACATTCCAGTGAAGGTTGTTGACTGTACACCAGTCTGTCAGCTGCTGTACCTCCTCCCTGTATGCTGACTCGTCGCCTTTGCTGATGAGACCCAGCACAGTTGTATCATCGGCAAACTTTATGATGCTGTTAGAACTGTGTTTCGCAACACAGTCATGAGTCAGCAGGGTGAACAACAGAGGACTCAGTACACTGCCCTGGGGTGCCCCAGCGTTCATGGTGATGGTGCTGGAGCTGCTGTCCCCGAACCAGACTAACTGGGGCCTCCCTGTCAGGAAGTCCAGGATCCAGTTGCATAGGGGGGTGTTGAGGCCCAGCAGGCTTAACTTCCTGGTGAGATTCTGTGGGATGATGGTGTTGAATGCTGAACTGAAGTCTATGAACAGCATTCTGACGTAGGTGTCCTTCTTCTCCAGGTGGGTAAGGGAGAGATGAAGGGTGGTGGTGATGGCATCGTCCGTGGAGTGGTTGGGACGATATGCAAATTGCAGGGGGTCCAATGAAGAGGGGAGTTGGGTCTTGATGTTCCTCATGACTAGCCTCTCGAAGCACTTCATGATGATGGGCGTGAGAGCTACGGGGCGGTAGTCATTGGGGCAGGACACCGTGGACTTATTCGGCATGGGTACAATGGTGGTGGTCTTGAGGCACGTTGGGACAGTGGAGCTGCGCAGGGAGGCGTTGAAGATGTCCTGTCAACTGGTCTGCACACTCTCTGAGCACTCTGCCAGGGATGTTGTCTGGTCCTGCAGCTTTCCGTGGGTTGACTCTGCGCAGAGTTTTCCTCACGTCCACTGCAGTCAGGCACAAAACCTGCACGTCTGGCTTGGGTGTGATCTTGTTCACCAACGTGTTGTTCTGTGCCTCAAACCGTGCATAAAAGTTGTTTAGGGCATCGGGGAGGAAGGCATCACTGTCACAGGACGCACCTCAGGAGTCATCCACGGCTTCTGGTTTGGACGTATGGTAATGGTCTTGGAGACAGTGACATCATCAATACACTTGCTGATGTAGCCAGTGACTGATGCTGTGTACTCCTCCAAGTTAACAGAGTCGCCTTCAGTCGTAGCCTCCCTGAACATGTCCCATGCAGTGCACTCAAAACAGTCCTGAAGGGCAGAGATGGCTCCTGCCGGCCAGGTTTTCACCTGCTTCTGAACTGGTCTGGAGCGTCTGATGAGGGGTGTGTAAGCTGGAGTCAGATACACAGACATGTGGTCCGAGAACGCGAGGTGGGGGCGGGGCTCCGCCCGGTACGCGCTGGGTATGTTTGTGTAAACAAGGTCCAACGCGTTCGCTCCTCTCGTGGCAAAGTCCACATGCTGATGAAATTTAGGGAGGACTGACTGGAGATTAGCGTGGTTGAAATCTCCGGCGACAATGAACAGTGCATCTGGATGTCTGGTCTGCAGATCGCTGACGCCCCCGTGCAGTTCCCACAGTGCCTCTTTAGCATTAGCATTAGCGCTAGGCGGTATGTACACGGCGGCTATCAGCATGGCGGAGAATTCCCGTACTAAATAAAAAGGTCTGCACTTGACTATGATGAACTCCACCAGCGGAGAGCAGTGCTTGGCAACAGTCACAGCGTTGTTGCACCATTCTGTGTTGATGTAAACACACACGCCTCCACCGCGGGTCTTCTCGGACAGAGCCGCGCTCCTATCCGCTCTGAACGAGGCTAGCCCGTCTAGCTGAATGACGCTGTCTGGAATACTGTCGCTGAGCCACGATTCCACAAAGACTAGAGCACAGCAGTCTCTGAACTCTCGCTGGGTCGCTCGCTGGAGTCGAATGCAGTCCAGTTTATTATCGAGGGAGCAGACGTTTGCGAGGAATAGCGATGCTATATCCGGGCGGCTAGGGCTAGCGGTGACACTTCCACCGGGCTCCGCCATCAGGAAACGCCGCGGACTGCAGGCCTGGGTCTTGTAGCAGACTGAGCTCTTGTAGCGTCTGCAGAACTTCGTCCGGAAGATTGTTTTTAGGCTGATTTCTCCACTGAAGCAGGGTCTGGCGGTGGTAGGATATGTGCACTGGTGTTCCGATGCACATATTTGCAGAGATGGACGTGAGTATCCACAAACAATAACACAAAAAGCACCAATTCTCGGACCAAGAGTGGCCGCTGCGTGTTAACGCGCCGCCGACCGGAACCGCAGAGTCCCCACCCCACTTGTTTTGCTGGAAGAAAAAATTAGGTTTTTGCCGTTTTTGTTTAAAGTATTGTGACACACCTCCTAATAACTGAATTCAGGTGTTTTTCATTCAGTCATAGGTGTATAAAAATCAAGCACATAGTCATTGACAGAACTGATCGTTCTAAAGAGCTCACCGAATTCCAGCTTGATCTGAAATAGGATGGCGCTGTTGCAACAAGTCAGTTTGTTTAATTTCTTCTCTCCTAGATATTCCCCCAGGGCTGGGACGACACATCGACATAACGTAGTCAATTGCGAAATTACCGATTAGCATAATGCATCGATGCGTTGCAAAGATGGCCGCGCCTACTGAAAGCATGGATTTATCCGTAGCGCAAGCTGCAGCTACAAACAATCGCTCGCGTACTTTAGATCGCACACATCTAAAGTTGTGGGAGTGTTTCACACAGAAACACAACAGTGTGGTGTTCTGTCAGCTCTGCACAGTGGAGATGATCACAACAGTACAACTGCTATAC
This sequence comes from Megaleporinus macrocephalus, assembly GCA_021613375.1. Classification (NCBI taxonomy): domain Eukaryota; kingdom Metazoa; phylum Chordata; class Actinopteri; order Characiformes; family Anostomidae; genus Megaleporinus; species Megaleporinus macrocephalus. Next base: position 36,389,012 of record CM038704.1, on the reverse strand, counting down.
ACGAGCACTCGAAGCACAAACATCCTGTAGCGCTTTATCAACACAGCAGCAGGACAGCACCTGTTTACCTCTTTTTCTGATTTTATCAGATTATTTTAAGATTATTAACACATGTTTTTTTTCAGTAGTGTCACTTGAACAGTCCCATAGCTAATCATTTCTTAATCGTCCAGGGTAGATACCTAAGGCTGTTCTCGATACCACGGGAGCTTCAAAACACACATAGCTGGTTCTCAAATGGCTCTCTGCCACATATATAGTCCACAAACTGTCCGATTCCTTGTGCGTGAGGCGTATAGGCAACGTGTCATCGGTCCAGTCAGAGCGTAGAACCTTTAGTCTTTTTAACCATTTATAGATCACATGCATTTAATACAGTAAGTCTAAAAAGGCTATATATATATATATATATATATATATATATATATATATATATATATATATATATATATATATATATATATATATATGCACAAAATCATCCATTGGTTACAAATCCATAACAAAAGAATAGAAACTCATATTAGAGTAATCTAAAAATTAGTTATTAGGTTAATCCACTGATCGAAAAAAAGAATCGTTAGATTAATTGATCAAGAAATGAATCGTTAGGTGCAGCCCTAATGAACTGTGATTGTTATTTTTAAGTTATTAAGAAGCACAGCAGATGTTACAGAGCAAGGTCGCCGAGTACTGAGGCTTATAAAAGTCACCAAAGCTCTGCTCAGTAACTGACTCAGTAACTCAGTAAAAGTTCCCGACTTCCTCTGCCAAGCAACGGATGGAGTTTTGTGGAGTGACATATCATGCCTTTCTAACTGGCAGCCAGATGGTGCGTCTGGATTTGGCGAATGCCAGGAGAACGAGACTTGCCTGACCTTATTGTTTTGAGTGTGAATTTGGGTGCAGGAGGAATTACACTATGGAGTTGTTTTTCGGGGGGACGCCTAGGACCCTTAGTTCCAGTAAAGGGAAATCTTGATGCTCTAGCATAGCAAGACATTTTTGACCAATTGTATGCTTCCAACTTTGTGAGAACAGTTTAAAGAAGAGGATGGTGTCCCCTTGTCCCAAGCAAGGTCTATAAAGGCTGGTTGGGTGAGTTTGGTGTGGAGGAAGAACCTGGCTGGCCTAAACAGAGCCCTGACCCCAACCCCATTGAACACCATTAGGATGAACTAGAACTGAGTTTTTGAGCCCTCTCATCCAACATCAGTGTCTGACCTCACAAATGCTCTCCTGGGTGAATGGACAATAATTCCCACAGACACAGTCCAAAAAGGTTCTTTAGAAGGGTGGAGGCTGGCATAGCTGTAAAGGGGGGTCCAGCTCCATGTTAAAGTCTTTGGATTTAGAATGGGATGTCACAAAAACTTCTCTAGGTGTCCCAATACTTTTGTCCTTGTAGTGTAAATGAAAAGACCTCAGACGTGCAGAATGCACACCAGCTGAGACAACAGTGTCTGGTCAGTGATTTACACAGAAGGCGTCTATGAAAGTTATATAGTTATATAGTAATATTGAGTATTAATAAGTATAAATGTTGTTGCATTTTAGCTGCTGGTAAAATAGTTGAATCAGTTTTTATCATGCTTCAGTTAGTTTACTGATATATGAAGGATTCACACATGATGCTTGATGCTAAATTAACTAACTTTTAACTGAATTTGGAAAGACAGGGAATCTAAATCTGTGTTCTTTCTAATTCTTTCTAATTTCTAATCTATATACCAATAGTGTTCCTCCATTCCTTAATTCCTTAATCCATACAACAAATTAGTTCCTATATTCCTTCATTCCTTTATCCATACACCAACATTGTTCATTTATCCATTCATTCCTTTGTCCATACACCAACATTGTTCATTTATCCATTCATTTCTTTTATCCATACACCAACATTGTTCATTTATCCATTCATTTCTTTATCCATACACCAACATTGTTCATTTATCCATTCATTCCTTTATCCATACACCAACATTGTTCATTTATCTATTCATTTCTTTTATCCATACACCAACATTGTTCATTTATCCATTCATTTCTTTATCCATACACCAACATTGTTCATTTATCCATTCATTTCTTTATCCATACACCAACATTGTTCATTTATCCATTCATTTCTTTATCCATACACCAACATTGTTCATTTATCCATTCATTCTTTTATTCATACACCAACATTGTTCATTTATCCATTCATTCTTTTATTCATACACCAACATTGTTCATTTATCCATTCATTTCTTTATCCATACACCAACATTGTTTATTTATCCATTCATTTCTTTATCCATACACCAACATTGTTTATTTATCCATTCATTCTTTTATTCATACACCAACATTGTTGCTTTATCGGTCCATTTCTTTATTCATAAACCAACATTGTTCCTTCATTCATTCATTCTTTTATTCTTACACCAACATTGTTCCTTCATTCATTAATTTCTTTATCCATACCCCAACATTGACCGTTTGGTGACTGTTTAATATTACACTCAAGTTTAACATCATGCAAACCTTTTTAATATTTTAGTATTTAACTTTTCCCTTTAAGACTTTTAGTAGTGTATTATTTATGTAATAACCTCGTGACTATAAAAACTAGACTGTGAAGGGTTTAAGTAGAGAATTTCTCTTTCAGGCTGTTACACACAGAATGCAGAGCAAATGGGCAAAACATGCAAATTATTCAAAAAAAAAAAAAAATTCACATCCAAACTACAAACTGGATGCAACACGACTTATTTGGAAAGATGCTGTGTTGTTCACACTGCTTGGTGTGCGAGAAGTCATTAGTGTTCTAATGAATTAATGATGTAATTACATTGAAATTGCTCTAAAGGTTTGGTTATAACTAACAGAATAATATCTAAGTGGCAGTTTATAGGGTTGAAGCTGAGTTTCCTGATGTTACGAAAGACTCCGAAAGAGAGGGAGAGATCCAGAGTATGTACGAGAGACGGAAAGGAAATGTAGCTTTGATCTGTCTCTCTCTCAGATCTCCCTCCTCTCCTCATCAAAGGCCTTTACGAGCTCTCAGACGTCACGTACACGCGCGGCGGACACTCACAGCTGGTACGGATGACGCTCGGGCGCACGTTGGCCGGATGCAGCGCAGTTTGAGGTGCGTGATGTTAGAGTTTAGTGCTGCCTCCGAGGGTCTTTCACGATCGACAGTGCAGCATGACTCAGTCTGAGAGCTTTCACGACACAGGTGAAGCTGCAGGGGGAGGGGTGGAGGGGAATGCAGTGGGGAATAGGGGGTATATCTATCTCATCACTCATAAATAAACAAGATCAGAGCTGTTCACATTCTCTTTCTGCTTTTGGACAGTTGAATCTTTCAGATCCTTCACATCCTCTACAAATCAAGTTAGACGATATGTTTTGTAGATTTTCTTTAGGACACTGTGTAAGTATTTATTGTGTCCACTTCATAGTCCAGCTTCCATTCTCTTCAGGAGACCCACTTTCAGTTCTTCACACAGACACACCTTCAGTTCAGAAGTTGTTTCAGCTTTTTCTGCTTCTCACCATCCAAATAACCCCAAGCACGTTGTTAACACCGAACACAGTGATGTCAGGATCTGGACTCTGAGGTGGTCAGTATGTTGTTCTGAGAACACTGGATCTCCTCTTCTCAGGGAGGAGCTTCTTGAACAGCTACACATCCTTTCAGACCCACAGCATTGAGTTGTCTTCTCACAGTAGAAGGGCAGACAGAAACACCTGTGGATGATTTCAGATCTGAAGCAAGAGTGGAGCTTGATAATCTCCTCTCTGTCTGATGGGACGGCTCCGGTGGTCTTAAAAGTCTCTTGGTGACTGCAATTTCACCGCAGTGGGAGAGACTGAACTGTACAGGACCCTTACTGCAATAGTGAGGGTGGGGAGGGGGGATTCCCTTTGGTCAGGACAATGAGAGAGAGAGAGAGAGAGAGAAGTAGAATGCATCAGCAGCAGAGAACGACAGATCAAAGGCTCTGTGATGGAAGTGAAGATAGAGCGAGGGGGGAGGGGGGGGCTTGACTTTAAACAGTCCTTTATTGTCACAATCTTGCCGACTTGAATCCGTCCCACAAACACACTCATCCCACCAACATAAATAATTCAGGACGTGCGACACACACAAATTCATCTTCCTCCTTTGTTTTCACTCTCTACAGAGTGCACAAGTACAGAGAGAGAGAGAGAGAGAGTGTGTAGGGAGGAATGGAAAGGTAAGGAGAATGATTAGTGTCTAAGCTTGTTGTTATCAGAGTTGGGCTCGTGGCTCTGGTGCTGAAACTCGAGGAGTTAGAAGTGCTAATGTGTTTTCTTGTTTGGGGTTGTGGGTTATGACCTCATTAGGGTATGCATGCGATGTATGACTAGGTTTAATGACTAAGCTTTTAAAACATAACATCCACACAGAGGTAGGCCGAGTTCCTGCTGAGGGCAGAGACCCTCCTCCTATCAGCTTAATGCAGAGTGGTGTGACGCACGTGGGTGGGGGGGGGCTTTTAATTAACGTCACACTGACACACACACTGTGCTGCCCTTTTACAAACAAGCAAATGTCATGGACACGCTGAGGGCGGCGCCTACCCGCTCCGGGCTCAATGCTGATTGGCTCTACAGGGGATCAGGACTCTGTGGGTCACTTTCTACACTGCAGTCTTAATTCAGGCTGCTGTTTGAGAAGCTGTTATAAATAATTTAGTGATTTTCATGAATCTAATTATACATAAATACATGAATAAATGAATAATTGATATATAAAACATATATTCTCTGTATACTTTGTTACACTGTTCTTCAGTGGTCACGATGCCCAAAAGACCACTAAAGAACAAGTATTGTTTGGGATTAGTACCGCAGTATCACTGACATGGTGGTGGTGTGTTAGTGTGTGTTGTGCTGGTATAAGCGGGTCAGATTCATCAGTACTGCTGAAGTTTTTTAAACACTGTGTCCACTCACCGTCCACACTAATAGACATGCCTACCTTGGGGGTCCACCGTGTAGATGCAAAGTCAGAGACAGTAGCTCATCCCTTGCTGCACAGTTTGTGTTGGCCATCCTCTAGTCCCTCATTAGTGGTCACAGGATGCTGCCCACAGGACACTGTTGGCTGGATGTTGTGAGTTGGTGGGCTATTCTCGGTCAAGCAGTGACACTAAGGGATTTAAACACTCCACTCCACTGTTTGATCCACTCATACCAGTGCAACACACACTAACACATCACCACCATGTCAGTGTCACTGCAGTGCTGAGAATGATCCACCTCCCTAATAGTACCTACTCTGTGGTGGTCCTGTGGGGGTCCTGATTATTGAAGAACAGGCTGAAGGGGGGCTAACAAAGTAGGCAGAGAAACAGATGGACTGCACTCTGAAAGGTGACAGTTACATACAAGCGCCTAATTACTGTCAGCTCTGTTGAATGTAAACATCACACTGCTGGAGAGGTTCCATTTAAGAGAGTTAGACTATAAACTAGGACAGTTATTGCAACCTGTCCATCTGGAAATGGTTACAAAGCCATTTATAAGGCTCTGTAACTCCAACTGACCATGACCTGGAAAACTAGAAGCAGTAGGAAATCTTCCCAGAAGTGGACAGCCTATCAGTGTTCCTTTAAGAGCATCATGAGGACTCATCTAGAAAGTCACAAACAAACCAGAGAAACCACTGCTAGCCAAGAAGAACATCTCAGAACATCTTGAAAGGATGTGTATAATAAGTTGATAAATCAAAAAGAGAAACACGTTTTATCTGCATAAAGCAAATGCCGCCCTACACAATAAGAACACAGTGAAACATGGTGGTGGTAGATGCTGTGCAGTTGGATTATGTAGCAAGACAACGCTTAAAAGCTCAAAAGCAAATACACCCAAAAGAAACAAAACTAAAGAGTCACATCTTAAACAGGCACTTAAGGTCTGTACAAAATACGCACATTAGATCAGCAGGTCATATACAAGAGCATTTCTAAACATTCCTGAGTTGGAATGATGTTGATATGTTGAAAACAAACAGCAAACTCACAAATTATCTTTTGCATACACAAATGCACTGATCAGCTGTAACCATTAAACCAGCTCATTGTATCTACACTTAATTTTATCAGCTCCACTTACCATATAGGAGCACTTTGTAGCTCTACAGTTACACACAGTAGTCCATCTGTTTCTCTGTGTACTTTGTCCTCTGTATACTTTTTCCGTTCAGGACCCCCACAGGACCACCACAGAGCAGGTATTATTTGGGTTGTGGATCATTCTTAGAACTGCAGTGACACCGATGTGGTGGTGTGTTAGTGTGGTCCTCTGGACACTTCTACTTTGTTGGTCCAGCTTGTAGAGCTAAAGTCTGACGATAAAGATAATAGCTTTTCTGCTGCTGCACAGTTTTTGTTGGTCATCCTCTAGACCTTCATCAGTGGTCACATGACACTGCCCACAGGACGCTGTTGGCTGGATTGTTTTGGTTGGTGGGCTATTCAGTATGACCCTGAGGCATTTAATAATGCCAGCAGCCTTGCTTTGTCTGATCCACTCGTAGCAGAACAACACAAACTAAAACATCACCACCACCTTGGTTACACTGCAGTGCTGAGAAAAATCCACCAATAAAACCTGCCATGAGGTGGTCCTGTGGGGGTCCTGACCATTAGGCACAAGGTAACAATGTATACAGAGTAACAGATGAATTACAGTCTGTAATTGTTAAACTACAAAGTGCTTCTATATGGTATAGTGCTCTGATAAAACCGACAAATACAGAGGTCATTTTAATGTTATGGCTGATCGGGGTGTACATATTTATGATATCCACTAATGGTGGTGCATGTGCACACTGTGTCTCTGCTCTTTTTCTTCACCCAGCAAGACACCATGTTTTGAGAGCAGTGCTGGGTGCCCTGGGCAACAGCACTGACACACACACACTCATACATATACATGCATACACACATTTTCCTCTCGCTCTTGGCTGACATTCTCTGCAGTGTTCCCTGAATTCCTCTGTAACAGCCAGGAATGCAGAGAGAAATACAGAGAGAAAGAAACAGCAAGTTTTGCTCAGGGCTCCAGTAAGCATAGGTCCAGCACTCCTGCTCTCATGTTCTCCCGGAGCAAACTACACACATAGTTCCAAAAAAGTTAGAACACTAGTGGTTGAGCAACTTCAGAATTTTATAAAGCAATGTCATGGAAGTCCATACGAATTAATAGCTGATGATGTCATAAATAAACCCACAGAAAAAAAGGCTTAGCAACAAGCCACTTTATAAATCTGTGACAAAGCTAACTCTACAGATTAGAACATGGATTTGCCTGGACCGCATATCCTAAACTTCAGGGATCCGTCTTAGGAGCATCCTAGATGCTCTTGCCAACACGCACGCCTGTGGTGAATATTTAGAGCGTCGTAACTCGCCAATTTAAAATAAACTTTAAATGTTTATAAAGTATGTATTATGATGGATTATAGGGTGTTATGCTACCTCTTCTACCACACATGACATTTAATGTACAGAACCCCTCACACAGCTTTTCACAGTAAAAGTGTCTGTTTGGAATGTGTTGCTGGCGTACAGTTTGAAATGAAAGTGAAAGTGTTTACAAAAATCAATAAAGCTTTTTTTTTTAAATACTTCGATGAAAGACATTTTACAAATCATATTTATGTTTTTATGTGCATTTACCTGCTCCTACAACTGTTTTTTTAAACTTCCTCCACAGTCCTTGCTGCCTGTCTGTTCTGACGGCAGTCTGCTGGGAGGCGCTATCCCACTTCTGACACCAAGGTGGTGTTTATATAGACAACAAAGTGCGCCCCAGGAACCTCAGTGCGTTCACCATCACAGGACACTACAGTATTTTATCTGTTTGTTTCTTTTTCTATAGGTATGTGTTTGTATAGGAAGTATCTGAACTTTTTCAATGTTCTTTAGAAACCAATTACAATAAACCGTTTTTTTCTTGTCTTCTTTAATTTTTGTTTATTTTTATTTATATTTTTGAATTTCCAATTCTGCTGACAAATATTTTAGTTTTGATGTGCTTTTTACTTACTCCTACAGCATATTGGAGTTTGGTTTTGCGGCTTAAAAACAGAAGGAACGACTCATTTTGATAAAAGTTTTGTCCAGTTAATTTGCATGATGCATAATTTCCAGTTCCAGAAACTCCCCACTACAGTTAGACTAAATGTATCCAGATAACAAGGGTCTTTTTTGTATAGCCCTACAGTGCTGTAACACTTTCTGCCATAAATGGATTTAAATAAATGGATTAAAATACAACACTATACAAAACTTTATCACAAAGCTATTATAAGACAGCATCGCAGGCATCAGGTTTTTTATACACTGATCAGCCATAACATGCAGCTCCACTTACCGCATTAGGAACACTTTGTAGTTCTGCAATTACAGACTGTAGTCCATCTGATTCAATGCATACATTGTTTGTCCCCTTTCACCCTGTTCTTTAATGGTCAGGACCCTCACAGGACCACCACAAAGCAGGTATTATTAAAGAGGCAGCTCATTCTCAGCGCTGCAGTCACACTGACGTGGTGGTCGGTGTTAGTGTGTGTTGTGCTGGTATGAGTGGAGTGAACACCTCGGTGATACTGCTGACCTGAGAATAGTCCACCAACCAACAACATCCAGCCAACAGTTGGCAGCATCTTGAGAAATCTTGTGTAAATCAATTGTCAACTTTTATATTTCACCAGTCACCTGCCAGGGCCACGTCCTCCTTTCCCACTTCCTCCACCACTCACCATCCATAGACACCAGCATAATGCCACATGTGTCATTTGTAGCCCTGACTCTCAGCCTTAGCCCGCCTGGTTGTTTCTTGCGATCGGCCACCATCCAGGCATCCTCTGCATCTGTTGTCCAGGCTTCCTCGCCCCTGTCTCTTACACCATCGTCCAGCTGTCCACTGCCTCCAAGCTTGATATAGTTGTTCCATGAACCTCCACTCGTGCACCGTCACGGGACGCTGCAGTATTTTATTGTTGTGTTAAGTCTGCTTGTTTTGTATTGTTTTTAATGTCCCTTATAAACCATGTACAGGCTACATTTAAAAGGCTTTTGATGTTGAACAGCAGTGAGGTTAGCACTGAACCAAAATGTTTTGGAAAAGCATTTTTGTAGGTCTGTTTTTGCATGATTTCCACTCCTGCTGACAAATGAGGGGAAAACCCCTTCTAAGCAGTGGGTTTCTCCTCGCAGAACAGTAGGTAGAGAAGCAGATGGATGCTGGAAGGTAGCGTCTTTGATCCCAGCATGTTTGATCTTCCAGGCGAATCAGGGATCGTTTGGCTTGGCCTGGTTTCTAACAGCCCGGGGAAGAACTGCTCTGAGTATCAATAATCAACCTGCACCAGATATAGTTCTCACTACAGAAAGAGAGAGAAATCAATAGATTAGGTGCTATAAAGATGATCGACCTGCAGAAGACACAACCCAAATAACTGTATGCCTGAGGGGACAGAAAGACAGGTTTTTTTATGTGCTCCCATCTTATTCTTTGAAATTTCTTAAAGGTGTAGTCCTCCCAAAATGCACTGAACTTCTGAACTTAGAAGTTCACCGACACCTACAGTGTTCCCATATCGAACATCCTGTATCCTGTCCTGTCTCCCACACCACCAGCACAATCAGTTGGTCTCCAGTGCCTTCGTTTAATGAAATGATGCTGTGCAAAAATAAAATATATGCAATTTTCCATCTAATCCTAGTGTAGTCATTTAGCTGAGACATGTTTGATGTCCAGATTATGTACCTTTAGTTTAAAACCGGAGCTACAGTACTACTATTATTTATACATACAAGAAGTAAACATATCAGTGAAAGATGGGTCATATCTTTTGCACATTGTATATTTGTTTGTGTTTATTTGTAGTCAGGATGTTACATTTATTAAATAAACAGTAGTTTAATATTAAATTGGGCAGAAGTGTAGTCTCTCTAGAGGATGTATTGACTTATTTTTTTTAATCACACAAAGATGCGTCTTTAAGTGTTCTTTACTAGAGACAATGGTTCTATTTACCAGACATGGGACCAAGTCACTAAGTTGCAAGTAACAAGTAAGTCTCAAGTCTTGACAATCAAGTCCCGAGTCAAGTCCATACAAGGAAGTCTCGAGTTAAGTCCCAAGTCTTAAACTTCAAGTCCTAGTCAAGTCACCAGATGTAACGTCATTTCATATTTAACACAATTGATGCAGTTGATTAGTAGTATATTAAACTGACATTAATATAACATTAACGTTTTTAAAGTTTGTATTATAACAAAAATAACTTGCATATGAAATTAGATAATTTCAAGTAGTTCTAATCACTAAAACCACAAAAAAAACCCACTAAAATGTGAGGAAGTTGGCCTTGAAGGCCAAGGTTGAGAAACACTGCACTATATGGAAGTATTAGTACTCATTTCACCTACAGGAATTTTAATAAGCATTAATATCTGGACGGGTCTTTCAGTTCTAACAGCATGTGTGAATTCAGCAGTAGCTCTGCATGTACTGATCAGTGTTTGGTACTTTTCTGCACTACTTGAATACTTCCTGTCTAAGATGTGCTTCCTAAATGCTTTAATGTTTCAGTAAAGTTCTCAGTGGACGGTGGAATATCTAGGAGGGGTAAGCAGAGGGAGAGAGCTTTGTTCACATTAGCTTCTATTTATCATAATGTTGCTAAGTTTGCTAGCTTGTTAGCCAGCTAGCTAGCTAACTGCTATATGTGAAATATACAGAGCAGAGACTTCCTGTTCTTTGTGCACCTCAAATGTTGAACAAAGTTTGAAGTGGTTGCAGCTCCATCTGTGATCTTGACTCCACATGCCCTATTTTTACTACACCACTGCTCTCCCCCCAAAGCTTCCCGTGATTGGCTGCTGAACTTCACTTGTTGCTAGGTTACGGATAAACTGAGCAGCGCAGCTCAGCTCCCTAGCATTACAGCACGATTTAATACTTAATGATCAGTTATTTAATTCAGTTTTCCTTATTTATTATGTAAAAATAGGGTGGCGAGTCTTCAAGTCTTAAAGCTCAAGTCCGAATTCAAGTCCAAGTCAGTAAAGGTAAAGTCTAAGTCAAGTCACAAGTCATCAGTCTAGTGACTCGAGTTGGACTCGAGTCCAAGTCATGTCACTCGAGTCCACACGTCTTCTATTTACAACCATTATTTATTTATTAATTTATTTATTGAAGAAAATGATCCAATATTTCATAGCAGTGAGTATATGTACCTTTAGCTTTTAATTAGTAGTTCATTTAAAGGTGAAATCTAAATCAGGTGGTTTTGTTTCAATAGATTGTGGGGCATGTTTGGTCCATTTATGTCAATGCTAGACTGAGAACAGTCCACCAACCAGCAACATCCAGTCAACAGTGTCCTGTGGGAAGAGTCCTGTGACCACTGATAAAGGACTAGACAATGACCAGCACAAAATGTGCAGCAACAGATGAACTACTGTCTCTGACTTTACATCTACACGGTGGACCAACAAGGTAGGAGTGTCTAATAGAGTGGACAGTGAGTGGACACAGTGTTTAAAAACTCCAGCAGCACTGCTGTGTCTGATCCACTCACACCAGCACAACATACATAATCACACCACCACCACATAAGGAGGATGTATTAACTTGTTTTTTAATCGCACATTTTTAAAAAGATGCTTCTTCAAGTGTTCTGTTTACAACCACTATTTATTTATTGAAAAAAATGATCCAACATTTCATATTAGTGTGCGTGCCTCTAGGATTAGCAGTTAATTAACAGTTTGTTTAAAGGTGAAATCTAAGTCGGGTGGTTTATTCCAGTGGATATTGGATCATGTCTAGTTCATTCATCATTAAATAGAACATTAGCAATAACGGAGATGCATGTTTTCTTTAAACAGCGATGACATGGTGCTTTATTCAACCTTCTTGGAAAAACAGCAATAAGAGTTCATGTGTTGGAAGAAGTCAGTAGTCACCCAAATGTTGCATTTTGAGTTTTTGGATCTTCCTTGTGCTCTGAGGGAGTTTTTCCTGACACTCTTCCTCAGCGATGGTGCCAGCCTCCTCCACTGAGGGCCTCAAACACACCAAACACCCACGTTCAAGCAGTGGCATTTGGCTTTACAGTTCAGAAAAAGCACCAACAAGCCAGCCTGAATAGAGCAGAAGATTTAAAGAAGCCAGCGTTTGGCTTTGTTGGTGTTTACAGGAGAAATGCAGGCTTTGTTGTTCCGTTACGTAAGAATTAATTATCACTGTCAGACTGTCATTACTTAAAGAACTTTCCAGACTCTGATAAATTCACTTCCACTGTATTGTATGAATAGAATTTTGTATGTTTGATCTATTCCTCTGGTGTTAAACTCTGAGTGAATGTCTGTTTGCCTGATTATAAATCATGAACACTATTTTATGGTTAAACACAGGAAAAAAGTTCATCTAAGCACACGGCACACTGGCCTACTTTCGGCTGAACTTTTGCCATATACAGTCAGTATGTAGACTCCTTGCTTCTCCCAGGAGCTTTGACTGAGTGAGTGTCAGTCATTCTGTCAGGACTGATAGAGAGAGCAGCACTCAGCCACTGAGACAGCGGCCGCATCGTAATCACATCATCCTGCAGACCTGCTGGGAAAACTGACAGCAGAACACTCTCTCTTTCTCGTCTCTCTCTGTTTCTCACTCTTTATATGTATATATATACCCATCCACTGCAAACTTAACTAACAAACTAATAAATATGGTATTTTAAATAAAAAAGTGAAAAAATGGGCCATATCTGTTGTACGTTGTATATTTTGTGTAATTTAGTATCAAACTGGGCAGAAGTGTGTTCTCTCTAGAGGATGTAATCACACATTTTTAAAAAGATGCTTCTCCAAGGATTCTTTACTGAAGGCAATGGTTCTATTTACAGCCACTTCTTTCCTAAATGGGTCTTCGCACTGTGAAGTGGTTCTTGAAATTAACAGAGAAGATCAGTGGCTCTTGAAAGTTTGTGAACCCTTTAGAACTTTATATATTTCTGCATAAATATGACCCAAAACATAATCATACTTTTACCAAAAATGGATCAAGAGAAACAACTAAACAAATTAGACAAAAATATTATAATTAATTGACATGGCGATGATATGGTGCCATGTAGAACCTTTTTGGAAAAACAAAAATAGGGCTTCATTTATTGGTACAAGCTTAATATTGTAACTATAGCAGAAGCCTTTTTGATGCTATATAGAAACTTTTTTTTTAATGAACCATGTTCAACACATTTCACTATACTATAATATAATACTATAATATAATAATATTACATATGTACCCGGCTGATATATATGATCATATGAAATAAAATTAAACAGAACTCAGAGATGCTCAAAGATTCAGGTCCAGGACATGAGGACAGAGGACATAGGTCAAATTGGGCACCCTGACTAGTCTGCACCTTTACTGTCCCATTCACACAGCTGGGTGTGTTGCACTGTGTGTTGTGAAACATTACTCCTGTGTCAATCAATAAAATCTTCTGTGAATTGTGCTGCAGAAGCTCTGTGTCGGTTCAGACCAGACTGAATGACCTCATGCATCTAGCCGGTCTGTGGTTTGTCCCTCTTTGGACTAAAGAGAGCTGTAGGTAAGTATATTAGTATTAGTGAAAGTATTAGAAAAGATCATTTCATTTCATTATCTGAAAGAAATTTGATTGCTTACTTTTAGTGGAGCTTATTCTTAGCTTCTGTAAGATTCATTAACAGCTTATGTGAGATGACAAACAAAAAATGTTTTATCTGGAGAAATTAAATTTCGAGACTTGCCACCGTGGCAGTATTTGGGCAAGAAGCAAGGAGAAGCCTTATGTTTATGTTCAGAAGTGTCTCTTTGAGCTCAGGGACTTCAGCCCTGACCGGGCATCCATCAACAAGGTCTGTATTGGGAGAGACAGAAAGAGATACCAGACAAGTCTCCTCTAAGTGCGCTGTCAAAATGGAAGCAGCTAAAAAAGGTTAGAGGTGAAGTTCTGGAAAGCAGGAAGACCTCTAATTGACTCCAACTTCGAAGTAATTTTGAGGCGTTCTGGCTTTTATTGGGTTTAGGTGTGGCAAACAACCAATCTGTGAGGAGTCTGGAGTTCTTCTCCAGGCTTCACCATGCTCATCAGGTTTCTCTTGTGATGCTGGACATAAAATTCACATTATTATGCAACAGGTACTGTATGTCCCAAAATCATTCTGTTTTGAACATTGACATGTTTTGTCTATTGCACACATACTTGAGGAAAAACATCTCACATAATGTTACAATAACCAGATAAATGATCACTTCGATATCGACATTTTGTTTTCATGTAATTGGGACGGTAATGCTTTTTTAAAATCCACTGTAGGCTGTGTGTCTGGGTTGTAAATCCCTAGCGAGACAGAGAGATGTTATGCAGTCTGATCTTAAGTGGTACCTTTTTCTGTTTGCAGAGCTCTTTTACAGTGGTTTTAGAGAAAGTCTGGCGTAGCCCTCAGGAAGGCTTTAATGACCGCCTTGTCCTTCAGGGTCATAAACCTTGTAGAGATTTTGGATAAGTCAGGTCACCCTCAGGTAGCAGAGGTTACATGCTATGGCCTGGCCTTTATTCAGCAAAATGGAGAGGTTGCAGGGGTTTAAGCGAGGATTCCAGATATGATTCAAAAGGTTCCCTACAGTCGGAACTGACCACTGCTGCCCAGGAGCACCCCTTAAGCCTTTCCGAAGATAATCATTTTTTGTCAACGTTGCCTGTCAACGTCCCATCCAAGTATCATAAACTGTTTATTTACCGTCTGATGTATCCCAAACTATGAAGTGTTCCTTTGTTAGGAAACCGCAGTGAGTCTCCACTTCCTCCGCTGCCCCCGCACCATAGTCACCAACAAGAGTCCTGCTTTAGTACAATAGAGCTTGAAATAACCATGCTGTAATTGTAACTAGAAGGCTCGGTGAAACCAGCCCATCAACAGAACCTATCCTGGATGGCAGCCGGCCCTCATCCCTTCCACAGTCCTCCAGCCTGGTGAGTCTCTTTGCACTGACTCTACGGCTGTCTTTGCTGCCCAACTTCGTAATGCTGCCTCTTCCTCACAGTCCTTAGCCAGGCTTATCTCTGAGGATTTGGCAGCGTCATGCTTCTCCAGACCACGGGGGGGCCACCAAATGTGATATTTTGGCAAAGAAGGAGAAGAAACATTAAGCAATTTAGGCAAATGGAGGCAGGTCACTTCTGACCACACAATCTAACTTGATGATAGGCAACACTGGACTACTGCACCTCAGTCCAGCACAGCACAAGCACAAGCATGTATCCAGCTCTTTAAGCTAACAACCGTAACTATTCACAAGATTAAAGAATCTTCCACTGCGAGTACAATGCTCCCATTGTGCTATGTGTATTGCTGGTCTGCACTGACATGCCCTTGTGTGTCCATGGCTGAACGCAGCAGGAGCAGGATGCTACAGTATTTGGTTATTGAGGTTATTAATTCCTGATGCTGTGGAATGAAGAATTCTCTTGCTCTATCTCTCTCTCTCTGTGCCACAGAGTTCGGCTGTTTATGAGTGTAATGAATGAGTTTTCCACTCAGTATCAATATTGAAGTGCAGCCAAAACAAACAAATAGCTTTGCAGATAAAATGACAGCGCTGAAAAACTTGTCTCCTGACAGGTACAATCGAAAGACCATCTAAACAAAAACAACTCTTTGAAACCTTCCTGTTTGGAATCTGGTCTAGAGAACTCGAACAGCTAAAAAACAAATTTACCAAGTTTCTCCAACCGCACCGCATGATACTAACTGCAGTTATCACAGACTTGCCCTAAACCACAAGAATGTGTTCACTAACCTATAATAGACTTGATGGTGTGGCTCTGACACTGTATGACTTACTGTTATCTATAAACATGCAATAAAGTAAATGAGGTTGGCACACACAGTGGCACAGTGGGTCACAACACAGGTTCCCTGGCCAGGTGAACAAGCAGTCAGGTGAGTTGGAGATATTGCCCCAAGAGTGAGTGTGTATGTCTGTGTATCTGCCCTGTATTGGGCTGGCAGCCTGTCCAGGATGTTTTTTGCTCTCCACCCAAATGAGAACTGGGATTGATTCCAGCACACCCCAGTACCCAGGAAGATAAGCAGTTTAGGTGATGAATGAACGATTGAAGCGAAATATGAAATTACTTGGCAGCATAATTCTTTCTGAGGTTTTGATGATGGTATAATGCTAAATGGTGCATGAAAGCTTCCATTAGCCTTGTACACTACTGTGAGCAGTCAGCTTCCAGACTTACTTTCAGTTTCTCAGAGACACACCTCCGAAGCCCAGTCTTAGTGGTGAGTTCAGAATTTTGTGCTGCTTACCACCCGAGGAATCTCAAACACGTTTAGTGATCTTGAGTTTTGGACTCAAGTTTTGGAGCCACGGTGTTGAGGTGTCATCTCACAGTGGAAGGATTAACAGAAGAAACCTGTGGAGGTTTTCTGATCTGAAGCAAGAGTGGTGCTCAGTTTATGCTCTTTATCTGATGGAGACAGTTGTTGGTTATTGGTCTACCAGGTCTTCCAGGTCGTGGTTAGGAATCCTGACTATTTCTGACTAATCTTATTTAGGATAACTGTAAAGTAGATGTTTTGCTATTAACTGTTGGTTAATATTGTAAAAAGCATTGTTTGCAGTGTTGTTAGCTCTGGTTTAAAGGTACCATAAAGTATAAAACTGTATTTACATTATCACAGAACTGACATACCATGGATTTCAAATACTGTTGTTCCTCCTTCAAATACAAATCCTGCATTTACAAAAGATGGACGGCTTCCTATTTACCAGCTTCCTAGTCAAATGTTTCATTCCACCTTATATGTACAGGCATCAAAATGAAACTGCAGCCCTATTTAAGGTGGAACAGAAAATATGCAAACCAAGCTGCCCAATAGGAACTTCAGCTCCCACATCTTTAACAGGATCCTGGACAACTTAAACACTCCAGAAACACAACAGAAACCTGTAAGTAGCACCCATGCTGTGTGAGTTTATCACTGTTTGCTGATTAAAGCAGATCATCTTAGACTGAAAGCTTCAGAGTGAGAAACAACTTTAATTTACTTTGTGGCAGAGCTTATTCAATTATTCATGATCTCAACAAAAATGGGAAAACAGCTCATTTCATTCAAGGACCAGATCATAGGGTGTAAATGGGCACATAAAACCCCATCTGTGCAGTTTTTACCCCGATCAAAGCTACAATCTTTCTGTGTAGAACATCAGAGAACAATTGAAATACTGAATAAATTAATTCTGTGGTACCTTTAAGCACCGTAATGCATGAATATTCTTCTCTCCTGCTGTTCATGGGTTCCCCTCTGGATGCTGGAGGTTTGTTAGACAGTGTGTGTGAAGCAAGCAGTGGTGTGTAAAAAATGAATTCAGTCTTTGGGCCGCAGTGTGACACACAGTGACAGAGAAGTGTGGAGGAGCCTTCTGTTCATGGCTCCATTGAAGCGCCTGTGAAATATATAGCCGGCAGCTTTGAGAGAAATGAATGTGCTGAAGTCTGTAAAGAAGAGGATAAAGGCAGTTATGAGGCTGAGAAAAAAAATTCTGGCTTTTGTTTACTTTGTTTAGTTTTAGTTGAGGAATTTAACAAAAATAGTTAAGCTATCAATCCAGTCACAGTTTAACGTGTCTCCAAACGGTGACTTTACAGGAGAGGCCAAAGATCTGCTTCATTTTGAATGCAAGTCAATGGAACCAGAAATGTTTCCAAGCTATTGTGGATCTTTTCTATTGGTTTATTCATCATGACATTTTCACACACTTTAAAGGGCAGCTGTTTAATTCAAATCATGTAGAAAAATAAAAACTGATGAAAATGGAGATACACATTGTCCACTTTGTTTTGTGAAACCTGGCTCAGAGTATTTCACATTTCTGCTTTTTTTCTTCTGGGTGTACTCATTGCAGGGTTACACTACAAACCAGCCCTACATCAGTTTTGATGGCTTCAGTGGTAAAATGGGTTTGTGCAATTAGGAGGGATGACGCAATAAAGAAATAAAACCTTTGCCACTGAATTTCACTACTTCTGGCCAACGTTAGACTGACAAGGCAGTTTGTGCTTTAAAGTTGGGGCTGTTATGGCCCTTTTCAGGAAAACACTTTTTATGTTTCCTCTCAAAAGCTGATGGCAGTTGAGAAAGCAAGTGCACTTCAAGTTCATTTCTTTTGTTTAGGAAAAAAGAGTACTTTGTTCTCTGTCGAGTACATACAAGCCTACGTTTTGTGCTGATAGATGTTGGACTCACAAAGAAGTTCCACAGCAGTTCTGTAAGTTAATTACTATTTTTTGACTGGTTCTTTTATATTAAGGCACTTTTTCTTGTGTCAGTATTTTACCCAAGTACCAATTGTCACACTGGAGGGTGCGTGGAGCAGACAAGGAGATGAGGAGAAGGCAGGAGGAACGGAAGACGGACCCCCATGCAAGCTTTCAAACAAATATAATTTTAATAAAAAAATGAAAACGAAAACAAAACATAAACACAGTACATAAACTCACTAAAAACAAACAAGACTAACAGGCAGGAACAGAAACATGCGGGCTGGATTAAAGAGACACAGAAAATGACCAACCACACATAGAGAAAACAGAAGGTATAAATACACACAAGAAAGGAACACCTGGGAATAATAGGCAGGGCCACAGATGAGGGGCGGAGACAAGGCTCACATGACAAAACATAAACACATGGCAGGAATTTAAACAAACGCACATGGGAACGACAGGGAATGAAAACAATGAACTAGAACGACGAGAGGGCGGGGCGTGATACCTATACTTTTACTTGAGAGATGATTTTGGCTTATATGCCATCTTTGGACTCGACACACCACTTAAGTGTGTGTGCGTTTAGTTTTATTTTTTTATTTTTAGGCAGCTGTTTATTTCATTTTTAGTTTATCACTCTGCACATTAAAGCTCTGAAGGAATTCTTCCAAGAAGAATTATTTACCCTAGTTCAGCTTGGAGTTCCACATTGTTGTTGGGTTTGGGGTTCTTCATCAATTCTGAAGACATCCACATTGGTGCAGAGTCATGGGGCGGCCAGGGCCACCCCTCTGACCGCTCCAGTTAAACGAAGTGAGACAGTCTGAGCCCTAAAGAGAAATATTGTCCTCTTTGAGGAACACTAAAATAATTTACACTTAAACATGATTCAGCACAATTTTGTTATTTAAATATAGTGGCCCTACTGTATGCCCAGAAGTATGTTAATAACTGCCACCCCATTGTGAACGTTTTTACTGCATCCCTGCATCCCTACAATATTTGCAGCTAGGACAAAGTTCAGCTGAAGAGATACAAAAATATTTCTGAAGTTATTAATCGTCTAGGCAGTAGCAGAATTAGTTTTATGCTTCCTGTGAAAAGTGCCTGTCACAAAAAAAAAATCAACCACAAACAGTAATCATGTTGTGACACTAAACTGTGGAATGAAGTCAGAACAAGCAAAATTAGCCAAGCAGTTAACCTAAAAGCTAGCAAGACAGATTTTCTAAACCATAATCACTATTATCACATTATTAAGCTAAACCTGAGACTGTTTTAGTGAGGCTGAAGCATAAGCAGCAAATTGATGGTCATGTGCCAAGATTAACCAAAAAGTAAGTTAACAAGTGTGCAGTAGTCAACCATAAACCATATCTAATGCAGTTTTTACGGTTAATACTGTTAACACTACTACTAGTTCACTACTACATGAATAACTAATAGTAGATAAAGAATGATTAGTAGTAGATACTAAGTAACTGATTTGTGGTACTGATTAATTTGTAATACTTACTGGACAAACTACATATTACTATGCAAAGCACAGTGTTACAGTGTTTCAGAGTGTGATACAAGGGAGGCAGAGAAAGCGGGTAACAATGAGAAAGGATGAGGAAATTGTTGCCAAACCTTGTCTGCACCCCACCAATCTGGATAAATATTGATGTGGCTGCGGCTGCTATTTGATCATCATCGGCCTCAGACCACTGAGCTCTGCCCTGTCACAATCTGGCAACCAGTGCATCGCTTACGCAGCCGGAGCCTCTCTACAGGCACTACACACACACACACAGAAAATGTCTTTTATTCAATGACATAACATAGGCTACCATATATATATATATACATATCTGCAAAGTAATATAATATATCCCTATTATTATTACATATGAGTAATATATAAGTTATGTGTAATAGGAATAGACTTATATGAATTATAGATAGTGTAAGATGTGGTTATAATAACAATAATAATAGTAATATGTTCAGTTCATGTTATATATACTGTAGCATTGGTGTAGAATAAGACAACAGCAGAGCTCCCTTGGCTGCTCTCCGATTCCTCTACCGCCTACCACACCATAGAGCGAGACTGCTGCATATGTATGCTGGAGCCCCGGCGCTCGGTCTTGGCTAACCGTGCCACTTGCACCTGCTCAAAGCAATGAAGGAGAGCCACAGTCAACACTGCTAGGCTACAACACCATCCTGCTGGCAGCCATCCTCAGTGATGCCTTCGGCCATGCTCCGCTGGTGAGCCTCACCGCAATGCCTTCTCTGCAGTCTTTGCTGCCTATCCATACCATGCCGCTTCTTTATTACTGTGCTCAATCAGGCTTGGTGTTCTCTGCCACATTGCCTCTTACTTCTCTCCAGTCCACTGGTGGGTGCTGTCCCACTTCTGGCACCACTGTGGTGTTAGCATAGAAGAAGATACACAAAACATAGCAATTTAAGTGTCCAAGATAGCAACCAGGTCACATCTGGCCACACAATTTCACTATATGGTTGACATTAAACCCACTTAACTACCTTACAAGGATGTTACCATGTCAGCACTATTGGAACCGAAACACACTTGGTATCTCCAGGCGTATTGTTAAGAACATCGTACAAAGTTTACTATAAAAAGAGTTCACAGCCAATTTCTAAAGCGTGTATGTGGGTCTACACTGTTACCCTTTATGTAACGCTAGCATTTCATCACCACTTCAAGTGTTAAATTTTAACACCGAAGGTGTTGTTGATACACCAGTCCTTTGTTGCATGGTAAGCCAGAACAATGTAGTATTCAGGGGGTCCCATGTTGGCTGGCGCCTCCAGCACTGGCTGGCTGCTAACTCACTCCAACATAATGGAGCTGATGCTGCAATGGCAACAGAATGTGTGGTGCAACAGTTCTGCTTCTAGAAATGTTCTTCTCTAGTTTAGTAGGTCAGTAACAAATATCTTACTCATTATCTCCTCCTCTGTCTTTAGCTTCAGTAACAACTCACTCTTTCCATTCCAATCTCTTGGAAAGTTTCCAAATAAACATATAAGCTATGACATCCTGTGATGTTTTTCAAAGGTACTATGTAAGACTAACTTGGTGAACCAGTTTGCAACAGCACTACCCTTGGTGTAAAAGCAATTTCACAATGAATTTCTATTTGAGCATCTATTTTACCCAATAATGGACAGCATAATGTCCTAAGTTTATTTTCAGGGACCCTATAGGTTAGTTAGGGGGTCCCTGACCCCTCAGGACCAGCTGTTTTCTTTACATCGAAAAATGTATACTGTTCAGAACACAGGTGTTAATGTATCACTGCAGCTGGGTTGAATGGACTTAAAAGGCAGCAACTTTTTTGAGATCTCCCCTGGAGTTAATTACATGGATGCATACAACTTTACTTGAACTAAGAAAACAGAAAGTAAGTATTCCTTTGATTTAACAGACGTGGCTACCTTAGAGAAACTTATATGAAGCACAGTGTCAACAGACAGCCATTATCAGCATAGCATGAAAACTGAAATAATGTTGTACCTGAGTGTTTCAGCACTACAGTACAGTTCAAATCATATTTTGATTATTTATGTAACGCTTAAACCTGAAGTAAGCTCAGTAATGTTAGACAGGGCACTAAAATAAAGCATTAAATGTTTTAGAGCCGTTTTTGATGGTACTTATATATTTAATACTTTATTTAGGGGGCAATTATTCACACAATATTCACCTAAAATGAAAAAAGTAGCTTTAGTCTGAATACTGTCTATTCCAAATATAACTCCACATGTATTACTAATGTGTAAGTAGCTCTATGTAAAATAGGAAAATGAATCTAAACTGATTTCACTCTCTGGGTTTCAAAATGATTTAATTCGTCATCACCGTGCAGGTAAGAACGGTGAGCATGCAATAGAATTGAAACTTAAATGGGTTCTATAAAAACACGATCATTATAAAGTGCTGTGTAAATCATCACACACACACACACACACACGGTGTACACACTAATCTATTCACTATTCTGCACCTGCTCAGTGCTCAACTCCACTCCCCTGAGAAATCTGCTACTGTCTATACTGCAGAGAGAGAGAGAGAGAGAGAGAGAGAGAGAGAGAGAGAGAGAGAGAGAGAGAGAGAGGGAATGGGGGCGTGAGGATGGAAAAAGAGAGAGAGATACAGGGGTTGAGAAAATAGAGAGATATGGGGGAGCAACAGATAGAGAAGAGGCGGAAACAGCAAAGACAGAAAGCTACTGGGATGGCGAGTCAGGAAGAAAGACATATAGGGAGGGATAGTGGGAAACGAGAGAGATGCCGAGGCTGAGCAGTGGAAGAAAGAGACAGAGAGAGAAAAGTAGAGGAGAAGGAAAAAACTAAAGAGAGAAAGAGAGCTCCAGGGAGACAGGGAGATATTGAAAGAAAGGAAGACTGCTACAGTAAAAGAGAGAGTAGGGGAGAGAGATACAGAAATAGAGAGAGAGAGAGAGGCGAGAACAAGGCCAATACAAAAGAAAAAAAAGTACACATACAAACTTACATGTCTGGCCGAGTCTCACAGGACAGCCTGTGTATGTATGTATGATGTGTCATAAACATGACTTTCAGGTCATGAGTTTCCAATTTGGACAAAGAGGCTAATAAGGCTTCAGTTTGCTAGGAAGCATAAAGATTGGACTCTGGATTAATGGATAAAGGTCATGTAGTGGAATGAGTCCTGACTGACCCTATTCCAGAGTGAGGGGAGTGTCAGGGTAAGAGGGGAAGCGCATGAATTGATGCACTCGGCATGCATAGTGCCCACTGAACAAGCCTCTTAAGATAGTGTTATAATCTGAGGGTGCCTCGGTTGGTTAGGTCAAGACTCAGTAGCATTATGTGGTAGTAAAATAAAGTCAACTGACCACCTAAATGTACTGAATGACCAGGTTATCACAAGGAGGAGTTTGTTTTTTTCCGTGTTTGTCCTGACCTTAACCCTATTTGATGCCTTTAGGATGTGCTGAAGAAGACTTGTGCAAAGTGGATGGACTCCCTTTGTAAATATAAGATTTCTAAGAATTGCATAAGGTTGTTGAAGAAAATGCCATAGCAAATGCATTCAGAAATCAAAACTAACAGCAGAAGTATGAGAGCGTGTTCCTTTTTTGCCCCAAGTGGTGTATTTAGTTAGAACCAACTTTCCAATCTATTCCATTATTTTACCTTTAAAAGAGAGAGGGAGCTTTATTCATTTGCAATGTATTAAACTTTCTGTAGAAGATGTGGTAGCTATGTTCACAGAGAAAACCAACAGAAACATGTCATTTGACTAGGACCTCAAACTGTTTGACTAGGAGCCCAAATTTTTTGCATGCGACTGTATATGCATATGCATAAGCACATATGCACGTGCGGGGGTTTTTGTCCGCCTGTGCCTTTTTTCTCGTCTCGGTATCACACACCCACACGTTTGCTTATTTCTGCACAAGTTTGGATGCCTCTGCCATGCTTCTCCTCCTCCGACTGTCCAAACTCTCTTTCTTTTAACTCACCTCTCCTCCACCAGCGCGTTGCTACTGCTCCTGCTGAAATATTCAACATTTAAACCTTGCCCTGAAGTTAGGGGGCTCTTTAGGGATCTAACCCTCAGTGTGCAATTAAACACAGAACAAGAGAAGCCATTGTAATGCTTAGTGAATCTCGTTGAGCCAGAGACTGTACTCTCTCACGCCGCATTGACGAGCTGCATCAATAGTAATAGTGAATGATATTACCGTTACATAATTCCCATCTTCAGGGATTCTAAGACAATCGCCAGGTCAGATGCTGGAAGTGAATGTGTTTCACATACAGATCGTTATTGCCTTTGTTTAGTTATAAATGAGAATATTAGTTAAACAATAGCTGATTACTCAAAACGAATGGACATGTGCGCCACACTAAATCCTACCTTGCTGTCACACTCATCAGCCATTTTATCATAATCACCTACCACATAGTTGTGTAGTCTCTTAGCCCCCCCTCTACCCAGTCAGTGCAAAGGTACCAACAGCCAGAACTCACTGTATTGGGACTAAACAGCTGTGTGGACACAAGAAAACCTATTCAGGTCTCAGTTTGCTAGAGAGCATAAAGATTGGACTTTAGAACAATGAATAAAGGTCAGAGTGATGGGAGCGTCAGGGTAAGAAGGAAAGGGCATGCAGCGATGCACCCATCATGCATAGTTCCCACTGTATAAGCCTCTTGAGGCAGTGTTGTGATCTGTGGGTGCTTCAATTGGTCAGGTCGAGGCTCAGCAAGGTTATCTGGTAATAAAATGAAGTCAGCTGACCACCTAAAGGTACTGAATGACCTGATTATCACAGCAAAGAGTTTGTTCTTCCCACAACATAGTCCTGCCCTTAACCCCATTTGATGTCTGTAACATGTGCTGAAGAAGACTTTACAGTGTGGGTGGACTTTCAGTGTCAATACAAGATCTCAGCCAAAATTTTATGCAACTCTGAGTGGAAATTGATAACCCTGAAACAATTCAGCCCCAGATAAAAGTTTGTCTGTAACTAAAAAGCTACCAATGAGTTTTTGTAGTATCTGTTTTGGATAAAATGGCCAGAGAGTTTCCAATCTGGACATAAAAGACAAATTAGCACATTGAATAATACTGACTATTTACTGAACAAACACTAAATCATTTATCATAGTTAATGAACATATTAATGTAGACTGAAAAAACTTAAATACTGAATAAATACTGAATAATCAATAGTAGATACGGAATAATTACTGAATAGGATAGTGAATTAGTGAATGATTAAAGAATGTAATGAATGATTTGTAGTAGCTTCTTAATAATTATATTGGATACTAATAAGTACTAAATCTAATTAAATCATTAAAAATAGTGGAAAAAACTGAATACCTACTGTAAATCTTGCTGAACCAGACAGCTACTTATCTCATGCCCCAGTGATGAGCTGTATCAATACTGTTAGGTCATTTTAACAGTTACTGGAAAATTACTATTAGTTACTGATTAATTCATAGTAGATACTAAATAAATCATTGTAGTACTGAAATATGGTATTGTAGTTACTCAATAATTCCTATTAGCTACTGATTAATTGATAGGTAATACTAAAAAAAATGCAGTCCATACTGATATTGAACAATTAATAGCAGGCACTGAATTATTTATAGTAGTTACTAGAATTTTTGTATTAGAAATAGAATAATTATTAAACAGATGATTTCTAAATAAGAATTAGTGGTACTTTATGAAAAATTTGTAATGCCTGAATAACCCTGAATAATGGCTGAATAATGCACCTGCAGTTGAAGGAGTTATCGGTATGCTGTAACCCATCAGGTCTTCAGTTTCTCTCTGATGACTGATGTCCTTGAGAATCAGCAGGAATTCATTAACAGCCTCACGTAGTAAAACAGTGTGCAATCATTGAAGTCTCGGTTAAAAAGTCACGCTATGCTAAAGCGCGCGGGCAGGCTGTGTGTAGCTGTGAGGCGAGTTAATGAATGGTAATTAGGGACGGATACAGCGTTAAGCTCAGAGGGAAGCCGTCGCTCTCCGATGGGCCTCGGGGCAGAGAGAGCACAGAGACTGATGTCTTATTAAAACCTCCAGCTGCACCTCCTCACTCTGACACGGCGCTCTGTTGACACTTTCTGAGTTATTTCGTGCCGGAGCTGTGTGCGCTTTAGATGGGAATTCAAAGACATCAGTGCCATCACTGCTACCAGATCCTTTAGGGATGGGGGTTTTACTCATGTCCTACAGTATGTGAAGACCTGTATCACAGAAGAACAGTTTCTCCCGGCTTTTTGAAAACATAAAGAGTATGACGCATTTTTATAAACCCGCCCATTCAGCCTAAAGATTTTTAGCCCCACCTTTTCTCCTGCAGCAGCTTAGCCCCACCCATTAAGCCTACAGCAGAGTTGCTCTGCCCATTCAGATTGCAGCAATTTAGTCCTGTCCATTTAACCCACAGCAGGTTAGCCCCGCCAACTCAGCAGAAAGCAGTTCAGTACCATCTATTCAGGTCACAAGAGTATAGCCACGCCCACCCAGCCTAAAGATGTTTAACCCTGCCTATTTAGCCCAAAGCAGTTTGATCCCGCCCATACATCTTACAGCAGTTTAGCCCCACCCACTTGGTTTGTGGTAATACTGTAGTGCCTCCCACTCAATGTAAAGCAATTAAGTTCCATGCAGTCAGTCTACAGCAGTTTAGCCCCACCCATTGAAGTTGAAGTGATGTGGAGTGTTGTTCCTGCAAAGAGTAAATTTATTGGACGATTAAACATTAAGCTGTTCTGGGCTCCGAGGAAGCAAGTAGATCATTGCAGCCTTCCACATGAAAAACCCACACATGAGAATGGAAGTTTTTCCAGCTTCCCTAAGGATTTCGGTCCAGTCAGTTAGTCAATACGGTGCAGCCAATCAGAGCAAAGGTCTTTTACAAATGCCAGTAAGAAAACACATCAACAGGGATAAAAATGAAATAAAGCCATTTTTGATTCATATAACATACAAAGGTCATGAGTGGACATCAGGGAGAAAAATAAAGTGCAAATAAATGTGGGCCTTTAAGGGCACACATGTAGACTGCATTCTGATGCATAAGCGTGAAGTACATAGTGGCTGCATGGGGTCTAAAATGATGCTGCCCTGGTTTCTAATTTGGATTAACCATTTGCCACTTGTGTTTGCACACAGTAAAATTTGATCTCTGCATTTAACCCATCCATGCAGTGAAACAGCCACCTTATACATACACTAGGGGGCACTTGCCCAGTGCAGTGGGCAGACCTAGCCACAGCACTCAGGGAGCAGTTAGGGGTTAGGTCATGTCCTGTCTGTTCATAGGATCAAACTGGTGACCTTCTGGTCACAAGGCTGGTTCCCTAACCCCCAGCACACGACTGCCCCCACACACATTTCCTCAGGGGGGCATCTGTAATGAAATTTGTATGCATCCCCTCAGTGAAAAAACTAAACTAACAACAGGACAAGCAGGTTTCTAGTGGGTTGTGTTTTCTACATATGCAGAAGTTTGTGTCACAAATGGATATAAATGGTTATAGAACACTGACTCTATAGTAAAGACCAGTAGTTGCTGTTTCACTGCTTCTTGAATCAGCATGTGGGATCTTGCTTTTCTGACCAACTTCTTTTCTGCTTTTCTTTCTTCTATCAGTGTTGAGAGGTTGGAAACAAATCACTGACCAAGTCACTGACCAAGTAAATCACTGAGTAGCTCCTATAAAAGTGGAAATAACACCAGGACCTCATGCACATGTTATCTCATCAGAATGTGGCTCATGAATGGGGCTTTTGTAATTGCCATGTTTGGAGGATGAACAATATGACTGTATTTTATGGATATCATTATGAATTTTGTTTTTGTGATAAATGCTTTGTGAGCGTATCGTGGATCTTGTGTTTAAAGAACCCTGAGCAATTGTATGTTCCACTACAAAAAGAGTACAGTATAGTACATCATGTGACATGTACCACAAGTTTCTGATGGCAGTTTTAATGGTGGAATTTTGAGATTTTTGTTGAAAACATTCCACAATGAACTAAAACTGTCTACAGACTGCAAAGAAAAAACACTTGTCATGGTATGTCAAAGACACTGTGTATTGTGGTGCAGAGATATCTACCAAAGTTAGCATGCTAACCAGCTAGTCCCAGCCCCAGCAATACCACGTTGTACCTGAAGAGGTAAAAGGGAATTAATGTAGTGTGGAGTGAAATCATTCCAACATGAGAGGATGAAGAAGTAACGCTGCCCCATCGGCACATTCCAACCTCCTGTCAGTCATGTTGAAGGTGCTTCTCCTGGTTATATCATTTAAGCTCATGTAGTCAATGAAAGGAACAGTAAATGCAACAATGGCTGAGACTCTTGCCAAGCAACCTCTGCCGCCCACTTTTAGTTTTTTAAAGAATGAGGAGGGAGAAGGAGCATTTTCTGTTGATTGATTGCCCCCTATTGTTTGGAGTCCAAACTCGACAGGCTGCATCATTTGACAAATTGCTCCTTTAAACGTGACACTACTAGTGCATTGTGTTGGTGTGCCAAAATATGGTGATACATATTGTGTATCATTAAACAAAGAGTATGGCAATATGATTCCATATGGACCACCTCTACCCTTAAGTTTCAGATCTAAACCAGTCAAATCAACAATAACAGGACCATGTGTTCTTGTTAACTGGTCCTCACTAGCCCTCAGAATGGGCAGAGCAGTGGGTAGAATGAATTATGATGTTTCAGGAGAAAAAATAACATTACAAAGATAAATCGAAGTTTTGTTGCATGTGTTTTTTTTATTTAGCTAACGGTCAGCACTCTTCAGTAGTAGCTGGACTAACTAACTTTACTAACTTCTCTTTTTTCCTGAAGAGCTGATTTGTCTGGTTATTTATGAGTTTTAACTCCAGAATAACAGTCTCCCAGATGATCAGCAGCCACAAAACACAGAATTACATTACATTTTTCTGTGGTAGTGATGTTTTAAAGAGGGAAAAGAACAGCCTGTGCGTCAGCTCCCCACGGCCTGCGTTTGGAGCAGCTGGGCCAGACCACCAACGGCTCTGCGTTTACACTTTCACTGTGTGTTACTGCTTTCAAGCCCAAGTTCATGAATATACGACGTCGTCTTTTGAGGAAGAATGACAGTGGATCCCCGACAGAGATCAAAGCAGAGAGGCATAAACAGAGCAGCAGAGACAGAACTAGATTTCACACTTCTAGGAGCAAATATTCATCATCTTCGCCATCATCATCACCGCCATTGTTTTTGTATTGTCTGTGTGGCTGGAGGATTTGAACATTTTAATGCTCTCATTGTTGTCTTTGATTAAAGGGTTAAGATGTAAACAAAGCTGTTAAGAATGGCTTGATGTAAAATCTGAATTGCCACAAAGTGTCTGTTCCCACATACAGAATTATTATAAATATTATATATTTAGATATTCTTCAGATTTCAGCACCACATATGAAAGAACCCCAGATCAGAACTGAAAGCGTCCAATTTACTAGCCCTGCTGATCATATGGTCACATTTAAAAACTAAGCACACATGGTTATCAATACAAAATGTGCCTCTACTTCATTGTTTCATGTTGGACTGACTTCACTTCACATTACAGTGACTCACTATCACCTCTTGAGGTACAACAAGGTATTACGAGACAGGACAGGCTGGGGCTAGCCGATCAGCATGCTTACTATGGTAGATATCTGTATCTTTCGTCACATTCTGTTTGTTTATTTTAATTTATTTTGGAGTTTTTTGAACTAAAGCTATACACATTAACATTAACATTATAAAGTTTGGTAAGTAGGTGGTGCTTTATATCACCGCTCTATGTTAAACTTTACCTATGACCACCCATTCACCCCCTCGTTTATTATGCATGTCACAGCTCTGAGATGCTGGTTAGGATGAACAATGGCCCCCCATAATGAGGGCTGATATCTCCATGCCACTCAGTCGACATCCATCTTGTATCTGGGAATGCAGGCAGAGTTAAGGGGGCAGGATGCAGGTGCAAGCTGAAGGGCCGTTTATTTAGAAACAAATTAAACTCTATCAAGAGAACAAAAGAAAACAAGAAACTAGACAAGAAACTGTTAACAAGGTTAACAAGAATCTAACGGACGGTTTACAGGCAAAAAGGGTTTCCACTAAAATAAGGTAAAGACCACGCAGAGACCAAGAGGACAACCAGGGATATATTTAGGAACTAATAATGGACACCTGGGGCTAACAAAAGGGAGACAACACAGAGCATATTGTGACATATCATTTTTTATAAAAATTAGTAAATTAGTATCACAATATTATATATCTGGCATATTGCCCGCATCTAATCTGTTGGCTGTGTTAGATCACACTATTCACATATGAAAAAACACACTGAGCAATCACATGTTTAACAGAGGAAAGCAGATTTGCCAGCAGATGTCAGTTTTAAAGAGATAGTATTTTGTAAAGGTAGGTGTTCCTAGACTTATTAATGTCGTGTATTAGTATGTATGCCTGCATGTATGTGTATTAGTATGTATGTACAGTGTTGATCTTGAAGCGCAGGGCAGTGGACGCCACCTGCACTGACAGTGAAAAATATGGTGAATATTTATGGGGGGTTTTCTCCAGTGTGAAACATCTAACATGTCATTGAGCTGCTAGTGTGTGTGTGTGAGTGTGTCTGTGTGTGTGTGTTGGGGGGGCTAGCGGCAGAGGGGCGGGGGGTGTTACCTCCTGTAAGGTGTAAAAAATGAACAAAGACGACTCTGCATATTTTTCAAAATGGCAATCTATCTATAACATCTCTCTCTATCCCTCTCACACACTTTCTCTGTCTCTTTCTCTCTCTCTGTCTCTCTCTCTGTCTTTTTCTCTCTCTCACTCTCTCTCTCTCTCTCTCTCTCTCTGTCTCTCTCTCGCTCTCTCTATCTATCTATCTATCTATCTATCTATCTATCTCTCTTCAGGGGGCACCTATCCACAGACTGATCTATATCTCTCTCCTCTCTCTCTCATTCTTTCTCTCTCTGTCTCTTTCTATCTATCTCTCTTCAGGGGACACCTATCTGCACACTGATTTCTCTCTCTCTTTCTCTCTCTCTCTTCAGGAGACACCTATCCACACACTGATCTCTCTCTTTCCTTTCTCTTTCATTCTCTCTCTCTCTCTCTCTCTCCCTTCCTCTCTCTCTCTCTCTAGCTATCTATTTATCTTTCTTCTCTCTATATATATGACCACTGTCTATTACAAACCACCAAACCACGTATCTCTCAACTGGCAACTTTGCAGGAGAGGAAAAAACATTCTTTAATTTCAGTGTAAGTCAATGGAACTGGATATTTTTCTACATTTTAAATAATTTTATAATATTAATATTAAAAAATAAATACATAACATATCAGCTTCCTTTTAGAAGCTCAGTTGGTTACCAAGTCATACCTTTACAACCTACACAAACTGTTGTGTTGTGTTTGTTTATTTACTAATAAAACAGAAATGTAAGTCTTGAGTGAATATGGAGGAGTGTTCTTATGCCTCACGTCTTCTCAGAGTTACATGTACAACATGCTATTGTATGTGATTAATCAAACAAACAAATCATTCTGTGATTCTACTCATATTATGGCCTCAGATACTTCTGCTCTGTTTAGTTTGTTATAAAATCAGGTATGTGTTCATTCTACAGGACCTAGTAGTAAACAGAGCCGAGACAGCAGATTGTACGTTGACTGAGCAGCCTGGAGCTGTATTTTTCTCCTTTTTGGTGTAACGTTTTACAGTAAACTGAGTTATTTGGAGGAACCTTTACACTTTAATATGAATGAATGTCTCCATGACATTAACAGTTCTGCCCTTTCACAGATGTTGCTTGCATTGACTCCTCTAAATGTTCCAGCCTGCTATATATATATATATATATATATATATATATATATATATATATATATATATATATATATATATATATATATATATATTCCAGGAGTGGGATTGGGAACCTCTGCCTCAGGAAGTCTTATTATTAATTAATTTCCTAGTAAATTTATATTTTAAATTTAAATAAAACACTGTGCATCAACGTAATTATAACTATAAGGACAAGATGGATGAATTATAACATGAAGCCCATTAACTGTAGCCTTACATTCATTTACCACCTTCACAACATTCCGCTGTGATGTCACTATAGAGGCTGTGTGACGTCATAAAAAGATGTACGAAGTTCCGCAAGTGTGAGAGTCAAATCAGTCTGTGCTGAAGCTTCGAAGGAGACGGAAACCAAAAAGAGCTGGGTGAAGTTCTGTTGTTGTGAAGGAGGAGACACAGAGAGTGAGAGAGAGGAGGAGCAGAGGGAGCACAGATTGGGAAGAAAGACAGAGGAAAGAGGAGGAACAGAAAGAGAAAGTGGAGTTTCTGGAGGAAAGCGTCATGTGACGTTGAGGAGAAGGAGACTCCACTGAAGGAAGACAAGACTGTACTGATGCAGGAAACCAAGCCAGAGCCGGTGGACATCAGCACACACACTGAGCAGTTTCTCAGTGAGTAGAGTCGACGTCACTATAATTAACAGTTGTTACTGAACAAGTCAATGATTCTCAGTACATCAGAACAGTTACAGAATAATCTCTGAATAATCCACTGTAAACAGTAAATTCGGAGTAATATGTGAATAAATCATGAGATATTTAATAATTTATACTAATCACTGAATAAATCAGAGGTAAGCGCTTTATAGACTTTTCTTTAGTGTGGGGGCAATTTCAAGTACTTTGCTGGTTGGCCAATCAGAACAGAGTGGGCCAACTGACCAATCAGAGCACACTGGGCTCACTTTCACTTTCACTTTCAAAGGTCTTTAGTGTAAGGTATGTTACTGAATGATCTCCTGAGAGTCTACAGGCTTTATTAGTGTAATACAGTGTTCAGGTATGTTACTGAATGTTCTGCTGAGAGTCTACAGGCTTTATTAGTGTAATACAGTGTTCAGGTATTTTACTGAACGTTCTGCTGAGAGTCTACAGGCTTTATTAGTGTAATACAATGTTCAGGTATTTTACTGAACGTTGTGCTGAGAGTCTACAGGCTTTATTAGTGTAATACAGTGTTCAGGTATGTTACTAAACATTCTGCTGAGAGTCTATAGGCTTTATTAGTGTAATACAGTGTTCAGGTATGTTACTGAACATTGTCCCAGTCCGTATAACTGCTGTCCACGCTGCACACAACGGTTACTCTGGAAATTAGCTGGTGGTCCACTGTGTATTTTGGTGATGGATCATTCTCAGAACTGCAGTGACACTGATGTGGTGGTGTGTTAGTGTGTGTTGTGCTGGTTGGAGTGAATCAGACACAGCAGTGCTGCTGGAGACCTCAGTTTCACTGCTAGACTGAGATTCGGCCACAAACCAAAACTATCCAGACAACAGTGTCCTGTGGGCGGCTTCCTGTGTCCACTGATGAAGGACAAGAGAAACACAAACTGTGCAGCAGCAGATGAGCTACTGTCTCTGACTTTACATCTGCAAGGGGACACAGTGTTTAAACACTCCATCAGTGCTGCAGTGTCTGATCCTCTCACACAAGCACGACACACACTAACACACCACCACCACGTCAGTGTCACTGCACTGCTGAGAATGACCCACCTTCCTAATAGTACCTGCAGTGGTCCTCTAAGGGTCCTGGTCCCTAAAGAACAGGGTGATAAAGAATAAAGTGCTTCTATATGGTCAGTGGAGCTGATATAAAGGCCAGTGTGTAGATATAAGGAGGTGTCAGGTTGGTGCATGTGGATGGATTCTAATCCTGAACACACTGAACTGAAACCACTGGATGAATGAATTCTATGGCTCCTTTAATATTTCTCGTAGAGTCTCTATGGATGGTGTTCTGTGAGGTGATGAGATTAAGTTACAGCAAGTTATCAGATTCACATGAACTGCTCAAATCTGAGAAGTGTGGAGTAAGCACAGCAGCGTACTTAATGAGTACTATTGGCAGAAAGACATCAGTGTAAAGTTTTTATTAAGTTTTATTAAGTTTCTAAATAATGGATGATAGACAGGAAGAGACAGGCATGGCAGAAATCAAAAACGGCTTAAGACCTGACACAGAGAAAGACCTGACAACGATGGACAAGTTGACAGGATGGAGCTCCAGAAAAATACAGGTGACTTTATTTCAGAACACTGTGCCTGAGAGGGATCATGTGACAACAAAATACACTCAGACGCTGAATAAAGCCTGCATTAACTTTCTCTACCTTCAAATATGGTATATACATATTGTCGCTATCCAACGTAAATCTCCAAAAAGACAATTTTACAGAAGAGAAAAAACCTGTCTTTGCTTTTAATGTAAGTCAGTGGAACCAGAATGTATTCAAAGCTATTTTGGAGCATTTCTATTGGTCCATTCAATTTTTACACTATGTAAATGGCAACTGTCGTGTTTTGGATATTTGGATATTAGTTTGGGATCACAGTAATATTTTCTTGTTTACAATGGAGTATCTTCCTTCCTTAACACAACAATGGACTGACGGGTCTCTAAAGAAAGTTGTTTCTTTCTGGTCATATTGAGCCGGTCAGCAAGCCATCAACTGCTGATGCTTCAGATACTAAACTAACCTAGAATGTTGTTCTCCCTTTTATGCTCACTTATTAGTAGAATGTTTTTTAGCTGTGCATCACAATTAAGCAAAAGCGTCCTAACAACCAATTAGCCCAATAACATCCTTAACTCGGATTGGCGGCCGTACCAGGAGATTTAGGTAGAGGACTGAGAATTGCTGATAATAGGACTATATGCAAAATAAGCATGTATACAAAAATAGACTTTAATATAAATATTGTTATTCTTTAAAAATAATCTGATACACTAAAATTAGGAATTAGGAATTCTAAAATTAGGAATTAGGAATTCTAAAGTGATCCTAAACTTTGGAGCGGTAGTGTATATATATATATAGATAGACAGAGAGAGAGAGAGAGAGAGATTGATTGTCACTGATTATTGCTTTAGAAGTTTCCTCTTTCACTCTTCTCCTTTATTAATGATTAATAATCCCACACTTATTTCTAGCACTCTGTTCTAATGTAGTTATATTCTTTCTTTATTTTTATATCTCCATGGTTAACTGTTGGTGGTATGGTGTCTTCCCTGAGGAGAGAGAGAGGGAGAGAGACTGAGAGAGAGAGAGTCAGGCTGCAAATAACATTAGTTTATATGTTGAAATGTAGATGTGAGCGTGTGGTCACGAGCTTGCGGAGGTGTGTGTGTGTTTGTGTGTTAATGTGTGTGTGTGTGTGTGTGTGTGTGTGGGTATGTGCTTGTGTGTGAGGAGGGGGAGGGGGGAAGGAACCCCACCTGCATCTCCAAGTAGCTCAGAGAGGGAAAATGCTGACTGCAGCAGGGAGAGTGGGAGTGTGTGTGGAAATATGCGGGTGAATGTGAGTTTATGGGCATGATTTGTGATTTGTGTATGTGGGTGTGTCTTTATGGATAGTACCACATATACACTGATCAGCTATACCCCTAACACCACCTCCTTGTATCTACGCATGTTGTACATTGTATCAGCTCCATCTACCGTATAGGAGCACTTTGTAGTTCTACACTTACAGACTGTAGTCCATCTGTTTCTCTGTATATACTGGTACCCTTTTTTTAATGGTCAGGGCCTCCACAGGACC
Source organism: Megaleporinus macrocephalus (assembly GCA_021613375.1). Lineage (NCBI taxonomy): Eukaryota > Metazoa > Chordata > Actinopteri > Characiformes > Anostomidae > Megaleporinus > Megaleporinus macrocephalus. Next base: position 36,353,401 of record CM038704.1, on the reverse strand, counting down.
ACCACAGAGCAGGTAATATTTGGGTGGTGGGTCATTCTCAGCACTGCAGTGACACTGATGCAGTGATGGTATGTGTTGCACTGGTATGAATGGAAAAGACACAGCAGTACTAATTAAGCTTTTAAACACTGTGTCCACTCATTGTTCACTATATTAGACACTCCTACCTTGTTGATCCACCTTGAAAATGTTAGACGTTAGAGATGAGAGCTCATCTGTTCTGCACAGTTTGTGTTGGTCATCCTCTAGTCCTTCATCAGTGATCACACAAAGTTGCCCATAGGACACTCTTGACTAGATAATTTTGGCCAGTGGACGATTCTTAGTCCAGCAGTGACACTGAGATGTTACAAAATCCAGCAGCACTGCTGAGTCTGATCCACTTGTACCAGCACAACACACACAAACACACTAATCATCACATCAGTGTCAAGACCATGTGTCAGGCGAGGCAGGAGCAGACACACATGCAAGCTTTAATAACAAATTTTAATAACAAATAGAGTTTTAATTACAAATAGACGGGCAGGTACAGAGACAGAATTAGCACAGCACTACGCAACAACATAACTATACAACAATGACAAACAACGACAGACTGAACACACAGGGTATATATACCAAAAGGGAACGAGGAGCAAACAGGTGACAAGACTGACAACGAAATGACAAACAGGTGAGACAGGCGGGGCTAGGGCAAAGCAGAGAACAAGGGGAGCACATGACCAAAACCAACACCACGCGAAAAAGACGTTAACTGAAGCACAAGGGCAGGCAGGGCGTGCCCTTTGCTTTTAGCTCTTTGATTGTTCATATTACAGTGCTTTTTCTCTAAGGAATCATGGGTGATCTATGATTCCTTAGAGAAAAAGCACTGTAATATGAACAATCAAAGAGCTAAAAGCTTTACCGTTCCAGCTTTTTTTAAAAATGTGTTGCAGGCCTACAATGCAGGAATGGATGTGTCTTAAATCTTAAGTTTTCTTCCCAGTTTTGGTGCTGCTAACAACCAAACGTAGCTTCAGAGTCTCACGTGACAGCAGGGAAAAAGCCACAGCCAATCACAATGGCCATATGACTCGAGTAGAGAATTTGATTTAACCCTTTGTGCACCGCTATGTTAATCAAACGTTGATAGATCTTTTTGTTTGGAGGGGATCAAATTATTGGTGGGGACAATTCAATAATTGCTGGATATTGGTGGGGACACGTCACTTTAATTCTATTCTTAATTCTCCATGCTAATTCTAAGCCCTTGATGTTTGCAATGAAATACATGTCTAAGTAAATGTAGGAAACTCTGCGGGTTGTATCTTTTATTTCCATTTTGTACCGTTTCAAAAAAGGGAAAAAGATTTAAAGTTCTGTAAGACTCTTGGTTTGTGCTGCTCTATTCAGGTCTTATCCTTAGACTTTTGATAATGTTTATGTTGGGGGACTGTGAGGGCCATGGCATATCTTCAGATATTGCTTCATAAGGTAGGCCAGTATGGATGTTTAGGATAACCCGGTCATAGAAGCCATCCACTTTTCATCTTCAGTTTTTTTAGAAATGCTATGATGTTTACTTCTACAGTTTCTAGTATTTCATTGAGCCCACTCTTTCCTTTACCAGTGCAGTGTACCCCGAGTCACTGGCTGCAACACAAGCCCGAAGCATCCCACCCCTCTGAAGTTCGAGAGATGTTCTTTTTTCTCCAAACATGCCTTTCAAGCTGAAGTCCACATAACTTGTTTCCAAAGTGCATCAGGCTTGTTTAGATGTTTTTGCAAACCCGTGGCTTGGAATTTTGTGGTAAGGACGTAGGAAAGGATTCCTTCAGATGGCTGTTTCCTGAACGTCGCACCACCGCTTCAGCTTCTGCTAAATCATTCTGAAAGTCTTTTGCAGTGGCTTTGATTTGTCTCGCAATCCTATAAGTAGTTCTCTTAGAAAGTTTACTTGGTCTTCTAGACCTCAACTCGACCTCCACTGTTTCTGTTAACTGCTATTTCTTAATTTTATTAGGAACTGAGGAAATGGGTTCGTTTCTATCTTCTTATTGCTTCACCAGCTTGGTGGGCATCAGTTATTTTAATGTTCAGACTGCTGGGCAGCTGCCTAGAGGAGCCTATGGCTGCTGATTGTTTTGACAAGGCCTGAGGAGTCAAAACATGGGCACCAACTATGGGGTGGCATTAGGTCATTTACCCCTCAAAAATGCCCTCCAGGTGGTAAAAACTACGGTAATGAAACTGCACAGAACAGTCTGAATATAACTGCAGTAGAAATTCCTTGTAGGATCGCTACGGCAACCAGATAAACTGCTGTTCTCCACCATTTACTCAGTCCATCATACAGAGTTACCAGATTCTCCCCCAAAAAGCAGACTATTTCACATTTTACAGTTTGTTTTTGTTTGGACTGCTTTGTAAATGTATTGCTAATCAAGTACAAGTGTTGAAAGCTGGCAACCCACAGGTTTGCTTAGTAGAAGATTGTGGCTAATTCAGGATTGTCCTGACCTTCAAAAGATGAACACATTTTGGTTCCGTTTCAGATTCTGGTGGATATTCTGTGTTCAGCTGTTCTGTTTTCTCCTGCTGGGTGTGAGAGACATGGCCATGTGAACACTGTAGTTCACACACATTTAGTGTTTAAGCTGTTTAGCGGATCCGTAGGAAAGATTAACAGATCTCCTTTAACTGAACAGTCAGAGACACTATATCAAACTATATATATATGACCTGTGCTCTGATTGGCTGTCTGGTATTGCGCCTCTTTCAAAAAGCAGTGTGGACTAAAACACTCCACATGGTTGTGATGTCACAATTTCGATGAATTCAAAACAGCTTTTATATATCGTCGCTGTCCAATGAAAAATGTGTATGTGCATTTTTGTCAATTTTCATTTTTCTACATCATTTGAACACAACAGCTTTTATCATTTCCATGATAAATGGGCCAATAGAAATGCTTCAAAATCACTTGGAAAAAATTCTGGCTCCATTGACTGTTCCTATTTTGAAGATATTTGTTTTCCATTGGACAGCGACAATATTATTATCTCTACTGACTAATACTATTTAGTTTTTATGTATCAAAAAAAGTCATAATTCATCCTAACATGACCATTTTTCAAACTCCCTTTATCTCTATCCCTATACATCACAACCATGATGAACTAAAAAAAAGAAAGTTTTATTTATTTTTTTCTTCCCAAAGTCTATTTAAGTGTCAAAAACAAAATCTAATAGGTTTTTAAAATCTTAACATTTTTAGGTTGTTTTGGCTTCTGTGCTTTAAAGACTGGTGCATGTTAATAAGCACTGTTCTGATTGGCGGCCCTGTACTGGAGTAGTTCTGGATGGGCTGTATTAATGTTTACTGAAACATGTAGAAAATTCAACAATGTTTTCAAAGTGCATCAGAATGTGATTTACATCAAATACGGATGAAAAAGCGAAGTGTGGGCTAAGAAAGCGAGAAAAGAGCCTCAGTGTGCGGCATTAATGTGTGATAGTTCATCATTCAGTGGCAGGCTGTACAGTGTAAAGGTCTTCTAGACTGCAGGGGAATCGCTGCTCTTTTCCTGCACTGATCGATACGGCCGTCTCCGCACGTCCACACTCACAACGTTCAGCTGGATTTCTGCCCCTCTGCGCAGTTTAAAACCTTCAAAATGTTTGATATACATTTGACACCAGTGGCCTGGCTGGAAACATGAAAATACCAAATGCTTTTTTTTTGTTTTTTAACAGGAATGCAAAAAGAAGACGCTATGCATGCGAGTATGTGTGGGCTGGTGGGAGTAAAATCATTTTTTTTATGTGAATAACATAAAAAAAATAAATGCATAGAAATTCCATCCTTAACCTTAAAGACAGGTTTGGTTTTTGAAACTTTCTTAGTTAGTTTTGCACTAAAGTTAATGCGAGTAACAAAGAATAAAAGCTTATATGCTTGTTAGGACATCCATATAACGTTGAGGGAGACGGGAGAGGCGGATAGACTCTTTAATTGAGTCCATAGTAGAACCACAACAGAAATTAAACAGATAAACAAACTAACAGAATAACAACTAACAATTTAACCAAGTAAACAGAGAGACAGTGAGACAAAGAACCAAGTTAGCCACAAAATAACTAACCTACAAATCATAGAATAACCACAAACCACTATGCTCAACATGGACAGAAAGCAAACAGAGAGTATAAGAAAGACATAGGCGACAACTGGGACCGCCCACAAAGTGGGAGCAGGTGAGGGGCGTAACAATATTTGAACAGATCTGAATCCAAAAACTACTCAGTTACTGCTCTAGTGCTTTCCTTGCGAGGAGAAAGAGAAGAAAAAACAGTTGCAGCTGATAAAGTGACATACAATTCTTAAAGCAAGGAAGAAAAACAAAGAGATCCTCAGACAGTGCTGTAGAGGCTCGTCTTAACCCTCACTGGAGCCTTACTGAAGAAGGGATTGATCATGAGTAGGATCACAGCTATTGTTTGCTTTGGGGATCTATAGGAGCATAATGGCTATTACATTATGTTTGGCAATACTTATCAAGCCCACCAAATTTCCTTAAACCACATATTGCTAATGTGATGTTTTGACACTGTATGATCTATAAACATAGACAAAAGTGTCTGTTAGAGATCACAGAGCATCTCCGCACAGTTCCAGGCTAGAATGAGATGATTTAGGCATGCCGTTTGCACGGTGCCTGTTGGGGAGGTATAAGCTTCCATTCTAGCTCTAGTGCAAAACAAAACCCTCTAAACCTGTTTTAATTGATCAGCTTCATTTAGGATAAGAACTTTTAACCGCAAATTCTTTTGCTTTGGTACTAAATTCAAGCCTCACTGACCCGCAGGGAGTCTCACACATAATAACTGGAAGTGAGAAAAGTATGGACAGTGTTGCGATGAGAAGTGAATGCTTGTGCAAATATAGGCAAATAAATGTGTTACAGTAACACATGTCGAGCGGGAGCCTAAAAATGAACCCACAGAGTGTCATTAGACAACTGCAAGCACAACAACCTGAATGCACATTAGAACCAGAAGAGCCTATTTAGATTTAATTCAGTGTCATGGGGACACATATTAGCCAAAAGTGCTGAAGAGAGCAGGGCATATTGCTGTAGTCCACAAGGAGGAAGAGAGGAGAGGTGGAGGAGAGGAAAGGAGAGTAGCGTGTTTACACGCTTACATGCAGTACAGGTGACAGAAAATACCTTTTCTGTGGAAAAGTGTGAGTGTGAAGAACCTTATAGATGTTTAAAGGACCTCCATGCTAAGATTCAATATCACAGGTGCATAGAGGAGAATACTAATTGCTAATTCTGTTAGATGCCAGACTTGACTTTAGAGGGAGGTCCATTCTACATCAATCAATCAACCTTTATTTAAACTCAGAGTACATTGAGGGTGGCCCTCATTTACAATGTAGCCAAGCATTATGCATTGTAAAGGGACTGTCAAAGTAAAATATTAAAAAATAAAAAAGAGATAAGATACAAATAAGAATTTAAAAGTAGGAATCAATAAAATCATAGGTAAGAACATCAAAGGTAAAACAAATCATAAAGACTACAGATAAATAAATAAAACTAAATACATAAAAAAGTGAAATGTAAATAAACAATAACTAAGAACAATAGAAGAAAATAAGGAAACAATAAAAACGGTAAAAATTAAAAAATATACATACCCAGAGAGAGAGAGTTGTTCTTTTTTGGACCCCCAGGTACAGATGGCTGTTGCACTGCTGAAAATAGCCATATTTAGGTTTGTCACCTGTAGAGGATGTGTAAAATGATTTACATTCAGAAAAACAACATGACTGTGTTTTGTTTATGTGGAAAAAAAATTATACATTGGTATCAAGTAAATCCAGTCTAGTCCTGTATTAAGCAGAGAAGAGGTGGAGAGGCAAAGGAAAGAAGGGAGAGTATGATAGGGCATGAGAAAGGGGCTGTAGAGCACCATTAAAATGTATCAGAGGCTAAAAGCACCGGCGTACAGTCAGAACTGTCATCTGGGAGGCTGACTTAGTGCTCTGTGAGTGAGTAGGAGCTGCAGGAAAGAGCTTCCACTGGAAATATCTCCCTTTCAGTTCCGCAGCATTAAACTGACTCCATTCAGCCGTTCATCATCACCACATTAATAAAGTATGTTACTGTTCACAAGTCATCACTTCCCCTAAACCGGGAACAAGCAGCTAACCTCACTCATTAACACAATCTCAGCTCCACATTCAGCAGCATCCACTTTCACACCCTTCCCTCCACGCCCTTCTCCCTCTTTATCCCCCTCTCTCCTCCTCTCCCACCACCCACTCCTCCTCTCCCACCCCTCTTTCATCCTCTCTCCTCTCTCCCCCTCTTTAACGGCCTGATATCCTCTAGTGTAGCTGCTAATAGCTAAAATCTAATCAGTGCTGAAGCATTACACTGAGCAAGACTAGATAACACAAGCTCTAATGGACTCTCTCTCTCTCTCTCTCTCTTTCTCTCTCTCTCTCTCTGTTTCTTTCCTCTGTCACTTTATTTCTCTCTCTTTCATATTTTAGTCTCTCTCTCTGTCTCTCATGTGTCTCTGTCTCTTTCATCTTTCGCTTTTTGTCTCTTTCTTTTATATTTCACTCTCTTTCAGTTTATCTCTCTCTTTATTACTGTTTTACCCGGCGCTCTACACTTTTATACATCTGTCTCACCTCTTTCACTCTCTTGCTGTCTGTCTCTCTCTCTTTTTCCCTCTCTCTTCTTTGTCTTAATTTATCTCTCCCTCTTCTTTAACTTGACTTCTCTCTCTCTAGAGTTTTCCCGCTTTTTCTGTTTACCTCTCTCTCCCTCTCTCCTCCTCTTTCTCTCTCACTTACTGTCATTATCTGTCCATCTGTCTCTCTCCCCTTCCTCTCTCACTTTCTCTCTCTGTTCTTTATCTTTGTTTTATTCCTCCATATCTCCTTTTTTATTAATATCTGTCTAACCTCTTTCTTTTTATTTCTCAATTTCTCTCTGTGTCTTTCTCTCTCTTCTCACGTTCTGTTACTATCTCTCCTCCTCTTTCTACTTTTACCTGTCACTTCTTTCTCTCACTCTCTTTTGGCATTCACTTTCTCTTTTTCTCATTCTGTCTTTCTCTCCTTTCTCTCTCTTTCAGTATCTTTTTTCTTCCTTTTCTAAAGTTTATCTCTCTCATTCTCTCTCTTTTCGCTTTCATTTTATCCTTTTTTTCTCTTTTCTATCTCTCTCTCTTTCTCTCTCTCTCTTTCTCAATGCAGTATTATTTGCTTTATTGAATGAAGGCATTTATATAGTTACATTCCTCTCCCTCCCTCAGGTCTGTTGCTCAGATTCACTCTGTGGCTTCACTGTTATTGAAAGAAATGATGACAGAGTTTATAATATTGAAAAAAAGGGGTGAAAATAAAACGAACAAAAAACGGATACACTAAAAGTTTTAGGCTGCAATTAAAACTTAAAACTACTTTGTTGTTAAACAGTAAGCAGATAAACAGATTAAAACTTTCAGACAGCAAATGTGTTTTTAAATAAATTCATATATATATTCGTATATATATGAATTCGTATAACTTCATTGTTACTAAATGTACATATGTAAATGAGAGAAACACAGGTTTTGTTCCTGCACTTCCTTGGATGTGTTTAGTTCCATCAGCAGCACAGGATTTAATTGAATGAAGTATTGATTAGATAAGCCAGGTATTGGATTGTGACTGTAGATACTGGACCTCTGTAAGGAGAGATCTGGCTAAGCTAAGCATTTATTCACTGTTGATTTGTTTATTGATTCTGATTTTAGGTTATTTCTGTACACATAAGTGCTGACTGTCATGATGAAAGTTTAAAATATAAGTTGTTTTCACCAAACTGGACTTCCTTCTCTCCCTGTCCCCCCACCCTGTTCACCCATAACCGCTCCATTACGCCCCCGGGTCCACTATGATTTCGTTGTGGCCTGGTTAAATGCCGAAGTGTAATGAACTGACCTGGCTTTCAGGCTGCACTTTAATAATTCTTAGTTAAGTTTACCTCATCAGCGCACCTGCAGCACAGAGAGTGAGGCAGCAGCAGATGTGCGGCCGGTGTCGGAGCTGGAGCTGGTATTTGTTTTCATGCTCAGGGGCTGTATACTGCAGGGATTCTCAGCGAGCTAGATCATTTAAAGAGGATATGCTTTCAACATGTTTGTACAGTTCAGCTGTTGAGATGTAAACAGAGTGACTCAGAGTGTTTTGGTGTGAAGTGATTCAGATGTTCTTTACAGTGGTGATGATGGGAACCAGGGGTCACCATGTCTACAAATATAGACTCTTTATTTACTATCTCAACCACCAGATTCTGTTTATATGGAATTTTTATGACGGTGAAATAGTAAAAATCTGATAATATGCTTCACCACGAATGGGTTAAAAAAATACATATATATATTTTTTAATATAGAACCACAAACACCCAGATAATCATATGCATGCTTAAATGGTTCTTCAGACCGATTAACTTAACACATCTCTATCAGTCTGAAGAACTATTTATGCTTGTCTATGTTTTGGTTTTTTTTGCGTGTTCATGGTTCTAGATAGTACCAGTGTTTTTACAGTGTATGAGGCATCAGGCAGTGTTTTTATACCCAGTTCATGTAATAACTTTCTGGGCGGGAGCTTTTAGAGGTGGACATCTGGGTCCTATCACCACCACTGTGAACAATTCTGACTTAGTTTCTCTCAAATGGAGAGTTTTATACCAAACCATGAATGACTTTGTTTACATCTTAATCACTGAATCATACAGTAATAATAAAAAAAGAGTATTATTCACTGTGTAAGTTATGTATCGTCGCTGTCCAAAGAAAAAACAATATTGAGAGGGCAAAAACTGTTATTACTTTTAATGTAAGTCAATGGAACCAGAATTCTTGGGTGATTTTGAAGCATTTCAATTGGGCCATTCATTATGAAATTTTCACACAATGTAAACAGCAGTTGCTGCATTTAAATGATCTAGAAAAATAAAAATGGGCAAAAACGGAGATGCATTTCTTTAGATAGCACGGATATATATTTTTAAAATTACTGGACTCCCCCTTTAATCCAGAAGTACTGTTGGTGAAGGTAGGGATGTTCTTGTTCATTTAAATCTTCTAGTCTACTCAGAAATCTTGCCCTTTCTTTGTTAAACTCATTCTTTATGTTGAGGCTAAGCCTAAGCAGGTCCACAAAGATCGCCCCATGTGCAGCTCTATATAGGACCCCCTTACTGAGAACCCACAGGCCAGACCGCCGGAACAAATTTTATTTTGTGTGATCCGTTATCTACTGCAGATTTGTTTTTGTGTTGTTTTGTTTTGTAACTTGTGTTATCTGGTTTGTGTTAAGCCCTCGTTCCTGTCTTTGTTTCCCTCTTTCTGCCCCTCCAGTTGTAGAAGGTCTCCTGCAGCTGATACCGGAGGAAGACAATGCCCAGAAGAAGACAATGTGTGTAGTTAGAGGCAGAGAGAGAGAGAGTTTCGGATTGATTGTGCACTATATCTGTAAACAAACCCAACACAGTTATTACTGGAGGTGTGTATGTGGGTGTGTTTGAGTGTGAAAACAGTTTTTTATGATGACAATAACTCATGTGCATGTTTATAAACCAACTTTTTTGTTACAATTAAACAAGGCAGTTGTGATTTTATATAAGCCACGTGACAAATTCTATATTTGTTATGTAAAATCATTTCGGCATAAACACTGTACATCATGCAGAGCGAGACAAATGGCCAGTCATTATTGGTGTGTGTGTGTGTGTGTGTCAGGTGTTCTCAGCATGGCTCTCCACTCACATGTCACCGTTGCATAATCTCTTCATACTGCAAAGCATTTCTTTTCATTCAAAGTCTTTAAATTCAAAATTGAATTTGATTAAAATAGAGTTGTTTTTTAATCAAATTAAAGGCGAGTCTGATTTAGCTCTTTAATTAAAAAGGTGAGTCTGATTTGAATGTTTGAATTGAAAAGTGAGTCTAAAAAGGTGAGAGGTGAAAGGTGAGTAGACTTGCTCTTGACATTGGTGGGGACCTATGAACCTCCCAATGATAAAGCGATAAAGGACTAATATACTACATATGCTACTCTATTTTCTTTTAAACTGAATAACAATTTATAATTTTATTCATGAAATATATAATGTTAAAATTAATGTTAAAGTAATGACTGACAAAGAAGTAGTTTAGACTTCAGTTTACTTTACAGCCATAGTGCAAATGAAACAGGTCTCATACATCAGCAATAGTAAAAGTAGATGGAGCTGCATAATCTCCACAAACCCAACAAAGTAACAATCACAATCAAGTGACTTTCACGTTTCTTTGAAAAATAGCTCCTTATGTCCACCCTCTTCTTTTTTGCTGCCATCCTCACTCGCTTTTCACACCCATGTGTCACCCACGTTGCACCTGAATCTTGCACAGTAAGTCTCGCATATGACTGCAAAGCTTTCCTCCCAGTTTTGGCACTGCTAATAACCACACATAGCTACAGAGTCTCGTGTGACAGCAGGGAAGGGTGATCAAATTATTGGTGGAGATAATTCAACAATCTCTGGATATTGGTGGGGACACATCACTTCTGTCCATACTAATTCTACACCCTTGGATTTAAGTCTTTATTTTGAAAGGTGAGTCTAATTTAAGCCTTTGATTTGAGCACTATGGGTACACCATGGTCATGTCGCCAGTCCATTGCATGGCCAACACACACACTCACAATTTAGTGTTTTTACAATTTTTTGTAAAAAATTTAAACAGGCAAATTATAGTGACCAATCAACCTAACATGCATGTCTTTGGACTGTGTGAGTAAACCAGAGTACCCGGAGGAAAACCAAATTAAGACAAATATTTAAAATTGAATGGAATTCCCCTTTAAAAGCAAAACAAAAAAAGAGCACTTTTTAAGATTTGTTTAAGAGTGTTTAAAGTGTATTCTTTTATGTAGCCCCTAAACTCTAAACAGAGAATATTAGGAGTGATATGTGTTTTTTTAAATCTAGATTAAAACAACATTATCAGATGCCTAGAATGACAAATATTTGTATATTTCTGTTTTTCTTATTTTCTTGTGTAAAGCTTATTGAGAGCATTTTCAACCAAAAACGTCTGTTATTATTTTTAAATGCACATGGCCTGGACAAAAAAAGTCACTGTTAAAGTAAATATTTATAGGCTTTCATTGGATAACTAGAGCAGTGATTAATGTTTCATTTGCAACAGTTTTGTGAGTGACTACTGATTTCTTAAATGACCTAGATCTTATTGTGTTTCAGAAGAATCTGATTGTTGTTTTGCTTGAAGCAAAGGAGACGACTGAGGAGAAGCTGACATGGCTGTGAGTTGGGTTCAGAACTGTTTAGTGCATTATTAACACCTGGGAAGACAGTGGAGAACCGGCAACTTCAAAGATAAAACTTCACAATTATGTTTTAGTGAAAGCACGAGATAAGAGCGTTTCCACACGACCACAACTCACAGGATTGGGACTAAACAGGTGAGTGACCAGGGGCATCAGTTTACTAGAAGCATCAAGATTGAAGGGAGTGATGGACAAAGGTCATATGGTCTGTTGGGTCCAGACAGACACTATTCCAGAGTTATGGGAGCATCAGGGTAGGAAGGGAAGCGCATAAGAAGATGTACCCATCATGCATAGTGCCCACTGAACAAGCTTTTGGAGGCAGCGTTATGAGGTGGGGCTGCTTCAGTCGGTCAGGTTGAGGTAATAAAAGAAAGTCAGCTGACCACTTAAATGTTGATTTATTTTTTCCTGACGGCCATATTTCAGGATGACAAGGCTCAGACTGTGAAAGAGCAGTTTAGGCAGCATGAGAAATCATCTTAACACAAAAACTGGCCACTACTGAGTCCTGACCTTAATCCCACTGAAAGTCTTTATGATGTGCTGAAGAAGATCAATACAAGATCTCAGCCAAAAATGAATGCAACTCTGGATGGAAATAAATGCTGTGATGTTGAGTAAGGCTGGTGAAACAATGCCACAGCCAATGTGCACTGTAATACAATCTAAATGCGATCCAACAAAATATTGCATTACAAAAAATAAATGTGCAAATATGGGACATATTATTGGCCAGACTGCATATCATTTTAACAAATATATAACAACAAATATGTAAGGATTCAGTATCTGTTGTGGAAAAGAAGACACGCTGTTGTGCCATCTCTATAATTTAGTCCAATCAAAATCAATTCATTAGTAATTGATCAGTAAAATGGAATTTTGCAAGTCAGTCTGTTCTTCGTCTTTTTATTCCCTCCTGTCTTCCTTTCTTCAGCTGTAATTTAACAACTTGTAGACGCTTAGAGGCAATTCAGTTTTTCTTTCTTCCTGTTGTTTTTTATTTATTAACTTTTTTATTAACTTATTTTTCTCCTTTAAATTCAATTCAGCCTTTCGATTCATCTGCACACTGCTTCAGCCTGCTTTGCTTTCTCTTTCTAAAACCTCCCTCTCTGGCTGGGCTTGCCAGCTTGCTGTACCGGGCTGATTGCCCACAAGAAGAGAGTTAAACTTGAACGCTGGACACATACCTGCTTTAGATAATGTGTGGGGGGCTGTGTAGGTGTGCGGCAAGCTGTACACACCACAAGCTCTAACCTTGCAGCAGATTTAAGTTGAAGTTTCAGCTCTGTAGGTGTCTGTATGCTCTCAGTGTTTGTAATAATCTAGATAACTGAGAGCCTTATGCAAAACAGCCCTCTGTCAGGTGGTTCGTTGGTTTTCTAAGTAAAAAAATATGTTAACTAAATATGACGTCCTTGCTACTTTTAGTGTGCAGTTTTTATTGATTATTATTATTATTATTCTTATTATTATTATTATTATTATTATTATTATTATTATTGAGTCATTTGCTACTCTTGTTGACCATTTGGATAGTGTTCCTCCAGAATGTCCTGTCTTCTGTTTGGGTCTTCAGTATGGCTGGTTCATGATTCTTCGGTTTGTATCCATCTGTCCTGTCACTGGTCATCCTCTTACACTCTCTTCAAGCATAAAGGCATTAGGGCCCTAAAAAGAGAGAGATTTTCAACCTAATGGACCCAATATAGCCCTACACCACAGATTCATATTCATATACATACTTATACATAACACATAAAAAACTAAATATACAAAGAAGTAAGAAGAGAGATGAGTTGTATGTGTGTTGAGTGGAGAAGAGAAGGATGTAAACAGTGCAATGATGAGCGAAGCATTTTGAACAGGGTTGTTTGCACATGCTTACCTCTGGGGTAAGATACCATATTCCACACAGAAACATTGAAGCACCTTTTTCATATAAAATCACTATGAGATAAAGGGAAGAAATTACCAATTGGGAATACAGTGGGAAAAAGAGTTAAAAATAGGAAAACTCCCACGATAATTATGACTGTTGGCATATAGGATCATGGTCTAGCACTGGTTCTTCTCAGAGCATGTACCAAAAAGATCTTTATCTGGGCTTAAAGTGAGAGATAAGGCTTGAACCAAAGTTCTCTCAAAGGCATCTGTATTTTTCTGGTAATTCTTGTATATTGTCCGTCCATAAAGAAGCACAGACCACGGCCTGGACAGTTCTTATCTTAGTTTATAGAGAAAACTGCTTCATTTGAAGACCTTTTTTCAAACCCCTTCATCCTTGTTTAGGTTGATGAGTGCCAATCTGTACATATTTCTTAATTACTGGGTCCCTTAATCTCGATAATTGAAGTAGGCAAAAGCTGTCCACCATTTCCACATCTTCTCCATCAGTGGTAAAGTTTCCTCTTTCCTGTTATTATAGTCTTCTTAAGTTCCATGTTTTAACTCTGTTATTTTATGTGTAGGTTATAAGTGCCTTAAGTGCTTTCAGATTTTCTGTTATGAGTGCTGTATTACCTGCATATTGAAGGTTATTTATGTTTCTTCCACCAATCCTGAATCATCAATCATCTTCTCCATGTCCCAATTCTCGTTATACACAGTCAAGTCACATTATTATGGCCAGCAGTTACTATCCAGAGTAACCGCCGGGTGCAGCATGGAGAGCGGCTAGACAGGTTGGGAGACTCAATAAGGTCCTTGTAGGTTGTCACATGTATCTGAAGCCATGCTGGCTGCAGTGCATCCCACAGAGCGAACATAGCAATCAAGGTGGTCCCACAGATGCTTAATTGGTTTTAAGCCTGGGGAATAAGGAGGCTTGGGGTTGTACTTGGAATGTCAGACATTTCTAGCTGGAAGGTTCCATAAACCCCAGGGAAGACAATCAGCATGCCCAAATGGGATGAGAGTGCCTTCCATATAGATGAGTGGGCCCAAAGGATGCCACGAAAACATTTCCCAGACCATAACACTGCTACCTACACGCTGCCACCATTGAAAGTAGGAAGTGGTCATAATAATGTGACACGACTGTGTATGGTCAGCATACTGGGAAAACAGGCAGTGGGATAATGGACAGCCTTGTATTCTTGTCTCTGGCCACGTCTTGGCCATGGCTTGTCAATCAATGAACATGACCTTCAACATAATTGACAATATGTTAGTATACGCCATAGGGGCATTGCCACTTGTTCATCCTCTCATGATTTGACTAAACGCCCCAGTGACTCACTATTGCCTCTTGGGGTAGGGGAATTATGAGACAAGACAGGACAGGCCTAGCTGGTTAGCATACCTCAGCAGATATCACTGCAACAGGATAGACATCATTTGAATACAGGTGAAAATGGGTTAACAAATCACTGCTTTCTGCTTCGATTTGCATTTCACGTACTGTCCCAACTTTTTTTGGAATTGAGGTTTGTATAATGGCCTCTCTGATGGTAGGCACATAAAAGGCCTTACAAAATGAGTTCCATTAGCACACTTTCCTTTCGGACTAATTATGTTGGAAAGCCGCAGGCTCTGTCCGTAGGCGCACGGAGCAAGAGAAAAAAAGCTCCGTAATTTGTCGCTGTCACACTTTTAACTAATAAGGAACACAAGAAGCAACAGAGAGAGAGAGAGGGAGAAGGGAGAGAGCGAGCGGGGTGGGGGATAGAATGGCAGATTTGGGCCAATTAAGGAACTGGTACAGGAGTCTGCTGGTGCCTCCCTGAGGGAGCCCTGGTTTCGAGGAAGCACACATGCGCATGCTATAAGCCTTTCTGGGCCAGTGCTGATGTGCCTAACCTGTCCAGGGTGAGTTTGTGTGGACAGAGCTAGTCAAAGCCTGCAAACAGTTCCGCTTCTTTATATCCTAAGAATTTCTGACATGGGAGGATTAAACGAATTAAGGCGATTTGGGGTCTTAGTTTGTACATATAAATGAGCAGCATTGTTGTACTCAGTGTATGAAAAGAAGCAACATGAAATGGAAACCAAATTTTGGATGATCAGTGACATGAACACACTAAACAGAACATTGCTTTAATAAAACAATCATAACTTTTGCTTGCATTAATAACACTATGGCTACACTTAGCAGTTAAAAGTGGCCCAAATTTGATTTTCTTATAAGGTTGTTCACCTGACTCTTTAAATATGAGCTATATCTGACAGTCTGAATGGATCAGGCTCATAAACTTGCACAGAAGAGCAATGCTTTATTTGGCATGTTCTTCAGCATCATCTTCTCAGGAACAATCATGAAGTTCCAAAGACTGACAGCTGGACTCACGTCAGGCTGGACACATTGTTTAGTCACGCCCACTTCTTCTGATCATATTCTTTCAGACTAAGTTTTCTTTGATACTACAACCGTATCTCCTTTTCTATCCAAATCTCTTGGAACATGAAGTAAATACAATAAGTGCTTACTGATTTTGTTCATACAAAATACCCTAAATGTTTATGGGGTCTCGGAAGCGTAAAATTATAATCAGTGTTGAGTCAAGTTGCATGTATAAAGTTGATGAATTCCAAGCCTGTTGTTCAGACTGAATGACATTGCCGCATGCCAGATGTGTATCAGATTTAAATTATTTTTATATAAGTTTTATATAAGTGCCAAATCAGAACTGAAAATCTGTGTCACATGTGACGACAAAGCTCAGATTTGAGCCACTTTTACAGACTGTGGGAATGTAGCTCATGACATTACAAAGCAATTAGAATTGCATTAGTGCCATTATGACATCTTCATGAAGCAATTAAAACTCTTGATGACATTGGTGCCAGTATGACATCATAATCAAACAATAAGAACTCTTAATAAGATTGGTGCCAGTATGACATCATAATAAAACAATAAGAACTATTAATAACATTGGTGCCATTATAACCTAATAAAACAATTAAAACTCTTGATTACATTGGTGCCAGTATGACATCATAATAAAACAGTAAAAACTCTTGATGACATTGGTGCCATTATGACATCATCATAAAGCAATTAAGGCTCTTGATTACATTGTTTCCATTATGACATCATCATAAAGCAGTTAAAACTCTTGATAACATTGGTGCCATTATGACATCATAATAAAACAATAAGAACTCTTGATGACATTGGTATCATTATGGCATCATCATAAACAATAAGAACTCTTACTTACATTGGTGCCATTATGACATCATAATAAAACAATAAGAACTCTTGCTTACATTGCAGCCGTTATGACATCATGTTAAAGCTATTGGAACTTTTAGTTCCAAATGTCATTATGACATGATAATAAAGCAGTTCAACTCTTGGTTACATTAGTGCCATTATGACATCATAATAAAGCAATTGGAACTCTTGATTACATTAGTGTCATTATGACATGATGATAAAGCAGTTAGAACTCTTGATTACAATGGTGCAATTATGACATCATAATAAAGCAATTAGAACATTTGATTACATTAATGCCATTAAGATATCATACAATGAAGTCAGAGGTATTAAATGTGTTAAAGTTATGGCCGCTGAAACTAATGGAATGTGCAAGGACTGCTGATTAATGCTGGTAGTCTGTATTTGTCTTACTCTGTAATGTAATGTGATACCATAGTCGTTTTTTACTAGTTTTTCACTTTTCATTACATAAAATTGAACACATGGGAGCTGTCCTTTGGTCATGATGTGGTGAACCCCGATCTCTGTGCTACACTTACCGCATGCACCTATTAGCTCCCCTGGATTATAACATCCTTCAAATGGAAACTTTGACACTATATTATAACAACATTAGAGCTTCTGGCTACTTTGGTGACATTATGACTTCATTCTAAAACAGTAATAACCCTTTTATTACAATTGAGCCAATTATACAATTATAATCAGTCAACAGGAAAGAGTGGCTGTTTGGGCTTTTAAACCTGCCATTTCTGAAAGCAGGATGTTAGTAAAACATACAGTGAGCGTAGCATTTAAACTATTTGCTATGTAGAGCAGGTCACGTTAAGATGAATCCTTTGGGGTTTTACTGTGTTAGAGGCAAAACACTAAAGGTGTCTCTGAGGATTATGGGAGTGCTGATGGAATTAGACAGTTGTGTATAGTATGAGTTTTTTTCTCATTTTAAAGTCACTGAGAAAGTGTGTGTATGTGATAGAGTAAAAGAGAGAGAGATAGAGAGAGAGAATAATAATGCCTTCTCCAATGTGGCATTATCTGTAAAGTAAAAGCCCAAGGCAACGCTTGGAGGTGTCACACTTCAAAACATACAGTGACATTTCACATCTGAGCTTCTGTTCGCTCTTTAGGGAGGAAATCAGTGCTGGAACCTTTCAAAACATCCAAAACATCCAAATCACTGCTGCCACAACCTTTAACAGCAGGAGCGCTGCAGCCAAGGTGAAAAACTGCAGTATTCCCCTCCAGTTTGGCTTAATCCAAAGAGGCAGGGGCTCGTTTTTCAGCTGTCAGAGCTGTGAAATACCCACAGGACCTGCATGGTAGGAGACTTTTTAGGAATGTGCTGTCAGAGAATGTAAACAGCTGTGTTTAGAATTGTTATGACATCATAATAAAACAATGAGAAGTTTTGATTCTAATAGCGTCACTATAGCGTCATAAAAGCAATTCAAAAGCTTAGCTACAATAGTGCCATTATGATATCATACAAAAGCAGTCCGAGCTCTTGGCTACATTAGTGCTGTTATGACATCATAGCAAAGCAATGCAAATCCTGGACTACATAAGTGCTGTTATGACATCTTAATAAGGCAATCAGGGATCTTGGCTACATTAGAGCTGTTATGACATCATAACAAAGCAGTCTGAGCGCTTGGCTACATTAGGGCCGTTTTGGCATAACAAAGCAATTTAAGGTCTTGGCTGCATTAGTGCCATTATGACATCATAACACAGCTGTCTGAGCTGTTGGCTACATTAGTGCTTTTATGACATCATAATAAACCACCAGAGGTCTTGGTTGTATTAGTGCCATTAGGTCATCATAACAATGCAATCTAAAGCCTTGGCTAGATTTTGGGCCATTATGACATCATAACAAAGCAAGCAGAACTCTTTGTTATGTAACATATGTAACATGTAATGACATCACCAAACACAGGGCATGTTTGAGCTGTCAACGCGCAAGGTTCATAGTTCAGCACATCTCAGTTTTATAGTGCTTCCTACAGCAGCAATTGTTCCAAAGCAATCCAAAGTCTTGGCTGCATTAGTGCCGTTATGACATCATAACTGAGTAATCTGAGCTCTTGGCTACATTAGTGACATCATAACAAAGCAATTTGATCTACTGGCTACATTCATCCCATTATGACATCATAACAAAGCATGCAGAACTATGTAACATTGTAATGACATCACTAAACACGTGGCATGTTTGAGCAGTCATGCAAAGTTTATAGTTCAGCACATCTCAGTTTTATAGTGCTTCCTACAGCAACAATTGTTTCAAAGCAATCCAAGGTCTTGGCTACATTAGTGCCGTTATGACATCATAACTAAGCAGTCTGAGCTCTTGGCTACATTAGCGCTGTTATGACGAAGAACAAGGCATTACAAAATCTTGGATACATTAGGGCCATTGTGACATCATAACAAAGCAATTTGATCTCCTGGCTACATTCATGCCATTATGACATCATAACAAAGCAAGCAGAACTATGTAACATTGTAATGACATCACCAAACACCGAGCATGTTTGAGCTGTTAAAGCGCACAACTCAGTTTTATAATGCTTCCTACAACAACAATTGTTCCGAAGCAACTTTCCAGAAATGAGGTCCAGCTCCCTAACTAGCAAGCTGGTAGTACGGTGTGGTCTACCCCACTCAAATATCCAGCTAAGAGCGGATCTGCGGTCAGAAACTGACCACCAATAAAAGGGCTAGAAGAAGGCTAATACAAACTGTACATTAGTAAATGGTCTATTGTCTCCCCGCAAAGCAGTAGTACAAAAGCAGGGTTTCTGATAAAATGACCAGTAAGTATAAAACACCAAAGGTCTGTGCTGAGAGAAAGAGAAACGTGTAGGCTTTATAAACAAGCCTACAGACTCCCCCACCCGGACACCGCAGGGCGTAATCTCCCCTCCCAGTTACAGTAGCACTATAATCAGATCACAGGTTAAACAGTGATTACTGCAGAGCATTGTGGGATTTGCCTGACCTAGAAGATTTTACGTGTCACCTTCCTGCATATGCTCCCATGGAGAGGTTTGCTTATTCGTTTGCTTGTTTATTTTTTTGGGGGGGTTCCCCCTGGGGAATCCCTAGTGGCAAGGGTATCCCATGGAAGCTGCTGTTCTCAGTCACGCATCCACAATCAGGTGAGAAAAAACAGCGCAATCTTCCAACACGTTCAATTATTCATGCTGCAATCACCTGGATGTGCAGCACACAGAGAGCATTCACAATGAGAGCACGCAGAGAGAGAGCGTGAACAAGAGCGTGAGACAGAGAGAGAGAGTGCGCGTGAGAGAGGGAGCAAGAGATGCGGGATGAAAGCCGTATGGAAGTACAGTACGGCTGCGGATTTTCTTGCATGCAGCTACACTGTCATCTCTCTTTCTCTCTTTGTCCCTCTTTCTCTTTCTCTCTCTCTCGCTTATTGACTCTCTATTTAGCTTCTATATCTCTTTCACTGTCACTCTCTTTTTCTGTGCTCCTGCTTTTCTCTTTTTTCTGTCCTCTCTCTCTCTTTGTCCTGTCTCACTTTCTCTCCTTTCTCTCCTTCTCTCCTTTTCTACTTTCTATCTCCTTCTCTCTTTCTCGTTGTTATGTCCTTTATCTCATTCTCTCACTCACTTTTTGTCCTCTTTCCATTTTTCTCTCTCGTGCTGTCCCTCTCTTGCTGTCCTCTCTCTCTCTCTTTCTTTCTGTCTCTCAACATGTCTATTTTTCTCTCTCCATCCCCTTTTGACTCATCTTTCTATTTTTAGTTATTTCTCTCTTTCTCCCTCTCTCTCTTTCTCTCTATCTCTCTCACTCTCATTAGGCATTGTGGATCAGGGGCAGATGCAGTGCAGCTCCCTACAGCAGGAGTACACTTAGCGGGAGTTGTGGACGCGTCCTGTTTTCTAAAGAAGCTGAAGTTTCTTAGTCTAAGAAAGTTTTATACTGCCTATCAAAACCTTTTTCAGAATGTACTAGTTTTCTTTACTTGATTAAATTGTGATTAATAAATCATTTATTTATTCATCCAACACGTTTGGTGTCCAAATTTTGGTTCCTACATTTAGCACTGGAAATTTTAACACTGACACTAAAAGTCAATAGTCACCCAAATCCTTTCTGCAAATACATCTAAATTTGTTAAGCTGCTCTTACTGCATCAGGCCATTTGAGTAGAATACCATCTTAAACACTTCAACAAGTCTTTTAATTACAGAAACATTTAGAGTTTAGATTTAGACCTTATCACACTGTGCTTAAAGGTGAATGCTCATTTATTGAACATGCAACAGCAGAGAACCACCTCTCTGTGGTAAACACCTCGCCACCTTCCCACCCGGCTAACACTACTCTGCCATGCATGCCCCCAGTGCTCTCTTGGGGCCTCGTGCTCTACCTCAGCTGAGAAAGACAGACTGCAACGTCCTCCTCCCCAGCGAGGAAGAACTCCTCACAGCTTGTCACATCAATTATCATGCTACAGGGAGTAGCAGCAACAGTGCTTCCTAACACACTCTCCACCACTGAGTGTGCTACTCATGCACACTGTAGCCTAGACTCTCAGCCTTGGCCAACCACACTGCTGGTGCCTGCTAAAGGCATAGCGGGAGGGCTGTTTCCTTCTGCCTTTGGGTTTGTGAAAGTGTGATTCCTCTCCAGCCAACTGGGGGGCACTATTCCACTCTGGACACCAGCGTTGTGTGAAGAAGTAGGAAACACTAAGCTTAATGGCAAATACAAGCAGCATAAGAGAACTGCTATGTAGCACTATCATACATTAAGCATTAGCAGAGAGCCACTGAATCTACAAACTCATTTCTCACTTTCAGCTCAGATTTAGATCCGGCCAGGACTAGTATCACATTTCCGACCTTGAGAATTTAACCTCACCCCAGAACAGAGCTTTGCTGGGCTGCCTGTTTGAGTAAGGGTTAACAGAGGACACTTTCTGCCTCTGGGGACCTGCAGCTCTCCTCTCCATATGTATGAGGCATGAATACATTAAACTGTGTGTAATTATACTCATTAGAATGTGGAAAGGTAAACATGGATCCTTATTATTATGTTCGGTAGGATATGAAGGGCATACACTGATCATAGACCAGCTTCTCCAGTCTTTCTGTGTAATACCCTTTAACATTTTCCATATTTCTGCATAAAGAATAATCAGATTTTTTACAGAAGTTCTAAATGTAGATAAAGAGAACCCAAATAAACATATTAAACCTAGTCTTTTATTTATTTGACCAATTTAATGTCATGACCTGGAGCAACAACCAGGCCTAAATGTAACTGACGTTAGTCCTGCACTTGGAGGAATTTTCTTACTTCAGGTCCTGCCACAGCATTGCCAGGATTAAAGCCAGGACTTTGAATTGGCCATTCCAAAACATACATTTCATGCTTTATTCAGCATTCCTTGGTAGGTTGACTTGTGTGCTTAGGGTCAGTGTTTTGCTGCATGACCCATGTTCTCCTGAGATTTAGTTCATGGACAGATGACTCATTTCATTAGTGATGGCAAGTCATCCTGGCCCAGATGCCACAAAACAGGCCTAAACCAAGACACTACCACCACCATGTTTCACAGATTAGATAATGTTTTCCTTTCTCCAGACATAAACCTGCTTATTTAAGCCAAAATGATCTATTTTGGTTTCACCCATCCACAAGACATTTTTTGGAGAGCAGTTGTGACCCTACCATGCATATCGTTGTTTTTTCATTGTTCTCCTGATGTTCTAATAAACATTACAGGAGCTTAGAAGTTACTCTGGTTTCCATTGTGACCTCGCAGGCTATTACATGCCTTGCTCCTGGAGTAATCTTTGTAGGTGGACCACTCCTGGGGAGGGTAATGATGGTCCTGAATTTAACAATGTGTTGTACACAGTCTGTCTGACTCTTTAGATTATGGACTTGTAACCCTTTAGCACCTGAATAAATAAAGAAATAAAAAATAAATGAATGATAAAAAAAGTGTAAATAATAAAAATTATTATAATATTCTTATTTGTTTAGATTAATTCTTTTTTATCTAAGGTTAGGTTTAAAAATTGTTTAAGTGTATATATAATATTTACATTGTATATGTACAGTAATGTCTGAGATTTTCTATTGCTCTGTTTATCATTTAGTTTAAACATAATGCAAAGATGTGAGATTTTACTTATCCACCATCACCAATAATTAAAAACAAACATAATCTTCATTATTTCTTAAATTAACATGTTTTTTATGTCAAATACAAAATTAGCATGTCTAAGCTCTGCTTTTTATCTTCTCTACCTCTTTGGCACCTCATTCAATCCATCCTGTTCTCCTCCTTCCTTCTAGACCATGAATGCACTCACCCCTCCCCCTCATTCATGTCCTGGCGCCTGGTGGTTGTTCTTCCTCTGTACATCCTCTACTTTCCTGCTTTCCGTTCCTCCATCCTGTCCTCCACTCTTCCGACCCTGGCTGAGCGTCTCCCTCTCATTCATGCATCTTTCATTGGATTATCAGTGCGGGGGGCTCATCAATGATTCACCAGGAATGGCAATAGCAGGAAAATAGCTGACTCAGGGTCAGTTTTTACTGTAACCAGGCACACGTACCATTATCATGGGACTAAGAATTACACTATACCCAGATCAGTTGGAGCAATTCAGA